>CM048658.1:26604061-27824061 GCA_026401315.1 Dysphania ambrosioides | reverse complement strand
AGCACCAACTTAGCGCTTCTCAAACTTGAATTTTGTTGTTGACCATTATAACCACAATAAAGCACAAAAAGACTACGTGTAGTGTTATAAAATCATCCCTGTCTCTCTCCCTCAAACAGCCCATCTCTCTCTCTTCCTTCATCCCTCATCTGCCATCCCTTTGTTCAATTGTTGATCTCCATCCTTCATGAAATATCCAATCCTTATTACTAGTGGGATTGCCTCAATTTAATAGTGAAGCATTAAAAAAGAAATTAAATGGCTGCCATTGTTTCCTTTTAAAATAACACCTGTAAGCTTTATAGTTTAATTATTGTTTTACTTAAAATATTATTTTCGAAACTTGCTAATAAGAAATTACCTTCTCACTTATTAATGAATTTCAATAAAATATCATAGAAGTAGGTTTATTTTAAAGAATAATAAGTCAAAACTCAAATTATCAAATGGGCCAATCACTATAAAGGTTGTTTCTGTTTCTTATAAATGCTTCTTAAATTTTGTGGCTGTCCAATTCTTCTTCTCAGAAGTGTTTCACTAGAAACAACTTTTGCAGAACTACTTCTAAGAAACATAAATTTTTTTTCCGGAAGTTTGGCCAAATAGACCCTTAGGGCCTTAGTATTATTTGTTTGGTTTATTGGATTTTTCTTTATTTCTGAATGCTTAAGTGAATATATTACCATGTGAGGCAAAAATGTTTATTTGTTGGTTGATGTGGACCTCTAGGTCAGGAAAAATCTGCAGGTCTCCAATGGTGTATTCTATGCAGATTGTTTTAGTGACACAAAGCAAGATTTTATATACTCTTTCCATTTTGTGACAACTGAGAAAGGCAAGTGTATATACTCTTGGAAGAAAGGAGTGAAGTAAGATAGTTCAATCATGGTTAGGATTTTTGGGCCTTTAAGTATTGATAATAATGTCTACGTGGAAATTTTTCAAAGGTTGAATGCTAACTATATTGACTAAGTTCAACTATTGAAGGATGAAGAATCAATAGGAGATAGGATAGGATCAATATACTCTAGAGGGGGGGTGAATAGAGTATGATCGTTTTTCGAGTTAGGCTTTCAAGGCTTTGAAACGGGTTTTGAGATGCGGAAAATAATTAAAACTGGTTTCAAGGGCTTTGAAGCGGGTTTCAGGATTTTGACCTGAATAGGCTATTACGAGATGAAATAATTGAGTAAAGCAAAACGATATGTAAATACAATAAGTAAAGGGGACGAGTATTTGTTACGAAGTTCGGCAATGTGCCTACGTCTCCGCCTAGGGTTTCCTACCCGTAGGATTTAACGACTTTTATTTCCTCCTTTAGAGACCTAAAGCCACCTTCGAAGATTATCACCCAATCTTCTATACCGTAGCTTTCCCTAGCTACACTCTAGCGTCTCAATTCCTAGAAATAAAAATCTCCTTTCTTTTTCTGAACCTTTGAGTATTATAATTACTACTCAAGGTATATCTCTCTTTTGATATTTCTTTTTCACTCACAAGATATACTTTGTAATCTTTTCTCTCAATTCTAAATTACAATAAAGAGTAAGCACTAGAGAGGAAAGTAATTTGCTGTAGCTTGAATGTGTATCACGTTGGAGGGCTTGTTCTTTTTTTCAATGCTTCAGATTCAATCTATTTATAGAGACACAAGTGCAACGGATAGGCTTCATAACAACTTTATTCAAAATGCCGTTGCACCACTTCAGGGTTGTTCCACATTTTCCGCTTTGAAGACCATTTCAAGGGCTTGAAATGTAACAGAATATCCGTATGACTTGAATTTCGGTTGTTGACTGAAGATCTTCTATGTGAGCACGTCTAACAATCTTTGTTCAACTCAGCATGTCTTCAATTCAACTCCATAAACTTAGGAAGACCAATTTGAAGTTTGTTCAACCTTATCTTGATAGAGTTTGAAATAATTCAAATGCTTCAAAGACCATGGCATAACAAACTCCTTATTTTAAGGAACTAATTTGAATTGCTATATCTGAAAATAATTCAACCATCATCCACTAACAACAACTTATTAGATAAACGTTAGTATAAGATTAAAACAGCGTGAGTCGAGGAATGTATAAAGCAACATATGCATTGGACATATATCAACTACGAACGAATACATTGCATGGTATTTTTTTTTAATAGGGGCTTTTGACTTCCATCATACAACGTATATAATTAAGAATGATGAAGACTAGATACATCAAGGTGGAGTCTTCAAAGGAGTCCATGATGTTATAAGAGAGGAAAGAAGAGGGTGTCATTCTTTGAGAGTAGCCTTGCTATAGAATGTGCTGCAGTTTTTATACATGACAATGGAGTGTGAGGGTCTTTGATCCAAGGGAGAAGGTGGTACAGAGGGATTCAATAGGGTGATAACTTTTGTGTAAACACTAGGCCTGGATCAAGTAATGAACTTCAAAGACTAGTTAGAGCATTTTATCCATATTAGTGTTATGTTTCTGGCAATGGTGAGACTGGGAATCTTTATATTTTGTTTTTAGATTACTACCTTTTATGAAACAACTATTCTTGTTATTAACACAGAGTGGATATATGTGTCTAGTTTATGCTTCTGTTGTGGATACAATGGGAAAAAAAAGGTCAAGCTTGGTGAAGAGAGGTTGCCAGGTTGACCAAGGGAATAGAGCTTCTGACCTTTTGGGTGATTAGTATGATTGTGTCAATGAAAATCTCTATTATATGTTTGGAGTCTACTTTCTATTTCTGCTAACGCTTTACTGCTTTCAACTATACTGTCAACAATCAGTTCATTGCATATTGGGCCAAATTCTTATGGTTTTTTGTGCTCCTTTGTGACAAGTGTATGTAAGGTATCTTATTGAACCTCTTTTTGGATTGAGGCAGTGCTAGGGGTGAACACAGTCTGTTTTGGTGCGGTTTGGAACTAAACCCAAACCAAATCATAACATAAGGTTTGGTATTTTTCACTAACAAAACTGGACTGTAGTAGTGCTGAAACCGAACCAAAGCAAACCACAAAATATGGTTTGGTTTGCGTCTTATTAGTATTAATTTTTTCCCTATTCGCCAGAGACATTTATAACGTTAATTAATAAGATTATCCAATTTTTTTGCCAAACTCGATATAACAATAATATAAGAGGGGTCACTAAGCTCCAAAATATTTAAAAATAAATTGTCACAAGCAAAATACGCAAAAATATGCAAATAAACAATACGGTTTATGTTTGGTTTGGTTTGATTTTTTTGAAACCATAAACCGTAATATTGAAAGTTATCAAACCAAATCGTTATTTTCAAACCGTAAACCAAACCTAACCACAAATTATGGTTTGGTCCTGTTTGGTTTATGGTTCAGGCCAAATTATATTCACCCCTTGATAGAGCTATCTGTTTTCCCTGCCTCTTGAATAAGGTCCCTTTTTTGAGGGCTCCAGACTCTTGGTTCTCATATATCATAAAGTTTCCTTTTATTTTAAGTGCTATGACTGCTATTAAAAGACAATTGCTATTTCTTAGAGCAGGATACAGTACTGCTATTAAAGTTTCCACTCATACTTACCTATGCCTTCAAAGTGTTAAAGAACTTGTTTGCAGCATGGAGGAGTGGTTGAGATTAGTCTAGTGTTGAGTTCCTTGCTTATTTTGTGTAAATATAATATTGATCCATTTTAGTTTAAGTATGAGTGGAGTCTTAAGTTGTAGAGGGTTTTGTTCTTTCTGTTGAAGCCTTGTAGATGATTTTCTTTCAACTTATGACTTGATTTTGTTCATGATCATTGACTTTTTCTATGAATAATTTTACTTAGAAGATGAAGTATTCTTAAAATAATTAGAGATGATAAACTCTCTAATTTACGCATTTACTCCATACTTGATACTCGATATCTTTAAACTGAAGTTTTGATGCAATTAAAAATCTCTTTGCCCTATATTTTTTCCTTCTCTCATCAGATGTGTCATTCATCATTTATGGTATTCTTGTGTTGTGTGTTGGAGCTAAGAATTGTTGATACCTCTGTAGGAAAATCGTGTGGTCACTTTGAGAAAAGAAGTTGAGCATTCTGTTAAAATGGCACAATTGATTGAATATAACTTGGAGGATGTTGATGCTGCTCTATTGGCTGTCCGTGTTGCTTTAGCGAATGGTATGAACTGGGAAGATCTTGCACGCATGGTGAAGCAAGAAAAAAAATCTGGAAATCCAGTGGCTGGTCTAATTGACAAGCTCCATCTGGAAAAGAACTGCATAACACTTCTGTTGAGCAATAATCTTGATGAGATGGATGATGATGAAAAGACACTTCCAGCAGATAAGGTTAGACAAATTGCTATATTTGCCAAGATTGTTTGCAAGCAAGAAGATTCTTATGCTGTTTTAAAATGCTTTGGGTGATGATTTTGCCTTTATAAGATATAGTTAGTGCAAAGCTATGTTTTCATTTGATAACTTTCATCTTAAAAGCATCACTTTTTAACCAGAGTTGTAGCTTCATTTAGTATTTTTCTTTTTCTTTCTTGAATGTTTAAAATTAAAGCTTAGGTGCTTGATAAAGTTTTTAGTGAGAAATATATATTATCTGGCTGTCTGAGTCTCTCTTTCTTGTCATTCTCATCTTTCTGTTACTATCTAGGTAGAAGTTGATTTGTCACTCACAGCGCATGGTAATGCTCGTCGTTGGTATGATATGAAGAAAAAGCAAGAGAATAAACAGGAAAAAACCATTTCAGCTCATGAAAAGGCTTTCAAAGCTGCCGAGAGAAAGACACGTCTCCAGCTCTCACAGGTATTAAAGAAACGGTTATTTCTTTTAGTTCTACTTAATATATTGGTCATTCGGTATTTAGCTTTGAATTCTTTAATATCTGGATGATCAGGAAAAAGCGGTCGCCACAATTTCTCATTTGCGTAAAGTCCATTGGTTTGAGAAATTCAATTGGTTCATCAGCAGTGAGAATTATTTGATTATCAGTGGACGTGATGCTCAGCAAAATGAAATGATTGTCAAGCGTTATATGTCAAAAGGGGATTTGTAAGTATCTTTATGGTTGCTGTTTTCCTTTTCGGTTGCCTTATCTCTTTTCCTCTCTTCACCAAATCAAGACTCCTTCACTCTTTTATAACACTTATTTTCTAGTTTTTTGTCCTTTCACCCGCCTCAATTGTGTCATTTGTAGTAAACTACCTGTATTGAAACCAAGGCCAAAGTCAGCTATTAAGGTTTAATTTTCCTATAAAAAATAAAATGAAATTTCCTATTTAAGTTTTTTTTAATGGATAACTTTTGAATTTGTGTGAGAGTAGCAAGTAAGAAAACGGAAAACAGATCTATCTAGAGTTGATGATATGTATATGCCGATTGAGAAAAAATCTGATGTGTTGAGAGAGTGGGCACCTTTTTCAATTGAGGAGAAAGAGAGAAAATTTTAGTTATAATAGGAGATGGTGCGAAATTTCATTTGAAAATATACAAAGTTGATGTGGCCTCATTCCTAATAAATTAGAAGTTAGTAAAATAATTGGACAATTAAAAATTTTGTGGGACAGAAGGGGCAGGTTTTAGATTCTCATGTTGCAAAGTATATTAGAGATTAGAAAGAAAAGATAAAAAGGGAAATTCTTACCAGTGTCTTTAGTTGTGGAACCAATAGTTGTAATTATATATGCGTGTAAATTAATGTTTTCTTGAGTGTTTCTTGTTTTTACACTTGTTTTTGATTTTCTTACAATTTTATTGATATCGTCCTTTAGATAATTTGTGCATATAATCTAACATTATGCTGTAAAAGGTATGTGCATGCTGATATGCATGGAGCTTCAAGTACTGTAATTAAGAACCACAAGCCCATGCAGCCAGTGCCTCCCTTGACATTGAATCAGGCTGGATGCTATACTGTAAGTTGATCTGATAGTTAAGTTTTTTGCATGCTTTGAGTCAAACATAATCAGAAGCCCTGAATTTATAATTATCTCTTTGTTTTATAAGGTTTGCCTCAGTAAGGCATGGGACTCAAAAATTGTTACAAGTGCCTGGTGGGTCTATCCTCACCAAGTAAGTAAATCTGCTCCTACAGGAGAATATCTTACAGTGGGAAGTTTCATGATACGTGGAAAGAAGAATTTTCTTCCTCCCCATCCTCTGGTTATGGGGTTTGGTATGTTATTTCGCGTGGACGAAAGTTCTTTAGGTTTGCATTTAAACGAAAGAAGAGTTAGAGGTGAGGATGATGCATCAAATGTTCTCCAAGAAAATGGGAACATGGAAATATCTGACTCTGATTCAGAGAGCGAAGTAACCGAAAACAATTTTGAGAAACAAAATAGTAGGAGCATACCTTCATCAACTGAAAATCATCTATCTCTCTTAGGAGAATCATCAAGCCACAGTTCTGCTCTAGATGACAGTATCTCCTATTCCAAGGTGGAAGCTCTAGTAGAAACTGGACTTGAGAGTAATATTGCTTGTTCATTACATAATTCTGAAGGTAAGAACAATACTTCTGTTTCAGTTGAACTTGAGGATCTCATTGATAAAGCTCTTGAGCTTGGATCTGGTGCTGTCCCTGGTAGAAGTAATGGACAGACTTCACAACGTACTAAGTCTGAAGAATTTAAAACTCAAGAGAAAATGGTATCTGTCAAAGATAAACCCCATGTTTCCAAAGCCGAGAGGAAGAAATTAAAGAAAGGCCAAAAAACTGGTGATGGGCAGGAAATTGATGTGCAAGGAATGGGAGATGAAAGTTCATCTTCGACCATCCAACCTGGGAAGAAAAATTCATCCACTGCTGGTGGGAAAATTGCACGTGGTAAGAGGGGTAAGCTCAAAAAGATAAAGGAGAAATATGCTGATCAGGATGAGGAAGAAAGGAGCATTCGCATGACTTTACTTGCAGTGAGTAACTTTATTTCTTTAGTACTAGTTAAATTGATATGTATGCCACTTTTCACCATGTGTTCCGGGGGTCATTGCTGGAACTTTTCACCTTTCAAAGAGAGCAACAGTATATTATTATTATAATATGCCTCCACTCTGATAATGGTTCATATCATGAGGTATTAATTAACATATTATCCAAAGTTCAAGATCATATTATATTATTCTACACATGAGATATCCTGTTGCTCTTGCAGAATTGTTCCTGAGAGATAACTAATCACTTGTTTTGTAGCTTTTGTTTGAGATCATATATTTCAAATGTTCTGTTCTAGGTGAAAAATGCTCATTCATTTGCTTGACTTGCACCAAGAAACATAAACCATTATTCGTAGAAGGGAAAAAAGTTGTGCCCTTGAATTACACTTATCTGCATTTGATTATCCAGTAATCCAATCATTGGTTCTGGCCGCATTCTGAATTGATGACTCTTTAGTTTTTGCTATCATTTGGGACAATGGCTATGTTTAAGAGGGAGAAGAAAGAGATATTGAAAGAATTTGATTCTATCGGTTGTAAATATCAAAATCTTTAACAAAGAGGCTGTATGTTCAAGTCTTGGCGCTCTAGTTACATTTTTTTGGAGTCCGAAGTTCAATATAGCCACGTGGCATGGTTTGATGAAAGTCAATACTTATTTTATGTAGTAGAATTGATGTTTATTGTTTTGTCTGAAGTTCTCTTATTCCGGGATTTTCAGTCTGCTGGAAAGGCACTTGATGACAAGAATGAAAATGATGCCCAAGATCAAAATGTAGCAACAAGCACAAGAAAGGAACTTCATGGGGGTATGTCTTACTGGTCAAATCATTATTTTGTCAGATGTTTCCCAGCTCACCAACTGTATGATTTGGTGTTCATACTTTGTTACAGTAAACCAGTTTTTATCTATCACAAAAGTTATTATGTATCAACCACAAACAAGGAATACAAATGGGTACATGCTGTTACCGATAAGAAACAATTTGCAATTGACTCAGTTCCTTAGTATCTAACTCTGGTTAGTACTAGGTGCTTTATATGACAAGGACAAAGTAGAAGTCCCTTTTTATATGGTAAGGTGGCTCCCCCAAATATGCATGAAATCTGCTGTGATCGCATACCGCAAACACCTCCCTCCAAATAAGGTGCACCCTGATAGGGACAAAAGACATGCTAGTAGAACTTACTATAAAACTCAGCAAAACATACATATATGGGGTGAGATAAGACAGAATATGCTTTTGCTTTTCGATCATAATTTTCATATTATCTTAGCCAATGCCAATGGTCACATTGACTATTTCCTTAGGAGAAATGTTAGCCTTTCAAGCGAAAACGATGTTGTTTTGGAGGACAGGTTAAGCTATAAAAATAAGCCACATATGAAAGGTCCCTGTGCCATCCGTCATACACACCCTAGATTCTTCCTCTTTAGATTATTGTTCCAGTACTATAAACTTTGAAGTGTTTCCGGAGAGGCCTTCTTGAAGCAATATATTTTGATGTCGAAAATTAACTGTCAAATTTTCTAATTTTTTTTATTGGGTTTCTTGACATATCACTGCTTAAATTCAGTGATGGGGACTGGATTCATAATACAACTATTGTAGAGGGACTTTTTGCAAAATTATCACATATTCTTAATTATAAAGCATTGAGTAATTGTGACAAATAGCTGCGGATTCTGGAAAGAGGGATTAGTTATTTTTTATTAGTCTTTGTAAGAATACAAAGCAGTTATAGCATCAATTTTCTATACTTAGAAAATTTCTTGATATTCTAAGTGCAGAGCTTTTATTTATTAAAAAAGAGTTTGTCGAGCTTTGTACTTCTGTAAGAAAACTGTCAGGGACTCTGGTGCTATTTAGTGCTGTAGAATACGTAAAATGAAAGTTTTTGGATACAAAGTAGTTTGCTTAGCTAAAGATAAGGGAATAGTGGAAAATTGTGCATTAATTAGCTAGGATTGATCAAGAATGCAAATAAGTAGTTGACTCAGAATGGTGAGTAGCTTTTGGGAAAACATTTTCCTGCCTCAAATATTGAATTTACTCGTGTTTGTCCATAGTTAGAGATCTTTCTAACAATTAAAGCAAACTTGGGTTTAAAAGGTGTGTAACTAAGATGTTTGAGTCTTGAGAAGCCTCTTTTCTTGTGAATCTACTGAGGTGTGGCAAAGGGTTGAGTAGCAGCTGAACATTGTTGTATAGTAAGATATATATGGTGAGAACCTTTCTTATAGTGAGAACTTTCATTATAACCATTTATTTTAATGAAATCTGGAGCGACCATTTTAATCAATCATATATCAAGTTTCTTTCCTCCCTTTCCTATCAACACCCAACCTTCCTTTTCCCCATTAACACCCAGCCTCCCTTTCCCGTTAACACCCAGCTGCCCTTTTTCCCGTCAACATGCACTCACCCATCTAGAAATCCGCCATTGTTGTTCTATTTCTTCTCAATTAAATCAGCCGATTATCACCTTGCGATTCGTATTATTGAGTTCTTCTCTTGAATCTTGAGGTTCTGATTTGGGAAAATCGATAAAGACACAGATATGTGTCTGGGCGACTCGTCCGATTCTTTTCTCAACTCGTCCGTGTGGAAATGAATTTTAGATTCTCTGTTTCAAGTTGACATATGGATGCGTGTCTCAAGAACTCTTCCTTGTGGAAATTCTTTCAATTATTGTTTTGTCCATTTGCGAAATGGATAAATATTTTATGTATATTTGGGACAAATGGACAAAATTAATTTGTCCGATTGAGTGGTTCTCACCATAACAAAAGTTCTTATATTAAGAGGGTTCTTATTATGAAGAGATGAGGACATTTCAAAGTTTTATAAATCAATTAGTTAGAATGTTCAACTTAACACTCTTACCATTCTAAATTTATGAGGAGGCAATTGTGTGCTGATGAATGTATTACATATGTGAAATATATATCCATTTGCATGATGAAGAAATTGATCTCGTGTTCTTGTTCTACAGGTCTAGAAGATGTTCAGAAAATATGTTACAAGTGTAAGAAGGTTGGTCACCTCTCTCGTGAATGCCCAGAACATCCTGAAGATTCGTCACATGTACATATAAATGGTAAGCTTGAGAATCCTGATGGAGATTCAGCTGCTGCTGCTTCTGAGAGGGAGCAGATGGCAATGGAGGAGGATGATATACATGAGATAGGTGAAGAAGAAAAAGAAAAGCTTAATGATATTGACTATTTGACTGGTAATCCACTGCTCAATGATGTTCTTTTGTATGCTGTGCCTGTTTGTGGTCCTTACAATGCACTGCAAACGTATAAATACCGAGTGAAGATAGTTCCGGGCACTGCAAAGAAAGGAAAAGGTATACAGATCATTTTCCCTGTTGTCATTTCTGTATCTCCTGATTGGTTGGATGCTCGCCTTTAAGCAAGCACCTATAGAAGCCCCAACCCTTAAATAGTTGCGCTCATATGAGTCCCACCATTATGGAAACGAAAAACATGTTTTTGTAAAACCAAAAAATTAATAAATATCAAAATGAAATTTAAAGATAAGCAGTAACAATTCAGATTGCTAGACTAGTTAGCCGAAAATGTAAATATGGTTTGAGGTGAAAATGGTTTGCCCAGTGCTTTTATAAGCCATTAATATGGTTAATTTGCTATTTACTTGGAACTTAAAAATCTTTTAGGATAAATTGTGCCAACTGCCATGTGTTTTTTTACCCTTCATGTCCTTTATTTACTGTTTCTTTGATTAAAGATATTAGTATCTCCCTAACATGGGAAAAGATCAATAGAGACTACTATAAGGATACATGTTTTGATTTATATAAGATTTGTTGGTTGAAAAATGTTTCAATGGCTCTACTTTTTGTCTGTAGTATGGAAGTTATCTAGCCAAAAGATGCTGTAATGAACCCTCTTTCTCATTCTGGCAAGATTAGTGAATCTACTTGTTTTGCATGAATTGATACGATGACTAAGTAGATAAAATTGATTTTTTTATTATTAGATGAATGTAAAACAACT
The DNA here is from genome assembly GCA_026401315.1 of Dysphania ambrosioides. NCBI lineage: Eukaryota > Viridiplantae > Streptophyta > Magnoliopsida > Caryophyllales > Amaranthaceae > Dysphania > Dysphania ambrosioides. The sequence goes on along the minus strand of CM048658.1, from coordinate 27,813,126 downwards.
TTGAGATCTAGTAATCACCTTTTGAATTTGATGTTTATCTCTTCTGTTTAGCTGCAAAAACTGCCATGAATCTGTTTAGTCACATGCCTGAAGCAACCAACCGAGAGAAGGAACTCATGAAAGCTTGTACTGATCCTGAACTGGTTGCGGCAATGATTGGAAACTCAAAGATTACTACTGCGGGCCTAAGTCAGCTGAAGCAGAAGCAAAAGAAAGGAAAGAAAGCGGCTAGCAAAGCTGGAGGCTAATCCCTTCTGCTTAAATCTGAAGAAGACTTACATTCTTCCAACAAGAACCTTGTTTTGTACAGGAATCTGCTGTTTAGTTTTAAAAGAAAATTAGAAACAACCTTTTTGTCTAACACTCTAAAAACAAAGCCCATAACTCCTATAATAGTTATTTTACAGGGTTAAGCTTTGACTATACAAATGGGAAATCCCTACAACCGCCATTTCACAGGGCCGAGAAGCTTTGACAATACAAATAAGGAATTCCTACAAACTTTCACTTTGTCTAAAAAAAATTGAGGTTCTCTCTTTAAGTGCCTTATCTTTGTTAAGTCTGCACTACAACCAAGTAGTCGCTGATTATGTACCCTCTTTCCAAAATGAAGTTAGGTTATCGAAGGAAGATTAATTCTATAGGGTATAGATAAAGAAATAAGTAATTAGGAAGTTGATGGAAGTGCCTCCAATGAGAGTGAAGAAATCAACAAGAGCTACTACGACCAAATGTTTTGGCGATTCAGCAAATCTGAGAGTGCTGATATACTGTTTTATACATACTTGGTAAATACATAATTCTTATTCTCTTGGTTAATTTTTGCTCCATTAACCATTATTGGCAATCGCCTGATTCTTATGAAATGATAAACGAACTTTTTTAAAGAGAAAAAAGCAGAGCATAACAAACTTAAGGCATTTGATTTATGGAGAGAAGTTGGGAGCGAAGACTAATAGCATTAGCAAGCCAATGTTCAGAGACTACTCTGACATATATTTTGGAAGGCAAATAACAGCAACTGTAAGCTGAATGGATCTCAAGAACTTACATAGAATAACTAAGTTATCACTATGACTAAGCTCTTATCAATTGTCATATCTTGCACAATAACCTTTTCCCAATTGTCTAACTAGTGTCGTTTAGTTAGGCTCTGCCATAGTGTTAGGTTAGATTGCTTAGGATCCTTAACGTTGCTCGACTCTAACCCCCTACGTTTCCACATCTCTTTATCTGATTCTCTTTGGTTGCACTGTTTACATTCGTTACACTCCCATACTTAACCGTTAGCCATTGAAAGTAGATTCACCAATCAGTAGTAGAGCAAACTTGGATAAAGAAAGTATCTAAAGTAGTATTGTTCTTTGCAGATAATATGGTCGCTTATGTTTCCGTTTTTTGGGAAAGTAAAAATAGAAGAAAAGACTAAAGGCCCTTTCTTACCAGACATTACGGGCTTTGCTAACTTGAGCACGATCTACCTTAATACACGACTAAATTTAAACGATTTAGCTAAGCAAAGGATATCATAGGTAAGTACTTGAATTTCTTTAATCACCTTAGCTGGGTTTATGAGAGCCCCTATTGCCTATGAGGAGTTTGTACGTATAACCTATTCTTCTCCTAATTCCCTTGCTTCCAAAAGTCCCTTTCATTTAGTTTGGAGTCTCAAATGCAAGGCATAAGTACTTAGAACTCTCTCCCGACTCTCCTTTGTAGTTCCATCATGCATGTAGAAGACTCATCTGACACTAGCTAGTATTCTCTATTCTTCTTAATTCTCTTCCAAGACCCATCTGCCTCCATCCTCTAAATGAAACCCTCATGGGTCTCTCCCTATGACCACCAGAGAGGAAGAGGATTAGGGATAATCTTAAGCCACATAATTTCATTTAGTTTATTCTCAACATTGAACCATTTGTTTTTCCATTCCTTAAGATGAAGCCATAGACTCCATAAAAAGGATAAACTTTGTTGATCTACTTAGACCAGTAATTCTATTCCTCATAAGATATGAGAAGAGATTCTTTACCCATACTTACAACGTTTGGTTCCATCCCCATAAATTTAATACCCAGATTGGAAGAAGCCCAGATGAGTTGCGCAACCTTACATTGCAGAAAGAGATAGTTAGTATCTTTTGTTGCAGAGTTACACAAGGAGTTTGCTTTCACATTTCTCTTCAATAGCTATGACTTGACTGGGAATGCTATACTGAGAATTTTCCAACCAAAAACTTTGCATTTTCGAAAAATCTAGATTTTCCAGAATGATTTCCTAAAGAGAGAGTCATTACCACCATTCTTCGAAACCTCATTCACATGGATTAAGTTAGGATCCAAAAGAAATTGGCTCCCATATTTCACATACAATGATCCTAAAGAAGAAGAAACACACTTAAGACAAGCATTGGCAACAAAGCTACTAATGCGAGTTGATAAAATTCAAGGTGCCTAAGAGTTATTGTCCCTAATCAATTCTTTATCTAAACTAGTTTGGCTTCTTTCCGTCTTAATTTACTTGAGTTTATCTCAACCTTCTTATTTCCCACTCACCCACCTAATATATAGTCTTCCTTAATGCCAACCGAAGAGCCATCTCCTAATACAAATCCTAATCCTTTCTTCATCCTTTCAGCCGCCTTTACCATACTTCTGAAGGTCAGTGACTAGCCATCAAAAGCGATATTCTCTCTTACTCTAATGATGGGATGATACTTATATCTATCCAAAATAACTTTTGATACAACTTTTCTTAGGGAACTATGAATCAACTAAGCACGTTTGAACAACAGAGCATAATTTATGTGGAATACATTTCTTAGACCCATACCCCCCCCTTTAATTTTTTGCAACTCTAACATTTCTCTTTCTGTCCAACGAAAACGATTATTCCCTAATGAGGAGTTCCACATGGACCAAATAATTACATATCTTATGTTCCTAGAAATTTCTTAGGGAACAAGTACATGGACATAACATGAGAAGCCATTGCAATTAGAATTCCATTCATTAGTAGTACCTTGCGTTGTATTGAGTTAAATTTCCATGACGAACTCTTTTGAGTAATGCGATCAAAGATAAAATTTAGCTTTCTAGATGATCTTCCATCAATCTCTATGGGGAAACCAAGGTATGTCCCAAAATCCCTATTGCTGCTAACCCTTAGAGGTTTTCTAATAAGCTTAATGATATTTAAAGGGATATTAGGGTTGAAAATAATAGAAGCCTTCTCAGGAGCCTACTTAATTAAGCGATAGGATGTAGGTGCGATTTAAATAAGAAAAGAGCATCATCTGCAAACAAAAGATGCAAGAACGAGGGGGATTTTCTTCCAATCTTCAACCCTTGAGTAAATCCTTGTTTTTCTAATGAGCTTAGCCTTCTAGAGTCTAGACAACAGTTTCATGCAAAGAATAAATGAGTACTGGGAAAGAGGATCAACTTGCCTCAATCCTACTCGAGTAGAAAAGAACTCTAATGGTTCACCATTTACCTGGATAAAGTACGAGACTAATAATATGCATTCCATCATTTGGCTAATCAAGATGTTTTGAAAATTCGTGACTCTTAGAATCTGCTCGATGAAGTCCCATTTGATTCCATTGTGTACCTTATTTGGGAAATTTCATGGGAGATGATATAATTATCATTCAAGAGTCGGCCTAGGACAAACACATTCTAATATTCACCAAGTCACGCAAGATTCCTTTCAACCTCAGGACCAAGCACTTTGAGATATTCTTATTGATTGTATTACAAAGCTGAATTGGTCTAAACTGCTTCCACTAGCCATTGTTGAGGAATGTTAAGATCGCATCCCCTATTCCATCAAGGCCAGGGGATTTAAGAGCCTTCAATCTAAAAACAACTATCTTGACTTCCTACTTTGAGAGGGGGCTGTTTAGGTGGCTAATATGATTTAAAGAGGGTAGAGAGTGAAGAAAACCATACATAACATACTTTCTAAGGAGGATCCTTGACCTTTACAATGCTAATATGAGCTTCACTCGTGGAAAGAAGCTCAGTATTCTCATTACTTCTATATACTTCTTTGAAGAAGTTGAAATGCTGAGAGAAGTAAAAGACACCATGGTCCTTGGTAGACAATGAGCCCAATAAAGAATACTCAAGGGTACAATTAGAATAACACCACTAGCAAAAACTAAACTTTGGGAAGAAAACTTGGATTAAACTCTGCTGGAAAATAAGAGACTTAAGTACAAAATCCTTAAGCCGTGGGAAAATTGACATGTCATTGACTCTTACGTTCACAAAGCTGCACACCTACCTCCATTGCAAAGGGAGATAAGCAACCTGAATTTTTGAGGCTTTAGTTGATGTCATCATTGAGATCATCCCAAAGTTGAGTTGCATATCTTATTATCTTTTTAGTGGCCACCTTCATTAGCAAACAAATGACATTAGAGTCATTTTTTCCATCATTGACCTATAGTTTTTCCCTTTGATTTCTTCATTCCTAAGTGAGCCTCCTCTTCTACCAACCAATCTAGGTTTTCTCTTCTTGATACCATCATACAGATTTCATAAACGATGGATAACTCTATAGTTGTTGGACTTCCCCCCAACATATGCATCAAACTTACCATAGAGACTTTGACCAGACCAAAATTGATCATCATGCTATTTAATTCTTTTTTTTTTTTTTTGTATCCCTTCATGGGATTCATCATTACACAAAATCTGGATCCCTTGCTCCCACTCTCCCTATCTACCTTACTATTGGCGCTCTTCTTACTAGAATTAGTAGGGTTGTTACCATCCTCACTTCCATTCTTTCCTCATTTAGCATTATCAGTTATCACCACCATCACTTCTTGCGGAGTCTTCATCATGGGAATCTTTTTCATCATCCCCATTTCCTCCACTTTCATCATCACCATCATCGTTGCCATCATCCTCATGCTTATCGAATTCATTCTAGCGGTTTTCTTCATCCCAATTTGGCTTTGATTTACTATCTCCTTCTTCCATTTTTCCCACCCTCTTAAGAACAATAATCTTATTGGTGTAGCATGGGAAGTACAAATTATTGATTCTAAGGTTACTACTGAGACATTGAGGCTTGGAAGATGAAGATACCAACTTGTGTGACAATTTGATCCGTCGAAAAACAATAGAACTTTGGTTAGTGACCCATTCTCCCACACTTGTTAAAGAAAACAAACGCCTCCTCATATCTAAAATCTATCCACGTGAATGTGCCCTCTTCAACTTCGAAGGAAAAAAAATACTAAAGGCCTTGTAAAATGAATGTGTACTTAGACTCGGATAGACCCTTTCAATTCGGGAGCTAGATATGCTTAATCAAATAGTAAAACAAGACCAACTCCTTCTAAAGCCCTTGAAGCAATCGGGGGAATATAATATTTTAAGGCATGCTTGGAATTAGGAAGTATTACTATGATAATAAAAGTCAAACTTAAAAATATGAATGTGAACATAAAAAAAAATAAAAAAGTAATAATATGTTTGCAAGTTAATTAAATATTAATGGTTTGATGGGAGGTAGAAGAAATGATTATTACCCTTATTTTGGGGATAATAGTCAATCACCCTCCCTCTATTATAACTATTTCCTCCCAAATAAGGATAATAATTCATATTTGTTTACCTCTCAACACACCATCACTATATATAATTTACTTCTAATCATACAACAACTCTCTCATTTTTCCTTGTATTCATATTCATTTTCTTATATTTGACTTTTGTTACCATAGTAATATATTACTTTCATCCCAAGCATCCATAAGGGTAATTTATCCTTCCACCTTAATCCATAAATATTACTCAATGAAGTTAAGGGTTGTGACTGCATGATCGAATTGACAATGGACTAGAAGTAAACACACTCCTTTGTAGTTAAGAGTATGCTGTTCTATCAAATTGCTAAAAAAAAATTCATGGGAACAATGAAAGAGAAAGACATTTATAATCCTTTTCACCTTGATGGACTTTTGAGAGACCCAACACCAATCAACTCATGTTTGGAATTTCTCTTTAGTAAAGGAAGCAATCCTCCGGGCAATGAATATAGCAGCGAAATCCAATTATTGTTTTTGAGGACCTCCATCGCTTCAGTTAGAGACGAGTGCATAATTGGACCATTCTTCTTATTCCTCTAAGGTTTTAGGCAAAGGTAAATAAGGCTATATTTTATGAGATAAACATAATTCCACTGTCTACAAGGTTACATGTCAAGCAGCCAAAAAAAAATGATGTAATCATGTAATAATTCGAAGACACCGTTTGATCATGTGGCTCCCTCAAATATATAACCAGTTGCATTATACTGCTCCATATAAGACGAACAATAAATATATTTGCAGAACAATTTGACATTACCAGCAAGAAGAGATGACTGGACGTGTTTCATAACACCAGGAAAGAATATGGTGCCAGTTACTATAATTACAAACAAAAATACAGAACTCAAACTATAGGCCGAATATGAACAAAATTCAAGATTCATCAGCAAGTGGAATAGCACTCAAATCTAGACCCTGTTCTGGTAAATCTGAAGTTAGTGGACCTAAGAGTCCATCTGAGCTGAGAGTCAGACCACTCTGCAAATTCAAGAGATAGAGAGTAAAAACAAGGTTACCATATTTTCCAAAGGTAAGATCAAATCACTAGGAAACTTAACGCCGACAAAGAATCAAGAAAATATAGTCCATGCTTTATGCAATTCTGAAGAGAACATTGCAAGCGAGACTAAGCTAATACATGCATGCTCATACCTCAGGCTGGAATCTCAGCATGTCAGCACGAGCCATGGCTTCGGCTTGTGCAATCCTTTGTCTGAATGTTTGAGCCATCTCCTCCGCCTGGTTATCAAGAGAAAGACAGAAATGCTTGTAAGTTCAATGGCTTTCAATGATTCTCATGTTTGCACTTTTTCAATCATATCTGAGTGGAAAAAAATAAAAGAAAAAAACTAGCGTAGTTTCTCAAGGATCATCCTTTTGGCCTCTAGTGGAAAAACTTAAATCACAAACATAATTCTCAGAACATCAACACATAAAGCTCTTACTTCTCCTCTACAAAGATCTATCAGAGAAGATCTCTTAAATGTACAGAGAACATTTGGTGGCAGAGTGGCACATGGATCTGATATGATGGAGTGGCAACTATCCAGGAATAGATGAAAGGAGAGAACCACGTCTTTCCCCTTTGGATAGTAACCCACCTTAGAGCACAAGCTCACAGGAGCACCCAATAGATTCTTGTAATTAATAGGTTCCACACTGCGTCCAATTGATTGATTCCAGCAACAGTGGCATTGTTGAAGTTTAACCAAGTCTTTAAGCAATCAGAAAGATCGATATTGCAAAGAGATGGTACTTTTGAAAGGAAGAACTGGACGATTCATTAGGAGAGGAAAGGGGTGAAAATTACCTTTTCGAAGACAAGCTTTGGATTACGAATCATATCACCAGGTGTAGGCTCCAACTTCTTTGTTGACAGACTCACCCTACCTCTTTCACGGTCATGGCTCAAAATCATTACCTACAAATTTCAGGCAATTAATCATATTTCTGAATTAAAAGGATAACTCATCATCAACAACAGTATTGAGAAATACCTTCAAAGTGTCACCAGGTTGTAGGACTGTAGCAATATCTGAAACACGATCATGACTAATTTGACTAACATGAAGAAGACCGTTGATTCCACCGATATCAATAAATGCACCATAAGGTTTAAGAGATTGAACGGTTCCTGTGACAACTGATCCAATACCAAGCTGTGCCTGACTGTCAGCCATGGCCTTGCGGTTGCTCATAACCAATCTAGATTGTTCCTCGTCAACCTCAACAAATTTTAGTGGAATCTCTTTCTCCAGAAGTTCTTCAGCAGTGGATTTCTGATACAGAAACATGACACCATATTATTGAGGCCTACGTATGTAAGAATGACAAATACATTTTTGAATCACACAACCAACAAAATAGTATAGCTTTCAGGGAACAAATGGATGAGAGTATACAATTTCAGAGATAATTTTCATCAGTGTTCTACTCTTCCAACAGTTGGACAATTTCTGATTGACCTCATCTAACCACTTCCTATTTTTAAACTTAAAAGGATATATCAAATATAGCTTTTGGATCAGTGATATCCACTGGTAAAATTATGCCTTTTTCTGTAATGAAAAACACAGCAAGAGTTGCAACAGCATATATTTTCAAGAGCTAGGAGGTCAAAAGGACCATACAAGAACTTAATTTTGAGGGAATGGGGAGAGAAACAAAAAGAAAGCAGGGTGAAGAAACTAACGGTTGATATTTGTGAAAAAGGAACAAAGCCACGAAGGCCCTCCACAAGAGCCACCACTCCACCTTTGTTCGCTCCAACAATCTGACATGAGAAAAGAAAAATAAGATCATTTGTCAAACAGGTTAAGTAATTAATTATCAAGAGTCCAAACTGTATTCGCAGCAAGAAAAGTCAATCCAACATGTGAAATGACCTGAAGCACCATTAACTATCAGGGTCAGAAGTGCAATGGATTATACACAAATCATGTTATCCATTCAAAACACAGGTGATACACAAAAATAGCAGCAAAAAGAGTTGTAATTAAAAGTCAGAATGATGATACCAACCTTTCCCTTAACTACAACATCCTCAGCTTGTAACTGCCTACACCTTTCCCAAGCAAGCTCATACTGGATTTGTCGCAAACTCAAGATTAAGCTATCATCAGCATCATTTTCACCAATGATGACAAATTCTTCACGTACACCTGGGACTATACCAGCTTCCTCCACATGTTTTATTCTGTGGATACAGGCCTCTTGAAGAGGCAAGTATGCTGAAGATTTTGCAGTGATATCAACTAATGCCCCATTGGCATCGGTGCAGAAAACTGTACCCTTGACCTGAGGTAGTACATAAAGCAAATGAGTTCTTTTCGAAAGGGACTGTAAAATTGGTACAAGGCGTATGAAAGGCAATGGACAAAATGTCACACTACTGACACTTGAAAAAGAAAGGAATAGATAAGCAGATAAAGGAGAATAAATTATTTATTTTCCTGATTGCCAGGTAACCAATCATTACAGATAAAGTAAAATGCCTAGTTAACTGTATACTCTTCAGAAGCAGAGAGGGAAGTAAGTTGTGAGCTACACATAGAATATCCATGCTATTATATTGATGTGTGCATATTCACGTCAGGTGTGCCTCTAAAACAAAAAATTCAAGTCAGATTGACCACTTATTTGTGACAATGTAAACCACCTTGCAGAGAGAGGCATAAGTTGTGTGCTGCAAATAGAATATAAGTGTCATCATATTAAGTAGTGAGAAAGTTCAGTTGCGCCCCAAAGCCCTATTGATTAAATTTTATGGAAAGGAGATATGGAAAGGAGATTAATGCCCAAATATATGTGCAAAGCTTAAACTTTTGGAAACTGTAATAAGGAAATTAATGTCTGGGAGGAAGAAAACAATGAATGAGTTCAAACATGGTTACAAGATATTAGGACACAAGGACTCTAGTATATATCTCCTTAGTTTTCATTGTCTATATTCCAAACTGGATAGAAGAAATGCAGACATGATATGAAACTAAAACATGGATCATCCAATCAGGAAAGGCAGCATCTGATAGAAGACATCTCTTCTCTATCTTACTCATAGACAATCGTTTAAGTAAGTGGACATCAAAACTCAAAAGTGACCACTAGATTCACCAAACATACTCATAATTTCGAGTGAAATGCTACGGAACTCCAATATGAGTGTAATTGATTTTGTAGAGATTATCACAAACAAAGTTCAACCAAGCTTATATTTAGACTTTCATTCGGTAAGACAACTTACTCCAATTCATCCATTCATATCCGTCAGATCTTAACCAGCTCATTCAAAGATAAATGACCTTCGCAATCATCAAGAAAGCTGAAATGAACATCCAAAGTTCAAACAATTACAAACCTAAGCACCTCCCTTGCTCACAGGAATCTAGTCTTCCATTTTCCCACCCTATAGCTTACAATAATATTACTTAGCTTTAGATTCAATAATCCAAGTCGACACTATATCTCCATCAGAGCTACAATCCTCCATTACATAACATGTAAGCTTCCATTTCCAACATTAATGTAACAACCAAATGAAATGCACAGCTTAGCACAACAACCAACCACAAATGGTAACTTCGTATCCAAATCTCATTACCAACCACAAATGGTAACTTTGTATCTAAAATTCAACCACTCTTCCACCATAACAATAAACAATTCGTTTCGAAACCTTATCTCCACCAAAGCTACAATTCTTCATTAAACACTTCTAGTAAGCTTCCATTTTCAACATCAAACTCCAATTCTAATGAATTCACCGCATTACCATATAACAACCAACCACAAATGCTAACACTAATTCCAAAATTGTAAGGCTATCAATCAACCTTTTGCGAAATTACAATTCCACGCAAAATCAAAGAACAAAATATCTCATGACATACAGTTACTCCCAAAAACCATGAAACGACAACACAAAACAAGAAATATCCATCAATCAAAACCAACAAACTATGAAACAATAATAAAAACCAAGAAAAAAATCATCAATCAAAACCAACAAACTATGAAACAATAATAAAAACCAAGAAAAAAATCATCAATCAAAACCAACAAATGGATCAAAAAAATCAACAAAAAAAAGGACTAAGAATTAAAGGATTTAATTACCCTAGTACCCAGTTCAGAATTGAAGTCATACTTATCAAGGGCACTATGAAAGTCTTCAATAGTAAAGGAGACACCTTCCATAGGAGTAGTACGACACCTTTCATAAGCTTCTTCAAAAAGCAGCTTAAGCTTCTGCCTTTCTCTGGTCTGAGCATTGGAAACAGCAACAGCAGACACTATTGGGGAGAACCGAGGCTGATGATGCTGCTTAAGGCCGTGTTTGGGCTTTGAGAGTTGTGTGCTTGAGAGTGGTGGGCATCTCAATCCTCCTGCTGCTAGTTGTTGAGCCAAAGACGCCATTGTTGGCTGCTCTCAGATGTTCCTCTGCTGTTGCTGATGTTCCTCAGATACGCAGATAAGGTAAGAGTGGGGAGTTTGTTGATACGGTAAATGCTAGAGTGCAAGACACAGATGATGTTGGACTTTTGGGTTTGGGCAGTAGAGGTGAAGCCCATAGGCTAGAATATGTGAGTTGACAGATTGAGTTTGTGGATTCGGTAAATGCTAGAGTGCAAGACACAAGACACAGATTATGTTGGATTTTTGGGTTTGGGTAGTAGAGATGAAGCCCATAGGCTAGAATGTGTGTTGAGAGATTGGGTTTGGGTCAACAATGTGGATAGATTGTGTGGATACTTATCAAATCAGGTAGAGGGTCCGATTGCATCCTCGAAAGTAGGGTGGTTCGGTTCATTATTGGTGGGTTTAGTCAATTTGAGTCATTTAGGGTAATCGATATGGCTTATATAAGTTGTTTGAGCCTTGAGACATAGGAGAGTGGAGAATTATTTGGTGAGACGATGAGAAGGGATTCCTGGAATGAAGGAGATATAGGGAGTCAATAACTTTGTGGGGAAGGGATTTTTAACTCCCTTTTTTCCACTTGGGCCGCTTATTAAAATATATATATAGATAAAGGGTTAGGAACTTAGTATAGCTCAAACCCCAACTTGTAAAAGTATTTATACTCAAAAATGTTTTTAGAGTACAATGTGAGTTAACTTATAAACTCACTCTTAGCTATTGCTCATTTATTCATTTGAACAAGCTAAAATAATGAAAAATAAGCAAATAAAATTATAAACTAACATTGTGCTAATAAATATTGTAAATCTATCATATATATTAATAACCTATATATCTTTCTTAATTTGATTACAATCTCCTCGTTGAGAATGAAAACGAGAAACCTGTTAATTTTAAAACGAAAATTGTGTTACGTAAAATTCTCTTAAACATCCAAATTTAATTTAATAAAATAAAAATATATTGTGAAAAACTGAATCATCTGCCATTGAATCTCTAATTTTGCTTTGTTCATCAACCACTTTGTTACACCAAATCTTATTGTCCAGTCTTTCTTCCCAACTCCCCCAAACCAAACAATTTCAAGATCAAACTTTTTCGACAATCGATCAAATAATTATCTCACCCCCTCTTAGCTAAATCACAAGTATAAATTTTACTACAGTTATAATTCCAAATGGGTGTGAAGAAGATTAACTTAGAGAATATACATGTTTCTAGAACAATTAGACAAAAAAATTATGAAGACAAATACTTTCTATGACTTGATGTATTCCAAAACAATAAGCTTATAGTCGAAACATAGTCATTACATTCTTGAAATGAAATTGACTAATAGTATGTGATGAGTTTCCTTCTTATATTTCCTCTACATTTCAAAACATGTACACACATATACACTAAAGTCCATCATGCCTCAAAGAAAATGAACTCATCCACCGCATTATTAAGCCTTTATATTATTTTCCAACCCACTTACACTTTCACGTACAAAAAACTAAGTCATCATAATCATTACAATCTCGTCTAATATGAGTTGTTGGACTTCTTCAAAACTACAAACAAAATTCTCTAAATCTCTGCATCCTTAGTTGAAGCAAGTACTAGTAGACCCATTCAAATAAATGGGGGTCCGTTAAATGTCATTGACTGATCCGTTTGTAAAAGAGTTTAATCAATAATGGGTCTAATAGGTCGGTCTCTTAAAGGGTCATGTTTTATTGGGTTTTTAATGGATCGATTCGGGTCAATAATGAGTCTATAGTTTCCAAGACTTTTAAACACTATCAAATAATGAATTATTTCCACTTACTTGTCGATATTCCATTACCAAATATTAGAGTTGATACATGTAAACTATCACCTCTGTGGATAAAAACTATACTCTCTTTGGGCGGGATGGCTCGGGCCGACTTGACCCGTTATATATCTCCTTTTGCTCGACCCATCTTGCTTCTTCTTTGACCCGACCCGTGTTGCTTGTGACCCATCTCGCCCTTGACCCGACCCAAGCACAGGTCTAAGTACTAGCATAAAAAGGCAATATTAAGTCAAGTGCAGTACAATTCGAGATTTGCCTCATTCATCAAGTGAAGTGCCCTGAAATTGGCAAAGCACATATAATAGCAACCTTTGCCCTGAACTCCTTTTTGTTGTAAGTTTTTCTTTGTTAATTTTCTTTACTAGTTAATTTTTGGAATGTAAAAAAAAAGAAGGCAATATTGGACACATAGTTTTTGCGTCAATACAATTAGGTTTTAGTGCAAAAAAGAAATTGCAAAATTAACAATCATTTGTTAGAAAGGAATATTTTAGTTTCATCAATAATGCTTATCGATCTGTACAGTCGTACGTTGACCTCTTTTCATAGTAGGTTGAATTTTTAATTATGTCTTTGACTTGAGTAGCTAATCATCTTATATCTTTGACTAATTTGTAGTTCATTAATTAATTAATTAACTAATTAAACTGATGGCTTTGACTCTGGTCCCTTTGACCTGCAAGCCTATTACGAAAACTTTGCTACTAATCTATCAGATGTGGCAAAGTCAAACCACATATGTCCTGTGTGCTCCATATTACCGAACAGCTAACTGTAAAATTTTGTCCTCCCTGTCAGAACTCAATTGATCCTTTTGATAGTGAATAATTACCTAAGAATATTACTTAGTATTTCTCGTATCTAAATAAATCTAATTCGATCACACATGACTATATACTTATTTAATTTCTTAGAGATTACCCTATTTTTTGTCCAAATATGTTTTGTAAAATATATTATTTCTACTTTTAATTTAATCCTTATTTGTTCAATTATGTTTTTCCTTTTCCACACTCTTTTGTTATACTTATTGAACCTAATATGATTTAGTATCCCATTCGGCCTCACTCTCTCTCTCTCTCTCCGATTAAAGCAATAATCATCCCTTGTTTAAGTTCTTATCTCGTTTACTTGGTTTTTATTGTTACATTAACTAGGAATGAAGGTGTTTATAGAACATGCAATTACAATGCTCATAATAATCTTCTCTCTTTTGTTATATTTAATTTTTGTCAAAGATATATTACATAAAATTAAATTTCACGTCAAGTTGGTTCAATCTATCCGATCCCCTCTTATCAAAAGGTAATCACAATATTTACATAGGTAACCAAAATGTTTTTCCTTGGTTTGTGGATCCACTATTAAAAAGAAGAACAATATAGGTTGAAGGTTGAACATACAACTGATACTTGCTAATGTGATGCTTAAATTTGACTAGGTAAAAACTTAATTGCATACACAAAGTAGATGCATGCATCCCATATTAATATATCATAAAATCTTATATATATACGAGATAAATAAAGTTATTATATCCTAATAAAAATAACCCAATTAAATATATTGTATGACAGGATAACTTCTATTATATTGAAGAGTAACTTTTATTAGGATACAATACTTTTATTGTGTTTCGTGTGCATATAAGATTTTTTATTAATATATCTTAGATGATGATTAAATGGTGAGATGAAAATGTAATAATATGGTTGTGAAAATAAGGGGTACATCATCATATAATATATTAATATCCAAGCATGACGCGTATGTTTAATCATATTGGTAAACACGTTAAAAACGTAATTTGTCCTTGGAAGTTAGAACTAATGGCACCAAGCATATGCATGTCTTGAATTATTGCACTTCTGCGCTACTTTCGTACATGTTGAAGAGAAAGTCAATAAATTTTCAACTCAAAGTACAATTTTGTAAGTTCAATATGATTTAAGTATATCAGTTGGCCTACATCCCCTGATTACGATGGTGGCGAAGAAACATAACGTAATGTATGTGAAGAAGTATAGACACATATTTTGGGAAATTTAACAAAGACTAGCTTAGCCACCAAAATTCCATTTACATCAGTAGGTACTATTTGCAGATGCATGTAACGTAAATATGTAGATTTTGATCAAAATAATAACTTTATTGTGTCTCGTACAATAAGAAATCTAACTTTTTCAAAATATATATCCCCGTATTTAGGATCCTTGCAAGAAACAACACAAACAAATGAACAATTGGATCTTCATCATGTGTTTGGTGTATGTCCGTCTTCCTATTAAATTCCTTTATCAATTTTTATTTATGGGGAGTAAAAAAGAAATTGTTAATGTTCATATAAAATAAAAGTCATATGTTTCAATTCTTAAACTCTCCGTATATACAAAGAAATCAATTATAAATGACATGAAATCTAAAGATACTTCGTATAAACATATACTTCCCTTAGAAAGTACAGTCCTACACTCTCTTGCATTGTACTCTTCAACATAGGAGAGTCACATAAGCACATCATATGTTTAGGGTAACTTATTATTTCATAAATGCATCAGTTTTCCTGACATATATATAGCTCATTATATGTTTAGGATAACTCACTTCGTATCAAATTACTTATAATACTTGTTAAGGTCCATAGTATTAGGTGAAAAGTCATCGTTTGGTTATTAGTTTTTATTTTATTAGAAAAAGAAAATGAGAGGAGTATTATTTTATGAAAAAGTAAATGTGATAAGAGATAATGAGGTATTCTTTTTATTGAATGTGAGAAAAAGTGAGACTTTAATTTATTTTTTTTTGGTAGTGGAAAGAGAGATCTATTATCAAAAATAATTAAGGTTCCGAATCTAAAATAAAAGTGTAAAAACAAATTTTGGATTGATGATAAGAAAAGTGTAAAAACTAATTCGGAAGAAGAGAGTAATCATAATATATTAATAATAATAATAGCTATGATAAGAATGATAATAAGAAAATATAATAATTATAAAAAATTTAATTATAAAAAGTTAATTAATTGACCTGAAATAATAATAATAATAATCATCAAAGTGCACTCTGTTTATGTGATTTTTACTTATTTTTCTAATCATACCTAAACATATTTGATCTTAGCTTATAAATACTTATCTTAATTATAAATTGGTCTTAAATAACCCTTATTTTTTAATAGAATTATCATATATATTCTTTTTATTCCTGAAATGTCTCATATGTGAAAAGTAAGTGAACAGAACATGCCTTAGTGAAAATAAATAAAAATTAACTTTTTAAAAAAATCAATAAAAATAATTTCAATTTAGCAAAAATCAATTGAATAAAACAAGGCTTGGACAATCGTGTACTTTAGATTATTCCACATCCTTAACGTATAATTTTACTAAGAATATTTTCTTTAAGGTTTCTCAATTTCTAATATGAGAATTTTACTTGTCCACTTTAAGTAATTTTTGAGTAGTTTTTCACTTTTGTAACTTTTGGGTAACTATATACGGTATTTAGCTAGGTAGATTTTATTGAAGCAATTAGAATTTATCCAAAGCTATCATTTTTAACTCTTAAGAAGATTTTGCACATTTCTTATATATATATATATATATATATATATATATATATATATATGTATGTATGTATTAAACATCTATTTCATCAAACACTAAAAATATGACATAATTAATTAAAACTAATCGCTAAATAATTGATAATTAATAACTAGTTGTGCAACTCACAACTACTATAATAGTTATAATTACCACTACAACTACTTCTATTTTTACCCAACATATCACTCTTACATAGACAGTTCCAGTTCATATTGGTAATCCATGACAGAATTTATCTCGACAGATTTTATAAATATAATAATGGTTTATTTTTGGGAGGGGTAACTTATGTAATCAACATGTAGTCAATTTCGTAAGATGAAGCCAAATTCTAGAAAATTTAATTCATTGTGCAATTTGTATTGACTTTTGTGCAACCTCTATTATACACAATAGTACTATCGATTTATTTTTTTAAAGGGAGGGATTACAGTGCATCCTTTGACAATTTGACCTACTACTATATACTCGAAGATATATTTCATCCTAAACTTAGGCCAATTGGCATAATATATAGTATGGTTTGATGATAATATCCTAAGAGACAAGGATAGCTTAATAGGCACATAGAATTTTTCTAAGATGTCAAAAATAATTTATAGATAATAATATATGATCTTCACATGCTAATCTTATTGGTACACAAATTTGATTTGTATAGATAAGATTATAGTAGCTAGATAAGCAAAAGGGACCAGAATTTTGACCTATATATATATTTCAAAATATATTAGCCCTTATTCATGGCAATTCATAGGATAGATAGAATACTCACTTTGACTAAAACACTCATTAAATTCAAACAAAGAAAGAAAGAACAAATCACCCTTAATTAAGATTATTATTGAAAAATGATTAAATATTAATTCTCTAATGAGTGATGATATAGTTTTTTAATATACGAATGAATGATTATAGCTAGGATAAGTACAAATTAGTTAGGGTTAAATAATTAACATTCTAGAAATTTAGGGAAGACAAGTTTGCCTTAATTTGACTTAATATAAAGTGTAATATACACATGACAATAAGCAAACAAAATATTCAATTAGCCAAATAATTTCTTAGTAAAATAATATTTTTGAGTCAGAAAGCATTCATGATTATGAGACAATGTCCACGATCAATCACATGAATGGTCAAATTAGTCATTTGATTAATTGCTCCTCATAGTCATAGTGAGGATGCAGCCATTTTATTTTTTTTTAGGAAGAGGGTGCAACGCCTTCTTATAAAGCTAATATTGAGGTTTTTGCCCACTTGGTTATGAAATGACAAGTTCAACCGGATGAACCGTTTTGTATCACTTTTTAGGAGAAAATAAAAATAAAATAAAATAAAAGCTCGTGTATATATATTTTTTATAATGGGATTTTATCTTAATATTAATTGAAAATAAGAAGAGTGAAATATTAAAATCATAAGTTTTATGTAGTAGATGAAAGTATTTTCTTTAATGTAAAACAAAAATCAAAGTTTTAATTTCTAAAAAGCATGGTAAGTATAATAATAAAGAGAATTGATAAATTATATAAGTTGGATGCATAATGTGTTAGTATTTAATGTTTCAACACTAAACTAGTGGCAAAAGATGAACTTTGTTGACATCTTTTAGAGTTGCGTTTAAAATTTGTCTCACATTACCACTACGGCTACCATTACCACTACTACTATTACTTTACTAACCAAGCTCACTAATAAATTTGGAGTACCTTAAATATTCTCCTAAACCTGGTCATATGTAACCTAAAGCCAAAATCACTATTCTTATTTTGTATTGGTTGCACAACAAAATAAAGATAGTAATTCTTAAGAAGGTATATATATATATATATATATATATATATATATGTATATATATATATATATATGTATGTATATATATATGTATGTGTGTGTATATATATATATATATATATATATATATATATATATATATATATATATATATATATATATATATATATATATATATATATATATATATATATATATATATGTATATACCAATAAGAGGAGTGCTTAAAATAAGAAGAATAAAAAAGATCTTGAGCATTCAAATCGTAAGATCCAACGCTAAATATTTTACGTAAAAAATGGTTACTATAACAATAAAAAATGGTCACTATAATAATAAAAAAAATCATTATAAGTGAAAAAAATTATTTGATCACTATGACTTAAAAATGGGTCATTGTGCGTACGTAAAATGTCATCCGTTGGATTTAGGAGATGAAGAGTCAAGATGTCTTTCTATTCTTCTCATTTAAGTACTCTTTTTATTATTATTATATATATATGAGTACTTTAAAATAAGAAGTCTAGGAAGATCATCCTATATTCTTCACAAAATTAAACCATTCCATATATAATATAAACCATTCTATATTCTTCAACAATTAAAATAAAAATGATCCCAAGGTAGCCCAAATGTTGTACTATATATAATGATTTCTCTTGAAGAAAGGGGGATGGATAATTAAGCATATGTTAAACAAATGTTGATACTTTTTAAAACCATATGCCAACATCACCAAAGACAAAGCAGCGGCACCACTTTCTAGGTTGGAGGCGTGGTCGAGTTCACACTTAATAGGATCTATTATTATAGCATTTTCATACACTAATTTCTTGCTCCCATGCATCTATTATTATAGGAAGGTTAAATAATTAACTTCATGTCTCTCATAACTAAAGATATATTTATCGTTGTTTATTTCTAATACTATGAACTTGATTATGCAATTAACCCCCAAAACACCATAAATGTATAGTTAAGGAGCTAAACACGTCCACACCTTTCACTTACCAAAATGATTTCTTCTTAATTATTGTCATAATTAAAGCTTGTCGATCCATATTAATGCTTTCTAGAAAGGAATGTTTATATACTGCTACCTTTAAGGAGGGACAGAGAAGCTTTATATATACGTGCCTTACTTTTTAAGTTGTCTCATATTCCAATCACTTTACTGCATGCACTCTATTTAGGCTCATTCTTGTATAGGAATGTTTGTCTATGATAGGATGAGGAAATTTATATTATAATGTTTTTCATGTAATTACTTACCAAGTATAGTAAGAATTATAGATTTATATTTAGCTAATGTTGCAATTTCATTACATATACCATTTAATAAACTAACTTTATACGAATTTTTTTATATTATTGTTATCAAGTAAAGAAGAGGTTTTCTTTTACTCCCACCGTTTCTTTTTATCAGATACCAAAGTATACATACAAACTTGAATTTTAAATATTTTTAATTGAATAAATTTACAAAAAATTATAAAAAATTGATATTTGAAAAATATCCACTAAGACGAATCTTTTAATACCTCATATGTTTTTTTCCATTATAGATTAGGAAAAATTCATGATTAAAGTTTGGTTGTACAATCTATAAAACGAGAAGTAGAAATAAAAAATTATTCCATAGAGTATCCTGTATGTCAACCTACTTTTAAAAAAAATCATTCCATGGACTATTCTTTGTCACAATTGTGAAAGATGGATATGAACCTCATGTAAAAAAAAAAAAAAAAGAAAAGAGAAAGATGGATATGAAACATGCATGACTTTTGGGTGATGATGGATCCCAATTAATTTTTTTTTAAAAAAAAGCAAAGCAAGGGCTATAAGAGGAGACAATTCAGACAAACAGTTGAAACATAATACACAACTTTTGATAAACAAAGGAGGCACAATAATAAGAATAGAGTACGTGTGCTTTATCACCCAATAACAAATAACAAAGATTAAAGGAACGACGACATTGCAGCCTCTAAACCACCTCAAAAGAAAATGAGCAAAGATGTCTCACATACTACTAATCAATGGCTTCCACGACACATTTCTTATAGTTTTTAGTAACCTAAGCGCACGCCCTTAATCAAAAGTATTGCTTTTTGGTTCCCCCATTGGGTCTTCTACATACACCAAGTACACGTAACCATGTTGGTTTCAAACTCTACAACCTAGCCAATACCATCATATATAAATACAATTATTTAACTTGGGATTTGATTTCCTTAAACTCTTACTTCCTCTTTTTTTTTTTTTTTTTTTAAAGAAACATACTAGCTTGTATATTATATTTGACTTGACTTTCAATGGTGTAAATATTTGAACATTGACAATGAATTTATTTTGCATACAAACGAGACACAATAAAGTTATTGTTTCTCCGGTAAAAGTGGCCTCTTAATATAACAAAAGTTATCACTCAAAATTGATAAAGATTGATATATGTTATGCTTAAGGGTAACTTTTGTTATTTTGAGGGGTCTCTTTTATTGTGTCTCGTGTATATACAATACTTTTTGATAACTTACTATATATATATGTGAAAAAATATAAAATAGTGAATTTGCTTCAATAATTATTTAATTTACGTTTTAGTTTATACTAAAAATAAGGGTTATGAATAACTGTTATAAGTCAAACAAAACAACAACTTCTCCTCAATTTAGTGTACAATTGGCAAATAATGAGTGAAATGGTATCCGTAAACATTTGGAATTGAGGGAGTATATATAAAATGAATAATGTCTTACTTGCAGTGAAGCTTATAAATTAGTTAATCATGTTGATTTGACTGTTCAAATAAAGTAGTTGCCATATGTATCAATTGGAGAGTTCACATAGTTAATAGCATAATATAATATTATGCGATGACTTGGCTGATATACACGTGTGGTTTAGGATTAGTGGCCCATGATAGAGATGATTAAGACACATGAGCAAATGAGAGAGATTACACGGAATAGAAGTAGTTCATGTAAATGTTAGCAAAACCCCCACTATGAGATAGATTTTTGGTAGGTGATGTTGTAGGAGGTAGATGAGCCATCACACTAAAACAATTTTGATGTAGATCGATTGATCTTGTAACAGCCTAAGCCTCCCCCCAAATGTAAGGCGGGAGCCACTTTTTGACAAGTTTCTTTCATCAACCATTTGACTTTTCCAACACCACAAGCACTATTTATGAAGAATTTTTTTTTTTTCCCATTGTTTTGGGGTTTTTTTTTATTTGTTTTAATTTTTTGACAAACGGATACAAATAGGAATGACAATGGATCGGAGTCGAAGTAGACCCAACAAAATACGAAGTCGATTCGAAAAGTTTGCGAACCTTAATTTAGGGTCCGAACAGTTTGTGTGAACCTTAATTTAGGATTCGAATCTGACTTCTAATTCGCAGACTCTAACTTTAACTCCTAATCCGCGGGCTCTGACTTCGACTCTTGCCTAATTAGGGCTTCGGACCTTCGAAGCCGTTCTGATCCGTCAGTCCTGCTTCACGATCCGAAAATTAATCTATTTTAATTATACATTTTTCTTACCTATATTTTTTTTTTGTTAATTTCATTACTAATACTATAATTTATTTATAATATATAAAGTAAAATAAAAAATTTTATACAACACAAGTATATGTTAAATTAATCTATTTTAATTTGTTATCGTATTATATATTTATATTAAATCCCTTTACTCTTGTTAAATTTTCTCATATACATAGAAGAGTAACAAAGTATATAGTTACACCCACACTCACAAAATTATATGTTGTATTCCCATATGGTTGTTCAATTACTATGTTCTTAAAGGTGTATATATAATATATAAATTGAGTCTTGGTGTATCATTCATTTGGTACTCGATCAAATTGTGTAATATAATGTTGCACTAGTAACACAACACTTGTAAAATCCGCTTTAGAAGTTTGGCTCTTTAGTGTTCTATCTAAATTTCACATGTTCTTATAATATTTTTTGATGCAAGAGAGGGGAAAAACTTAACAAGATACGCAAAGAGAAAGAAAGAAAAACAAAACAGAGCAAAAAAAAAAAAGACTACTAAGCTTCCTTAGCAGGAATTGTTCTAGCCAGAGCAACCCCACTTAAATCCTCCAACAAAATAGCACAAAGGTCGGCGAAACCTTTTCAAAAAGGATAAACTTCTCATCCTGAATCAATCTCAACAGCCCACTCCTCTCGATAAATCAAGGATCTGCAACAGTGAATGATGTGAATAAAAGAAGAAGAAGATTCATTCTCATTCAAAAGTAGTTTCACAACCACTAAAACATAAAAAAAATACATACATTCAACCATTCAACATAAATTATGAAATAACGTATACTAATATACTATCTTCTATGATATCTTTCAATTTTTTTTTCCAGTTAGTTCAGATACGATTTTAAGTTGGTGGATTAGGGTTTTGCTATCCTAGGCTTTCCCTTTTCCTATAAAATAAAATGAAAACACGAGATTAGGTTAGATATGAAATATCTTCAGCAGTAATATTAGACAGTTAAATATCCAAGATTTAATGTAATCGGATAAAGCCAAGTCATCATAGGATTAGATATTTGCTAGCTTGTTGGGATACCTGAACAATCTGATCTGGAAGTATAGAATCTGAGGAACAAGTCCAAGAGGGGACCATGACTCCACCAACAGCTTACACTATAATCATACCTATTCTAATCTTTTATGCTCTTTTCACCTTCAAGTTCTCCTTCTCAATATGCTTAATGCAATGTACACATATCAAAGAGACTGACTGATGCATGTACGATTTTTGGTCTTCAAAAAACACTAATGCGATACTAACCATTATGATTTCGACCACAGCTTTCTCAACATACAAATAATATAATTATGATGAATGTAGGTTCATGTAAAACTAATTAAAACATTTACTTACATGTATAGATTCTAACATATATAAACAGCTTTTCCTAATTTACATATACTTTATATAAATTATATTAGGATATTGAAATATCAGATATATGTATTGTTATATTATATATAACTATTATTATATTAGAAATAGTTATTATTTTATCAGATATAGAAATACTAACGGTGTAAAAATACATAAAAACGTATATCATGTATGTACATTATGATTTGAGGTATAGAAATGAAATTATAAATATACCTCTAATATATTTATATTAGATATAAATTAGGAATTTCTGCATATACATAGAAGAAATTTCATTTGTTACACCAATAGCAAATTAATTTTAAGCTTACATGTAAAACTTTCAGTTGATTATACTAAAGAGTTACACTAAAATACATCAACAATAATAATGAATAGATTTTGATTACGTACTAGCATATGTTATCTTCGCCACATTGACTTTTATCTTATCATTCTCACTTAGAGATATGTAGTAGGCCGGATACAACCCTGACCCGTCCATCTCCGATCAGGCCCGGCCAGGCCCGCTACCTATCGTCTTTTTACCTACAAGTAAATCCCAACAATATACTTTACTTAATTCAATGTACACATACCATCTAACCAACACTTGTCAAGGAGAAAAATACTTGTACGATAAAAGGTCACATAATAATTCTCATACTCTATAAGGGAATACTAGATGGGGGATAATGGAGCCTTCTAGTTTTATTCTAAAGCAATAATCTCAATTATTTTCTTAAGTCCATATAATTTAAAATAAGAGTTGATAATTGGTGTTAAATATTAACATAGAAGTTTTGATGATGAGTATTGAGTAGTGCTCCATATATTGGCCTTTTTGTACAAACTTTTCATACCATCGTCTATCTATGACCCTAACCCCCTTGTGTCCAAAGTAACATACGTTACTCCGTATTTATAACATCTAGTTGGTCTAGACGTCTAGTTAACTATTACAAGGTCATATCTTTCTTTTTTTGAGAAACATTATCAACTTTAATTAAGCCAAATCGGATCGGATAAAGTCGTAGGGAACGGACCATCACAGAAATATTCCGAAGCTCCTTCAGTGTCCAATGCATTTTGCAAGTTTCATAATTACCAAACTGTTTGTATTAGTGTGGAGGATTTGGATACAATAATAGTAAATCTACTTAGAAACCACAATGTGAATTGAGATAGGGTTAATAAGTTTGTAATTAAAAATTTGATGGGTAGTCCCAATTAAATTCCGTGAATGATAACGCAATGTCACGAAATTCAAGTAGCTCTTGACGGAGAGCACACATGTAGCAAAAGTAAAGTCAAATGTAAGAATGTCATATTATTGGATACTTTAAGGTATAAAAAATCCCTATTAAAGCTGGTCATACACTCAAAGTTGAAGATGCGAATTTGGTGAAAAGAAAGCTACACATTATATGCTAGATTGTGCTAGAGCTCTATGCTTGCTGCGGCTATTCATGGAGCTTATCCAGATCTATATTCGATATATGCGACAGTGTATAGATCGAAGGTTAAAACAATAATTTTAAATTTTTTTTTAAGTTGTACTTTTAAAAATTGATAGTGTATTAGTTATAAATAATAATGTATTTTTATAATATAAAATTATACATATCTTCACCATTTTTGCGTGGGCTCATTATTTTACATTTATTGTCTTTATGGAGTTGTACTATTAGGAAATGAAGTTGTACATAATTTCATCATTTTTGAGTAAGTTCGTTTATTAAGTTATATTTTTTAGAATCAAAGTTGTTATATTTGCAAATGAAAATATATTTATAAAATAAGTTATACTATAAGAAAATTAAAAAAAAATTGTGATATATGTTTACAACATATAGTTTACATATTTTGGAATTTTCTCCTATCCACAATCAACAAATCAGGATTTATAAGAGACTAATTTTAAAGAAGTTGAGTTATATTCTCACTATTATATTCATTACTTGAGTGTTTATATTGCTATGGTACAAACAACTTAATATATGCATATATTTCTTAAAAAATCGAAAATGAAAATTTCTTCATTCATATTATATGGGACGACCGGACGAAGTGGTAGAAAGTACTTGTATAGTTGTATCAAGTAAGATAGCTATCAAATATGATGCGAATGAAGAATAGAATGTGAGAATACAATTATTCAATTAAGTCTAGATTCAGTGGCAGTTATACCTAGCTTAACCCTATATATCTATGAATTAAGATAAAGTATAGCTTTTAAAGCGACACCTCCCTTTTGTAGCAATTAAATACTAATGAACTTCTTTGAAATGCAAAAAAAATAAATTAAAAAAAATAAATTAATGAATTAAATTAAATAATTAATAATAGTGTTAACATCATATCGTAAGAAAATTCTTCATGATTCATGGAAATGAAAGGATAACGACTCTTGGTCTTGGTACAAGTCATTTAGCCAATAAAATTTCATGTCATTGAAATTAAAATATTTCTTTTATAATTTTTTAATGGACAACAATTGTCAAATAAATAATCTTACAAGTGTTTCTATTACTTGTGGTAATTACAAATGTCATTCAGTTGGATTTCTACATCAAATCTCAAAGGGTATCACCTTTTCTTTTGGCTGGTCCTTGAAGCAATCTCCCTCCCTTTACATCAAGTAGAAGACCGAGTCAATTAGACTAAATGGGTAGGAATATTATATTAGAGCTTGTAGAATCATCTAACTCATTAATTTGTAATTAATTAGAGTTACATTGGAGAAAAGAAAAGAGGATAATGATATAAATGAGATTTAATCCTATTAGTAATTTAATTGTCGAATCTTACTTGTTTGGACTGTATCGATTAGGCTAATTGGCTCAACAAGTTTACAACACGTTATTTAAATAGATATTATTTTTACTATAAATATTTTGTTTAGTTTAAGTTTTGAGCAATATGTAAAAGAAAAAATTAATTCTAAAAATCTGACCTTTGGTCGGTTTTCTCATAACAGTCTTATCTTTTCATTAATTAACAGAAATTCATCTTCGTTACCCATCTGTTTTTAATATATTAATGAAGTTATAACCTGATATGGTAGGTAAATTAGTTGTCAATTCTGCTTCAGTTGGGTTTGATTTAGGTTATGTTGGGTTCTGGGTCATATTTGGGTCGGGTGATATTTAGTCAAGTTTTTTATCAGGCCAAGTTCAAACTTAACTCGGGTTAAGCTCGTATCAAATCATGTCGGATTATTTACCTTTTCGACTTCAGGTCAGGTTTAGGTTGTACTAATTTGGTTTGAGTTGGTTTTGTGGTGGGTAATTTCAGGTATTGGTCATATTTAAGTCGGATAGTATCGGATCGAATAATTATCAAGTCGGATAATATTGAGTTTGAATCAATATTTGAGACGTTTAACCAACTATTTTGTGTTCAAGTTAGATTTGAGTTGTATAACTAACACGATGAAATACTGAATTTATATCCCTTACAAAAGTAACAAAACATTACAAAGTTTTCAATCAAAGTTAGGTCAAATAATTATCAAATGGGATATTAAATCTTGCAGGTTAAATTTGAATCAGATTGGTCAAATAAATTAAACTTACAAAAGAAATTATGTCCCTAGCAAAAATTTCCCAAAATTCTCTAGCAATATTTTAGAGTTAAAACTATAATTAATACATAGTAATAAACTATAATTCCTCATATCAAAATAAAATATTAAGTATTTAACTTATTTCTAAGTAATATTATGTTTTTAATGATAACTATAACTCTGCACGTTCTATCAGTCAAATAAATCATAAAAAAAATAATAAGTTTGTATAAATTCAATGCATGGAATGTAAGGGATATCCTAATTTATTTCACTTATAAGTAAAATAAGTTAGACAAGTTCTAATGCAAATTACTAAATAAATAATCACAAATTCAATTTGTAACTTCATTAAGACATTATAAATTAGTTGAATTCAATGATTAGATGGTTAACGGTCATGAATCGGATAAAATCAAGTTATAGGCTATTACGAGTTTAGGCAATAACAGGTTTAGTCAACAACGAATCAAATAAAACCGGTCATGGGTCACTATAGGTTGGGTTTATAACAAGTTGTCTTGAGTTATAACCTTGTTTGGTTCTAATAAGGTCGAGTGTCATTTCGGGTTTGCTTCATTGTTGAATCGGTTCAAGTTGGTTATTGGTTTATGTCTGGTCAGTTGCGGGTTTGGAATTGGGTCAAATAATGTCACGAAAAGTTGATTGTCGGTTAATATCAAGTCGGGTTTAGGTCAGATTTCGTGTTACCAATTTCACATAAAAATTGGGTACAATTCAGGTTCAAATCATTACAAGTTTAAGTCGGTAATTCGGGTCGGGTCAATTTTTGACAGCTCTACGGTGAACTTTGGGACTTTGGGCTTGTCTTTTATTCATTTTGCACTGTTTCCCCAACCCCCTTATTTCCTTCCTTTACTCTTGCTTTCCCTTTCCTCTTCTCATCTTCTCTATCTCCATACATTTCACTTCTATTTCATTTCTAATTCTCACTCAAAATCACAAGCATAATGCCTCTAAGAAGGGACACTTTAACTGGATATAGCAATTCTTCAAATTATGGAGGAAGCATATTGAAATTCAACTATGCAATCAATTTTTCCTTTTTATTAAGGACCTTGTTGATGAAGAATGCTCTTTTGCTGCTTTGAGTTGCTCCAATTTTTCATTTCAAAAAAATGAAATGCCCAACTCAACCAACAAATAAAAACTAAAAAAAGCGCAATAATTAAGCAATTTTCAATAAGAAATAATTAAAAATCATAAAAAGAGAGTTTTTTTTTTAATTGTATTTGTGTCCTCTTGAGAGGCAAACCCTCAAGGTTTATTAAAAAAAAATGAACATGAAACCCACATTGTGAATTGTGGGTGCTCCTTATATTTTAAATATAATTCTTGTCTAAATTTCACCGGAAGTTTGAAGCTTGAGTGGCTAAGATGTATTGGATAATATTAAGAAATTTAATAGAATAATTGATGAATGATTTTGGGATTAATTGATGTGAGATTATAGTTTAAGTTGTTTTTTAGAGAGAAGAGAGGGGAATGGGGAGTCAAATGAAGAAACTCATTTTTGTTGGTCAACATTACCTGGTTGAACAAGTCAAAAAGAATATGAGTTGCAAAGGTAGGATTTTTGTTAGTTAATGAAAAGGTGGGATTAGTCGAGCACGAATAGTAATGGGTTTGGCTCGGGTTTGATAAATATATGATTGGCTCAGCTCGAGCTTGAAGCTCAAAAAGTATTTTAGATTGGGCTCGAGCTTGATAGTTAAATAGAAGCTCAGCTTGGAACTAGGCTCAAAGCTCGACTTGACAATAATTTTTTAATTAAAAATTTTGATTTTTAAAAAATAAAATATAAAAAACAATACAGAATAGAAATTATATACATTAAATTCAAAACAAATTATATTATAAATATTCATAGTTTACATTTTATTGAACTTATTAACGAGCTTTCGAGTTGTGCCATACCTTGCTCGTCTTGGTTCATTTAAGTCTTGAGCCGACCCTAAACTCGAGTCGTGCTTTATTTGACCGAGCTTCAACAAAGTCAAGCCCGAGCCGAACTCGAGTATCTTGGTTCATTAAGCACCCCTAGGTGGGAATGTCATACGAAGAACAACCAAAGATCGGATTTTTGAAACTAATATTTCTTATGTAAAATTCCAAGTAACTTGTCCCAAAATATTTATTAGGAACTTATTCTTGTTTTGGGAAGTCGCATGATCAAAGGGACGAAAATAGTAAATTAATCTAGTGACTTTACTATTGGAACATTTGATGGTATTTGATAAGTAGTGTACTGATGAAGAATATTCAAATAAGAACTCTCGTCCAATACAACATACGCCTTAAAAAGTAGCACCACCATCGAAAGGAAAACGCTTGAGACGGTACAATGTCGGGCTGGTTTAAACTTTAAAGTCACAGAGCGGGCACGAGATAGGCACGGTATGATGTGTTATTGTGTATTTGTGTACGCCGAGACTCGAGAGGCGACATGCTAAGAGTACTCCCACGTTGCTAAAGGACTACATGATACAGTTAGGCAAATCTTAACAAAATTATTGAAATTTAAACACAACACAACATGATGATAGATAGGTACATTGTACACACACACACTCTCCGGAAACGAATAGTTATTAGGCCACCAGTTTCAGGTTTGCAACCTGGCTTTGCACAAGCGTGACATGATATTGAGTTAGTAATGACGTGATCCACACTCGTCATTGTGCCCTTATGTGTCAGTTATTCACTCTGTCCCCCAAATATTTTTCCGTTTGACTTTTTACGGTCTTTAAGACATGTCTTTAAACGATTTATCTCCAGATTCATAAGGTAAAAAATTATGAAAACTTAGTATTTTATAAAAATTTACATTAAGATGCATCTAATAAGATCTCACTTGAATATATTATTTTTATAACAGAATAAGAATTTGTGGTCAAATTTTTTGAACTTTGACTCTATAAATAAAAATGAGACAATGTTTGAGGGATAGAGAGAGTAATATTTAAGAAAAGTCTATCAAAGTTATTTGTATGAATTGTATCTTAGCTAGCATAACTAGCATATATGAAATAATCAAATGAACATTTAATTACCAATCAAATCAGTACTCTCCATACATTATTAGTTTCAAGTTTTTGTTATATTGAGAGATAACTTTTATTACTGTATTCCATGTAGATACAAAATCTTTTAACAAATTCGGGTAAGACGAGAGGGAGAGAAGAATAACGTATGGTTCAGTTTGAATTGCAAGAAGACACTTGGGTCATTCATATTCATTGCCTCTATCAAAGGTAGAATCACTAAAGGACCATACTAAATTCTTGCCACAATCCTCTCAATTTATTTCAAAACATGAGTAAATGGTCAAAAGAAAGTTTAGGGCGAAACTATTTGATACAATATACTGTGAGATGTGCAAAAAAAGGTCGTTATCCAGTAAGACAGTACAGTAAGTCATATAATAAAGTTGGTTCCAACTTAATAAAATGTGTTGTTTCACTCCACACATAGTCCATTAGTCAGTCCATGGGCATCATATACAACAAAGTGAAGAATAAGGAGACGGCTACAAAATCAGGTCAAACACGCTATAGATACAACTCATACTGAAGAAGGTTAGGATACACAAATGAGGAGAAAACAGAGTACAAAGACATGTTTGTATACGCGGGGAGGGGGCTCTTCAGTTGAAAAGGTCAGTGGGAGTGCAGTGTAACCCAGAATTCCCGGCCTTAACTTTTGACAAATATGGCGTTTTTGCAACTGTGCTTACTGTTCTTAATGTCATTTTTTTATGCTACTCCTACTCTAATCCTCCTATCCACTAATTTCATTTTCATGTGGACCAACCACATACAGTTTTTTTTTTTTTTAATATATTTTTGTTGTTATGAAATTATTTAACTAACGTCTTATTTCAATGTGTTCCATCCGTCTCCTTTTGTTTGCTTTATTTTCTTTCTTTGACTGTCTCCAAAAATTTGCTCTGTTTTCATTAAAAAAGCTATTTTGACATATTGTGATTGATTCATTGATTTATATATACTATCTCTCGTTAAATTTTGTTCATTTTTAAGAAAGTATAATAAGAGAAACGGAATAATCAATAGGGAATAAAGGGAGTATTTTAAATTCATGTATTGAAGAAACAATTTTATCTCCGAAAAACAAAAATAGTAAATATGGTAAGAGCCGCCCCTTCTAATAAAATATCTGACGAGGACTGATATATATGACCTGTTGACCATGCATCCCATCTCACAAATTATTAATTAAACTCGAGTATGATGTTCTCTATTCGAACCTAATGTAATGAATTGGGTCTATATAGAGGAATGAAATTATAGAGATTATTGCATAGCACAATCACGAAAAAAAAAGTTGTAAGTGTATGAAAATAATTTAATTGAAAAAAAAAAAGAATAGAAATAATCTCCATTATTTATGGCGCCAAAACCCAAAAGTCGTACATTGTATATTTGTAAAATATAAACACTAATTTTTTTTTCTCCCATTTAAAATATTATATATTTTAGAGCAAAAAATTTAATATGAATTCCCCCTAATTTAGATGACAATACAAATTTATTTGAAGTATTAATTAATTTATCTTAATGTATACTTTTCAAATATTAGTTTTTATAATTTTTACAAATACATACTTGAAAATATTTCAATATTAAATTTGCATTAGGATTTGCACAAAAAGCAAATGGGAAGAAGAAGAAAAAAAAAAAAAACAAAGGGAGTACTCCTTTTATCCTTATTTTCTTTGCTCCATTTGACGTTTTACAGTATTTAAGATACGACTTAAAACACAATAATCTCAAAATCCTTAAGAAAAAAAATTATAAAAACTTAATATTATATAAATTAACATTGAAATGCATTTAATAAAAATCTTACTTAAATATATTATTTATTATAATATGATAAAAATTTATAATTAAATTAAAATTTTAAAACTTTAATTTTATAAGTGAAAAATCATTTTGACTTTGATGATAAATATCACCTACACCACTAGCTTGAGAAGAGGATATCACAAGACTCACAACACAGCCACCACCTTCACGTCGTCATGTGCTACATCTCTTGTTTGTTATTAGGCATATAAGATTTGCATCCTTATTTATATTTCGTGGATGTTTTCTAAGCATTGCACTATTCATTTAAGTCTCCATTATCTTTTTTAGGTAAAAAAAACTTTGAGTGATTTCAAATGCCTGACCTTATTTTTCACGACTGACAGTTCTTTTTTAAGCAGACAGACTGTTTATTTGCACAGAAACAAGTGTTGCATATATATAGATGGTCTTATTATATCAGCTCGTACATTCAATAAGTTTGAACTTAATTAATTTGCGTACGTTTTTTCTTTAGGTTCGATAGATGTCATCTTACAAATTAAATAGTCAACAATATAATTTGCCAACTAAGGCTTGATAATAATGAACAGCTTGTTCAATTACCAATCTGAGCTAGTAGGTAGTACAGGTTTCCATTTTGAAATTTTAGTCCTTCAAATTTTTTACAATACAAGGGCATAATGTATGTGTTTAGCTCAAGGATGGTATGTGTATGTGAGTTGAGGTTGGAAATTGTGTCCACTCCCTTCAATGAGAAGGAGCTAGATGTCTAACTGTTTTCAACCCTAAATTAAATATACCATCATAAAATTAAATTGATGGTAATAGGAGTGACTCCTAGACTTATACAAAATACAAAATGAAGAGTTTGATGAGCTTAATTACATTGAATGGAAAAGAATTTTGAGGGTAATAGTTTACTGTAAAAATTATAGAGTGTATTACAAGTCTTACTACCATTAACCAAACAAAAATAAAATAGTTTGTATGATTATGAGCATCATTTCAGTCTTATAATATGAGTCTCTAACATTAATTCAAGAAGTTGAAATATTAGTTTTATTTGAATTAGTTTTTAGACCTAAAAATTAAAGATCCTAGATTGTTAAATGGACGACAATATAATGATGATAATTAGAACGCCTCAAAATAATCTGGTTATAGATGATTGAATTATTTACATATTTTTTTATTTTTTGCTTTTCCCTCTTCGTTTCTTATTGGTAAATGTTTAATTTTTATTAACCAAACAAATGAATACTAAGCAGTAAGGAGTCTACTACTCATAACACACCTAAGAAAAACTATGTGTTGGATTTGCCTACTCCTTGGATGAAGCATACAATTTTTAAATATCCTCATATTTCTTTCTTTCCAAATCTAATAAACTATATTCATGATAGTAATTATGTATACTCGATTCAGCCTTGAATTACCTCAGATTTTATAAATTGAATAATCCATCTATGTGAGCATTTGATTCCAAATCTCAACAAAATAACAATAGTTAAAGAAGTAATGATCTAAACTCTCGATCATCTTCCTATTTGCAAAAATATATAGCGAATATGGGGTCATGGTGAATGCAAAATTTGTATAGTTTATTAGTAGTAAGTAATCTTCCATGAATTTCTAACCATCCTATGAAAGTACATTCTGGAGGAGTTGAAGTGTTACATATGAATTTCCTTCAGGGAACGTTCTTAGTGGAGAAATGATCTTTTGAGAGAAGATTAGTCTCCCTGAGGTAAGTGCTAATAAGTGACACCTCCAATGATCTTCTTAACCTTTTTAGAAGCTTTAGTATGCATAGGGATCCACTAGTGGAAATTAGCTTATTTGTGGCGATTAATCAAAGGATGCAATAACCAGCAAAGCAAACGATTCAGAGTCATTTGAGGCAATTATAGAACCGAAGTAGAAGAAGAGTCATTTGCAAAGGTCATTAGATGAAACCAAAGCAAAAATATTATTGGAAAATATGTTGAAAACCTCTTTGCTTCTACTACTAAATAACTAGGTGAATTTGATTTTGCTTCGGTTCCTACATACAACCGCTGCAAATATTGGTCTAATTTGACTTATTTGTTTTTTTGTTTTTTATTGTTAACCACCGAAAAAACTAATGAAATCATGCCTTCTAGCTTCGATTTTTAGTTTGACCACCACAAATAATAAGGGTTAGTTTAAATTTGAAGGTTTTTACTTTGGATTTTTGTTTTAACCACAACAAGTAGTATTAGTTTTTTTTTTCTTAGTTGCACTTTTTCTAACCATTTCACTCATTTATGAAAGTGCTAATGTTAATCGACATCATTTTTATATAATTCAACAATATAATTGATCAAACGCATACAAAAGTACTATGTTAGATATTACAAATCTTGTTCAACTCATTCTCTGAATAAGGTGGTGTTCTAGAAAAATCTTTAAAAAAAATAAACATTTATCAGCAAATAACATCATTAGTGAACAAAAAATAAACCTCAAATAGGAAAATATACACTAACAAATTAAACACTTACGAGTGGAAATTTTTGGCAAAGTTTCATTCATAAATTGGTATGTTCCCTCTTTCAAATGTTTGGCTTAAACTTATCTACAAACACAAATAATCACAATCAATCTTAACCAACATTACAATGGCATATCATGTTAACCTTTCAATTAATACATGTCAATCATTCGCATCCTCCTCCATCATAAATCAATCAACATACATAGTCCAACTAATATTTAACATGTTTGGCTACTAAAACTACATTTAATCAAAAAAATAAAAGTAAATACCCTAAATGACTTTAAATAAGCGAGAATTAAGTTACAAGAATAAAATAACCTTCATTAAGCTAAGACTAGGCTTATGGAATAACTCAAAAAGAACTTAAGTATATGTAAATAACCTACAATATCAATAAATTTAAATACTTCACTTATAGTTTACCAAAATACTTTCCTTATGACCAATAAAAACAAGATACTTAAAAAGACTTCAAATGAGCTAGTTAGTTCTTAAAAAGTCTACAGTTTCACCTATAATTTTCCAAATGACCTAAACATTTGCGAATAGAAACTTCGTCACAATTTCCTTTGCAAATTAGACTATTTCAATTTTCTAATGTTTTATTTAAACTTGTATACAAAGAAAAATGATTACAACCAACAAAAACAACGTTAACTTTTCGATCAACATTGACACATTTGGCTACCAAAACTATAATTAGAATAAAAGAAAAAAAAAGTACTCTAACAAGATACTTACTATTATGATATTCTAAAACTATATCAAACAAATATCGGATGACATAGTATCCATGCCATTGATGATCCTACTAGCTAAGGGCACTACATGCAAAAAAATGTCAATTACATATATAATGTGATAAATGTTAAAATATGAAACATGAACTAACTTTAGATAATTGCAATGATGTCTACAATACACACACATAAATGTATATATATTAGAACTTTGAGTTTTCATTGCATGTGTCATACACGCCAGAATACGCACTACATCATCAAACACCATGGTTATGGAATTTCATGAAGAACACATAAATCCGATGGAGTTCACTCTACTCTCATCATAAGATGCTTAAATCATGTTACAATCCTTTCCCATTAATAATCCAACCTAAGGTCAAATAGCAATTCAGTTCGTCCTTTTGCCAAGCAAAGACCTTATGGATAATAAAAATTTATGTCTTAAAAATCATCGTTAGGGAAATGAAGGTGGATGGACCAGATGACGATGATGGCGATGCTGGTGTAGAAGTAGCAACAGTTCTGGGTTTGGGAAGGAGCTGAAGAGGGGAAATGGATGGTGTTGGGAACAACTCAGTTTAGGGAAGGAGGCGAGGAACGAAAATGGCTGGTTATTCGTTTTCTAATTTAAAAAGAAATTGAAGGGAGGCTTTTTACAGCGGTTACAATTACATACCCACTCAAATAGATAAAGAATTTGTGGCGGTTAAAGAGTGTAATATTTGCATTTTCCATATTTGCTTCAGTTTAAATACAAATTCCCGCAAATAATTTTTTTAAGATTGATTTATATATGCAAAATGTTGATACTTTTTCAAAACCAAAGTAATCTCTTACTTTTAGTTTTTTTTTTTTCTTAACCTAAGTAGAGTTGTATGCTTAAGTAAAAGAAATTATTTTCTTGTCCGAATTGAATTATTGTAATTTTCCTACTTTCTATCCTAAGTGGTATGACATACGTCAAACAACGGCGACATCAAGAGGAAATACTCTAAGGTTGGACAACTATTTTCCTTTGAATTAAATTGACTGATATATAGGCAGGTGAATTTTAATTGTATCCGTAGATTGGAGGGTTTCTTATTAATTACCTTATAGACATTTATCAATCTATATACAATTTATGATCAGGTGTAACATTATAAAAAACGATATTTATATAGAGCCCATAAAATACACAGTTTAGCTACATAATTAATAACACTGAAATTATTGGCAATGTAAAGAAACTTAAACCAGCATAATTTGGCGTATAATCTAAATTGGATTCCTTGTGAATGGACTATTTAAAGTTGTTGAAAATTGAACAAATTAAAATTGGTCATTTTTGGAAGTATGGAAGTTTGGACTAAAAAAATTCAAAGATTTAGTAGTGGAGGTGACTGGTGAAAGGAATTGACAATAACTAAGGTGATGGTGTTTGGGTTTGGGAATAAATTATTTTTGATTGGTCAAGCACTGCACACGTGTCACTTACACAATAGATTTATCTCTTTCTTTTAGCTTTTCATTTGTTCGACTTTTCCACTTCTAGTTCCCTTTCGGGTTGTAGGGGACTCTTCTCCCAATCATCACTATTATTTGTGGAATATATCTAAAAATATTGTTATTCCTTTTTTTTTTTTAAAAGAGTATTTTTACCCAATAATTTTGAACCTACTTGATTCCGAGTAATTCGAATACGAGTTGGGTAGAACCCGGCCTAATTGAAAGGAAAATTCTCCTCATAAATGTTATTGCGTTTTTAAAGTTTAGATTTAAAATCTAGCTAGATTAATTTGGATCAACTTTACTATTCATTCTAAGCTCTTATTGATGGTTGTTCTTGATTGTTATTCTTTAGTTTACTTTCCAATGAAACAATTTCTTCTCGTATCAAAAAGAAAAGAAAATAAATTCATGAATCCCTTGCACTATCCACATTCCTTTAGTTCAAGATTTTTAATTAGGTTGGAAAATTCATCATACCTTTAGTTCAAGATAATTTACATGTGTATTTTGAAAATTGAGAAGTAGAAGCTTTGCATTTTTTACTTGTAAGGCCGTCATGTTTCTATTCTCGTTGGGGGGTTAGGGGTTATAATACTAGTGTTTGGTAAGAGGGTGCTAAAAACTATGAAACAATTTGCCTGATATCTCCTATATTTAAATATTTTCAAGATACTCTAGCTTCTTTATAAACTAATTAAAAAAATATTTTTTTTTCTTAAAATAAAAAATGGGCTTAAAATGAGAAGGATGAGCAAATAGGTTAATTTTTCATCTCTTATATCCAACGTATAATACTTTTTAACATATTTTAGATGTCATCACTTAAAGGATTAAGAACTCTTTTATCCTTATTATTTTAAACATCATTCTCATTGATTTCCAAATATTGTGGTATTTGATTCACAAAAACTAAGTATCAAAATATAATTGTATTGTTGCTTGGGAACATAATATAACAACTCTTAATTTGTATGTAAAAAATCGACAACTCAAAACTTGTACGGTCATACTTCAAACCCCATTAAAAATTTAAAACTACTCCAAGCTCTATTTTGACACCCTCTCCTTAATTGGCAACCAACACAATATTCACAACACCTAGTACAACCACTACCCCTAAAATAAAAACATAGGGAGTATTAGATTCTCTCAATTGTCGTCTCCTGCCACCACTCTATTTCCCCCCACTATAATTAATTGGATTAACTTTAATTACATTGGATAACTAAACAAATGGAACATTCAATAGTTGAGTATTCCGTACCTAATTTTCTCATAAGTTTAATCCCTTCAATTTTCTGAGGACTTTGATTTGCGATGGATCCGACTCGATATTAAATGGGAAAAAAATTAGAGAAAGCATACTCAAGTCAAGATGATATAGATTGGTATGTAGATTGGTATGATTTCGAATCATAAATGAAATGTGGTACGGTTGAAAGTAGACACCTAATATAATGTATTTTGTTTTGTTTAAGAATGAGTTTGATCTGTTTTATTTAATACCCAATCATATGTTATGATTTATGAACCAAACCTAGCTATCCCCAAGGTATATAAATCTCATACCTTGTGGATTTGAGCTATGAGTTTGATATTTATATTTTTGTCAATGTAACATGTACGTTGTATGAACTTTATCCTTTCTAAACTCGTACCTCATAAAAAAAAATTTGCGAAACACCGCAAAGAATACTATGTGTATAACTTAATCGAATTGTAATTTAGCGTTAGTTTGTAAATATTTAGAACACTAAAGACTTCTTATAAAGAGCTTGTTTGATTGAAACGTAAATAAATGAGAATTGAAAGTTCCTACAAAGTTGGAGAAGTTTGATTTATTTAGTTGATATAATTGTGAGAAGACATATATGTTTCGTTGGAATATCATTTTCCACAACATAGAGAAAGTTACTTTATCCCGAATTTCCTAGATAAATAAGACTTTATGGAAAAAAAAATGTCTCATTTTCAACTAAACAACATTTTCAAGTATTTACAAAGTGTATATGCATGGAAAAAAAATGATTACGAAATTGTGATTTTTATGTAGAACAAAACAAGCCGAAATTATCTGAAATCAATTAGGGCAGCTAATATAAATTGCCTTCTGTGAAGAGATTATTATTCTTAAAAAGGTGGGAATGGAACAGTGTTGTAACTAATCAATCTTGAATGTCAATATCTTGGAATTGTCATGAACATCAACTTTCAAGATAGAACATCAACTTTCAAGATAGAACATGAACTGTTTCTGTTCACAACTGTTTATAATCGATGCATCATTTTCAGCAAACTGTTCTCACGCAGCCTTAGCTTGCCAAGATGTTGTGACGTTTGTCTCCACCGTTGCTGATGCTTCATCTACCAAGTATTTCATCACAAATTCTTACATTATCATGTTCATCTAATCTTTGTTTTCTTCTCATCTCACACTTAATATAATAAAAATAATAATTTTATAAAAGGGTACCCCTACTCTAACCCTTTAGGTGTATTTTATTACATGTTTAATGTTCTGCTCTTTCATCATGAAACCCATTTATTCGAACAAAATTAGTCTTTACGCGTAAAAATAGACAATGTTATAAACTTAGTAAGCCGTCTAAGCTATGATCTTAGAGCCACTAATCTCTTTAGTTTGAATAACAATTATCCACAAATTAGAAGGTGTATCCGGATGCACTGTCCACCCATTGACAATTATCTTACCGATCGAGTTCTGTATACTTCTTGAAAGTTTTGGAGGTGATATTTAAAATTCAAAATTGAATTTCAATTGAAATTTTAAATACTATTAAAGAACTAGAGTTTTGCTATGTTTTTTGGACCATCCAAAAATATTAACATGACTTGTTATTTACTTTAGAGATTGAGAGAGTACTTGCTTGTACTAAATTTTGCAATAACAAATCATTTTCCGTTATTTCCTTTATATTTTCTACTTTTGACACGAATTCAATTTTTTTATTCATCCTTTTTTCTCCATCTAATTATGTGAAATTCACTATATAACAATGCATGCAAGGGTTTGTATCAAGCTACGCTGTGACATTTTTTGGTGCTAATATAAATTCTCAATATGTTATTGAATTATAATCGAGACTGAATTTTATAATGTCCAACTAGCTTAGTTTTATAAGCTTTCAAATAAAAAGGCCGTTAGAGACCTCGAAATATAAGTTTATAATGGTTAATATATAACTATTACTAAAGTAAAACCCCTAATGATATCATACTTAACACCAGTCACGCTATTATTAAAAAATTTCCCGCTTTTTTTTAAGATGATGTCATTTACTTTTTTTTTTCTACTTTACAATAATATTATATTAATAAATGTTATATATAGAAAATTGTGTTACTATAAAATTATCTTTATTTCTTTCTTTTATTTCAGGTTTTATCTCAACCTTTTTCTATAATAATTTTTTCATCTAATATAACAAAAAGTATTCAGTTAAATTTTCTATGATAATTCTATAAAACCTCTAAGTTTTTACCAAAAAATGAAAATACTCTTATAATTAAAATATTTGATAAAAGTAATTTATCATTAAACTGTGCAACGTATGGGACTTGCCTAGTTATAATACTTTATTGTTATTTATTTTCTTTAATTTTCTAGATATCAATGTATTAAAATTGGATAAATTGAAATATAATATAAATGGTTCTTGTCTTAGACTAAATTTTTTCCACGATTGTGATGATAAAAATCGTAATTTTATAAGATTTATATTTAAAGTTAGTTTTGATTTTTTGAATATGTAAGAAGATGATTGGTAACAAATTTAATTTCCATATCTTAATAAAAGTTCATCTAATTTTTCTTGAGTAATAAGACTAATAATATATGTGGGATACATATATTTAGTCAAATCCTATGGGGAACTACACTTGGAAAAAATTTGTGCTATCAAATATCGCTCTTTTACATTAGGTTATAGAACCTAACCTTATATATTAGAGATATGGATAGTGTTAAAGCAATAATTTTATACGACTATAGAACATTATATTAAGTGTGTTTAATCAATTAAGAGAACACAAATAAGATAAAAAGGTAGGTATTATATTCCAAATGGCTAATCTCATATCATTGTTTAAAACTTGGATTCATATTCTTAGATCACAAAGTATGAGTTCTAAAAACCTAATGGGTGGAAGTGGTATATATGGCTAGCTTATACAAAGCCATGATCTTGTGGTTTCAACTTAGGGAGGGAATCATTCTCGACCGAAGTTTCTAAACCCATTTCACATTGATTTAACTCTAAACCTCAAACTAATGTGCCAACTTTTGAACCAAGCACCTCTTTACGCCCTTACGATTTCATTTAAAGCCATTGCCCCAAGGGTAATTTCGTCTTTTCACAAGCATACATGGACTGACCATATAATAGACAGCATATAGTATAGAGGTGCCCCTCGTGTTCATTGTATAGGGTCTACGATCAAGTTCGATGTTGGGATCTTAATGCTGTGATCCATGGAATCAAACATTATCATGTACATAACCTAAAGACCCTACTAACTAGAGCCCTGTTTCACAAACAAATTAAAAGTTGTGTAAAGTAAAATATCTTTGTCTAATTTAATCAATACTTAATTATTGAGATAATACGTGTTGTCACCACAATACAACTATATATAGTAGAATAATTATACATCATATAAGTGATATAACACGTGATGGACCTTCTCCTAAGTACAAAATTTATTTGTAGTTATTGTATATAATATATACTTTATTGCTTGGAGTTATCCAAATCTACAATAATTTATACTTCTAGTAATTAAAAGTCTTAAAGATATAGAGGCGTATAGTATACATACCCAAAGTCTCAAAGTACATATGCCATGACAAAGCGTGTAGTTGTAAAACATGTTGCTATTTGTCTGCTAAAAAGCCAAAAAAAAAAAAATATTCCATTTTTAATTATCTTTTTAATTGATACTCCCTTGAGATTCTCCCATTTGATTTTTCATAGTTTTTTATACCCGATTTTAAACGCTTTTATCTCCAAATCATTAAGGCAAAAAAATATATGAAAACTTGATATTATATTTTAAAAATTTACATTGAGATGCATCCATATTAGTTTTTATAACATAAAGAGAATTTATGGTCAAAATTTTTGAACTTTAGCTCTATAAATAGAAATGGTGCAAATTTTTAAGGGACAGAGAGAGTATGTATTTATAAGCCTCCCAATCAAGTGTTTGGTAGGTTAATTTAGATTAGCTCCTAGGGCTCAACAGTAGCGCAAGATGCGCTTCAAATTGGATGCTAATAGGTGTGTACACGTATATGGATTGTTTTTGTAAAAAAAAAAAAAGCATGATCAAACTATCAAATCCGTCACATAATTGGAGGCACTAATTTTTGTAATCATTTGGAGGAATATCGAACAATTCGTTTAAAAATGTGTATAATATAGTATGCTAGAGATACACATTCTCTAGCTAGTGACAACGATGGATTGGATCAAATTTATAGTTTAGGTATCGCATGTGCGGATACAAAGGTATTAGATAATTAAGACTATGAGCATTTTTTAAGAGTAATGCTTTCCTTTTTTTTATTGGTTCTATGATAACTTGTACAATAGTTACTTTGATTTAGTAGTAACTGTGGTCCTGTTGTCCCAAGTCGGATTAGACTTGTTTCGGTTTATAATATAAGGTCGGACTAGAGTATCTAGTATGTATCTGAAAATGAGAAATTTCTAATTTGTACCTGATATAAATTTATTATGAGTCTTTTTGTAATTTTATTTTTATATATGATATCATAATATCTATATCTGATATGAGTTTTTCTGTATTTTTTTTATTTGATATAACAATAGTTACGTCTGATATAACAATAACTATATCTGAAATCTCAATATCATGATGTAATTTATATCAAATATGAATAAGAATAATCTCATCCGAGATTACCTGATTTTTAGGAGCATATAAGAAATTCCAAGTATGGAAAGTTAATCAATGTAATATTCCCTAGCTTGCTACCCAATGATCGGAATTGATCTCCATGCAAATTGTTTCCCGAAGGAGAGGAGTTACCCTACTTGATTCTCAGAAATGGAATATAATATGTCTAGGATTTTTTAAGAAGTTATATGTCCGATCTAAGGAATAATGAAATTAATAACTATAATACATATATTAGTTGTATGTTAAAAGGCGGCGTTAATATACAATTTAATCCACCATCTACAACTTTCCTTTATTATATGTCATTCCCACACATTTCAAAACGAGTATGGTCATTATATTACAAGCCTTAAACCTATAAATGACTGATCTTATATCAAATATTAACAATAATATTACTTGTCCGGTAATTAATGCCATCTTAATTAGGATTCTCCTTTATAAAAGTTAATTAATGAAAATATGAGAAAAAGCTTAAAATTAACAAAGGATCTTGGTCATGACATTTCCAATTTTACTCTTTTGATTTTTGCATGGTTGTTTACTCATTTACCTATGGCATT
Source organism: Dysphania ambrosioides (assembly GCA_026401315.1). Lineage (NCBI taxonomy): Eukaryota > Viridiplantae > Streptophyta > Magnoliopsida > Caryophyllales > Amaranthaceae > Dysphania > Dysphania ambrosioides. Next base: position 27,770,249 of record CM048658.1, on the reverse strand, counting down.
ACCCGTGCCCCAAAACTATTGTAGTCTTTACAAATGATGTTATTTAGGGTAAAAAATATTGGTAAATGAGGTCAAGTAGCAAGGTTTACAAAATATTTCAGAAACGATTTAGGAGGGGGTTTGTGTTACTTTGTAATTATTCTCAAGGAAAAAAGTGTGGTTATAGTTATAGTAGTATTTTAAATGGTTTTCCATAATATAATTAAAGTGAATGATATTACATAGTTAAAAAAAAATTAAGGAAATTGAATTAGCATTGGAAGTCAATGTTTGTTGAACATTACCATTTCTTTTAAACATAAAATTAGTAATTAGTTAAGGCGATTCCTCAATTCATTTTATGAGGTTTTACTTATGTTTTAGTTAAATAAAGTGTAATATAAATTTTATTTTATAAATTAACTTATTTTTTAATAAAAAGATTAAAATTGAGTTTAAAGATTTCAAAACAAAGAAGTAGGACTTTACATTTTTTTAATTACTTTATTATCAGTAGTTGGACAATGAATTGATGGTAGAAGTTTTAGCCATTGAACATGAGGTAATGAGTTCAAGTATCAATGGTAACATTTTTTTGTTAATTTCTCTTGTAAAAAGTAGTTTTATGTGTGCAATGATATAGCTTTATGTCTTATACCAATTAATGATATACATGGTTGGCGAGATATTTACTATCTTAATTAGAACTAGATAATAGTATATATTGCATTAGCACGACTAAAATACTTAACATTTCAAAAGTTAAAACTTTTTATCATGTTAAATATTTCTTTTAAAAAAGTGAGAATATATTTTTATTATTTTATACTTTTTATGTCTTAAGACTTAATTATTTAGAAATATTGAAAACATAAAAAAGTTGTTCTGAAAATATTTTAAATTTTTTTATTAATAATGGCAAGATTTTTAGTCATGTTTTTAAAGAGAATTTTCTTAAAAAAATATTGATGGGAATAAATTTTTTATCAAAATTTTTTCTCTCTTTGAGTTTAAAGATTTCAAATCAAATGTGATGATATGCTTTGAAAAACCAAATGCTCCCAAAACAAAGCAAAATGAATTAATAGGACATGATTTCATCATTATTTCTACTTTCTTAGCACAATATGATTGATCGAACATGGGTTTTTCACGGTTTGATAACATTTTATTACATAGTCACACAATTATAAGAGTATTTTTCATAATTTATTAACTTATAGTAAATGATTAAGGAATTTATATAGTCACATAATTTTCTATGTAAAGTATTTTCCAATATAATATTAATATAAAGTATAAAAAAATAGGTGACAACATCTATAAAAAAGGTGAAATTTTTTTTTTATAATAGCTTGACATATGTCTAAGATGACATAAGTAAGGGTTTTAATTTAGGAATAGTTATAGATAAGAATGAAAGCTTGTAATTTTTTTTATTTGTGAAATTATAAAGTATTACTCCATATATTTCAAGATAAAATAGAATATTTGATTGGAATAATATTTTTTTCGATAAAATAAATAAATTATTATGAAAAAGGGAGAGAAAAAAAATCATGAAATAAAGTGAGAAAAATAAAATTAATTTTAAATAGTTTAGAAATTGGAGTAGTCATTAAAGTTTCTATGTATAATTATATTTTTCCATACCAATGTTAACGCAATGTAGCTCAAATTTTTTTAAAAAAAAAGTAAAAGATGACATCACGTATAAAAGGGCGGGAATTATTTTCTAATAGCTTAATATATGTTTAGAATAATATTAGTAAGAATTTATTTTAATAATAGTTATAAATATATTATAGATAGATATCATAAACAGATAGATAAACAAATAGATAGATATCACGTTTAACTATGACCATTTTTTTACGGGTCTTTCCTTGGTGGCGTGGTGAACAATAGGCCGGTGAAAACGACAAAGAAGTGGAGAGTAGCAACGGTAAACATTCCAATATTGACTTAGTCTAAACTAACTGACACTCAATTCTAACTTAGTTGGAGCTTAATATTCAGATCCCTAATGAGTTTGTCGTGACCTTAACTTGATGTCCACTCAATTCTAATATTCTTTATTTTTTCCGCCTTTAGATTTAGTTTCCACGTTAATGAGTCAAACTCTTAAAGATTATTCGTTAATTCATACTCTTTGATTTTGAGCCTTCATAATTATTAGAGTAATACTAAAATAATTGTTCATCTTTGGCTGTATAATTTTTTGGTTTCGATATGATGTTATTTACCACAAAAAATTTAGTCCATACGAAATATTATGTTATTACAATCTGTATAAAGACAGATTTCATAATTAACCTTGTGCGAGATATCGATATTTGGCGGCATATGATCCAACTAAGTTTAGACATTTCACGTATATGATGTTACAAGAGAAAAATTAGAATATTATTTTTATCAAGATAGAGAAGATGATCAAGTTTAAAACACAATCAAATATATCCATTACACCATGGGATTAATATATAAAATTAATCTTAAATAAGATCCATGTATGTTATAGTTAATAGATTCGTTATTAATAAATTAATGTCAAAAGTTCATCAGCAGAGAAATGTCTATATGCTATGGTTTTCTAGCTTTAAATGCTACAGTTATTGATAAGAATCATATATAGGCGAAGAACATGAAAAAAAAAACAAATGCTACGACTTTTTAGACGCAGCAATAAAACAATGTTGCGGTTTTTTAAAAAACCATAGAATATATATCTAATAAATGCTGCGGTTTTCCAAAAACCGTAGTATATTTTTTAAAAAATTAAAAAATGATTTTTTTTATCATTATATGCTATAATTTTTTGGAAAAACCACAATAATTATTAGATATATATGCTGCGTTTTTCAAAAAAACCGCAGCATTTAATGGGTATTTTGATTTTTATTTTTTTAATTTCGAAACTCATATGTGCTGCGGTTTTCTAATTTAACCGCATCACATATAAATTAAATACTGCGGTTATATTAGAAAACCGCATCAATTGATGTTAATTTCCAGATAAAAAAAAATTAATAGGTATTTTATGTGCTAATTACATGTAAAAGTATATTATTAATAATTAATAACTCACAAAATTGTTATATTTGCAAATCTAATTGTTACATACAATTACACCACATTCAATCAAGAACCTAATCTAATATAAGCTAGTAAGATCATGCAAAATATGTTAGAAATAATGAGTCCTAAAAAATGAGAAAAGTTAAGAAATTATCAACCGTGAAGCATATAAATCCAATATTCTATTATGACCACTCATTTTGGCACACAAAGTTACGATTTACGAGATTTTACACTCAAAACAAACAACCAATTAATTCTTCATACATTTCGGGTGTATTATGAGGTTTTGAAAAATTCAAAAAGAAATATCTCTTAGCCCGGTAGTCCGAATGGCTTCATTTTTTTTAAACCCCTATTGTTGGAGATATTATACAACCATGTTGGCCTTAGTGGTCTCGGTGACGTCTTATTTGAGATATTAAAAACCGCTTTGACAAGCCATAAAATTGGCTATGGGACTCCGAATGGGGCTTATAATATGTCTATATTGTGTATTTTTTGAGATCTATGCATAGCTAATTACCCAAAGGGCGATTAGTCTACTTATTTTCTCCAAAAAAAAAACCTCTAACACCATATAATCTATGAATTTGAATTTTAATGGTTAATTCCTTTATGAACACAACATATAGAATGCAAATCTAAACACAAAGGGGTTTTTCGTCTTTACATTAATGTATAACAACTAACAAAAAAAATTAAAAAAATACATATACTAGGGTTTAGGGCATATGTAAAACTTTATATTTCGAACTTTGATGTATGTAGAATTTTTCATAATGGGAGAGATGTGTAGGCCTTAAAACACTTCACTACGCCATATCCATGGAGGCACAAGTGGGAGAGAGATGAGTATGCTTCGAAATGCGTAACGAAAAATGAATTATGGGAACTTTAGAAAGAAGCTAGGATCATAGGTAGGAAGTACGATGGAGTATGAGTGGGAGATCTAAGTGTTATGTGTATTTAGGGTTAGGAAAGTTGAGGGTTAGAGAAGAGGAAAATGCGTGTTTTTTCGTGTTTGAAATGATATTGGAAGCGCTGAAAAAAGATTATATATATAATGAGTCACAAATGCTGCGGTTTTTTAAATAACTGTAGCACTTGTAATGCGTAAGAGCAGCAAATTTTCAAATAACCGCATCATTTGTGGTTTCAAGTGCTCCGTTTTTTAAAAGCTCGCAACACTTAGTATTAAGGTATATTTCAAATCATTAAGTGCTTTGAATTGTATCTAACCACATCATTAGTATCAAAGCAATTAAATGATTTTCTACTAGTGGTTGGAATCTCTAACTTTCGGAATTTGTAGGAGTAAAACAAATCATATGTAGTGTTTATTTTTGCATTTGGTGGAGGCTAAGTGAAGATAGTTTTACTTTATAAATGACAAAGTGTTACCTGTAAGCTAATGCTTTAAACACTTGGAATTAGTTCTTCAAAATAATGGAGACACTAATCTGGATGGCTCAAATAGAGAGACACAAATAAACTATTGTATGATCGTAGTGTATCTTTAAGGTTAAAAGAAAAATTCTATAAGACGTTTGTTACACCATATGGGTCAGTGTGTTAGATTTTCAAGAAGAAGCATGTTAAAAAATCATTGTTGTAGAGATGAGTATGTTAAGATGGACGTGCAAAAATTCCTAGAGGAATAAAATTAGAAATGCGGATATTCAAACGAAAGTTGCAGTAGAAAATAATGAGGATAAGATAAGGGAGAATCTGTTAAAAAAGATTTAGAAAGGTGGAGGGTTAGGGTATTAGATACTTCAAATGCATGTAGTTGAGGCAGACCAAAGATGACTTGGATGAAGGGAGTTAAAAAATAGAGATATGGGTTTACAAAAGATGTGATACTAAGTTGAAGGGAATGGTGGATGATCACATGAAATAGACTCTTAGTTCATGTAGCAGACCTCATATTTTTGGGATCAAGGCTTGATTTTGTTGTTGTGATATCAATATATTAATGACATATAGAAATACAAAATAACATAAATAAAGAAGAAGATAATATATTTTACAACCACATCTAACACAAATTATTATTTTATATTTTCACATAAAGTAAGATCCACTTATGTATAGGATTATAATATTAAGAGTGAAAATTATTATACTTGTATCTATTTTATAGATTAATTTTTCAAACCACCGCAAGATTGGGTTTAGATCAATTAGCGTCCACAACTTAACAGGTGAAGAAGGAGATAGTTACAATGGAGGTCGTCGGGATGACAACTACTGAAAAGGGTGGTGATGATGGTAGAAATTATACAAATAAGTGCACTTTTTGTAAAATAAATATTTACGCAATATTACAGCCCAATAGGCAAAACATGAGAGGTTGTTATATATTAAAACTATATGTGTAACTATCAAAAAATATGTGAAAAATCCCTTAAATAAAAATATCGCAATATGATATCTAAGATAAAACGGGAACAAGATGAGCTTGACAACGTGCATTTTTCTCGAGTCTGCAAATTATAAAATGTTATGTAAAATCACCATGATATGCTTTTAATTGAAATTTATATAAATTGATAATGATCATATATTGAAAGATAAATGAACATTTTAGCAATGATAATGAACATTTAGATCACATATTTGCAATAATATATGATCTAAATATTTGCACCAAGTTTCATAGTCTTGAACAAAAAAAAATGGAATAATGTTGAACATATTTCCAATAATATAAAAAATATTCAAATTGAACAGATTACATCAAATTAGGGTTTCAAAATTATGGACAAAAATTGGATTAGAATTGAACAAATTTCAATTGTTTATAAATTCCTGCAATTATAACACTATGAGGATAAATATTCAACTAATGTGTCAAGTTTCACCATGTTTTATATTTTTTGAACAAAAAATTGAATAGAATTAACACATTTGTAATATTGTACAAAAAGAGATCATAATTGAACAATAATATCAAGTTAAGGTTTAGAAGTTATGAACAAAAACTGAATCAAAATCGAACAAATTTTAACGAGTTATACATTGAAATCTAGTAATTACTAACTATAAAAACATAGATTTCACTAATGCCTCAAGTTTCACTACATCATAGTTTTGAACCAAAAATTCAGCATATTTGCAATTCATAACAAATGCCTCAAGTTTCACAAAATTGAATAAAAATAAATCAGAATTATAACAATTCTTAGCAAATGCCTCAAGTTTCACCAAATTCAACCAAAACACCGCTACATTGAAAAATTCTTGCCAAAAAATAAATCATACAAATTTCAAAATAAAAAGTAGAAAATTATAATAGTCATTTTAATGATAAATTAACAAATTGCAAAAAAGGGTTTCTCTTAATCGTAAATTTTATTGTAACCTCCAAATTTGTTCTGGAATGTTTTCGTTTTTTACAATTTTGTTTAAATTTCAATTAAATTGCAAATATTTTTGGGCATTTCGGTTGAAATAGGAATGAGAATCACTTTATTTAGAGAGATAATAACATTTGGTGAAAGAATGTTGGTTTCGGAATGAATTCATTATTTTTTAAGTTGGTATTTATACTCGATGTTGGTCGCATGAATATTGCGGGATAGATGGACGCAATTTCTTTTGCTAGAAACTAATGCAACTCCTCATTTTATATAGGGTACACTAGCTATTCTATTTCTATATACGGGTGCATCCTTTAAACATAAATAAATCAATAGTAAGTCGGGCCTATGAAGTAAGCTTAAATGATGGTAGAGTAGTAAAGAGAGAAATGAGCATACATTGCTTAAATCGTAAACTAGCCCCAACCTGGGGCATAGGCAAGAGGTGCGGTCGCCTAAGATTGAGACCGGCCTAAACTCATTTTTATAAACTGTTTTGATTGCTATATTTAAGAGTTGCACTGATTTAAGGATTGAATGTTATAATGTGGACCGATTGTTAGGGCCCCTTGTCAAGTCTTCTTAGGTCATGAGTTCAATTTGTATTGCCTTCTTCTTTTACCACTTATTTTCTTACTTTGACAATGTTTTGCTATTCTAATTTGCCTCCTTTTTTCCCATTTATTTTTCGTACTCCCTCCTTTCCTTTTTGATGTTCCTAGTTCTCGAATGAGGCATTTCATAAGTTACTCTTACTTAGAATCTTTACTAATCTTAACAAAATTTTTTGACAATAATAACCTTAGTTTGAAAAGTAGAAAAATCATTTAATTATTGCTCTACTACTTATTCATTACATCAAAATATTGCTCCACTACCTATTTATTAATTGTTTAATATAGCTAGATTCTCTTTGATTTTCACTTATATTTTTTTTATTAAGACTCACACAAAGAACATCAATAAGGAATGGAGGGAGTATTTGACGGTTATGCTATTATTTTTGTTTGTTATTTATTTTCTTGACAATTATATTGAATTGGTCTTCGTATTTTAGTCTATTACTTGTGGTTAATTATTTGTCATCCTCAGTATTTGTTGAAACTCACTCTATCAAAACATGATAATTGACTAAATGCGGATTTAGAATTTTGTAGTGTAAGTGTCCAAATGAATTAAGCACTTCAATTTTCGATTCTCAATTATTATCAAATACTCATACACTATGAGCATTAAATAAATGTACCAAATACCCATATTAATAGATAAGCTAGTATTTTTTGAGTTGGCTTACGGAATATTAGAAGTATAAGTTTGTACGAATTCGATATACTCAACCCATTTCACAAAAGAGAAATTTCTAATTTATACATGATATAAATGTATCAGGGACATTTTTATAATTTCATTTCTATATGTGAGATTATAATATAATGTCTATATCAGATATGAATTTTTCTGTACGTTTATATCTTCTATATTTCTTTATTTGATATAACAATACCTTTATCTAATATAATAATACCTATATCTGAATTTGTAATATCTTGATATAATTTATACAAGATATGGATTAGAAAAGCCTTTTTCATAAAATTCTTCTTTCTTTTTATTTAAGCGTATTTTATAAAGTTTTTTCCCTCTCTACTTTATTCTTTTCATGGAGACTAGATATCACTATTTTTATATCATTCACCCAAGCACTTAGGTCTACATTAACTATATTATATCACACATTTCCTTATAACTATTTCTTTCCTCCTCTCCAGAAGGAGAAAAAAAAAAGGAGAAATTGGCATAAACAAACATAGAGGAAGCAAAATAACACTTTTCAATTTTCTAACCCAAAAAATTACGCGCTTCATCCTATTGCTCACGATCTCTTAGATCTACGCAAAAATGTCAAAGAGTCAAACTTGAAACCGCTTACTCTCCTATATTAATCACAATCATACTAGCAATTCACTTCTACTACTATACTTTACTCCCAAGTTGATGACAATTTTCAGATTCTTATATTATATATAATCACATAAACTGACTAACCCATTGTATAAAAGTCCTCCTTCATTATATAAAAATAAAAACCATATATTAAAATCCATATTGCGGCTAATATTTCTACCACATGGTCACCTTTTCCCGTCACCAATTTCAACCTCCTCATCTCCTCTTCCCTTCTTTTTTCCATCTATAAAAAGCTTCCCACCTTCTCTATCTTTTGTGCTTAATCCTATTAATTTTCTCCATCTTTCTTCTCTCACGACTCTTCTCAACAAAGATCAAACAAAAACAAACACAAACACGCACGCACACACACGCACACGCATCTTCGTCTATCAACAAGTTTGCAAGCTAAGAAATCAAATAGTAATTAAGCATATATATATGGACGTTATAGTTAGCAATACGGCTAAGTCCACCAACTCGTCTTTGAGCAGTGAAGATGAATTAGATCTCCGAAGGGGTCCTTGGACCGTCGAGGAAGATCTTGCTCTCATCAATTACATTGCTAGTCATGGCGAAGGCCGATGGAACTCCCTCGCTCGTTGCGCAGGTAATTCTCCCTTCACCCTACAGTCCTACACCCTACACCCTACACCCTACACCCTACACCCAACATCCTAGCTAGCTAAACTATATGATCAAGTACATATATACGAATTGAATCATTATTATGTAATTTATTATATTTTGTCGTATATAATAAAGTTTTGAAAACAACTTATGTATTATGATTTTTTGGAAAATGGTTACTGCTCAACAACGACTTTTGTGTACCATAAACTTCTTTCACTTCCATTTTTGTGATCGTACCAAATTAATACAAGTGTTAGGCCATGTTTGGCTCCATCAGTTGTGTTTGCATGAACTATATATTTCATATATACAACAATATCATAGTACAAAAAAAAAATATCATTTCTTTTTGAAACTTTCATAAAATAAAACTATGACATAAAATAAAACTGTGACATAAAATAAAATAAAATAAAATAAAGACTTAGGATCATATAATAGAGGTTTTATGTGAAGATTTGGCTGAGTTGGCCTCACTTAAAGAGCTTAGAAAATAAAAACTTTTTGAGTTAGTGATACCTTTTGTTTTTTGGATGATACCTTGATTCACTTCATCTATCTTCTACGAAATCTTAAAAAAAATAAAAATAAAATAGAGTACTTCATCTTAGTGTCATTGTGTGAACTCATACACATCTCTTTAGTGCGCAAGGCATTTCAATCCGTATGATACCTATATATATATATTATTGCCCTTAATTATTGGTTCTTGCTTATGTTTGTGCTTATGTTATTATGCACTAACTTTACTAATCTATGAATTATATCATCATATCATTGCTCTTTTTATTTAATTTTCCCCCTTTTCTTTTTTTTTTTTCCGAATAATTGAGTGATATTAATGATCATTAACTAATTAAATTGCATATGAATGTATTTAACAGGTCTTAAGAGAACCGGAAAGAGTTGTAGATTAAGATGGTTAAACTATTTACGCCCCGATGTTCGACGTGGAAACATTACTCTTGAAGAGCAACTCTTGATATTGGAACTCCATTCTCGTTGGGGTAACAGGTATTTACCTCCCACCCCTTCAATATACCTATCAAACTATATTATATATTGATATAACATTATCTTATATAGTTTTTATGTATGATTTTGGGCATGAATTTGGCGCAGCTAGTGCTAGTTTTCTATTTGTACGTTATCCTACGTGAGGAATCTTACTATATGATCGATGAATTTATATGTGTGCAACATTATATTGTAGGTGGTCGAAAATAGCACAATATTTGCCAGGAAGAACGGACAATGAGATCAAGAATTATTGGAGAACTCGTGTACAAAAGCATGCTAAGCAGCTGAAATGTGACGTGAACAGCAAGCAATTCAAGGACACCATGCGTTACCTATGGATGCCTAGGCTTGTTGAGAGAATTCAAGCAGCAGCCGCCACCAACAGTCCCCTCCCGGCCGCCACGGCTACTACTTCCGGGGGATCAAGCACCACCACCGCCACAGGCGGTCCTGCCATGGGCTACTCCGGAAATCTTATCCATGCACCGGTAAATTCCAATTTTACCCCTGAGAACTCGGCTAATTCCTCGGACTCCTTTAGCACCCAAGTCTCAGACTTTGGGGACTATTATGGGATCCCGGTTGCTAATCAAAGTGCTAATCAAGAGTATTACCAAGGTGGTCAAGTTAATTATGGAGGTGATAATTCATTAACAAGTCCTAATTGTAATTATCTTAACAACCAAGGGATGGAGTTCCAAAGTGTTGATAATTACATGGAGCAAACCAGCCAGCAGCAATGGTCTTATGGTCTTGGGGATACAACTGATAATTTGTGGAATGTGGAGGACATTTATGTCTTACAACAACAATTTAGCAACATGTGAATGTGAGTGATATATTTGCCCCATTGATAGGAGCCATATAGGCAAATATATAGAGTCTCCCAATTGGAACTCATGTTATTTGTGTCAGAACTATACACGACATATAATCTTAGGATCATACATATATATATATATATATGAAATTCATGTAACAAAAAATGGGACAAAAAAAAAAAAGAGAGGGCGAGGGGGTGGTTTAATTGTATGGTAGATCATGGAAATTTGTAATTTGTTTCTTCTTCGGTATTTTCCATTTGGGATAAATTTGTAGCTGGGATTTAAACTTTAATCTTAATTCTTCAAATTGATCGTATTTTATTCTCTTCTATGATGAAATAATATTATTTTTGATATTATGATAAAATGTGCACGACTCTTATATGTTAACTTAAGCTTATGGGACTCCTTGAGAGTGTAGTATCATCATTTTAAGGTTGAATTTGAAATCATTCTAAGTTGAATTTGAAATCATAAAGTGAATAAAATTAATAATTTATCTTTTTTTTTTAACACTTTATCATCAATATGCCTCCTTATGTACAACTACTAGATCGATAAAGCAATAGTAATTGGCTAATTAATTAAGTTCAACCTTCTCAAACTCAATCCATCCATTACATAATATATAACTATGAAACTATATATGCTTCTAGATGGTGTGCTGGGGTATGGTCTAGGCACTACTTTTGATAACATTTTCACACACGAACACAACCATACATTGATTGGATGGAATAAGCTAAGCTTGTTACTTGGTTTAATTGGGGTCATACTATAAAAAGTACTTTGATTAAGCAGCATAATTGGTTCCACCATCTTTCTTTCTAATATCATTATTAAATAGAAGAACACTCTATTAGTAATCATATGGAATTGTTTTGGAATATAGTCTAAGGGGTATGAACCAAGACTATAAGAAGACCCTTTTATTTTCCTCCCTTTTAATTTCTTTGAAATTAAATGTTAAATTTAAAGGATATATTTTTTTTTTTTGAGAAAATTCTTTTGTGATATTGACAATTGGCTTATGATTATTCTTATCAATTGGGAGTTTCTTCTTGTGAAGAGAATTTTTTCATGAGGTATTCATCCTAATGGTGTACAAATAGAGAAAATTAAATTTGATGAGGAGATTTAGTTATTCACACTACATGAGGAAAGTCTCACAAGAATCCATTAGAAATGGGCCTCACCCACAAGTTGGTTGGTAGGGCGCATCAGTCTAGCCAATGAGGATATGGTCTTTAGTAAGTTTATTTTAACCAATGAAATTTTTTCCATAACTTACAATAGTAATATATTTCTAATCATTATTTATTATATTACAACAATCATAAATTTTAGGCTCTATAAATACACATCTATTTTATTATATTTTGACATACTTCTAAAATTTTTTATTTCTCTCTCTAGCTTCTTCAATATTAATTTAAGTGCTTATTACTATTATTATTTATAATAATTTTTTAGTTTTTTAATTTAAATCTATTTTAAAAAAATATAATATCTTCCATCTTAAACTTATAAAGTTTGTATTTAGTATTAATTGTTAATTTATAAATTTATTTTTTAGTTATTTTTATTGCTTTATTAATATTTATATGTTATTTCACATATTACAACAATCATAAACTTTAGGCCATATAAATACACATATATTTTAATATACTTTGACATACTTTAAAAATTCTTATTTATCTCTCTAGTTTCATCAATATTAATTTAAGTGCTTATTATTTTTTTAGTTTTTTTAATTTAAATATATTTTTCAAAATATAATATCTTCCATATTAAAATTATTAAGTTTGTATTTAGTATTAACTATGTAAGTCCCATGTGATGCACGGTTTGATAATAGATTTACTTTTATCAAATATTTTAATTATAAGAATATTTTTATTTATTAGTGAAAACGTATAAATTTTATAGAATTATCGTAGAAATTAAATTGGGATAATACTTTTTTATTATATTAGATGAAAAAATTATTGTAGAAAAAGATAGAGATCAAACATGAAATAAAAGGAAGAAATAAAGGTAGTTTTATAATCACACAAATTTCTATGTATAACATTTTTTAATATAATATTAATGTAAAGTAGAAAAAAAGTAGAGGACATCATCTTTTAAAGGAGGCGGAATTTTTTTTAATAATAGCGTGACACGTGTTAAGTTAAGTATGACATCGGCAGGGGTTTTGCTTTAGTAATAGTTATAAATTGTTAGTTTATAAATTTAGTTTATAATTATGTTCATTTCTTTATTAATTTGAAAAAATAGTTATTTTATTTCTTTTAATATTTAAAACTAATGGATATTAATCATCCTATTTTTTTACAATTTTTTGAATGACTTGCATACTTTTTTATATTAATTATTCTCAATTTAGTTTATTTCTTGAAAGCTTTGAAGGAAATTCTTCAACTTTCCATGTACAACAACTTACTCCACTCACTTACAAAAAGTTAGTTCTACCCTCTCAAAATTATGAAGACCCTCCACAAGTTAACGAAGGACGTAATAACCAATTAGTCGAAGATGAAGAAGAAAATGTTTCAAAGACGCCATAATACCCTCTCCTGTCTAACCAAATCAACGACTTTCTGTTACTACAAACAATCATGCTTGGTTTATAAGAGAAGATGAAGTCCTAATTACAGCCTGCTTTCGACATTGTACAAATGCAACTATTGAATAAGATACAAAATTTGCTAATCTTTGGAGTCTCAATCTGTCATATGAGCTATTGAAACAAAGGTGGAAAATGTTGTAGAGTCACCATAGAAGGTTGACTGCAGACCTACACGTTTGAGTTAGTGCTTTAGAAGAATATGATTGAATAATGGATATGCATTTGAGGTATAACAATTGAGATATATAGTTATAAAAAAGGCCCAAACTATCTTTAAAAGATCCTAAAAAAAATAGGTTAAGGCACTTCAAATATTAAAATTCTTGGAGATGGAAAATAGATATTTGAGGCGAAGAAAGTTCATGAGTTAGGATATGGATAAAGATGAAATTTGATGTTGAACACAGTCTAGAAATAAAGTTTGAAAATAGCGGTGGTCGTGACAAGTGAAGTAGAAACAATGCTAGTAGTAGTTTCTTATCTGCAGGTATCACTTGCCTGGATGGTGTAAAGAAATCCATGAACAAAAGAAAAGGCAAAGGTGTCACATCAAAAGATACAATTTTAAATATGGGAGAATGGATTAAAGCTCACATTAATCATATACATTGTGAGTTGACTCTAAAATAGGAGAAATTTGAGTTGAAAAAGTAGGAACTAAGAGGCAAAGAAAGTTGAAATTAGAGAGAAATTTTCAAATCCAAGAAGAAAATAAGATTAGACAAGCAAAAGTAGAGATTCAATATGTTACAAGTGTTGTTGTCTAGATATAAGTTACCCCTAGTGAAGAGAAATTACTTCTAGAACTTTTTGATTAATTAGCTAATAACTCATCAAGTGTTATTACCTAGACATCGATAACCCCAAGTGAAGAGATTGAAGTTTAAGAAAAATAGAAATTTCATATATTACAAGTGTTTTTTTGTTAGTTAATAATGATCATGTATAGTAAAATTGCGAACAAAAATAATTAATTACATCATAATAATAATAATAATGTAATAATTATTGACAAATTATATATAGGAAAATGATAATATAATAATTAAATAAAAATTGAATATTATGTAAGAAAGAGAAAATCTAGTGGGATATAGTGGAAACTAGGAGAGAGATTGGTGAGGATAATTTTTGTTTACTCATTAGGTGTTTTATTTTTTCTCCCCCGAAAAGAACTTTTGTGTGGAGTTTTCATCCCATTAGTGAGAAATGGCATTCAATTCACTACATGAGAAATTCTCGCTATTTTGAGGAAATCTCATGAAGAAACCTACTAGAAGTGGGCTTCACACATACAACTTCATTTAAATTTTTTTGGTATGGTACACTCCAAAACATGTCATTTTGAGACACAGCCTTCTAGGCCAATAACCAAAACACATCATTTTGGTTTGTAGTGAGGCAAAACCATATAAAATACCGTGCTAACAAGGTGTGTTACCATGTCCAATGAAAACACAACATTTGTCCCAAATAGACGCAATAACCAATGACATTTTTCATTGTCTATAATGACTATAAATATTAACATTTATATTTCTTGGATTTCACTAATTATAAAAAAATATTTACCAATGATCACAAAATTTTATGTTGTATAAATAGCCATCTATTTTGCTATATTTTTGGCATATTATTTACAATATTAGTTAATTTTTGCATAATTAACTACTTTATATTATAATCTATTAAGAAATAACTATTGACAAATGAAAGTGCTAATATATACAGCGAAATGATAATTTGAATTATAATCAAAAGTAATATAAAATTGAAATTATTTAAAAGTAAAAAAAAAGTAAAGATGAATATATTGAAAAGTAGGAGAAAGACTAGTGAGGAGAATATTGATTTACTCATTAATGGGATAAAATTTATCCACCAAATTTTTTCCTGTAAAAAAATATGAGGTTAATGAAAGAAAAAGTATAGAGAAAGAAACTATTGAGGAAAGTATAAAAATTACACTAGTAAGAGTGCTCTTTGTAGGGAGACTTAGAAGTCAGCTTTGAAAACTCCAAGCAAAAATTTGAAAAAATTAGTTTTGTCTTTAAGTGGGTACAAAAGTTGCATGTGAGTATTGAGGTGAAGGGTATTTTCAAAATTATGCTACTTATCTTGCAATTGAACAAAACTTGGAAAATAAAAAGTATTAATAATGTATTGGAGCAAATATTGTGAAGTACAAATGCTTTTTTTTTTTTTGACCTTGAGCCTTTACAAGTAAAGCTCACTGTGGATCCAACTCAAATCAAGCTTGTGGCTTCATGTGTGCAAGAAGTGGCGAACAAGGGGCGGTTTATCAAGACAAGCATATATATACTTATCTAAGTATAATCTTTTGATTAGATTTACTATTTATAGTAGGTTCTTATTTTAGTACTTTCTTGTTTCCGAATCTTTCTATTACTATTAAGTGTGCATGTGTAATAAAAAGGCATGCTTGCCTTAAATGTTTTCTAAATTATTTTAGAAGGTCTTAGAGTCTTTGTAAAATAGACTAAGTTAAGATTTCAAGTTTATGTCTATTGGTCAAGTTAGAGCAAGTTAGACATAAGACTTGAAGAATCCTAATGCAACTCAAAGAAGGAAAAGCTAAGAGGATTGACTTTGAGAAGGATAATTTAAGGTGCCCTTTTGTGACCTAATCCCACGTGGAGTAGAAAGCATGAGAAGCATACTTGGAATCAACTTTGGAAGAAGCTATCATTTATGAAAGAAGAGTCATAGGAGGATTCAAATAGGGTTGCTACACAATGGAATCACCACTTGGAGACAACTCAACTTCTTTAAAGTGGAATTCAATCTCAACTCTATTTCCTTAATTCTAGCGTATCTTACCTTATCTTTAGGACTCTTATTAGCTCTAGACTTTTACTTAGCCTAAGCCCCATATGTATATAACTAGGCGTGCTTTATAAGGGTTGAAAAACCATATTTGAGCTTTTGTTTTATACACGTATTTTCTTTGAGTTTTCTAAGTTTTCTGGATTGAAACTTAAGAAAGTCGTCTCATTTGCTATCTTAGTTTGGCAAGCTAAGTGGTGATTTTAGGAAGAGTGTTCCTATTTTTTAGTGGTGTTTTCTGCATCTAAGTAGTAGAAAGCTTTAGCCAATTATCCCCCCATAAACACAAACCCTAAACGCAGCCCAATTCCCACGCATCACCCAAAACACCCCAAAAACCCGGTTTTGGAATTGCGCAACACCCCTTAAAGCTTCGATCCTTTGAATATTTGAATTAAGAGCCCAAATTTATAATTTGGATTAAACTGAGTAGTTTCCTAAGGACTTGGCCTTCCAAATTAGCTAATCTTCACATCCAAATTCCCTCGCATGGGTAGATAGGATTTGTACTACATTGTCTTTGGAGAATAACCTTTGAATTCTTGAAGAATTTCAGTCGCTAATAGACCTGTGCATTGGTTTAAGTTAGGGCTAGGACAGGTAACATGCAAAATGAGTTGGGCTAAAGAAGAAAGCAAAACGGGCCGGGGCAAAGAAGATACAAAATGGGCCGAGTTGGGCCGGGTTGTCCAAAGTGAGTACAATTCTATTTATAGAGGTTGATAGTCTACTTGTATCACCTCAAATCTTTGGCTAGTAAACCATTGGCAAATAAGTGGTCAACATTCATTACTTGATAGTATTTAAAAGCCTTGAAAACTATTAGCCCAATATTGACCCCGATTAGATCCATTAAATACCCAATAAAATATGGTTCTTTAAAAGACCGACCCAATTAAACCCATAATTAATTAGATCCTTTTACAAATAGGCCGGTCAAGGGCCCTTAATAAGGCCCCTCCCATTTGAACAGGTCTAGTGACTACCTTCATAAAGCAATTCATTTACTAGCCTAGGTTTTGCTTCTCCTAGAAGGAGATTCTCCTAGATTGTCTTCACCTTATTCAAACCCACCTAGAAATCCTCCTCTATGCGATTTGATCTTCCATTGCCCACAAGGAATCCTAATCCTTGATGCGTCCTAGTACTTTCAACATGCTTCTAAATTCCCAAGATGAGGAACTTGGTAATTGCTTTCATGAACCCCATAAATTGTGATATCTTCTTCTTCTCCAAATAACCTTAGAAATTAGTTTGTTAGGTTCTTTTGAATTCTCCAAGCTTGCTTAAACAAAAGAGCATTATTTAGATGATATATATTTTGAATTCCTAATCCCCTTCCCATTTTTATTTTTCTAGTACTTCACCTTTCCTCCAAGCTTACCCCATCTCATCTAAAAAGGATTTCCATTAGAATAAGCAATATTGCTTGTATTCTTCCAAGAGTTTCTTCGAAAAACAAGTAAAGAGATACAACCTTTCATCGAAAACAAATCCAATTATTGGATTAATGTTTAATCAAAGTCCGCGAGGCAATTCTCCCTATGGTTTGTCAAGCAATCAATCACCTTGTGAAATACCCTAAGATTCACAAAGAGCACTTTTTAAATTATTATATTCTTTGAAAAAATAATTTTTTTTTATATAATCTCCAATGTTGAAATTAATTGTAACTATATTTGAAATATATCAAAAGAAAACGTCGAATATTAAATATTGCGAAGAGAAAGGTGTTTATTGAAGTCTAATAAGGGTAGAAAAGTCAACTCACTTTATATATCTGTAAAAGATTTACTACTAAAATTAAATAGTGATAGTAGGAGTTATTCCTTTAACGTATAAAGTGATTATCCTTTATCTTTTTCTCTTATGTATGATAACGCATACATGGGTAAAATAATTAGTTTAAACAAAGGGAAAAGGCTTGATCAACAAGACTTGATCAACATGACTTACAAGTCATAACCATAATAGAGTTGCATGGTAAGTGAAATGTGCTTGGTCACAAACATTTCTTTGTAAGATTGTAACCCAAATGTGATTGATGGGGAGAAACGATGTATCCCAAATTTATAAAACGAATGACAGAAAATTAAAAAAGAACATGTATTAGATAATTAATGAAATTAAATTAATACGAGTACGCTTTAAATTTTTCTAATCCAAAAAAAAAAAATGCTAAAAAATTGTTTATGACCCTATCATATTATGAAGTTCATGGGGCTGTGACAACTGTTGGACCCAACTAGTGTAAAAAGTAACATAAGCAGTATACATTGATTTTTTTTATTTTTATTTTTATTTTTTGAGACGAAGGAGTATATATTGATAAATGTAGCCAATAATTCATAGTACAAAACTTTTGATAATTAGACTACACTGGCCATAAAATTTCCTATGTAAGAACAATTTTTCAGACTTTGGATGGTAATGGGTTTAGAGTAGGACCATTCAGTCTTAGGTCCCCTTGCATAAGTTGGTAGACAGATATAGATTGGTACTCCGTACTCCATATTTATATGTATTTATTGTGAATCAATCATAGCATGCTCTGGTGGTTAGAATTCCACTTGATAGCCTTGAAATGTAGAGATGTTCGAGTCTACATCTTCTAGCATACATAAGATACAATGGTCTTGCCAATGAGCTGCTCTAATTTATATGTAATATGCTTGTTAGTTGTTAGGCCCATAATCCACATCCACTCAACAGTATATATGTCTTAATTGTATCCAATTTTATTGCGAATACGACCAATTCAATAGTATCCATGTATGTAACCATATATTCTCATCCTATGACCAAAATGGTCACCCAAAGCACATATTCATAGAGGGCAAGTCCTTGTTTAACCTGTGTTTTATGCATTGTCTTTGGTTTGTGACAAAACATAATACATTATGAAATAATTTAAGGAGTTATATGAATATGTTTAACTTAAAAAAGGCATACACCATTATTGATAGATTGCACTATATGATATTGTTGGAATTGAAGTCTAGTTGGTTGAGTGCTTGGCTCAGAGGATAGCCTGACACCTCTAGCACTCGGAGTTGGCAATATGGAAGGGTTTATGTCAAGCAGCTGAGCTAGGAGAAGCCTGGGTCATAAGAACGGACAATACGACACATGTGGAAGTACTTCGGACGATGACTCGTCAAAAGTATCCTCAATTTTTCTAACTCTTTTCATTTTCTATTTTGCATTAAAGTTGTAAAATCAGTTGTATCTAAAGCCCATACGCTATCTACTAGAGCTACACAGGCCTTAAGTTTTTCTCCCTCTTTTATTTTTTCTTAACAACATCTACAAAGTCTACACCCTCCCTTGGGTTGCCAAACTTGCCCTTTGTTAAGAACCTTACACTATTTCTCAGGTTGTTGCATAGTTCACTTTAAGTAATTAAGAAACTCATAAAAAATATGAATGAAAAAGATGAGTCACGTACCAACATCACATATAACATTGTCACTCATGACACTACTATTCCATAACTTTGTAGACCACATGATTTGATCAGATAATGTCACAACATCATTCACTTTCATTGCCCCTTTTTCTGCCATTAAATCTAGTTAGCCAATATTCATCCCATCTTGTTCTTTCACTCTCTAAATTTCACTTTGCGTGAAGCTTTGTGTAGAAAGCGACGCTAAAAGACACCATGTTAAATGATATATGCACATCAAATCTTTTTTTACAAAACTTGAGAATCATAGGTTAATCTCATACACAAAATATTTAATATCAAGACAAACTTTGTTAATAAGATGATCTACTTTAAATACTAACCATGAACCCATCTTAGGCTGTGTATGTGTGCATTTGATGTTGCGCCTCCGCAACATTTTTGGGTATCATTGCATGTTATATGTCCCATATCGGATAGTTACGCATGTTCATCTTAATTGATATATTCCAAATCTCAAAAGTTTAGTTTTTGACATTACCGTTTTCGTAACTACTCAAAATTCTTTGGAATATGTCACTAAATTACCAAAATAACTTGCATAGATAGTTTGATTTACATGTGCACTTTAACTTAATGACATTTCTCTTGCTTTGTATGTGCTTCATTTTTGTCATTTAGCAAGAAAAAAAACTAGACGTCTAGACCTATAACCATAATTTAACTTGGATTATCTAATAATTAGGCAGTAGGATGTTGATAGTGTGATTTTTTCTGGCCGCAAAACACAACATATAGAATGGCCTCATTTTTAACTTAACTGACCGTTGTATGAAGTTTCAATTCATATCTTTTTTTTTTTTTTTAATTATTTGTCAAACATGTAAGACTCATCGATGAATATCAAATTTTACATGGTAGAGTTTTTTTCCCCTAAGATTTTTCATCTTCTTTTTGTAAAAATGCAAAGTTAATCAAGGTTTTGGGGTAACTTTACCATACAATGAACCTTAGTGACTAACAAAAAGAAATATCGGTAACTTAGCAACTCCCCCATTATATTTTAACACACCCCATTAAAGCCAACACACCCATTAAGGCCAACCCTTGGAGTATGCATGTAACACCTCGGTAATTCCCATTTTTTGAACACCAAAATTGTAGGAAACTAACGGTGTGCTACCGCCACGTGTTCAAACGTTAAGGTTATAAAACAGAATTTTGCAGCGAAAAATCAAAAGATTTTTTGAAATAATATTAATCGTAAAACAAATTCCTAACATAACAAACTGGAACCACTAATGCTCTTACTACAATGTACCAATATAACATTTAACTCAAATTCAAAACCAACAGTCTAAATCAAACCAAACAAACATAACTTATCCTAAATTAAAACAACGCTCCACTCAACCCACCCATGCATGAATGCTCAATTGGATACCTATCAATAATTTGCTCCCCAATAATACCAATGTAAATATTGGATCATCACATTGTCATTTATAGAAAAAAGCCATGACAAAAAACACACATAACACGTAATCAGCAAGCTGAGTACATAGAGATTACAAAGTATAACAATTGAAAAAGTAATTAAATAAAGAATAAGTACAGAATGCAAGAACGTACTACATATCATTTTACTCGACTGACATGACAAATAATTTATTTACTTGGATTAAGCAATAGACAAGGTTGTCTCCCCCATGTCTTGATTAGGACATCAAATAACTAAATAACTCATGCAATCCCGTCGAAGAGCATCAAAATACAATATAAAATCCAGATGGTAAACAGGCGTGACGCCGTCACCATAGCTAGATGAGATCTCAACTAACCCAATTTTAAGTTTAAAACTTTGTAAAAGAGAGACTCATAGATCACACGACCTCCAATAAAAGCCACAGATAATACCCCGTGAAACTCTAATCTCTGATTGTCAATACTCTATACGTGCACTAACCCAAAGTTTTATTGCTTATCCTCTTTCTTTTTACGTGATTTACTATTTAAACTCAGTGTACACAATTACTACAGCACGCACATGCAAACATTTCAGTTACACAATTAATCTCTGTTATATTGTAATTTTTAACCTTTTAATTCCATCTTAACTTTTAAACATGTTGAACAAAGACAACTACCATCGTCATTTAAAACTTGAAATTCAACTTTACTCAACTAATTAGTAATAAAAGAGTAATAATAAACAACCTCATAGATTAATTAACAAATTAATTCCAATTTACTAAATCAATATCATCAAAATACAACATACTATAGTTAAATTTCATGAAACAAATACTAGTATAAAAAATCTAAGCCTTAAATCATGAAAACTAACACTTTTATACTAAAACATATGCTTATAAATCTGAAAATTCATTTAAACTACAACCTCATAAAATTTAACATAGATGTTTCACAAAATATTTATAATTTTATGTAAAAATTAAAAGTCTAGTATAAAAAATCCTAATTCATGATACTAATAGCATACCTAGCTCTATTATTTATGCATGAAAACTTGTCGGACGTATAAAAATAATTTATAGAACATACAAATTTATATACTTTCAATATAAATTCAACCCATAATAAAATTGATCACATATGTATCATATAATAACTTATAAAACCTACATCATAGGCATAATAATTAAGGGGAAAAGAATAGAAAACAAGGGAAGAAGAAGGGACCGACGATGGTGACGGCGACAAGGGGAGGAGGCGGTGACGGCGGCGTGGCTGGGGTTCACGACAAGGAGGAGGGTTTTTGTGCTTTCTCTTATTTTTTTTTCTTTTGTATGTGAATATGGGGTAGGGTTTTGGGTGTTTTTTTTTTGCTTTGTAGTGTTTAGGTTTAGGTAAAATTCTTAGGTTTAGGTAGTATATGTTTAGAGATGATTAATACTAGGTTTAGGTATTTAGGCTTAGTGGGTTTCTTAGAAAATAAAATATATTTTGTAGAAAAAGTTTTACTTTTTAGGATTTAATTAAATAATAAAAATAATTTGCTATTTATTTTGAAAATATGTATGTATATATGTAAATTATATGTATAATATTAATGCATAGAACATATTTTCGATAAAAATGTAATCAAAACCTCATAATTTTAGGGGTATTACAATGAAGGCGAGTGCACAGTGAGGACTGTGCACCTAGATCAAAACGACTTGCCATAATACATAAAACACATGCAAATTTAATGTGGGAAAAATGTAATGAACATGATGGTCAAGGGTAATGAACATGAGCAGTTTAAAGTTTCCTCTAAAAAACATGAATCTTTAACTGCAGGAACCGAACCATTACTCATTATAAGCACAATCTCTGGTGTTAGGACTTTTCTACTTTAAACATCTTACTGCACATGCTATGAGAAAAATTGCTGACATATGAAATGAAAATCAAATATTCTACATGTATATTTAATTCGTAGGTAATGATCACAAGCAATGTGAGTAATGTATATTATAGGTGAATAGTTCGTACATTAAACATTTGGTTGCACAATGTGAAACTGCTGCATATGAAATTTTACATGTACATGTGATTCAATTACAATGAACATTAAAAATGTGAATAATGTACATTAAACATGTTGGTGTATATGCTTAGTGAAAAATTGCTTGTAAATGAAATGTAAATTTCAATGTGTATTAGAAAGACTGCTAGTGAGAAACTTACATGTGATCGAATGTAATTTACATTAGAAATGTAAATAAAGTACGTTTAAGTTCAGTACGTTGTACATGTATTTGTAATGTGAACAACTTACATTAGAAATGTAAATAATGTACATTTCAGTTGAGTATGTTGTACATAAAACAACTTAGTGCATTTCTAAGAATGATATGCATGTACATTTAAATTTTGAGTTTGCATAAAATAAACATAATGACATGGATACATTTAAGTTGAGTATGTTGTACATAAAACAACTTAGTGCATTTCTAAGAATGATATGCATGTACATTTAAATTTTGAGTTTGCATAAAATAAACATAATGACATGGATGTACATCATATGACTTTGTAATGAACAAGTCACTAGAAGAGAAACGTTCAAATATTGCGATTTTTTACGCTTAAATGTTGCGGTTATTGAGGAGAAACACATATAGATGAAGCAATTGGATATATGCAAATTCTGCGTTTTTTTGACGCGATAATAAAACTCACAAGTGCTGCGTTTTTTTCTAGAAAACCGCAGCATTTAGTTGTCCAAATGCTGCAATTTTTTAGAAAAATCGCAGCACTTATGTAGTATTTTTTGCAAATTTCTTTTTAATTTGGAACCATCAAGTGTTGCGGTTTTCCAGAAAATCGCAGCACTTGATGGTTTCAGATTAAAAAAATATTTGATAGGCCATTACCCAAGAGTTTTATGTGCTAATTACATATAAAATTATATTATTAATAATTAATATCTCACAAAATTGTTATATCTACAAATCTAATCTAGTAATGTACTTATTATATACAAATACACTACATTCGATCAAGAACCTAATCTAATCTAAGATAAGAAGATCATGCATAATGTGTTAGAAATACTGTGTCCTAAAAGATGAGAAAAGTTAAGAAGTAACCTAACATAAAGCCATATAAATCCAATTTTCTATTATGAACACTCGATTTTGCATGCAAAATCGGGATCTATAAGATAATCGTTTTGTCTTTGTATTGGTGTAGTGCTTAGATGCGATTAGTTTTGTATGAGAAACTTTAGTGATATCACTTATATCCTACTACTTGAATAGTTCATTTTCTTTAGCATCTGAGTCTGACTTTCTTTTATTTTTTTCTCATGCAGTGCTCTGGTGAAGATGGTTCCCTAGCCGTTGAATACTTCACATTTTCTTCCAGTATTGCAAATAGTTAGATATCAACTTCTCTTGTCATAAGCCACACAGGTATCCAACTATTCCTATATTTTGGGTTCCTTTTACAGGCTAAATTGCATTTTTTGTGAGAGTTGTTACATTGTATACCTGAACTTGAGTATAAACACATGAGTAATTTTTTTACTGCTAAAACATAAAAGTCCTTTCATTTGCTTCAGATATATTTTAGGAGCATGCCTTCCAATGGTTGCATTTAGACATGTCTGATAAGTAAGCTAGATAAGTTTCAGCTTGTGTAACTTATGTGATCCTAATGAGTTGATTTCAATTAGCCTTATAGTTTGAGTCAACCCATAAGCGATTTTAACTGATTTTTTTGGGTATTGATCAAAACAATTTTGTTAGAAGTCTTAGAACCCTAATATTTGGTGGCTTGGTGTAGTGCTTTTTAGCATCCCTTTTTGCAGGTGTAGCTTTAACAGTTCCTAAAGGTTTTTGTACTTGGTATTTATGCCTATGACTCAATCAATGAACAATATACTACATCATACAGATTCAGAAGTCTCCACCTGATGTTGATACCTATACTTCACTTGGTGATGGGCTATGCAAAGCTGGCATTGTCCCCCAAGCGTGTAAGCTGTTCAAAGAAATGCAAGTTCATGGAATTGCTCCAGATGTTGTAACCTATACTTGATTACTTAATGGGCTTTCCCAAAGTGCAAAGCTTGATGAAGCAATTGCGTTACTAGAAGATTAGGAAAATAATGGTCTTAAGCCTCATATTGTCATATACAATGTCCTCATAGATTATGTGTGAAGCTGGCAAACTTGAAGATGCAGCAAGTTCCTTTTCTGATCTTGTGTTGAAGGGTCTCCAACCTGATGTCAAACATACATTATAATGGTTAAAGAATTATGTAAGAAAGGGCTCATGAGTGAAGCTGCTCAATAGTTGATATTCATGGGGAAAATGTCTGCTCCCTAGATGGTCGTACCTATAATACAATTATTAGAGGATACATTCACATTAATGACTTATCAAATGTGAAGACTCCACCTTGATGTATCTAGTCTTAATCATTCTTAATTATATATATATATATGTATGATGGAAGTCAAAAGACCCTATTAAAAAACATACGTAACATGTCTAATGCATATGTACTCGTATATACCATGCAATGTATACGTTCGTAGTTGATGTTTCTTTATACATTCCTACGCTCACGCTCATGTTTCAATCTTATACTAACGTTGTTATCTAATAAGTTGTTGTTAGTGGATGATGGTTAAATACTTTTCAGATATAGCAATTTAAATTGGTTCCTTAAAATAAGGAGTTTGTTGTGCCATGGACTTTGAAGCATTTGAATTATTTCAAATCTCTATCAAGATAAGGTTGAACAAACTTCAAATTGGTCTTCCTAAGTTTATGGAGTTGAATTAAAGATATGCTGAGTTGAACAAGATTGTTGGACGTGCTTATATGGAAGAACTTCAGTCAACAACCGAAATTCAAGTCATACGGACATTCTGTTACATTTCAAGCCCTTGAAATGGTCTTCAAAGCGGAAAATATGGAACAACTTTGAAGTGGTCAGTCAAGAGCCTGAAGCAACGGCATTTTGAATAAAGTTGTTATGAAGCCTATCCGTTGCACTCGTGTCTATATAAATAGATTGAAGCTGAAGCATTGAAATAACAACAAGCCCTCCAACGTGATACACATTCAAGCTACAACAAAATAACTTTCCTCTCTAGTGCTTACTCTTCATTATAATTTAGAATTGAGAGAAAAGATTATCAAGTATATCTTGTGAGTGAAAAAGAAATATCAAAAGAGAGATATACCTTGAGTAGTAACTATAATACTCAGAGGTTCAGAAAAAGAAAGGAGATTTTTATTTCTAGGAATTGAGACGCTAGAGTATAGCTAGGGAAAGCTATGGTATAGAAGATTAGGTGATAATCTTCGAAGATGGCTTTAGGTCTCTAAAGGAGGAAATAAAGATTGTTAAATCCTAAGGGTAGAAAACCCTAGGCGGAGACGTAAGCACATTGCCGAACTTCGTAACAAATACTCGTCCCCTTTACTTATTGCATTTACATATTCGTTTTGCTTTATTTAGTTCATTCATCTCGTAATAGCCTATTCTAGTCAAAAGCCTAAAACATACTTCAAGCCCTTGAAACCTGTTTTAATTATTTTCCGCATCTCAAAACCCGTTTCAAAGCCTTGAAAGCCTAACTCGAAAAATGACCATACTTTATTCACCCCCCCTCTAGAGTATATTGATCCTATCCTATCTCCTATTGATTCTTCAATTGGTATCAGAGCTTTACTCACTAAACAAAGATTTAAACATCTGTGAGGCATCATGAATCAAATAGGTGATGGTGGTTTTGCCCAAGGACGTTCATCAAATCGTCCTCCATTGTTTTGTGGGAATAACTTTGCCCATTGGCGCTCCTTAATGCAAATGTTTCTTATGGATCAAGATATTAAATTATGGGACATCATAAAGAAAGGTTCGAAGGTACCCATGAAGAATGATGAAAGTGGCGTTCCAATCCCTAAAGAAGATGGTAACTTCACTCAAACCGATTTGGAGAGTATCGCGAAGAACTATCGTGCTACGAACTTACTCTATTGCGGATTGGATGCAAATGAGTTCAATAGAGTCTCCTCTTGCAGAAGTGCTAAGGAAATATGGGACAAGCTAGTGGTTACTTACGAAGGAACTAGCCAAGTGAAAGAAACAAAGATAAGTATCTATCTCTGACAATATGAATTGTTCAAAATGACGAATAATGAAAATGTGAAGGAGATGTGCACAAGATTTACCCAAATAGTGAACAATTTGGATTCTCTTGGCAAAACATTCACAAATGAAGAAAAGGTTAGAAAGATCCTTCGTTGTCTTCCCAAATCTAAGTGGGGTCCTAAAGTGACGACAATAGAAGAAGCTCAAGACTTGCGAACCTTACCCTTGAACGATCTACTTGGAAAATTAATCACCCATGAAATGTCCCTAAATGAAGATGATGGTGAACCAGCTACATCAATAAATAATTTAGCACTCAAGGCAAAGAAAGAAGAAGCTCCTAGTGAAGATGACGATAGTGATGATGATGAAGAAGAAGATCCATTTACTCTCATTGCTAAAAGTCTCGCCATGATCTTGAAGATGAAAAAAATCTTCTCAAGAGGCAGAGACAACTACCATCCAAACAAATACAAAGGTAAGTCTTCTAACTCAATGAATAAAGTTAATACACTAACTTGTTATGAGTGTGGTGAAATAGACCATCTTGTTAAAGAATGCCCTCAACAAAAGAAAAAGGCATATCCTAAGAGGGATTTCAAAAAGAAGGCTATGGTAGCCTCATGGAGTGATTTAGAATCAAGTGACGAAGAAGAAGAGCATGCAAATATATGCTTAATGGCAAATCATGAAGAAAGCGAAAAGGGAGAACACCTTGAGGAAATCACTAAGAGCAAGGATCATAAGTGGATTCTAGATAGTGGTTGCTCTCGGCATATGAGTGGGAAATCTTCGTTATTTTCAATAATCAAAGAGCAAACTTCTGGAACAATAACACTTGGTGATAAAGGAAAATGCAGAATTATTGGCATTGGAAAAATTGGTGAAATTGAATCAAACTCCATAGATGATGTCTATCTTGTCGAAGGTCTTAAATACAACTTGCTTAGCATCTCTCAATTATGTGATAAAGGTAATAAGGTTATTTTTGACAAAGATAAATGTGAGATTCAATGCGTGGAAAATGGTAAAGTCATTTTACTGCCCCTCGTTGCAATAATGTCTATGCTTTTCATACTAACAAAGTTTCGAGTGAAAGCTTGAAGTGTTTCAAAGCCACGACAGGCGATTCAAAGCTTTGGCACAGGCGTCTAGGCCATATTAACGTGCATACTATGATGAAGCTTTCATCAAAAGACTTAGTACGTGGCCTCCCTAAAATGGATTTCAAAGACTTTGAAATGTGCAAAGCTTGTGCTAGAGGTAAACAAACCAAAGGCTCATTTAAAGCTAAAAAGGTTGTAAGTACTTCTCGACCCATTGAACTTCTTCATATTGATTTATGCGGTCCTATGCGCGTCAAATCTCCTAAAGGAAAACAGTACATCCTTGTGGTGGTTGATGATTTTTCAAGATTTACTTGGGTTTCATTTTTACGAGAAAAATCTGAAGCTTTACAAGAGTTTTCGAAAATTTGCAAAGAGCTACAAACTATGAAAAACCTACCTATTGTTGCCGTAAGGAGTGACCATGGTAGAGAATTTGATCTACTTAACTTTGACAAAGTTTGTGCAAAATATGGTATTTCTCATAATTTTTCCGCTCCTAGGACACCTCAACAAAATGGAATTGTGGAACGTAAGAACCGAACTCTTGAGGACATGTCTAGGACTATGCTTTTAGAAAATGGTTTACCAAAGTATTTTTGGGCTGAAGCTGTTAATATAGCTAATTACATTCTAAACCGTTGTCTAATAAGACCTATTTTGAAGAAAATCCCTTATGAACTTTTCAAAGGTAAAAAGCCTAACATTTCGTATTTTAAACCCTTTGGATGCACATGCTTTGTCCATAATAATGGCAAAGATAACCTAGGGAAATTTGATGCTCGTAGTGATGAAGCAATCTTATTAGGTTACTCTTTGAATTCTAAAGCTTATAGAGTGTTTAATAAGCGTACAAAAATTGTTGAAAGTATTCATGTGATCTTTGATGAAACCGAGAATGGTACTTTGAGTGACATTTTTACAGGCTTAAAATTGAATAAACATAAAGGATTTTCATTTTATGAAGAAAGGCCAGAACCTGTTCGTAATATGCAAGAGCCTATAAGAAATGCAGACGAGATAGATCAAAACCCTGATGCACTGCCTCAAAAGCCCGACGAGCCGTCTCAAAGCCTTGAAACTCCATCTCAAGAATCAGAACAATTAATGGAAGTTATTTCATGACCCTCAGAACCATCTCCAGGTCTTGAAGGAGTACTTCAACAGTCCGATTCTACTCCTTTGATGATGAGACGAAAATTTAAGCACTCCTCCTCTCACCCAATTGACAATATCATCTCCGATCCAAAATCTGGTATACAAACTCGTTTTAGTGCTAAAAATCTTTGTGCATTTCACGCTTTTGTGTCTTTTGTAGAACCAAAGAATATTAGTGAAGCTCTTCAAGAACAGGATTGGATCATTGCAATGCAAAGTGAGCTAAATGAATTTGAAAGGAACAAAGTTTGGACACTCATTCCACGCCCTAAAGATCATTCAATCATTGGAACAAGATGGGTGTTCAGAAATAAACTTGATGAAAATGGAAAGATCGTACGGAATAAAGCGCGTCTTGTTGCACAAGGCTACAATCAAGACGAAGGCATTGATTATGAAGAGACTTTCGCTCTCGTAGCAAGAATGGAGGCTATACGAATATTACTTGCTTTTGCCTCATTCATGCGAATTAAGCTATTCCAAATGGATGTAAAATGTGCATTCCTAAATGGTTACTTACAAGAAGAGGTATATGTTGCTCAACCTCCCGGTTTTGAAAACGAACAATTTCCAAATCATGTTTTCAAACTTAACAAAGCGCTCTATGGCCTAAAACAAGCTCCAAGAGCATGGTATGAGCGTTTGTCAAATTATCTTTTGGAAAACGAATTTAAACGAGGATTAATTGATAAAACTCTTTTTGTGAAAACCAAAGGTAAAGACATTTTAATTGTTCAAGTTTATGTAGATGACATTCTATTCGGTGCTAATAATGACTTGTTGTGCAAGGAACTCTCTGAGATTATGTGTAGGGAATTCGAGATGAGCTTAATAGGTGAATTAAATTTTTTTCTCGGACTATAAGTTAAACAAGAAAAAGGAGGTATCTTTGTTAATCAATAAAATATACAAGAGATCTACTAAAGAAGTACAATATGACTCAATCAAAAGAAGCAAAAACTCTTATGAGGTCGACTTTATTACTAGATCAAGACGAAAGTGGTAAGTCCGTTAATCAAAAGGAATATCGAGGTATGATTGGCTCTCTTCTCTATCTTACTACAAGTAGACCCGATATTATGTTTAGTGTGTGTATGTGTGCCCGGTTTCAAGCTAACCCCAAGGAATCCCATCTAAGTGCCGTAAAAAGGATACTAAGATATCAATGGGACTAAGGACTTCGGTCTTTGGTACCCTAGGGATAGTAACTTTGAACTTGTTGGATATTCGGATGTCGATTTTGGAGGTTATAAAGTAGATAGAAAGAGTACTTCCGGATGTTGCCAATTTCTAGGATCATCTCTTATTAGTTGGCACTCAAAGAAGCAAAATTCCGTAGCCCTGTCCACAGCCGAGGCCGAATACATTGCTGTCGGTGCATGTTGTGCTCAACTCATTTGGATATCTCAACAGCTTCAAGACCTTGGACTTGACTTCAAAGGCATTCCAATTAAATGTGATAATACAAGTGCCATTTCCATAACAAAGAATCCGGTGCAACACTCACGAACCAAACACATCGATGTTCGACATCATTTTATTCGTGATCATGTTGAAAAAGGTGACATTAATATTTCTTTTGTTTCTACTGAATTTCAACTTGCCGATATTTTTACTAAGCCCTTAAGCAAAGAGCGTTTTAATTTCATTCGGTTCCAGCTTGGTATGCTAAATAAAGAGGCATCTATTTAGGGGGAGCTAAGGTACATATTCTCTACAAAATATTATTATGTGTATCTACTATGCTGCATTATTTTTCTTACGTGATTTCTCTTGTTTGTTCATTGTTTCATTTAAATCAAGGTGTTTTATTAAACATTCCTTGACTAAAACGTTATTTCATAAAAATGGATCATTTGGTGTGATGATTATCTTTTTAGATAATTATATCACCTATTTTTATTTTACAAACTTTTATGCTTGTATGTGTTTAATGTATGCTAGGAATCTTCATTATTATCTTTATGCATTCCCTCTCCTTAATTGTCGTGCTTCACCCCTTTACCAATTCCCTAAACCGTCACTTCACAAACTTTACAGCTCTTTCCTCTCTACAACTGTCACTTCATTCTACTTAAATACCCCTTCTGCCTCTCCTTTCACTTCACCACTGAACCTAGATATTTCTTTACTCCCTCACCTGAACCTTTCCCATTTCAATGGCTCCCAAACGCAAAAATGTTGCATCTAAAAAGTCGGTACCTAAAAGACGAATCCTCCCGTCTCGGTCATCCAAGGTATCCATTCGCTCAGTTGAGTATTCGGTGCCCTCTCATCCCCCACTCCTCCTTCATCTCCTCTTCTGGAACTTTCTCAGTCTAGCCCCTACAAATCCCCAGAACAAGCGGCTCCATCTCCATCGGGTGTAAACATTCAGTGCACCTCTCCTCCTCCACCGCCTCCTATTGCCAAGCCCCCAATCGCTGAAGAACCCCTCGCTCCTTCCCCTCCCAGACTTGAAGTACCCAGTATAATTCTTCAAACCCCTTTTGTTTCTTTTCCTCAATCTTGGTTTAGGTCTTGTCAGCTAGCGGGTGTTTGGCAGGATGGTTTTCGTAATAGGCGTCTGTGTGTTTGTGAATTGGTTGACCCTGCCCTCTTAAGGTCCTCTAAATTGGGTGGTGTTTATATGTTTTTGGGAACCTCTTTGGCCAGGATATTGAATGTAGGTGATGTGATTTATTCTCGCCTTACCCGATTATTCTATTTAAACATGCAATCTAAGCGTGAACAAGGTGTCCTGACCTTGAACACGATTGTCAAGGGTGTGCCCATTTCTTTGAATCCTGAGATCCTGTCCAAGGTCTTGAAAGTCCCTAATGAGGACTGGTCTAATTCGCAGCCTGAGTATTTTGAGTGTGTCTCCCAGGCCAAGCAAACCTTGTTTCTACCAAATTATCCTCCATCAAAACAGTTAACCCACAATGTCTTACAAGTAGAAGCCAAGATTATTTATGCATTGTTGGTTAGGTGTGTTGTCCCTAAAGCCAATTCTCGTGAGCTTCTAACAGATTAGTATCTGGCCCTGCTGTTCTTAGTGTTAAATAGTTTTTATGTCAACCTGCCAATCACCATCCTTTCCCATATGAATCATGCCATCTCCTCCTCTCGTGCAAACCCCTTGCCGTATGCAAATTTGCTTCCCCTGATTTTTGCCTATTTTAAAATTCCAGTGCACGACGAAGAGTATGCGAGCTGTGCACAATCCAGAGTGACCCTTGAATCCTTCAACAGACTTGGGATCTATGCTTCAATGGATGGGTCATGGAAGCTTCGTGAAGACTTGTCCCCTGAAACATTGGCTACTCTACCCCCGGTCAAAGGTGTATCCAGGATCACCGGTTCTTCTCTTGTGGATGTATCTTCAAGGCTCGAAAATCTAGAATTCGAGTTGGATTATGTTCGGCATGATTTATCAGACTTTCGTGCCAGGATGGATGATAAGTTTGATGCTTTGCTAGCAGCCGTCCAGTCTTCTAAGTCCTCCAAGAAGAAATGACTCTTGTTTTTATCTTTTTATGTACGTATTTTTTAAAATTCCTGTTGAACTCTTTAATTTCTTTAATATTATGGTATTTAATAGTTGATTCATAATTTCGTTTCTATGAATTTCTGTTTGTGCTTTTCAACTTTGTTTTCATTGGTATGTTTCAATCTTTTCAAAATTGATCCTACATTGCTCCTCATCCTTTATGAAAGTCAAAAAGGGGGAGAAAATTCTTGTTGTTTGTGTATGTTTTAGATTATTATGCATATGTTTTGACTTCCATCAAGGGGGAGATTGAAGACTCCACCTTGATGTATCTAGTCTTAATCATTCTTAATTATAATACTCAGAGGTTCAGAAAAACAAAGGAGATTTTTACTTCTAGGAATTGAGACGTTAGAGTGTATCTAGGAAAAGCTATGGTATAGAATATTGGGTGATAATCTTCGAAGATGGCTTTAGGTCTCTAAAGGAGGAAATAAAGATTGTTAAATCCTAAGGGTAGGAAACCCTAGGCGGTGACGTAGGCACATTGCCGAACTTCATAACAAATACTCGTCCCCTTTACTTATTGCATTTACATATTCGTTTTGCTTTACTTAATTCATTCATCTCATAATAGCCTATTCTGGTCAAAAGCCTGAAACATACTTCAAGCCCTTAAAACCTGTTTTAATTATTTTCCGCATCTCAAAACCCGTTTCAAAGCCTTGAAAGCCTAGCTCAAAAAACGACCATACTCTATTCACTCCCCCTCTAGAGTATATTGATCCTATCCTATCTCCTATTGATTCTTCAAAATGCACTATACTATAGTGATATTATGGTTGGCAAGGGATATGAGACTGATGCAGAGACTTTCTCATTATTTGTTGGCCTCTTGTCTTCTAATAACTTAAGTGACTTATTTAATGACCCGCTTCAGAAGTTTTGCACTCAAAGTTAATGTAATAGCAATGATTTAGGACCTTAATTAGAGCTAATGTATTAGGGAAAAGGATGGCTACTAGCCTATTAGTGTAAACTACAAATCTGTCGTCACAAGATGTATTTAGCACAATGACTTACCAAATGCTTTACATTAATCAAGATGTTATGTTTAGATATTGCCATTTATTTGAATTTTGCCACATGATAACTTTGGGGGCATCTCCTCAAAATAAACCACCAGCTAGGACTATTTATCCGCCAAGAAATTAGATACATTATAATGTTGCTAGATTCTCTATATAAAGTTGGTAGAATTTAGGAATTAATAACAAAATCTTCTAAAAAATACAAAATGTATAAATTGGTATTATGGCAAAACATTTGGAAGTGTCACCTTAAAAGTGAAAGCCATGAAAAAATTAAATTTGTAAAAAACATACCTGTGAGAGCACCAAAGAGTAGTCAACACGACCCTTGTGTGGTGTTATTTGCAACATCAAGCAACCAAAACCTTATGACAAACACCACAATTGCTATGTACCATTTTATTTGTCAAATTTATCCCTTAGCAACAAACCAAATAAAGAAATAAGAGTTACAACAATTCTTCACCACAAATGAGAGGAAGAATTTATTATCTTAAGCAAGATATGAACAACTTGATTCATCAAATTAAAGATTTTTTATGTTTTTAATTCATTCTACATTATATATTAATAATCCAACTTATTCAGTTTAGTTTACCAAATTTAATATCCTGATATTGCACAGGAACACGCTAGTTTTATGATTACTTTTATAATGATTGAGTGGTCTTTGTACAGGTGCTTTATACTTCATTTTTGCAAGAAACACCCCATATTACGAGCTTCTATGTCAAATTAGCCAATGCTCATATTGTTGGATATGTACCTCCTACATTCAATAGACTCATAAAACTCTTTTGGCACAACAAAAGCTGCATGGGGAGAGACAGTTACAACCTATGGAAGATAATTGGATGAAGAAAAGGGCATCTATATGCTCAAATGGTTGGTTTAATTGTTAACAAAGACCTCTAACCAACCCTCCTGATTGTATCTACTGCTATTCCAAATGCTTTAAAAGCAGGATTTGATTCCATTAATGCTACAAAGGATGTTGAGTATGTGGCTAAACTATTCATGGAGGCTATAAAACAAGTTGGTGCTACAAATGTTTTTCAAATATCAACTGATAATGCATCTAATTTTAAGGAAGTAGATGAATTGATTGAAATCAAAGCTATATATGAGTCCACTGAAAAAATAAGTTACTACTCCAAGTGTTTGGATAAATTACTTGGTAAATCAAATGAGTTATGAGAGAAATAAACTATTTTATCCTAAATCATACTTTATCCAAATCAATCTGTGGCCGATACTCGAATTTAAATCAATTGAAAATAGCAAGAACTATGTCATTCTCTGATGTCTTGTGACACCACGAGAGCACTTCTTTCTTTGGGTTCTCTAGGAGCATATTTGACATCAGATACCCACCAACAGTCCAAATTTGATGAGGTCGTGCTTGTTTACCAATACACTATCCCTTCTTAGTATCATAGTACTCAGGCCACTTGTCCAATGAAAGCCTTTTTCTCAGCCAAAGTAATACTCTATTCGTTCTTTTTTTTCTTCCTATTTGTTTTTGGCATAAATTTCATTGTAAACTTAAAATTCAAATATTTTCAATTGTGCATTTGTAAAAATTATAAAAAATCATATTTGAAAAAATATACATTGAAACGAATCTATCACGATCTCAAATGAACATATTTTTTATCTAAATTGAGGAGAATTCGTAATCAAAGTTTGACTCTAAAATCTACAATATTTCAAATGAGAAGAATTAAAAAGAATAGAGGGAGTAGCTTTTTCATCTAGCTCCGGTCACTTTATCTTTATGCAGGTCAGTGTGAACTACGAAGGTGGCATGATCTAGAATGTATTGTGTAGCTAATAAGCAGCATCTATGATGCCAAATCTTGAGGTTAATAAACTTTTTTTCATATTAGTGAGTCAGTTATGAGGTGATGTGTGATAGATAGCATATTAGTGATATAATTTGTATAGGATAGATTTTATGAATTTATCCTTATCATACTAAACCTTCGGGTATGCATAGAACTCTTATTGTAATTATATAAATATTGATCAATGGTACACAATCCAACTCAAGGGAGTTTTCTTGAAATCCAACATGGTATCATAGCTCTAGGTTTTCCCTTCCAAATTTTTTTCTATTTTACTATGTCTTATTCCTTTGCATCTTGTGTTGTGTTCTATTTTACCTCCTAGCTTTCGCAATTTTTCCCTAGAGCCATGCCATTGGACTCTGATGCCCCACCACCTCGACAGTTAACGGAATACCACCCAGCCCTCTTTGTCAACAATATCAAGAATGCAATTCCTTTGATTCTTGATTGTGAGAGTGTTTAGTACTTATATTGTGTGGAACTGTTTAAAGTCCACTGTCATGCCTTCAATGTGCTTGACCACATTGACCCAATAATTCCCAAACCTCCTGACGTTTCCCCTTCAATGTGGCTAAGGCTTGACTCCATTGTTAAGCAATGGATTTATGGAACGATTTCGGTCGATCTTCTTAAAACCATCCTTTGCAAAGGTGATTTTGGTATTTTGACAACAAGCAATCAAACTTTTATAATTTGCTTTATTTTGTTTATTATTATTATTATCATTGTTAACTCTCTCTTCAGCTTTGATCGTGCATGGCACTAAAGATTGAACAATCATCACTCATTCCCATTGACTCCAAGTTGTACAAGACCTTTGACGGTGTGAGGAGACCACTTCAAAATAAAACCGGATTTTCTTTGAACGATTCGGATTGTGAATCGGAGGGCTCCACTCAAAAAATTATTGGGGATGGAACACCATAACCTCCTCCTTCATAAACACTTATAGATTATGGGACTCCCAAAACTTATAAGCTAGATAGTGGTATTCTAATTCCTACCATAAATGTCAATAACTTAGAGTTCTCTCCATATTTCATTAGGAGGATTAAAGCCTATCGATTCGAAGGGGGTGCCAATGAGAGTCCATTCACATATTTGGACATTCTCTTAGAGTTGTATTCCAAGGTCAGGCATAATAATGTCTCATTAGTGTTCATTAAGATGCAAGGTTCCATTATCTCTTCATGACAAGGCTAAGGCACAATTTGACGTTATTGAGAGAGGAATATTTGACAATATGGGTTGAGGTTACTATAGCTTTTCTTAAGAAGTATTGTCCAATAGAAAAACTACTAAAATAAGACTGAAAATATAAAGCTTTTATCAAAAAGAAAAATCTGAATTAGAGTGACACATGAGAACAACATAAAGTGTTGTTGAGATTGTGTCCTCTTCATAGTTATACTTAATGACGAGTTATGACAAGTGTTATGATGGACTTACTCCTACATACCACTAGAGAAAGCTTTGATTCATTTGATATTAGACAACATAAAAAAAACTACTAATAAATGAAGTTGATAAAATGATTGAAAAAGTTTCCAAAGACTATGCTCGGGGCATAAATAGGAGGTTAAATCATATGGCAAGGTCTAGCAAGCAAGAAAATCCATATAACTCATTTCATCCAAGGTCAATATGTAAGCACGTAAGATTGGCAAGGTAAGCTAAGTAGTATCATCTAGCTCGACCACAAAATCAAGTTCAAGTGATGTCTTATGAGGCTTGTGGATGTAAAGATCACATAGTCTCATGTTATGTTAATTTCAACAATGGAGCAAGCAACCTTGATAGGTGCAAGAAGTGATCATATTCTCAAACTTACAACACCGGTTAGAGAAATCATCTTAATTTTGGATGGAAGCAAAGTCAAGGGAATCAAGCTCCTCAAACTCAATATTAATAACATCACTCTATTCTTTAATCATAAATTAGATCTTTAGAGAAGTTAAAAATTGATGAGAGTACAATGAATTTGCTTTTAAAATTGAGTTGGGAAGACTTCATTAACCTCAGTGGGAAGACTTATGAGTGTCTAACACTTGAATTTCTAGCATCCTTTTAGACAGAACATTGATACATTGATTTCTACATCACCTTTGAACTTTTCAAAGAACCTCAATCCTAACACTTGCCCAACATAATGGGATAATTAAATGAGAACCCTCCAATAATGTGTTCATGAATTATGTTGAGGAAAATTGGTGGGGATGATTACGAATGATTGAGGATATCTTTCAAGTATTTTTCATACTTCCCACATTATTCATCCTAGCCTTATACTAGTCAATTGGCTTTTTTAGGTACAAAATTTACGAAAAGAAGGATTCGCGAAGAACCGAGAAGGATGAGATTAAACTGTTTTTGGTTGGTAACTGAAAAAAATAAACGCGACCAGTGGGCGTGGGGGTATTTATTTTGTAACCAGCCTGCATTTTAAGTGGACCATATTGATTTTGGGCGGGACTGATCGGGCTAGCCTAGCCCACATGCCATCTCTAGAAAGAAATAAAGAGAGCATATGCTAGAGCATCGGTTTATTTTGAGTTGCATGGAGCAAAAGATAAAATCCTAACTGTTGATATTCACATGGGAGACATGATTATAATCATTGTCAAGGCCCATGGTTTCAAAGATCAATGTACTACATTGCTCCATTTGATGAGTATTTAAACTTTGTTGACTACATTGACAACCTAAATGTATTTATTTGGAAGGTTATGATGGAGAACCATTGCTTTCTTCCTAACGAAGCATTGGCAAGGATTAATCTCTTTCTATTCGCTTTTAGCTTTGTTCAACTAACTTGAGTTTTAATAAACTAAAATATAATTATCACAATTGTTTAAATTGCTTTTACTTATCCAAATTGATACAACTTATTTTTAACTCTCTTAAACTTTACTTGACCAATCAATTATTATTTTTATATATGGAATATTACTGATTAAATCTATAATATTATTGGCTAAAACTTATTAAAATTTATTATTACTAACTTAATTTAATTTTTGCCCTTACTTTGTATATAAATACTTTACATGTATTTTCACGTTCACCGCTCAATATAAGTTCATTATATCTCTCATTCTAAGTTTTTCACTTCATTTCAATTTTACTCTTAGTTTTCAGTGTTTTCCACTTTAGTATACTTAATACGTAATATTAACTAATATAAATCTTATATTATTATTAACTAATATATATTAATTTATATAAAAAATGAATTGTAATTATTAACTATAATAATAATATTAACCTAATAACATTAATATTTTTAACTAGATCTAATTATTAACTTTAATAATAATATTAACCTAATAATATTAATATTTTTAACTATATTTAATTATTAACTAAGCATATTATATGATTTAACTACTAAATATAATTTAACTACAAAACACAAACATTATTATACGTATTATTATTAATATTAATTAATATATATTAACTAATTTAATATGTAATATAAATATTAATTAATCTTATAATTAATCATTTGTCTCAATTTAAATATAATTTAACTAAAAAATAATAATTGGGGTTTAAAAAAATTATATAATAATAATTAGATTAATTAAAAAAATAAGGTTCTACCAAGTAGAATCGTTCAAATTGGATGAAAACACGATTTTCCTATTTTTTATTCAAATTTCAATCCATCTCCTACCTTATATCTGGAAATCAAAACAACACACAAAATATAAAATATAAATTCATGTAAATAAACTTTAAAGTATTTAAAAATCAAAATAAACTTTGGCTATGTTTAGCGATTTACCTTAATAAACTACAATTAAAGGTTTAGTCTTAGAATGATAGGACTTCCAAAACAATACGAGACCCACAACACATAACACACAAAAATATCTTCCGATCATTTCCCATCACATCCTCCTTTGAAAATGCAGGCGGTTAACGCGTTGGCGCTAGCGCGGTTCGCCTTGCGAAACATCGCAGAAGGGCTAGGCTCAGAGATAGAATTTGGGACAGGATGGTGGTTCATCTACGCTGGCATCTGTTGTTTCCTCGTACTCTTTGCTGGTCTCATGTCTGGTCTGACACTTGGTCTTATGTCACTCAGTCTCGTTGACTTAGAGATTCTCAAGCGTAGTGGCACTTCTTCCGAACAAAAGCAAGCAGGTGGTTTACTTCTACCTTCAAATCCCATAATTTTAAACCCCATTTTTCCTTTTTATGTTATCTGATTGGAGGAAGCGTAAAGATGAATTATTTGCTAATTATATTATTTAATATTTTGAAAACTTAGCTTTTTTTAAAAAAAAATCTTTTTTTTTCCTCCGATTATGATAATGTTTTGTGTTATGAAATGGGGTATTGGTTCTTGTTTATTTTTGGAGGGTTTTGTATGATTTGATTTGATTTTGGAGGATTAATGAATTGGGGTGGTTTTTTGTTTCAGTTTGTGTAAAATTTTGTCTGATTGGATTTTGCTTATTTGTGATTTATTTATTTTTCATGAATTTCTCGCACTGATAAACCCCTTTTTATAATCTGTTATTCCTTTATTATCCGCCTTTTAAGGAGCTGATTTTATTTTTTTTATTTAGTTTAGAAATGTTGATTTGATCATTGGTTTTATAGTATGGAATTATACAACATGAACTTTGGATTAAGTTACATTTTAGTTTGAGCGAGCAAGAATGTGGAATTTGGGATTGTTGAGTGTTTTTATTCAGCTGTTTGTGTTTTTGCTTATCGAAAGCTGCATCTTGATGCTATAACTAAGGTGGGGTTTTGTTTTATTGTTTATCCAGCTTCTATCCTTCCTGTTGTTCAAAAGCAGCACCAACTTCTCGTGACGTTACTTTTATGCAATGCAGCTGCCATGGAGGTAAGATTGGCACAATTTGATATGTCTGTTTCTCTCTATGTTGTGTCCCTGTTACTGCTTTGTGGCGGTCTTTCCAATGGTAAATTCTGCACCATTCTTGGTTTCTTACCTCAAGTTTTTGAATGAGACAAATCAATGGAAACCTCTATGCGAAAGTTGTATAGGGAACGTTGCTATTTACTACTTCGGACTTTCCTAGAGAAAGTGGTGTTAGGATGGACATTCATCTACATCTTGATGATCTTTAACAGTCCATTCGGTGGATCTTTTCTATATTCAGTTTCTCTTTAATTAAGTCTTTGATACAAAAATTGTGAGGGAAAAGGAGTTAACATGAAATCTGATTAAGCGAAATGGATAGGGTTAATTAGCCTGGCCAAATGATAACTAAAGTTACTTGGAAATCTGTACTATTTTCAAGCCTTGTTTTTGTTTATTGTTGCTCAAGCTTTTTTTTTTTTTTTTTTTTTTTTTTTTTTTTTTTTTTTTTTTTACCACTTTGTTGCCTGAGCTTTTTTTTCTATTACCAGTTTGTTGTTGACCCCAGTTTCTTTTTACCAATCTGATGATTTGGCCTATAGGTCTTTCATTTTTTGACATAGAATCATCAATTCACTTTTGTTGCAGCTTGCACTTGATTCTTATGATGTTTTGGCATTTGTTGTGAAGTGAGATAATGGGTAACTATGATTGGATGTTCTTTTGAGGGGATAAATGATTCCAGTTCAGGCAGGAGGGAATACAAAGTTGTTTGGGTAGTCTTCATTAGTTTTTTAATATTTATGTTGATCTTATTGGCATATTACTTCCCTATATGACTCTGTTTTGACCTTCCCTTTCAGGCACTTCCGATATACCTGGACAAGATGTTTAATCAGTATTTAGCTATTATACTCTCTGTAACTTTGGTCCTAGCTTTTGGAGAGGTTTGTAGTATTTGAGATACTATTATCCTTCTGAAGTTACTTCTTTCAATTAGCTTAACATGTATTCACATGAGTTGATTGCTTCGCTGAACTTTCAGGTTATTCCTCAATCTATATGCACTCGATATGGCCTTGCTGTTGGTGCAAATTTTGTATGCCTTGTTAGGGTATTGATGATTCTTAGCTATCCAATTGCTTATCCTATTGGAAAGGTAAATTTTCTTGGTTTTGGTTTGGGCTTCTTTTGTGGCTAGGTACTGAAGATATAAAAGCTAAAACTAGTTTGATTTCAAAGAACGGTTCTGATATTTTATGTTCCAAACTCCTTA
Source organism: Dysphania ambrosioides (assembly GCA_026401315.1). Taxonomy (NCBI): domain Eukaryota; kingdom Viridiplantae; phylum Streptophyta; class Magnoliopsida; order Caryophyllales; family Amaranthaceae; genus Dysphania; species Dysphania ambrosioides. Next base: position 27,728,092 of record CM048658.1, on the reverse strand, counting down.
TCGCACTCTCCCTTGTCTAGCAATGAGTTATTTTTTTCTTTCTTACAAGAATATGCCTACTTATGGGTGAAGTTTCATGTGAGTTCTTCTTGAGCTGTTGATTTCGAATGAATGAGTTTCTTGTGTCTTGCATCCTGAAGCTTAGTCTCTGCTGCATGTGACTTGATTGAGATCGGCAGCTAGGTGACCAAAGCATTCTTATTGACGTTCTTTGGTCTCAAAATGAGAATTATATATTCTTCCCATCTATGCATTTGAGAAGCTATTCTTGTGACTGGCTTGAGGTTTGGTTGCTAAATATTGATTTTCTTATGACGGAGGTTAAGAGAACGATGTTATCCTTTTCAAACGTATGACTGACGATGATGAGGGACTGCCATAGTAAGCAGTAGAAGGGTAAATTTCCTCTGTTATATATATGTGCTATTCTTAGCCAAGAGAATGAAAAAGTTGATAAACAATCTGCTTTAAGCGGCAGAAGACATGGTAATATAACTAATAATGGGTATAGGGATGCAGTAAGTTTGCTATATTTTTGTATAAGCCAATGGATAAGCCCATTAAAATATATAAGCCAATGGATTTAGTGAATCGCATAGTACGGACCAAATTGGATTTGTGCTCCAGGTTGGGCACTTAAGGTCATTGAAGGGTAATTTTTAATCATTCATTCTTTAAACCTTAGAACCAGCATTCTTCAGACAAAAGTGTTGATTTCCTGGTGAACTACTCTAAATGTCACTAGGCCTTGGGTTGAGATGTCATTGTTGTATTTAGTTCGAGCTTCCTACTATATATATATATATATATATATATATATATATATATTCTTGTATGTTTGTTGCTGATTTGTAATGACCTAAAAAAGGGGTTAGGAGATGTGCGTGATAATAGATGGCAGTGGTTGGACAGTGCACCCGGGTGCACAATGCTCTTTGTGCACGCAATGAACATTCTGTATAAAGCAATGAACATTGGAAGTTCTAAAGTTTCCCTCCATAAACCAATACAAATTAAAGTTTTGTACGTATCTTATTCCTAGTGCAAATTAAAGTGGAATCCCAACAACATTAATGACGCAAATTACGAAGCATTGATGATGACTTCTGCTGGGAATATTACGCAAACCAATGTTCATTGCCTTTGATAGAAGTGAAACCAATGTTCATTGTCTTTATACAGAATGTTCATTTAAGTGATATATAATGTTCATTTTCGTAATACATATGAATACATAATGTTCATTGTAAAATCTTTCTAATAGAATTGAAACCAATGTTTATTTCCTTTTTATAGAATGTTCATTCAAGTGGTTTATAATATTCATTTTCACAATACATAATGTTCATTTTCACAATACTTTTTTCACGAATGTTCCATGTTCATTTTGATACTAACTAATGTTCATTGTTATAATACTTAATGCTCATTCCCATAATATATAATGCTCATTTCTATAATACAAAATGTTCATTTTAATAAGCATGTGTACTATACATGTACTATTCCCAATGCAAAAATTTAAAAAGAATAATGCTAAGTTCTGTACGTATTTTTTTACAATGCGCAAATTACGAAGCACTGATGATGACTTCACCTAGGAAATAATGAATAATACGTATCCCAATGTTCATTGCCTTGTAAAGAATGTTCATTCTTTTCAATTTGTGTGAAATATGTTAATGTTCATTGTTTTTGTACATAATGTTCATTCAAGTGGTATATAATGTTCATATTCGCAATACATAATGTTAAATTTTGCAATACTTTCTTCAAGAATGTTCCATGTTCATTTGATAATAACTAATGTTCATTGTTATGATACTTAATGTTCATTTGCATAATATATAATGTTCATTTCAAAGTACAGAATGTTCATTTCAATAGTATGTGTACAGTACGTGCACTATTCCCAATGCAAAAAGTTTAGATTTTTCTGCTATATTATGCTCATTATTATAATACTTAATGTCCATTCCCGTAATATAAAATGTTCATTTCAGAAATACAGAATATTCATTTTAATAGTTTATGTTCAATACGTGTACTATTTCCAATGCAAAAAGTTCAGATTTTTTTTTATATATTATGTCCATTGTTATGCTACTTAATGTTTTTTCCCATAATATAAAATGTTCATTTCAGAAATACAGAATGTTCATTTTAATAGTATGTATATAGTACGTGCACTATTCCCAATGCAAAAAGTTTTTATTTAAAAAAAAATAGTGCTAATATCTGTACATATCTTTTCCCAATGCGCAAATTACGAAGCACTGATGATGACCTCACCTGGGAAATAATAAAAATTACATATCCCAATGTTCATTGCCTTGTAAAGAATGTTCATACTAATAAATTCGTGTGAAATATGTTGCATTTTATTTCAAATTCTCTGCATTTTGATCCGGGTGCACAATGAGTACTGTGCGAAAATTTGTCTACGCTAATTTGCAGCAGATCCATAGTCTAATTTGCGAATAGATGGTTGATAATTTGTCTACGCTAAGACATTTGAATGACTTTTTTGTACAGTGAAATACGGGAATAACTATTGGCATGGGGGAAAGCAAGGATTCTGCTTTTGGTAGTTTAACTTTAGATGATATGGGGTGCTGCTAATTGCTAAATGACAAATATAGAATAGCATTTTTTCTAAAGTTTTAAATTACTAAGAATTCATGTAGCTATTAGAACAGTTGTTAATTACGTCCTATGTTCTTCTATAATTCAAATGATTTTTCACCCTCTTATTCTTGTTTACACTTAAGTGATAAGAGATTTTTTAGGCTAACAAAAAATTTCCTGTTCAATGCTTTGTATAGTTTTCAGTGATTACTTTTTTCTATACTTACTCTTGCTTTCCTTTTTCTTAAAGTTTGGTGGCCTATTTATAATTGTGGGAGAAAAGATAAGGAAGAGAAAATGAAGTTTGTGTTTTTAATTAAAATTACTAGATAACTAAGTGTGAAGCTATTACCCTTGCTTATGTCGGCTACAAGGTAAGTCATGAGTAGCAATTTTGTTATTGCAGGTGTTGGACTGCTTACTAGGACATAATGAAGCACTCTTTAGGAGAGCTCAACTAAAAGCACTTGTCTCCATTCATGGGCAAGAGGTACAAGATGTTTATGGAAATGCGTATTTATTTATTTGTTTTTTATTGGAAGTACAATATCAATATTCCTGAACTATTTCAATCATTTGTGAATTGTGATACTGAGGTTGTCTTTGTATTACAAATTTCACTTACTGATTTATTTGATTATATTGTCTTTTAGGCTGGAAAGGGAGGTTGTCTTTGTATTACAAATTTCTCTTACTGATTTATTTGATTATATTGTCTTTTAGGCTGGAAAAGGAGGTGAGCTTACTCATGATGAGACAACAATTATCAGTGGAGCATTAGATTTGACAGAGAAGGTAGTTTCAAAGAACACCTTTGAATTTCCTTAGCTTTGTCAACCTTTGTTTTTCTTTGTGTTTGGTTCAAGTTATCAGCCACAAATGCATCAAATAATCTTCCTTGAATACTAAAATCTCAAAATTTCTTCTCTATGATATAGAGTGTCATACTTATGGGACTTGGTGTCAAATTTTATGTAGTGTAGAGAAAGCATTGACAAGAGCCTTATTTTCTTTTTTCTTTTATTCTTTTTACGTGTGATTTCATAGTTTGGGTGACTAAAACGAAGAGCAATGGTTGGGTTACTATGTGACCATATTATACTTAAGGGATAAAAGGAAATTTATTGGATGACGATTTGACCAACTATGTTATTTGGGTTGGTATGTTGGTGGTTGAGGAATGTGCATATTAGAAGAAGGAGATGGATGTGCAGGAACACTCTAAGAGATAAAATGCAAGGAAGGATCAACGGCCTCCCATATTGGTGACATACAATAGATGTATGAAAGGCAAGGGGGCCACCTGAGCAAGGCTAGAAAAGGAATATGGGAGTGGGAGTTAGTTTGTTACGTGTGCTGCACTCTCTCTGAGTTGCTAAATATTCAATAAATAAATATTTTGTCATTCTGTTAGGAAGGTAGTTATGAAGTATGCAAGGGGAGGGGAAAGCTTACTATATACAAGGGAATATGTTAGGGAAAGGGGGGATATGCTAAAAAGACAATTTTATTCCATTGGGAGAGTGCCTTCCTCTCGAAAGAAGGATTTGTAATTACATTGAGTTAATACAGCAGTTAGCCTAAAAGTGCATTCCTGTCTTGCGTGATATTCTTGATGCTGTAACTTTCTCGGTGCCTTGCATCAAATTAGGAATGTAGATGTTTGGATATTAAGGAAAAGATAAGAGATAATTTTTTATGTTAGTTGAGCATGTGAGATGTTAACTCGAGGATGCGTAAGGTGGAGGGTTTGGATAATGGATAAGTGGAGAAAGTTCTGGATAGGTGAGTATTGGGGCAAAGTAAGAAAAATTGCCACGTGAAATACTTGGTGAAATGGAAAAGTTGAGGCTTCATGGGAAAGAGATACTACCTTGTGGAAGTTTAAGGCTTTGAGAAATACTTGACGAGGGTGTCAACTTCTTCAAAGTCCAAAAGGTTTGTTAGACTCTTCCGTGCCGGGCACGAATTGTTGTGTGGCACGGCACGGCTTGATTCATTGATTGAAGTCAAGTGTTGGCAAGTAAAGCTAGTAATCCTATGGTGTTGTTGTGCCATTCAACTATAGTTAGAGGTCATTGGATGATAAGCCTCGTGGAATATAGTAAAGGAAAGGTATGTTTACACTAAGGTTTGAGTATTAAGTGCTATTAAGCTATTTGGGTAGACTTTAGACTACCTTTGACCCATTATTATGTTACTGACAACTGTGGGTTCCTTTAAGACAAAGATTGATTGCTAAATAAGCCTCTATAGGGGGTGGTTATAGCTAAAGCCCATGGGTAGGGCTCATGGACATTACTGGCAATGCCTTAGGCGTGTTGCATGGCGTAGGCTATAGCAATGACCTTGGTAGTGCCTTGTTGTCTTTAACGATTAATTGATGGTACGTGATGATGCTATGTGCGAGCTGGACAATATTAGAGGTGGACAATATGCTATGTGGTGCAATGACTAGCTGCGAGGCATGGTGTTCGTCAGCTAGCAATGAGAGGCATTGCGTAGGCTACGAAGGCTATACGTTGCGCAGGCTAAGAGTTGCCAAGAGAAGATGCCCTAGAGTTACCTACCCGGTGCACTGAGTAGCTCAATGAGTTTCATGGCCAAGTGACGACTATGATTGTTGACCAAAGCTAGCTCAGTAGCGGACTAATTTTTAAGCTTGTGTGGGCATGGACTAAGACTGCTGCTGGGTGAGGGATGGCTCATCTGCCATGCACATGCGACGCGGATTGCTTTGGTTTGCATTTTTTATGAGGATCGTGAGGTGGTTCCCATGCAACAATGATACTGGGGTGCCATGGATTAAAAGCACTAGATTAAGAGTATCTAGGGGCAGTTTTTGAAAAGGTTTATGGATATACTTAGTAACTGCCGGTTGGATGTCCTTATTAATGGGTAATCACACCAGAGAATATGATAGGAAAAAATCGTGGTAACGCATGCGTTATAACGGTTGCAGCTTATAACGGACGTATAAAATAAATCACGGCCAACACTGTGTGAACTTTTTCAAAAGATTCGCACTAATGAGTTTAAGAGTCATTTGCATATTTTAAGTTTCAGATGTATTATTTCAACATAATATAACCTATGCAGTCATAATATGATTATCATACATTTTCTTTAATAATTACTTAAAATATCATGTTATAAACAACATAATAGATTAATTTAATATATTTGGCGAATTTTGACGAAAGAATGGAAGTAATGGGCTAAAGAATGTTCTAACATAATCGCCATTACGTAATGGATGACACAGGAAGAAGGATGTGTCATATTCTTGAAATGCCACCAACGCACTGTTATAAAAATCTGCAGTGAACAAACAATTTCCATTCCTTACGTAATCAACTAAAAAAATGTTGTGCACTGGTGATTTCTAAATAATCATGGAAAGTCTTTGTTATCTATCAACTTTAAGAATAAATCATAAAACCCATTCTATGGTCCAGTTTTTGAGATTATAAGTGTCCTAACCCTATGTTACATTAATCTCTAAAGGCATCATTTTTTCGTCATTAAAATATTAAATCTATGATTTTTGTCTCAGTGTTACTTAACAAGTTTTTGCGGAACGGCAAGTCCAAAACCATTACGTAATGGCCATTCAGTATTTTAATCCTTGGGTAGACGTGTCAGGGAGTGTGTGAGCAATTTGTTGCGGAGTGGTCAGGCCTCTCAAAAGCCTGTAGCTATGTTCTACAGTTATCCTTCAATAATACAATCTATCTTCCTCTCTAATTTCTCTGTTTCTCTCTTAATTCTCTTCTCCTTCTAATAAGTATACTTACTATGATACGAGTTTATTAGAGCCCCCCCCCCCCCCCCCCCCCCCCCCCCCCCCCCCCCACACACACACACACACACACAGCTTGTTTACTCTGTTTTTTTTGTTTTGTTTCGGAGATCAATATTTGGCTGCAACCTGATGTATATACCTGGTTATATAAGCTAGTAAATAACTCTAGTGTATGCTTTTCCCTCTGGGTGTACAGACAGCTCAGGAGGCAATGACACCTATTGAGTCAACTTTTTCATTGGATGTTGACTCAAAGTTAGACTGGTAATGGAGTTCATCTTTCTCTTTCCTGCAAAGAACATATATATGACCTCGTCCACCACCCCTCCGGGGCTGGGGGTAAACTGGTGCAATTTTTCAACTTTATGTAGCACTTCAGGTCGGATGGGTCCCTCCATACTGCTCCCTCCCTACCCTCTTTCTCTCTTGATGAGAAAAAGTTAAGATGCAGACAAGCAATTTGTTGATTTGGGCACATTTTCAATCTGCAGGGAAGCGATGGGAATGATCCTAGCTCGTGGACATAGCAGAGTACCTGTATATTCTGGGAATCGAAAAAATATTATTGGTCTTCTTTTGGTGGGTCTCAGAAACTCTAGTCCTGAGTTTTGGAATCTTTTGTATGCCAAGAATTTCTTGTAGTAGTGTACTTTTTCTAATGGTCTAGAATTGGTTTGTTAAAGGAGTTTGTTTTTACTTTTGTCAATCATCAGGTTAAAACTCTTCTGACAGTAAGACCTGAAACTGAGACTCCTGTAGGTGCAGTTTCCATACGAAAAATTCCAAGGTATGTTCAAGAATCTGTATATAAATGCCTTTTGTTCCTATATTATTAGGGTGAGTGATTTTTCTGGCATTCTTTCCAGGGTTCCAGGAGACATGCCTTTGTATGACATACTGAATGAATTCCAGAAAGGTCACAGTCACATCGCGGCTGTGGTAAAGGCAAAACCGAAGCGTATTAATGGTTTACCTCTTGCAAATGTTGAAAAGTCCATTATGTCAAAAGTCATTGATGCCGAGTATAATTTAGCTACTCCTTTATTGCCAAAGAAAAGGGACAACTCTGAGAGTGTTGTAGACATTGAGAGGATCTCTAAAGGAAGCAGCGCATACAAGCAGATTTCTCAGCAGGATAATGCATTACCAAATTTCACCCCATATACTGTAGAGGATATTGATGAGGGAGAAGTCATTGGCATTATCACCCTTGAAGATGTATTTGAAGAGCTTTTGCAGGTAGCCAAAACTTTTTTTCCCCTCCATGTATTTAAATTTTGTCATTCATTTGGGCTGTTGGTTTCGATGAGGAAACTTATTTGCTCAATCATAAGTTCATCAAAAACAGGAAGCTGGCCATAATTACTTCCAGTAAACAGTTCATCCAAAGCTAGGGTTCCCTTCTAGGATGATCATCTGAACAGGATAAGCCAAATACATGATACCATGATAATGTGTTTTATTATTTTAAATTTTTCTGCGAATAATGTAAAGACTTCTAGGTGCTTTGCCAAGAAATAGGTTAATAATACCAGAATCAAGATAACATCTACGTCGCATATTTTCCAAGGCTCCTTCCTTAGACCCATCTTTCAAACTTTGTGTTACCATTTCTTTTTTCAGGTACGCATGGTGTGGGTGTACCATTTGGCTCAAAAGGGTGTCAGATTTTGACGCAATGAGCCATATATACTTCCTTAAAGTTTCTGTTGCAGCTATAATAGTCTTTGCCTCCCTCTTTTTTTTGGCTTATTGAGTAGAGACTAAGTTTCATGCCATAATTCATTTTATCACTTCAGTTGAAATATCTTCTTTATGCTGAAATTAACCTTTTGTGTTTGTTTTTGTTAAATTGAAGCTATTATAAACACTGTCCTTATGCTGTAAACTTTCCAAATACAGGAGGAGATTGTAGATGAAACAGATGAATATATTGACGTTCATAAGAGGTATCGGACATCATCCTAGACAAGTTGCTGTTGACTGATTTAGTCATTAAAAATTGGCACTCACAACTTCACCCACTTCATGCAGAATACGTGTTGCTGCAGTTGCAGCAGCTTCTTTAGTTGTACGTGCTCCATCTGTTCGGAGGTTAACTAGCCAAAAGAACTTGGTTAGTATCCAATGATAATTTTGCTCTTTTTATATTTCCTCCCAAAAAAATTTCCATGGTTCTTTTTTGTCAGTTAAGGCTGCCTTTATCTTGCGAGTCGTTTCAGTAGCTTCATGCTAAGTTTTTGTTGCTTTTAATGTTTATCATCTAGTTTCGAAATTTGGTTTTGATGCTTCTCTTCCTAAGAATATGGTATAGTAAAAAAGTCTAGGATCGTTGCAATTGGTGTGGTAGATAATTTTTTTAATGTAGCTAGTACTTTGCAGTTGCTATTAGAATGTATTGATCAAGACAAGATACTTTTCAAATTTAGTTTTCAAATTTAGTGATGAAGTACTGCTTTTCTTGTAGAATGCAAGTAGGTCATATGAAAGGTTGCTGACAGACAGGGTATTTTACCTGATTGGTAGACTTATTTTTTTTAAGTTTTCCTATGGGGCAAGGGCAGGGCATGGGGTGGAGGTTTTCTTCACGGTGCCTAATTACTAAATTGATATAAACAGCCACCAATGGGAGAAAATGGTACTAGAATGTATTTATGGCATGGAGTAGTTCTTCCACAATAATTGTTCATCAAATGATGTGATGGTAGTATTGAAGAAACTTTAGTGTGTGATCAACCAAAGAAGTTAATGGGTATATTCAGTGGAAATTAGGATCATCAGATTTCGATGAGCATATATAAAATTGATTAAAACCATGTAAATTTTAGAAGAAAAATGTGTCTTGATAATCTTGACTGTTTAAAGTAATCAATGTATAAAAAGCCTCAAGGCACACTGAGGTGATAGGATTTCTCATTTCTCAGCGTCGTGGACGCACTTCTGTGCACATTGGTGCGCTTCTAAGATGTGGGACGCAGTTAAGAAAAGGTAAAAGATTTTGGTTTTTTTGCACCTCAGGGTGTTCCCCGTTGTGCGCCTGGACCCAAAAAGGTGCATGATCAATGTCATCCTGCGCCTAGGCGTGCCATTTTATATACTGGAGACACCTCCTAGAATTCCTCTTGTTCCTCTAATTATACCTGAATCCCGGGGCAAAGAGCCAAAATCCTTCTTTTCCTCCTCTCCCAGAAACCAAAAAGGATGAGAACCATCCTCTAATCCTGCTCTGTCGATCATATTTTGATCTTTTAAATTGAGTTGTTAAGAGTGTCTATCGTGCTGTCACTGTAAAGAGTAATGTGATGCATTTACTGTTGATTGTGATAGTGTTACCCAATATGGCCTTTTCATTGTTGAAACCTGGGATCCTGATGGTTGAAACTTCCAATATTGTGTTTTTAGTCTCGTGATTGATTGGCCAAAATGATTAGAAACTACTTTGGATATTATGAGTTCAAGTTGGTGATAGGGAATTTGAGCTACTGAACTTGTTTGGGTTGTTTCCTAAATCATGTATTTGCCTGAGTTTCCAGGATGTCATTTATGAAGGAATTGGTCTATGGCTTATAAACTGGGGCAATATGTAGAGTATAGACGTGATCATTTTATTGAAAAGAATTAACTGGTCGTGCTCAGTCTATATTCACAGTTCTGTTGGGTAACTAATTATTTCTATATTTAGTATGATTAATGGTAGAGCATTTAAGCTAAGCATCAATCAGTAGTTAAAATTAGTCTGTAGATGGCTAGATTGCTTTTTTCGATTGATATCCATTTTCCTCTGTATTTTGGAAGTAGTTGCCTTGTAAATTAGCAGATTATAAGACTATTTTAACTTTCTTTTGTGACGTTCCTCAGAGGCAAGGACAAAGTTCGAAGAAGCCCAGTGACAATATTCCTGCTTCCGCAAAGTAATGAGGCACCTCACTATTGAGTTTTGTCAGTGAGAAGGGATGAAATCTTGAACTTTGCATCGTTCCTTTCTGATTGCTGTAGATATTATAGCAATTAGATATAATAATTTGCTTATGGTGTAAAATTTTATGGTGTTCTGTTTGTATTGAATTGTGTAGAAGCTGTGTTCCCCTTGGTGATAGCCAGCATGTTGGCTGATTCTTTGTTTAACATCTACATCAACTTTTAATAAAGCTTCCCTCGTAAGTTATACTCAATTTGATAATGCTGCAGCTTTGTATTCTATACTGGTTAAAATCAGAGACTAACTCTTGTAATTTGAGAAAAGTTCAAGGTAACTTTTCATAACATATGATGGGTTTAGAACTTTAGATTAATAGGGCGTGATATTAAACTTGGAAGAGACCTGTTTTGGAAAGCAGAACTTGATAGGAGCAGATATAGAGGCTGTGACATGCTGTGCTTCATTCCAAGCCCACCTGCTTTAGAGTTAAAAGGGTCGGGTCGGGCCACAACTCATCTCATGGGCTACACATGTATCTAGCCACGTATTTTAAAAGGCCTTTCAAACGCATGTGCTCACCTTGCCGGGCCTAAGTGTAATTCATTTTCATTTATTTTACCATTCTTTGTTGTGCTTGCTCAAAAAAATGTGTCCCGAGCATGGCCCATGGCCCGACACACACAATAATGTGTGGTTTTTTGTCTGAAAATTTTGGCTGGATCAAAATCTTGCTAACCGGTCCTTTCTCAAATCGATGCATTATGAGTGTTTTGAGGTTTAACAATTATAGTGGCTCTTTTTATTATTTTTAACTATTTCTTTTTAACATAATGGTTATAGAATTTGAATAAATTGGTTTTTACTAATTCAATAGTGTTTTTAACATAACTGTTAATAACTTGAATCATGTATTTGGAGAGATGATGTACTTACGCTTGACATAATTGGTCCCTCTATACTCCTATTTTTAATGTTGTCATGTGATAACACATCATTTTAAAAAAAATCATAATCATTGGGGAAATATATGAGGGAATTTTTGGAATATTAAAAGATGTGATGTGGCATAATCTAAAATTCGGAGTATGTGGGTTAGGGGTGACAATAGATCCAAGACTCAACCTAAACCCTTTTAGACCCAACTCATTTCTAAGGGTTTTAGTCTAATTTTTGAGATCCAATGAATCTGGATCGGATATAATTCTAAAAGTCTTTGGGTCAGAATGTGCTAGGATCTAGGATTTAAAATACATAATCGACTCAAATCTGACCAGAAACCCACCCATTTTGTTTTAAAAAATGGAGGATACCTAGCCAAGAGAAGCTTTATTTTGTTTGACTTTTTGAATTGTAAGACTTTTTGAATTGTAAAATTCTAATTTTTTGAAATCAAAACTAGATGATGGATTATTTGTTGAATTATAATTTTGTTTATATTTTTTTCCTTTAACTAGTAATTTTCTCAAATGTTAACTTTGTAGAATCATTTGACAAGATTTTTTTTTTTTTTGCGAAAAGACATTCAATTACAAAACAAGAGAACGATAGACAAACGTATAAAAACCATCTTGGAGATCCAATTTGGACCCAAGAGTCAAAGACCGATCAAACCCAATCGATTTGAATAAGGGTTTGAAATTTTTTGGTCTGGATAAATTTGAGACAAGTTTAAGTCTACTCTTAAAAAACATATTTGGATCTAAGTCTATATAAAAAAAAAACCTAAAAAGTAAATATTAATAAATTTTTTTAAAAAATTCTTATATTTACATTACCTTGGAATTCCCCCTTTAAAATCCTACCAACATCCCAAGTTTTGAAATTTTGGTGAGATTAGAGAGAAAAATAGTGGAAGTTGTTATGGTTATGAAAAAAAAAAGGTGATGATGTGTGACATTCAAAAGAGTATTATTATTACAGGGATCCCATTTAGGTCAGCTGAATTGTAGACTTTCCCAGTATATTGACGTTGCTGCTCTGTCAAACGCACACACGTACACCTCCTCAACATCCTCGTACACCCTTATACACGTCACACGTGCATACTGAATCTTCCCAACTCATAAATATCAACAATTTAGCATCATTTTTCCGGATTATATCAATCTCATTCAACCCCATATTCAACGAAATTATTATAATCGTCAACATCTTCCAAAGGGGTGTCGATAGCAATTTAAAGGGGTGTCGAAATCAGTTTCCCGATCAATGCATATGTTGAATGTAATATCATTCGCGCGAATGACAGCGCGATGTTTAGGGGCGGAGGAATTGTCGGAGGCGGACCATTTGCCGTTCGGGTCAATGTGGTGGATCATATATGCCGGAATATCAGTTTGTATGGTTCTTTTCGCGGGTATAATGTCGGGTCTTACGCTCGGGTTGATGTCTCTTAGTCTTGTTGACCTTGAGATTCTTCAACGTAGTGGTGATGCCACGGAGAAAAAACAAGCTGGTGATCATTCTCTTATTCTTCTTCTTTTATTTTCGTGTTTTCGGTTATGGTTATGATTTTTGTCTTATGAACGCATTAAGTATATACCCATATGCATTAAAAAAAAAATACGTGCACCACTTAGATAATTCTTGTCGTTTGAAATAATAGAGATGAAGATGAACCAAATATTATCGATTGGGAAAAGACCTATCTTTTGGGGTGTATTGGATATGAATAAAAAATAAATAACTTTTTGAGAGAACGTAACTTTTCCATGACATTGCTAGGAATTTTTTTTTTAAATTCCAACTCCGTCATTATTAAAATTAACATGAGAGATTGTATACACAAGATACAATAACTTTGCTATTTAAAAAATACAATAACTTTATTGTATATTGTGTTTATACAAAATTTTGTATAAATTGAAATGAAAATAGCATTTTTTTTCAACCGGTAACATTTTCGAGAAGAGTAATGTACTCATGTACGTATTCTAGTGGCTTAAGAAGTTGGTCGAACATATCGCATAAGGTTGATATCATGGATTATCAATTTGTCATCACCTTAAATACCTGCTTTTTATGACATTGTATTAACATTAGGAAACAATTATTTGTGTATGTTGCAAGTTCGGTTTCTCAGCTCTTCTTCATTTAATAGGGTGATTTCGAAATGCATAGGACCTTTTTTTCATTTGTAAAAAAAATTCTTACTTTTATAGAGTAGTGAATTTAGCATCATTTTAGTATTTTCTTTACTTTATATTGGATTGAGGGCATGTGATGTCTGTAACTTTGAGGTTTAAATTAGTTAGTAGAAAGAGTAGGCAGCTCAAAGTATCATGAGTTTTCTCAACTGATCTCTGATGTTGTATTCTTTATTTTTGAATGTTTGTATTCAGCTGCCATTCTTCCTGTTGTTCAGAAGCAACATCAGCTGCTAGTCACCTTGCTACTGTGCAATGCTTGTGCTATGGAGGTATCGACTTTTCAACTTCTGCAATATCTGAGTTTTCTGCCCGCATTTTGTATCTAAATTCAGGTTTTTAATATAGTTTAACGGCGTCTGCTTGTTTAATTTCCTTGTCCTAATTTTGAGCTCTTACTTTTTTTTACTGCTTTCCTATAATGAGGTTAACGCTGTGGTACAGCGCTTAGGAGATAACAATTTATGGTGTGAATCAAAAGGATTAGCTATCTCCTCAAACATCAAAGCCACTTGATCTTTGAGGTGATAAGTTCAAGGAATTGAAGTTCTTTATTACGGCTAAGTTTTATGAGTTTGCTCGGAAGAAATTTTTTGAAAAAGTCTTATGGAGAATTAGATAATTAATTGCTCATTCGAAGTTGGAGAGGAAGGCTTATTATCTTGACTGTTTAAGCTTGGTATAGATATTTGATAGGCATAGGATAGTACGTAAATTAGGTTGCCTCTTTACTTGGGGTTAGATCGGGTTTCATCTGATTGGAATGTGCAGATTTGTGGTGTCGAATAAGTGCAATTTAAGAGAGCTTTCAATGGTTATGTTGTCAGAAGTTTCCAGTTTGGAGGATGAAATAAGAAATGAAGAGAACTTTGAAAATACCTTGCTTTTTACGGATGACTGGATAATTTCACTAGCATGAAGGGTTGGTTTGTTACTTATAATGTCAGTAGAATTAATTTTTTCACAAAAGAATGAAACTTGTGAGATGAAGGGCTATGATAGTATATGTGTATTTAAATGTAGTCTGCTACGGTTAAAATAGCTATGAAAGAGAGGAGATTAAGTTCATTTTCTTAGAGGACATTGCTCCAACACCCCAGAGACCTCAGTTCTTGGAAGAGAATATGCGTGGCTACCTTATGATGGTAGGTCTGTACATATGCTGCTTAACAAGACTTTTCTTGTCTTGGTGATCTGACTTGATGTCAAATTCTTACTTTACATAAAGTCCATCTAGGATAAACATAACATGTCCATTTGCTGAATTGTGACAAGGCAGCTGTTGATTGAATGGAGTGCATCAGCAGCATTATCAGTGGAATGTTACTTCTTCAGGAGTTCCATCTCTCATTGACTGACGGAGATTCAAGTCCTACATTACTGGTGGTAGTTTTTGTTTTCGCATTAAGATAGATGAGGGTTCAAATTTTAAGTAGAGAATGTTGTGGGTTGTGGCTTTACTCTCTGCAGCCATGGATAGCCATGGATACTATTGCCAAATATCTCTTGGAGTTTGGGAGAAGGGTTGTGGTAGACTTCCGGTGCAGATGATGAATGTTGGTGATTGAGTTGACAGAAAACAAAAGAAAAACGGAAGCACGCAACAAGCAACAAAAGAAAAGCACGAACCTACAATTCGAGAAGTAGGAATTCTCCAAAACAACTTTGTAATACTTCTCTCATAATCTGTCATGGGTTACATTCCCCTTCTTATACACCCTGTAACAAACTTTGTAACAAACTGTAATATTCCCTTCCCCTTCTACTAATATTATTATTTACAATATTCCCTCTTGTTGTAACTAATAAAAATTGCTGTAACTAATTACAATTGCTCCTCCTCCGCTTCATTTCACTGTTCCATTGCTTTACTGCTCTTCTGCTTCCCTTCCCATCTCTGCTCCCTGATTGTTGGCATTATTCTTCCTTCTATAAGTGATATTAATAGGTAAATTAGTACGAGTCCTATCAGGTTGTAATATGGTACTTAGAATTTGATGCTTAATATCATTGCCAAAAACATGCAAATGGAATCAACCCTGACTGGTGGAGACATGCCCTTGAGTGCTCCATGTCTAACTGTATTTCTATGTTCTTGTAGCTTTATCAGTGACAGGATTTTGTGCTCTTGTTTTACCATTACTTGCTGTGGAACTTATTTACAAGGCTTTGATGTAATAGATTTTGAAACCGTTCTGCAGGCCCTTCCTATATACCTGGATAAGCTTGTCAATCAGTTTCTGGCTATTGTGCTTTCAGTTACTTTTGTACTATTCTTTGGAGAGGTAGATGCTTGAACATTATGAATTATGTTTTAATTTTTTTTGGCATGTTATTTATGAATTTCCTTTTGTGTTGCAATGTATTTACTAGGTTATACCACAAGCTATCTGCACCAGATATGGACTTGCTGTTGGTGCGAATTTTGTCTGGCTCGTGCGCATGCTAATGATAATTTGCTATCCAATTTCATATCCTATTGGAAAGGTATCAGCTTAAAATCGTTGGGTTGCTTTTATCTGATGTAATTGATTTCTTGAATCTGTAATTTTGAAAGATGTTTACATGTCTTTGTTGAAAAACAACTTGGCATTTCGTACTATCCTATTAGACTATTACTCTAAGCATAAGAATGCAAATGTTATGAATTAGATTAATAGATTCTTTATGCCTAGTTGTCATCCACTATAGATTTTAACCTTGTTTACAGCAAACAGAACATCATATGACTTTTGCGACAACTTGTATTCTACAACTAACATAAATCGATACCTCTTTATTTGGATATCTGTTCATCTTTTCCCACATGCATGAAAGCATTGCTTCTTAGAAATTTCTGGTTCTGGAATTTTCTCTTTTAAAATTCTCAAGGAAAATTCGGAATTGGTTTGTATCAGAGCCAAAATTAATAAATATATTAGAGGCTAGAGAGTTGTAATATAGTTGGGCTTTATAGGAGTGTTAGTTTGGAGATTTTTTGAGTAGTTTCCATGATGTCAGTGATAGGATAAGTATAAGGATTTGACTTCAACCATCTGCTGTCTGCTACTGTTCAACTGTAGCCTGTAGGTACACAGCAACATAGTTAGTTTGTTGAAGTTTTCCGGTGGGTCAATTCGCTCAGTCGTTTATGCTATGTGCTTTTAGTTTTCCGATTGGAAAAGAGGGCTTGGCCGTTTGGAAGTTAGTTTGTAGCTTCCAGCTTGTCAAAGATGGGACAAGGTCTGACTCCAACTATCTTTTATCTTCTTTTGCTTAATTGTAGCCTGGGGTACATAGCAATGCAGTTTGTTTACTGACCTGTTGAAGGATCTTATATTTTGAATATTGGCTCTCTGTTTATGGCTGAAGACACTGCTGTCAGTCTGTCACCCATAATTATTCCACTAGTATAAATTTAAATGCTGTTGAGGTTTGGTTCATTGTAAACCTCTCTTAGCACTCTACGAGCGAAGTTTAAAGGATCTGTTTATTTTTTGTTCCATAGGATAATTTTAGTAAGATTTAAGTGCTCCAGCTGTTTATTTGTGATTGAAGTTTAAATCATTATTCTCCTAGTTGACTTTTCTTAATTATTAAGGAATGTGATTAATAAATGTGATTATACTGGGAGTGTGTTCACTTTGTGAGAATATGGGAAGATTTTGTTTCGGTAAATTGGCAAGGAAGCGAGTAATATTACTTTTTGAAAATTTATACAACTTAAATATGAAAGGTAAGGGTTAAACCTTGTGTTAGTTACAGTTATAGAAGGTAAAATAACTTTATGATCGTAAAGAATCATTTCTGGTCCCTGATGTGGTAAACAGTGGCAGCGAAGGCAGTAGCATATCTCTCCTGACTTTCTTACTTTAAGACTTGACATGCTGTGAAGGAAGCCAAGCTGCATGCCAGTTCAAATAATTACTTTCCAATTTCTACACACTTACCATTAATAAAGTGGATGAATAGATTTTCACGACCATCATGTGCTTCATCTTTGTCACCACATATTATGCAGACCTGAGCAGAATCTTCTCCGAATTTAAGGAGTCTGTATTTGATTTGAAGTCTTCTCAGCATAGTCAATCATGCTGTGAATCTATGCTAAAGAACATCATTCCTATTCCGAACATTTTGGTCCAACGAAAAAATTCATGTTCCTTTGTAAGCTTCTTATAGAACTTATTCACAGAGAGAAAGGATAGCTGCTAAATAGAGATGTCAGTACACACCTTGTTTGCTTTTTATGAAAGATAGCAACTAAATGGGACAAATACCAACTACTTTCACAAGAAGCACAGTAGTCTCACCATTTATTTTGAAAGATAGCTACTAAATGGGACAAACCAAAATTAAGGGACAAGGACAGACCACCATATTCTGATGTTTTTATCAGTTTGCAAAGTAAGCTGTCTAGATCACAGTATCTTACCTAATATGATGCAAAACATGCAATGTTCATAGTTACAAACCATTTTTCATTAATGACAGGTTCTAGACTATTTGTTGGGACATAATGAGGTACTTTTCAGGAGAGCTCAATTGAAAGCACTAGTTAGCATCCATGCCAAGGAGGTAAATCACATCATGCACACTAAATCGTGGAACCCTAGCTACCTGTCTTATTTATTAAAAGGATTATTTTGATCATATATGTGTTACTTTGGTCAAAGTGTAGGCTGGCAAAGGGGGTGATCTGACCCATGACGAAACAACAATTATAAGTGGTGCTCTAGATTTGACTGAAAAGGTATGTCATCCCTATATAAGTAGAAAATAAGATGTTATTGTAAATTTTTTTCAAATGATGGAATATTCTTTTTGCTCGGTTAGACTTGGAATTAATTAGATATTCAAGTTCTTGCTATCCAAATTGTTTCTGCTTCACACTCTTCCTGTTATGCATATCATCTTTTCTATGATATTTGAATCACTTGCTACTTTTAAACAAGGCTTTACTATCACACTGTCAGTCTGTCACTTAGACATTCATAGTTTCCAGCATTTCGTTTTCTTTTTCATCTACCATTGATATGTCAACGTTAGTTTCTAATTTCTTTGACTTTTGCCTTTTTCTGTGCTGTGGTTGGAGACAGACTGCTGAAGAAGCAATGACGCCTATAGAGTCAACATTCTCATTAGATGTTCATTCAAAGCTAGACTGGTAAGGTCTTCAACATTTGATGTTTTTAAACAAGTTGACCACGATAGGTCAATAATGATACCAGAAATTGGGTTCCTCTGGAATATACTGTGCCTTTTCTCCTTTCATATGTCTTTTGCAAGAGTCTGGGGCATGGAAGTTTTTGATTTTTGGGAGTTCGTTACATCACTTATAAGAGTTTGTTAGTATTTAGTGTCTTGGGTAGAAGGCATCTACTGAATACTTCTTTGCAATGAATGACCAATAGTTTTACTTCTGATTCAATTAGTTTCAACAGACAACTGAATACTAAAAATATGAAACCTTTTTCAGACTCCTGTCAACGGATTTGATGGGAACCAATCTAAGAAACTCTATTTGTCTGTCCTTTATTTGAAAAATGTAGTTTCATGCCTGGTTCCTAATCCCAATTCTGGAATATTGCTTTTTGTTCAATGTCCTGCCATTCGATAGCTGTTTCTGTTCGATGTTATGCTTTAATATTCTAGTGTTATGCAATTAAAGTTATAACTTTCCTAGTTGTAATTTGTAGTTGGAAGTATAGTTTATATAATTTGCAATAGGTTGTTCTGAATAAATGTTTTCTGAGTTGCCTACAACTCCATATCCTATCAACAATATATTGATAGAGTTCTCACTCATTTTTCTTAAACTTGTATTTTTTCTTTTTAATCTGCTACTGATATCATTCTTTTGTCTTCCACTTAAGTACAACTGTAGAAGTGCTGTAATCTATAGTCGGAGGAAGCACCATCTTATGCATGACAAACTTTTTTTTCTCTTTGTGCTAAAGGCAATGACCAGTATATATGAACTTGGCAAAATCATGTATTAGATATAGACATTGAGGTTGGCATATATTTCTTTTAATTGTTTAGTTTCATAATACAGGGAGGCAATGGGAAAAATTCTTGCAAGGGGCCATAGTCGTGTTCCTGTCTATTGTGGAAATCCCAAAAATATTATTGGTCTATTATTGGTGGGTTATTGTCATTTGTACGTCTTTCACAGGGAATAACAAGCTTCATATCCATACATAGATTTGTAGTTAATCATTCATCTCATTTGTATCCTTATTTATGTTTGACTTGTTTTGGATCTAGGTAAAAAGTCTTCTTACTGTTAGGGCAGAAACAGAGACCCCGGTCAGCGCTGTTTCCATACGCAGAATTCCAAGGTATGCCTCTTGCTACATATCTATGATTTTATTGCTGCAATATTATTAACAGATAAAATCTTCAAAACACAATGATTATCTAGGGTTCCTTGTGATATGCCACTCTATGACATTTTAAATGAGTTCCAGAAAGGAAGTAGTCACATGGCTGCAGTTGTGAAGACAAAAGTGAAAAGCAAGAGTCCATCCAGCAACCATGAACAGAAACCCAAGGACTACAATGTCATCTCTGAGGATTCTGCATTAACAACTCCCTTGCTTCCTAAGCAAGAAGAGAGCCCAGGGAAGATAGTTATCGACATTGAGAAGACTTGGAAGGCTATCACTACGACTGGACCAACCCCCTCACATTTTCCATCAGATGTCGAAGATGGTGAGGTTATTGGTATAATTACCCTCGAGGATGTGTTTGAAGAACTTCTGCAGGTCAATATGAACTATTTAAGCACAAAAAAAATTGAAATTTTTACATCTCCCCTTACTTTGTCCGGCACACACTTGACAAGTTCTTCACCTATTTCAGGAGGAAATTGTTGATGAGACAGATGAATATGTTGATGTGCATAATCAGTATGTTGTTCCTATTATTAGCATTGTCTTTGATAAGGTGTGGCATAATTGTTGAATAATGTGTTTCTTATTCACTTTTCATTTTCATAGGATTCGTGTGGCTGCAGCAGCTGTTGCTTCAATTGGACGAGCCCCTTCGATGCGAAGGCCGAGTGCATACAAGGCCTCTGTGAGTTTTCCTTGAAATACTCTTCTACATGTTAGATAGTTGTCTCAGTTTTACTCAATAAAATACTTATATACTAATTTTTTAAGGCCTTAGGGTTAAGTTGCATACATTTGGATCTCCTTTGACCCTACATTCAGAGAGATCTACTAAAAGTCTTGAGGGCCTCAAGTAAATTAGCGGTAGGAATTTTGAAAGTTTTTTGGATTCTACAAAATAGCAGCTATTAGTTTGCCTGAACTGCATATTTACGTGAAAGTATGATAAATGCGCTCCAAAATGGGAAGTGGTTTTGATACGAAAGCATTAAAATGTCAAAACTGATAAAAGGGTTTTTAAGATTTAAATATCTCTTGAATAATGGCTTTTAGTTTGAGTGTCAAAATACAAAGGGAATATTTTTGTTCATGTGTGATATAATAGCTCTGGCACACCACTGGCATCAAACAATCTGTAAGCCTACGCTAAATTGTCATTTAATTTTATCATTATTCATAACTCCATATGTTCCAAGACAAGAAAACCACCATACTTAAAACAAAACGCTTATCCGTTTATAGGAGTCCATAACCATCTTAACCCATTCAAACCTGAACCATTCAAACCCAAATCGAACCCGGTCCGATTATTGACCCAAAATCGAACCTAATCGACCTGAATATAAATAACAACTCGTTTCAACCCGACTCTATAGTACCGAATCCATTAGTACCTGACCAAATTCGTACCGACAATCCAAATTGACACCCTAGTTGCATGTAGCCAAGCTTTATGTCTTGAACAAATACAAAGTCAACAGACACATCTTGGTCAAAAGGATGATAATCTATAACCTTTTTCATTGTCCTATCATGAGAATCAGAGGTGAAATCAAAATCTAGCAAACACCCCACACTATGCCATGGTTGGTGCAGTATTTGCTGAGAAATAAATGCAATGTTAATTAATCTAGCAAGCTACGCCCTAGACAAGAAACCAACACCTTGAGTGTATATTTTGAAACTTTAAAATAATTTAATTGTTGCTCGTTCTCACCAAAAACAAAAATGTTGATTAACCTTGTTTGAAAGTAGTCTTCTTTCTTAAATAAAGGAATATTATTGAGATTTACAACTTATTTAATTTATTTTTAACATAACACATCTTATATCATTGGGAGTTGGAGAAGGTTAGTTATGATATGGATTACTAGGAATTTATGTGAACAGCAGAAAATATGAGCTAGGAATATAGAAACGAAGTCGTTGGTTCATTGTCATTTGCGATACAAACAACTTTGAACTTTGAATTCTCTGTTAGGTTGCAATATTATGTCAAAAAGACACGAAGCTTCGCTGTTATTCTATGATCTTTTGATAGACAAAATCATATTTTATTTTCCTATAACATATTTGCACTATTATAGTATCATTATAAAGGAAATAATGTTTGATATATATAGGAGTAGGATTGACATTATGCATCTTATGTCTATCGAAGTAAGATAGACATGCCTCTTTGGAAAGACACCAAACTTTCTATTCTCTACAACATAGAGCATCATCATCTCATGCTTTTCTTGCAAAGCTACGTAACATTTTTGTTGGAGACTTTTAATTCTCACAAACACAAACTCTTTCTAAACTAGTCTTGTTTGAACTACCAAAACTGGTTGACCGTTTTGTATCTTAACATTGTTACAGTGAAACTCTTGTGGGATTGGTGAATAAAAATTAATAAAAAAAACTACTTTAAGCTACGTGACTAGAAGAATATATTTAGTTCACCTGACCCCTACTTAAATTCTAAAAATATCATAGATATTCATTCCTAGAATGCTGGTTCTTCATTGAAGAAGATGAGTTCTAATACAGGTAACTGGACAAATTTTGTGGGTGTGGGGGGTGTCAACGTTGGCAAAAGAAGACTTTTCCTGCTGGTAACTTTGAATGTGGTGTATGTATCGTCTTTCTTGAATTAGTACTTCACACCCTTAAAGTTGGAAGCTATTTGAAACAACTTGGTGCAATATTGCGTATGGCAATGCACAAGCACCTCTAATCTTTGTTTTCATTTTCCTTGCCTATATTTCTTCTTTTTCCTTTACCTCTTACAAATCCTTAGTCTTCTCAACTCCCACTGATGTAGAAGTAAGATGTAAAATCCCTTAACTGCCCTTATTATATAAATCTTTGAACATGATTATCACCAATAATAAGTCAAGTCAAGCAGCATTTACATTCACAATTAATGTCTTTATGCCTTTCTATAGAAATCAAAATTCACATTTCAACACATATTTCAACTTTGAACTCCTATGCTACTTATGGCTTTGCTTTTGCTTGGCTCTTATATCATAGCACAATCTTGACTATTGATGACATAGCATCTTTTCCATGACCCAATCAATTGGTATATTGAAGTAGGAGCAAAATTAGAAATGATTTTCAAATCTTCAATCTTGTAGTTTGACATAAGACAAGACTCTCAAAAAGACAATAGCTAAATCTATTATAGTGATGGAAGAAAAGACTCATATAGAGATATTACTAAAACCAATATGAATATGTAGTCTAATTGAATAAAATTACAGTCCTCTGAAATTCTAAATGAAAGGACCCTCAATCAAAGCCATGATGGCATTATGCTTTCTACACAATTTGAGATTGTGTGTAACCATATCATAGGGGGTTTTAGAGGGGTTTCCTTCATTAGTCTTGAGAACCTATATACTGTTTTGTTATTGATAATTTGCTAGAGAACAATCACTCTATATGGGAGCTATGTAGTACTTACATACCAGGTTTAATACGAATTATAATACTTCAACCAATACAAGGCCTCGGAAAAGGTAGTCATAAAAGTTAAGCATTGTGTATTAGAAGCTAAAAATAGTAATAGCAGACATGGTCGGAAGTATAGGAGAGCCTTAACATGGGTTTTGTAAAATTATTGTGTGTTTTGTAGGGTGGATCAAATAAGCAGGGGCACACTAGGCGGAAGTCTAGTATGGAAAATTCTCTGTCACAAACGCTTGTTGACTCGAGTGTGGAAAGTTCTGTCTTCCAAACACCACAAAGGTCTTGTACAGAGGTTTCTGTCTTAATGAAAGCACAAGAAACTACTGCGGTGCCTACTCTTGAAAGCAACAGATAAAAATTTAATATAACAGTTGATGACAAATCTTCCAAGTTTTGCGGTTGAGATTGTAGTATATTTGACTCTAACGAAAGAAAAATGTTACATACTTTGCTATATACTGGGTTGTAAGTTACCCCTTTTTTTTCAAAGAATTAATGTGATTAGGATTTTACCACTCAAGATTTTGAATCATTCACTTTTGATACCCTCTTTTTTTTAACTCAATCGGATTATTCTCTTCTTCAATGACCGTTGTTCCTCGTTCTTTTGATGGAACTCACCAGACATCTTCATCGGATGGGTGGTTTTTGGGATTATTCCTAATATGTTCCTTGATGAGGAGCTAATTTCCTATGTCATTGGGGCCAATTAGATTGACGTAGAAGGTATAGGTTGATTTTGTTCGGATTGGATTTAAACAAGTTATTATTTGTCTTTTTGATCGGTTAAGTCTGGTTGGGTTATTAATTGAGTCGGGTTCAATTAATTATTTGCCTACCTAGGTTTGAATTAGATTGTTTTTGGTTCAATTTATATTTAGTTCAAGCCATTCTAATTTGGATTTGGATAAGTTAAACAATTTATGTCATATTTAATTGGACTTTGGTTGGAGTCATTTCGGGTCAATCTTGTTCGGGTTTGGACAAATTCTCTTAGTCTCGGTTGAAATTTGGGGTCGGATATCAAGTCAAATTACGTTGTCAGTTGAAATCAAGTTATATTAGTTGATAATTCTATTATGATTTTTTTATTGTTCATCTCATATCATTTGCTTATTGCTATTATACAATTGTCAATTCTTTGATAATGATATTGTATTATTGATTGTCGATAAGTATGTAATTGCAAAACAAAAACAAGACTATAATTGTTTAGGTGAGGACTAACAAGTAGTAATATATTGAATATATATTGTCCATTAGTTATTAGCACAATATATATCACCTCTTAGTTGTTGACTTAAACTATGAAAAATGAACTTTAAAGCACATGTTTATTATTAATTTTTAATCCATGCATGAACTATAGTTTTTATCTTTAATTTATAAATTTTAACAATAACAAATAATTAAATAATGCAAAGTATATAATATTCTGTATGAGTTGTTATTAATTAAAACTTACTAATCTTTGATTATAGTTTATAAACTATTTTTATTAGTTATAAGTATAAATTAATAATTCATTTTATAAAAAGAACTAATAAACAATTATTAAATATTGATGAATATTATTTGTTATTGTTAATAAATGTTTTGTAACTAATTACCTATTACTAATTAAAAAAATCATTATCTAATAATTATTTTGCGGAAAGTAGGAGAGGAAAGTAATTTGTCAAATGAAAAGAAAAAAATCATTTCCAAAAGCTTCTAACAGCATGGGCAATGGGGGGCAACTACGCCTAATTGCATTCTCTCTCCTTTTATGGGATTGCCTTCCATTTTTAAAGGTTGCCCAAATAATAGGGAAAACATGAATTCAAGGGGTGCTCAACAAGAGTCATGATTTTCCTTTTTTTTTGTCAAATTAATTACTAACACTTGTCATGTTTTGATTGGCTCTCTTTTATAAGTAATTTTCTACGTTTATAAATCTTATAACGGGTATAAAAAATCTGATTTATTTTTTAAAAATAATAATACCAACGACTCTATTTTTTTCCTCTCTAAAATGAGCCTAAGTTTGATATATTTTCTCCACATCAAAATTTCATCATAGTTCTCTCAACTATATTAAACTCCTCTCTCAAATTATTTTTTCCTTAATATGGATAACAATCAAAGTTATGAGAATAGCCCAAATTCTCAAAATAATCGTAATTTCCAAGGAAATTCAAACTTCTCAACCTTTGATCCAAATATCCTCAATAATCCAAATTTCCAAGTGATGTTACAAAATTTTCACATCCAAAATCTACCGCAGCAAAATATGGGGTATCAATCTTAAACTTTCCCTTAACATCCCCACTTTCAAAATATTATTCAAAATTCTCCACAACAACCACATTCTTAGTGTTTTAATCAAACTTCTCTACAACAAGCACATTATCAAAATTTCACTCAAGTTTTCCAACCTAGGATTCCCAATAGTTAGAGATTTCCAATGTCTCTAGACTTTGAGCAATATTCATTAACTACAAGTGGATATGTAAGCAGTAACAAAATAGTAGATTTAAATAGCAACAACAATGAAGAAGATGTAGATGAAGGCGACGCGATTGAGATCAAGCCGACGTAAAAAACCTCTAAAAGCAAGTGATGGTCCTCCCCCCCCCCCCCCCCCCCCCCCCCCCCCCTATTTTTATGAGTTGGAGAGGCCTAAGCTCGGCACCAGTTGCAGCTAGAGCTTTATTGAGATTCCTTCCAAGCATGTATACCAAAACACCTCCTGCTTTCCAAGTGCCTTCATCTCTACGAGACCTCCTACCTTTTGTCTTACCCATAATTCTGCCCGAGGAAGAAGAGCTGGAAGAATTAGAAGCTAGAGAGGATTGCTCAACCAGTTGAAGGGGAGTGCTTCAACGACATTGTTACCATTGTTGATAACAACTTTTGGAGTTTTTCTATAGTGGTAGAACAGACAAGACCATCAACCTTTATGATCATTTGAGTATTGCATGGAAGTGGAGTGTGATTAAAAAGAGGTTGGGATAAAGCATGTTTTGGCATGTTGTGGGTAACATGGTTAATATCAAACACAGGAATGGTGTTAGTTGGATTTTTTTTATAAGTCAATTTCAGTGTCATGCAGAGGGCTTGAAGGAAAGGAAGGTGCAGGTGCGTATGTAGTTACATTAGGGGATAAGTTAGGCTTGAGCTTAAAAATAGATAAGCCAAAATCCTTCTCACTTGGATTTTATTTTTGGAGAGTTAAACGAAGTTGGGCCCTAAGATGGACCAAACTCAAAAGAGGGGAGCAAGGGATCTGCTTTAGGAAGATTTGGGAAGGAAATCCGGTCATGCTTGGAAGTCCACCTCAGCGCTGCTAAGGACTCATCTTCCGAGTGGTCCAATTGGAAAATATTAGAGATTGATTTATAGGCATCCATTTGTTTAAGAAATAAATATAGTGGGGGAAAGATTTTGTGGTTGTGGGGTGGAGCTAAAGGAAGCAAGGAATCCAAGGCTCCTTTATAGGAAGACTATGAATTAGTAAAGAAGGTGACTATATTGATGATCAAACTATTAATAGAGAAGGAAGGAACTAACATGGGTTTGAAAAAACTCCATATACTAGACTCGAAATAAATACTTGGAGTGAGCTGACTAGCTAAAGGAAGCATAGGTAGAGGTAGTTGTATTGAGGCTAGAGACTTATGAAAGAGCAAAAAGTTACATATACCCTTGGGTTTGTGAACAAGTAAGTTCAAGAGTCTTTTGGAGAGAGGTAAAAGAAGAAATTGACTCTAAGAGAAGCATAGTCATCATACATGCATGTTTGGTGCATGAGGTAGTATGTTGAACACGTTTAAATACAAATTTATATCGAGAGCCACTTTGAGCCTTGAGCTTAGATTTCTTGAGAAGATACTTCCTTCTTCATAAGACTTTATTAATAGAATATAGTAGATGCCTACTGGTAGTCTTGACTGCTAAGCCCCTAACATGATGAAAACTAGTTGTGGCTCATCCTCCGAGTGTTCACAATGTAAAAAGACTTATCCTCTTCTAGAGATTGAGTTTAGTGACACAAATTCTTAAGTGGAGGCTGGTCTAATTGTGTGTCTTCATCATGAAGTGCTCTCTTCTTTTGATGACTGTTGTGCTTGTCATCACTTTGTGATTGTGACCTGAAAGAGTCGAGGATTATGACTTGATGACTTCCATCATTTGTACCATTTGGTTCATAGCTAGCTTGAGATGTTTCTCATGACTTTGTATGCATTTTGCCCATAACATTTTGAGGTTTAGGGGACTGTATCGAGTGAAGTTGATGACCTCTTGCTGGAGGGTGATTAGAGCTAGAGGACTCATCCACTAGCATTTTCTTCGAACCGAGATCATTCGTTCCATAACTTTCGTCTAAAGGATCAAGCGAGTTATTGCCACTTACAATTCTACAATTATGGTCATTATTTGAATTTTCCTGGCTGTTATCTCTCAAGTCTTCACTCGGATCCTCTTCCATGTGTTGATCAACTTGGTCATTGTCTTCACTCGGATCCTCCTCCATATCTTCATCCTGATGATCATGATGATCTTGATCATTATTGTCTTCACCTGCATCATTGTCATCATTGTCCAGATTTGGGTCTTCTTGCTCCTCACTTTCATGGCTTTGATAATCTTGACTATTTATCTCATGATCCCCATTCTTTATGTGTCATTTTCTTCTTCTTCATCCCTAATATCAGCCAAATCATCTATATTGATTCCTGGAACACAATGACGCATATCCCCCTACTCTAGAAGAGGATTGTTGAGTCTTTTTACATTTTGAACAATGCGCCTAACACCAGAATTATGGCTTGAAGCCCCTGCAACATTCAATTCCCAGAAAGGTTCAAAAAACTATCACCATCCAACGCACTCTATTCTTTCATAACATGTAAGTCAACCTTAGAAGTTCTTTTCCTTTCCATCCTCTTCAATCCTATTAATTTGTTCATATAAAGAGGGTAAACGAAGCTATTGAATTTTAACCCAGAGTTCAATCCATGACATGCACGAGCAATGGAAATGGCTATCTAGGTTTGAACCTGATCTTTTGAGGATCTACAAGCTCCAACCTTGTAACCTACTCGATCACATCTTTTACAGAACACAAAAACACCCCTGAAGTCAGCCCCATAGGAAATGACCTTCTACTTCAAAGAAAAAACTCGAGACTAGAGGATGAGAAATTTGTATTCCCGCTTGCACTCTCATAAAAACCTTGAGTTCAGTATTAGAAGATGCATCATCAAATTTTAGAATAGGCCTTATTCCTTAAAAAGCTCTCTTTATTATTGAAGTTGATCGAATTGAATTTAATAGGGAGGCCTTCTACTCTAACCCGAAATTATTGGAACTGAAATTGCAAGGTTCTAATAACTTGATAAAATAGGCAATGTTTAAAAATTAACATGCACCCTTAAAATTATAATCCTTCTACCCAGAAGATGCTAGAACTCCACTTGTCGACTACAATGAAATAAGAACACTCCTTATTTCCTTACCAAAATATTACCTTGAGATATCCACGAGGGAAGAATCCAATTTTAAATTTCCTCAATTGAGAAAATGACATTTCTCCAATCCACAATCTTCCCTACAACCAACAAGTCATTGTCTATCAGCGCCATATGCTTTTCATCATTCGTTGGTTTGATGATCGGCCCCCATACATCTTATTTCTACCTGCAATTCATAAATTTCTTCAAGAGCTAATCTTTCCATGAACTAGATAGTGTAGGATATAGTTGAAAGAGATTGAACAGAGTTTATTATAAGAGAACGGGAGAGAACAGAAGAGATTGGTAAAGCAGGGAAAAATGCAGATTGAAGGATATTTAAGAGGAGAAGATTGAAAAAAGAGAAGGAAAATTATTTGCATTACATGGGAGTGAAAGAGCATGCTCTCACTTAGAGAGAGAATCTTCGTAACTTTGGGTGATATTTATGCTAAATTGATGCTACGAGGCGTCCCTTTGATGCTTTTATGTACTCTTAGTGTTATACATGAAAGACGATTGGTGCTCACTTGCTTTAATGTTGATTAGTAGAAGGACATGACATCTGTAGACAATCACATGTTTTTTCCCCACACTAAAGTTTCCATGTAAATACTTATGTGATTTATTTGCTTGCATTGTTCAAATGTTTTATGTTGGTTGATTGCTACATTATATTGCTCAGTTGAGATTGTTTATATTTTGACAACACATTCGAGAAAGTGTGCATATGTGCTTCTGCTCGTTAATGTAACTTTGTAGGTGCATTTTCCCCACAACCTTTAAAGTCGGAATATCACTAGGACCCATTCAAAATGAAGCAATGCTAATTAAAAGAGTCAATTGCGAGTTGAAGGGCGCTCAACTAGACTTGAACTACCCACTTCTACTTATTATTGATGCCCGTTAAACTCCATCGTCACTTGACTTTAACTCTTAAGTGCTAGATCATTATGAATCAATTTTTTTCCCTTCAGTCTAGCTCATCAAGTGCAATGCTTAAGCCCAATATTCAATAATGCCATAATAAGTTCCACTTTCAAACTTATCCTCTTTTTACTTCACTCATTTTAGAATGACAGTTATACTTGAAATTTTCACAATAACCAAGGTAAAATAAGAAAAAAATGATTGGAAGATAAGATAAGTATGAGAAGAGTAAAATATTCTATGAAAAGAAGAAAAAAGTCAAATAGGAATAGAAAAATAGATTGAGTGAAATGTCATAAGAAGACAAGAATAAAAAATTAAATACTAGAGCAAATATAAGTAAATATGTGTATATCTCAAAATAAAATAAAGTAAAGTATAATATGCTCTCCATTTTTTCCCTTTTTCTATTTTACCCTTATAAAAATTTCAGAATATTATTCTCATTTGAAATCTTTAGTCTAATATTGTGATTGGGTAGAAAAATTTGGTTATAATTACTATTCTTGTGATATGTAGCCCATTAATTAATTTTTTAAAATTATTTAATGACATGAACTTTAGAAATTCAATTGCTTATTTAATATTCAATCCATTTGTATTATTTTTTTAATAGAATACGATCTTATTTTTAGATTAATTTAAATTATTTTTATAGAATCTTTATGATAATTAATATTATCTTGATTTCTTTTCGAATTTCAATTAAAAAGGAAAAAAAGGAACAAAGATAGTTTAATCTTAAAATTTACAAAAATTGAAAAATAAAAATATTATTATAAAATAAAAAATGCTCCTTAATTTTGAAAGCTAGATCTGGAGTTTTATGTTATATACTTCAACAATGTCAACCAAACTCATAATTGAAACAAATTATTGTTATCGATTTTTCGAGTTATATAAACAAACCTCGTTGAGTCATTTAGAAATAAAACGGCTGTAATAGTCAAAATTCAAAATTAGAAAACCAAACTCATCGATTCTCCATATAATTCTATCTCAGCCTCAGCAACATAATTATCAGACACAATACACAGAAAACACAGACGGACAGCAGTCAGAGGAGAGAGATTCGGAAAGATGTCGTGCTTGTTTTCGTGCTGCGCATCTCTTGCATGTGGGTGTTGCACATCAGTAGCATCTGGCATCACGAAGAAGTCAGCTAGGATTGCGTACTGCGGCCTCTTTGGTGCCTCCCTTGTGATCTCCTGGATTCTTCGAGAAGTTGCTTCACCTCTGCTGCAGAAATTCCCTTGTATGACTTGTCTTTTTCTTTTTTTTTTTTTTTTTTATTTTTTTTTATTTTTTATCTGGGCATCTCTTGTTTTTCTTCAATTGTGCTTAATCTTGCATTTATTGTTGGATTTCATCCTTTTTTTTGGGGGTTTACTTTGTTTTTTTGGATTGTCTTTTCTGTGTGTTTTTTATGCTGAAATTTATCGTTGATTGCCCAAACTTTTGTTGAGATTTGTGATCGAATTAATGGGTGAACTGATTGTGGAAAATTGTTGTTGATTGCACTATTTGTTGTTGAAATTTGTGATTATTGTCAATGGTCTTAAGTTGGGTAAAAGGGGGAAGAAGTAGATTATGAAAGATTTAGTCTTGAGATGAAGTATTTTGTAGAAGAGTCGTATTTGTGGTGACCTTTTAGGACATGAAATTTTTTGTAGTAGAATTAAATTTTTAATTGTTTTTTTGGGAATTGTATTTAGGCATAAGGAAAGCAACATGCTAAAGAATGGGTTTTTTGTACCCTTAGCCTTAGGAGAACAATCACCATCAGAATAATTTAAACTATGCTTGAGCTAATTCAGTTCAGACCAACTTGAAGAATGGCTCTGCTGCATAGATTTCCCATTTTGATTAGTCAATCTGTTCTCTTAATTTTTGGCGATATTTCTACTTGAAGCTGTCTCAAATTGGTCATATTTGGGATTTGGGAAGTTAAAGTTTGAAATTTCTATGTTCCACTAACGATGTCATTTGTTAAGAACTTTAAGAAAGACTGATCTTTTAGCTATGTCATGGTTGATATGTGGAACTTTAAATAGTGAAGGTTAGTTGAGATTCTACAATCGATTCTTGAAGAGGACAATTTATCAAATATGGGCTATTCTTTAAGCAAGGAGGGTGTATCTTTTATTTGCATTGGTAGTGGGTGTGGTTGTAATGTGGCGTGGCTGGTGGGTAGCAAATGTGGAGCTGATTGCAGGGGTGCAAGGGCAGTGATGCAGTGACTTTCAAGTTTCAACCTAAGGTGAACCTGTAGTTTTTATTTGATGATGGTTCTCTCTAATACTTGACCATTTGGATGGTGGGGCTCCTTTAAGCAAGGGGGCTGTATCTTTTATTCGCAATGGTAGTGGGTGTGGTTGTAATGTGGCGTGCAGGTGGGTAGCAAATGTGGAGCTGATTGCAGGAAAGCAAGGGCAGTGATGCAGTGACTTTCAAGTTTCAACCTAAGGTGAACCTTTAGTTTTTATTTGATGATGGTTCTCTCTAATACTTGACCATTTGGATGGTGGGGCTCCTTTGGCAATTGTAGTCTCTTGTTTCCTGCACATTAGTGGCTAGGAAGTATAAACCCCTCTCCCTTTTGCACCCTCAGTAGGACATACAGCTCAAACTGTAAGTAATGTAAGCAAGATATCTTTTTATTTTGGTACTCTGGTACTGGATTTAATGTAAATGCCAAAGAAAAGGTTGGTTGCAGTTGGAACACTTTACGGGGATGCTATATATGGTAGAGATGGCTGCTGGGAAAGGATTGGAATGAAAAGACACAACAGGTGGCTAATTTTTTAGATCTAGGACATGAAAGGATTTATTTATTTTATCACTGTAAAGCCAACAAATTGGCATTTTGTAGTGTGTTTGAGGCATCTCAATTCTCAAGCTCCCTGCTCTCTTATTTTTCATTTATGTTGAAGAGTAGGGCTGGGGGTAGAGCTCATACTTATATATGTAAGTATGTCTAGAATGTACTGGCGACAAAAGATATAATCAAGTTACGTTGCCTGACCTATGTAAACCTTACCGTTTTTCTTGTTAAACAATATATCGCAATCTTTTTGTACATATTCAGATGATTTTCTCCTTTTCTGCCATCAAGCAACTATTGTATCTCATGCCCTCCTTTATCTGGTACTTATGAGAATTTCATTCGTCTACCCTTTCTCAACCCTTGCCCCAAGATAAAGGGTGAAATAAAAAAAGTTAGATTGTTCAGTTTCTCTTAGGTATAGCAAGTGTGCATTGCTTCTGAGAAAACATTATCGGACAGATCTATATCTAACATGACCTGCTTATTATGTTCTTGAAGGGATCAATAATGCTGATCACACGAAGGAATGGTACCAGACAAGTACAGTTCTTCGGGTCAGCTTGGGGAATTTCCTGTTTTTTGTGGTGCTTGCTGTAATTATGATTGGTGTTAAGGACCAGAATGACCGACGTGATTCATGGCATCATGGAGGATGGATTGTGAAGATGATTATCTGGCTTCTATTTCTCGTTCTGATGTTTTTTATGCCAAATGCCGTTGTGGATATATATGGTAAGATCTTTATGGTACTTATTTTATGATAATATTTCGTCTACTGAAGTATACTTGGCCACATTTCAATGAATTTATCATCCCATCTCAGAAATCTTACTGCTGCCTTTCTATTGTAGCATCAGAACTCTTGAATTTAATCAAGTCCTGCTCGCCGGACTCAGTTGAATATCCACTATTAGATTTGACTTATAAAATGTTGTTGTAAATCTTGGCTATGTTAGCTTTTTGTTTAAATTTTTAACTTATTTTATGGATCTTTTGGAATTAGATGCCATCGGATACTGTTATGTGGCTGATAGTAGAAGAAAGTAATAAGTTTTTTTATTTTTTCTTTTTATGGGAAAATGGGTCGTGCTTGTTGAGTTAAAGCCAAAATAGTATTGTTAGTCTAGGGCTTACATAATGTCATTTATGTTCCTTATTTATCTTAGCAATCAATAATTTTGCAGGGCTTCTGTCAAAATTTGGTGCTGGCCTATTTTTGTTGGTTCAGGTTGTTTTACTGCTAGATTTCACATACACGTGGAATGATGCTTGGGTTGAGAAAGATGAGCAGAAGTGGTATACCAATACTCTAGAACTTACTAAATTAACCTGTGCTACTGCTGCTTTTCCTGACATTTTCATCTGAATAAAATCACATTGGCCTTTCAGGTACATGGCTTTGCTTGCAGTATCATTGGGATGCTACATTGCTGCTTTTTCTCTCTCCGGAATTTTGTTCATTTGGTTCAACCCCTCTGGCCAAGACTGTGGCCTCAATGTGTTCTTCATTGTCATGACCATGATTCTTGCTTTTGCATTTGCTGTCATTGCGTTGCATCCAAAGGTGAGAGACATGCTCTCTCTCTTTCATCATAAGTATTTGTAATTTATCTGTTTGACCCTTCCATTATACTTTTCGTTTGCTTTATAATTTGCAAGTTATTTGGTTACTGCTGGCATCAAAGCTTCATGTGTTTAGTGAAGGGGTTGTTTACAATAATAAAGTCAAGATTGTTGCTAATTGGAGGTGGCTAATAATGATGATGAGATGATAAAGTAATAATTGTGTTGAGACTCATCTTATGCATTACTAGGTTTATAAGCAGTCTGTATGAAATGTCATAAACAAAAGATCTTTAAGACTTCATATTTTACTTAACTTACTTTTTATTATTCTAAACTGGTTTTGACTTTTAAAATTAACTAACCCCTCCCCCCACCCCCCTTCACTCTGGATGTAAAATAAAAAATTTAAATTTTCAAGTGTAAACCTAATTTCAAAATATTGACCGAGTTAAGGACAAATTTGACCTTAGAATAGCACGCAAATTAATCTTTATACGTGACCAATTACAGAACAGTGACTTTTTGAATGAAAAGCTGGGTAGGTTAGCAAATTGCTAATAGTTATCTTGCAACTCCACTTGACGTATTCCAACTAGTCTAAAGGTTAACATCCTTCATAGGGCTT
Organism: Dysphania ambrosioides; assembly: GCA_026401315.1. Classification (NCBI taxonomy): domain Eukaryota; kingdom Viridiplantae; phylum Streptophyta; class Magnoliopsida; order Caryophyllales; family Amaranthaceae; genus Dysphania; species Dysphania ambrosioides. Next base: position 27,693,312 of record CM048658.1, on the reverse strand, counting down.
CTACAGATATAGGCTTAGGCAATTGTTACAACTCCATTGACCCATTTAACTTTTTTTGAGGTTGAAACCCATTCGAATGCTGGACTTTGAAGCTTGATGTCAAGATCAACACTTATATGATTTGAGTTGCTTAATCTATCTGGGATAACTACTGTATCTTGTAGAGGAAGAATACTGGTCAATTAATAATTGTCTTGTTTGATTGTGACCAGGTGAATGGAAGCCTCTTGCCAGCCTCGGTGATTTCTGTCTACTGTGCCTATGTGTGTTATACTGGTCTTTCTAGTGAACCTCGTGACTATGTTTGCAATGGCCTACATAATAAATCCAAAGCTGTCTCCATGAGCACCCTTATCCTCGGAATGATCACTACTGTACTCTCAGTCCTTTATTCAGCTCTTCGTGCTGGTTCCTCAAAGGCGTTCCTGTCACCAACGTCATCTCCAAGAGCAGGTAAGCATACCCACATATTTTTTTACAGAAATTCTAGACTGATTATTTTTGTAGACTTGTGGTAGTTGTGTGCATGTAGAGTTAACAGGAGTGGAAGTTGGTTAAAGCTACTACACTTTCTAGTGAGAATTACTGCTGCTCATTTCAACTCAAAATATAAATTCCAAGTACATAGCTATATGAATCAACATGTATCATAATCAGCCACAACTGATATTTTCACTAACATCACATTGAAAACCAAAAATGGACTAATTGTCCCTGCAATCAGCATGAGTTGCCTTTTGAGTGTGTGGCTGGAGAAGAATGACAAGATTTTCCAAATAGAATTATGGTTTGTGACTTTTGTGGTTTGAGTTGTGATTTGCCCCCCATATTATCAATTTACTGTAAAAAGATAAAAATGAGATATAAGGTGCATTTGACTTTGTTAGGATACTAAAACCCTTAATTGCCGGTCAGAATCAATCTGATTTCATGAAAAATCATGAAGTGCAGTGTCCAGTGGGAATTTTGGGATGTACTGAATAGTGATAGGAGTATGGTCTCAGGGTAGAGTTAGAGACCTTGATGGCATTAAATGGGTTTTGCGAGTCATCCTGGGTTGAATATATTGTGGGAATTGAGAAATGTCTTCCTCTTTCACTTGCACAATGTTGGCCATAATTGGAGACCCCCAGAGCTTTGGTTATAAATGAGGGCTTTTGCCTATGAGCCCATGAGTTTCGGTAGAAAGAGCAATAATACTTGGAAAGTGAGGATAGTGCAGACATCTCATAAAGATACTCTGCAAGTTATTATGGTAATGGACGGAGCACCTTAAGCATTTTACTTTAGGTGAATATGCTCTAATTTTAAATGAACATAACCAGCGAGAATCTATTACATATTTCTTATGAATTTCTACCATGTTCAATTTCATTTGGTACTTAAATCATGTTCCTTTCAGACTATGTGTCATTATTGTAATGTACTCTTAGAGTTATCATATGCAAACCAAGAAATTAGGGTATTCATTTGAAGCAGAGTCTTCATTGTTGTTTGGGAGCACCATATTATGCTCTACATTAACGACAAATAAAGTATGCAAGGGTTCACAATCCAAATTCAGTTAATATTAGCACTATGTAATTTATGATTAAATCTTGGGATTTTCAAGAATTCCTTAATCTTGTTACCATCTGGTCTTCTGTGCTCTCTTCCTGCTATCTGACCTTTTGTTGAGTCAGCTGACTATGTCCCAAATGAACTCTGACATTTTGGGTATCTTCTATTTACAATATTTGAATGTTGTGCATGCTGCAGGTGCGACTAACCCACTTCTGAGCTCAGAGGATACAGAAGCTGGCAATAAAAAGGACTCAGAATCCCGGCCTGTCAGTTATTCGTACACGTTCTTTCATCTTATATTCGCCCTTGCTAGCATGTACTCAGCCATGCTTCTCTCGGGATGGACCAGTTCGCCTGACAGCTCAGATTTAATTGATGTTGGCTGGTCTTCTGTCTGGGTAAAGATCTGCACAGAGTGGGTGACTGCAGGACTTTACATCTGGTCTCTTCTGGCACCTTTACTCATGCCAGATCGTGAATTCTTTTAGAAAATTGGTGAAAAATTCATGTTCGTATCACGTGTAACACATCATGCCTGTCTTAGCCAGACTCTCAAACTATCATAAATCATGTACATGCATATAGGTCTCTGTAATTATGCTATCTGTTAGACCTCTCATGTCGAAATCTCTTATAGAGAGTTCTTGTTGTTGATGTACTGATGTGTGTATAAAATGTGTATGAAGTTTGATTTGTTACCAGGATCTGCATTTTCTTCCTAGCTTGGGGTTTGTTTCACCATTAAGGTTTACATAGGTTCATGTAATCTCTATGGAGAGTTTACATCAGTCGAATTTCTTTCAAGTAACTGTTAACACATAAGTTGGTGAACGTGTCGATGGACTGGGATTTAGTTTGGGTAAACTCAGTTCAGTTTGCATTTGGATCTACTCTTCATTAAATGTTTCACACTAGTGTTCCAAAAGAAAGAGACATGCCAAGCTCTATTAGAATTGCTCGAGTCATCAAATCATTTGTCCGGAGAGGTTGAAGGCATGTAGCGGCCATAACTTGACCTCAGCCGATGTCGTATAGGCCACTGACCTTGAAATAGTGTCCTGAATCTCCTGATAATTGAATTATTCCTCTGCCCCTTAATGTTAGCTTCATTTTGACTAAAAAGCGCCCATAAAAATTAATCAAATGGGCAAAATATCGAAGGATCGAGGGAGTATAAGATTGGATCGATTCGAACCTTAAGTATTGGTTATGGGGCTGTGACGAGACAATTTTTCTAACTTTAAGGGTAGGATAGACTGTTAGAAAGATTATATTGATTATATTAGGTTTAATACTTAAGATTACTGTTACTTGTGTCTTTTCCTGAGTAGGGTTAATTATTTTTATGGATTATGACTAGTTTATATTATAAACAAAGTTTACAATTGTTTATGTAAATAAAAAAAAGTTGTTTTTGGCTGGTAACAAATTTGCAAGATAGAGAAAGCATCGGTGTAATTAGGGAAAAAATAATTTGCCAGTCATCGATGGTGAAGAACTGAAGGTGATAGATGACTTATTGGTGAAGTTTTAATGAATTATGATTGACATAGTCTACCATTATCGGTCAAACTACGATTCCAAACTACCAAGTACCACCCCAAACTTGTCGCTATCTATGGATGGTGTTACTTGGTGGACAAGTAACGAAGAAAGGATCAAATTGTTGTATAATTGCTGATGGACTGATTGATGAGCTAATTTTTAGGCCTAAACATTTACCAAAGACACAAGGGAAACTAGTTCTGGGGCCAGGAAATCTATTCTAGTGCCTAAATTAGTGAAAGATCATAGGATCAGACGATTAGTTGCCTATCTAAGAGTTAGTGGTTGGTTGCATCTATCACAGTAAGTGCAAGGCATAATGTTTTGTTTGTAAGTGAAGAATTGAAGACATTTATTTTCAGCTAATAAATGTGTATTTATAAGTCCAAAAAAGTATTGATGTTAATTATAGGCTTAAGATACCACATATGTCAGTCAACTAGGTCTAGCCTAATGGCTCCTTAATTTGCTAATGTTCCAGTCCATGCGATTTGATCACGTTGTTAGGCCTGCTGACCTTGAGCTGCGCATAGACCCAAAATAACTTACGGTTCATGACTTCTTGAGTCAACCCATATAAATGGAAATGGCTACACTGCACCCATCATTGAGCAGAGATGGAGTCATATTTTATTACGAAGTACTTTTTTATATGTTTTTACGCGGCAACACCACGTTCAACTCCTTGATAAACATTGGGGCGTATACCAGGTGACAATCATCATCGGAGTGAGAGAGAGAGAGAGAGAGAGAGAGAGAGAGAGAGAGAGAGAGAGAGACAAAGACAGAGAGAGATGCCCTGTGAGATTACAAGAAAGTCAGCTAGGATCGCCTACTGTGGCCTCTTTAGTGCGTCTGTTGTTCTCTCCTTGATTCTTACACAAGTTGCTGTTCCTTTGTTGCAAATTTTTCCTTGTATGTTTTTGTTTTTTAATTTATTTTTCTTCTCTGCTTTTATCTAATAGTGGTTAGGGATTCATTAAAATCTTGGGCTAAATTCTTAATATTAAGATATTATATACAAGCATATGTATCGGTGTTGCTGAGTTTATTTTGCTGAAGTATTTTTCCATAGCTCCTTTGATTTATTATGATGTTGGTGAGTTGGGTGGAGGGGGGAAAAGTAGTTTATGTAAGATCATTGAGGGCTGACCCAAAATCGTTGCTCCGTACAATCTTATCCTGATATTTTTCTTCAAACATTTTTTTCTTGCAAGTGGAGTTCTTGTTCTTCGTCAATCTTTTAACCAGCAACCACAAAATGAAACAAAGAAGCTAGATTTGACTTGTGTATCTTCGATTTTTAGCATATCTGCGTGGCTGCTGATTGATTGTGTGACAAAGATTTTCACTTAACATTATCAGCTTAATTTGAATTTGAAGGGGTATACTATGCTGATCACACCAAGGAGTGGTACCAGACAAATGCAGTTCTTCGGGTCAGTTTGGGGAATTTCCTTTTTTTCTCAGTGTTTGCCTTGATAATGAGTGATGTGAAGAATCAAAACGACGATCCTGATACATGGCACAATGGACGATGGATTGTAAAGATAATTATCTGGCTCTTACTAATCAGTCTTATGTTTTTAATGCCAAATGTCGTTGTAGATATATATGGTAAGATCTTTGTGTTTCACGACTTCTGATATTATCTTATGTCTGAGAAATTTACTTGGATACATTTTTATTTCATTTTACATCTATTTCTGCAGTAAGCTTACTGCTGCATTTCAAGAAGTATGAGAATTGTATTTTTTTTTTTCAAATTATTTACCCCCTGGTGCCAGTCCAAAAGTTCACATTGAAATTTTAAATTTTAAATTTGGAACCTACCTATGTTTTTGTGTTAAATTATACAAAAATTATGAGGACTTGATATACTGCATTGCAACAGGTAGCTAGGAAAAGGGAAGCAATTAATATGTATATATACTGGGAAATATACATGCTGGTTGGTATTGCAGTGGTTAATGATCCAATAATTGCAGGGTGTAGAATGTCTAGCATGATAAGTCATTTTTATAGTTCAAGTTTTCTTAGCCATAGATATATTTTGCACTTTTGCAGGGTTTCTGTCAAAATTTGGTGCCGGGCTATTTTTGTTGGTTCAATTTGTTTTACTATTGGATTTCACTTATACTTGGAATGATGCTTGTCTCGAGAATGATGAACTGAAATGGTATGTTTTTAAATTTGTTTATGCACCGTACCTGCAGTACTTCTTCTAACATTCTTGCCTGAAGAACTATCACTGATTTTTCAGGTACATGAATTTGTTTGCAGTATCAGTGGGATGCTACATTGCTTCTTTTATTTTCTCCATAGTTTTGTTCATTTGGTTCAACCCATCAGGTCATGACTGTGGCCTCAATGTGATCTTCATTGTTATGACCTTGATTCTTGCTGTTACATTATTTGCTTTCATTGTGTGTCATCCTAAGGTGAGGGACATGCTCTTTCTGATTCAAGATAAAACGATTGAGTTTGATTTTTTTAGATGCTTTCTTTCAATTTGTTTTGTGGTAGTTGCTTGGTTGGTTCTCTTTCTGATTTAATGTATAATTATGTTTTTTTTTTCGAATTAAAAATCGAAATATGTTTTCCTTCGGCGAACTCTAGGTCTTTGCTACCAAGATCATCTTTTGTAAAAAAAGCAAAAAAAGTTCCTTTATCATAATAAGATCATTTTGGTACCTGGTCAGGGACAATGCTGATCTGTTAGTTCAATCGTGAGCAGGTGGAAGGAAGCCTCTTTCCGACTTCAGTGATTTCTGTCTTCTTAACCTATGTGTGCTACATGGGTCTTTCTAGCGAACCTCGTAACTATGTTTGCAATGGCCTACGTACGGAAGCTAAAGCTGTCTCCATAAGCGCCCTTATCCTTGGAATGATTACTGCAGTTCTCTCCATTTTCTATTCAGCTCTTCGTGCTGGCTCAACCAAGGCCTTACTGTCATCCCTATCATCTCCAAGGGCAGGTATGGATATCCAGTTATTTTACAGCACTTCAGGACTTGTAGTTTTGGCTCTTGTTTGGGAGAGGAAGTTGGTAGAGGTTACCATGCTTTCTCGAGAGAACCTTTCTTGCTCATTTTGAACTTTAGCCATACGTTTCCAGTTATGGAGTATAAACTATGCTTCACCTGTTCCGTTTATTAGTTGTCAGAATCGATCAGCATGATTTATGTGCTTGAAAGGGTTATTCAGAATTCTCCAAGTCAATGCTCATAGCCACAATGTGGGTGATTTGGATAAGTCATATACTAACCTGTTTTGAGAAGATATATCTCTTAGGTAAATCATTATAATACAAGATAATTTAAGAGTTACATAGATTAGAGAATGGACTATGTGGACTTTGGCTTATCTAGTTTGGGTGAGGGGCTAATAAGGGAGGGAAGGGAAGGAAAATAAAAGTGTGCCTTCACAGTTTGAAATGTTCTTGGTGGACTGTGGAATCATGGTATTCAGGTTAGTCAGTTGTCAGTGTAGCGATGTTTGGGTTGTGCAGTAGTCACTAATTTTACTGCAAGTAGCACAATTCGGAAGGTAGTGATCTGAAGCAACTAAACAGGCAATGCAAAAAGCTCTTATGAACTCTTTGTAATGTAACTTCATGAGACTCAGGAAGTAAACAAGCCCAAATTAAGATTTTCAGCAACTATGTGGTTGAACACAGTACTGTAAATCCAAAATTATATGGTTTTCTTGGGAGCAACATGTTTTTTATTTGAATGAACAAAGCCTCTGTCACTTGCATATATACAGACGGTGTATTCATTTTCATTTAGCATTATTATTTGGAGCACAATATTCATACAGGTCTATATGATAAATTGAAGACAAAATAACTTAGATACACTTCAAATCTAACCATTTAAACTATGGGTTTTGTACTTGGCAAAAGTGAATATATATCATTATATATGGATAAACTGATAGACTTCAATCATTCCTGAATCATGTTGTTATCAAGTCTTCTCTATTCTGTCTTCCTGCCTCTTTCCCTTCTGACGAGTATATCCCTAGTGAACTCTGACACGTTTAGTGTCCACTAATCACAATATTTGGCCTCTTCCAATCTGGTAAGCTTTGCAGTTTTTTCCATGCTCACTGCAGGTGAAATTAACATTATTCCAAGCCCAATGGACGGTGGCGTGTACGCAGACATGCTCTTCTCGGGATGGACTAGTTTGTCCGACTGTTCAGAGGATGCTGAAGGTGGCCAAGACATGAAGGATTCAGAAATGTGGCGTATCAGACTTTCAGATTCAATATTTCATCTGATATTTGCCCTCACTACCATGCACTCAGCCATGCTTCTCTCGGGTTGGATCGGTTCGTCTGATAGTTCAGTTCTTATAGATATTGGCTGGACTTCTGTCTGGGTAAAGATCTGCACAGAATGCTTGTCTGCAGGACTTTTCATTTGGATTCATATAAAACATACTCAAGCTAGATACTACCCTGGATATTGGACTCGTTATTGAGGTGGTTATGGGCCTTATCACTACTGAGTACTGACCATTTCGATGCTCCCTTCTTTGTGAATACTACTTTAGGATCGCATTTATGAATACTACTTTAGGATGTCTATAAAATGTAATAAAGCTTATGAAGTAATAAGTAAATGGATTCATTTTTCGAATCTGTGGAAATTATGTGATTCAGAGAATGTAGATATAACAAATCATTTGCTAAAATAGAACTGACACTATTGTTGTAAGGGCATTGTTAAACGTCGCCCGTGATTCTCTAGCTACCGCCCGTATTTTGTACATGAAATGTTAATTTTGCCCTTAGTTTATATTTATATACGTTAAATGTATTTTCACTTTTACCACTCAATATCAGTTAATTTTACTCTGAGTTTTCGATGATTACTTTATGTATTTAAAACTTTTACCTCAGTAACATTTCATCTTTTAGTAACATTTCACCTGAGTTATATATGACAAAAAACATTACGACTACCATTGTATATGCGTACTTTACGTATTTAAAGTTTTTACCTCAATAATATTCGATTCATTTCATTTCTCACATTCTTCTTTGTCCATTACATCTATTTCCTTCGGTTCCTTCAGTTCAAATCCTTGAGTTCGATTTCTTCCATTTCGACTCTTTCAGTTCCATTCCTTATAGTCAATTTGACTGGTTGAATTACAACAATGTCGAATGAGATAATTCATTTCATTTTGTTGTATATTTAAGTATGATTAAGTTAAAATACGTGTATTTTTGTATATTTATAGTGTAGAATTAGGTTAACCGTATGTTTGAGACGTTTTTTATGTGTGAAAAATTGTGCAAGTTGGACGTTTTAACTACCACCACAAGCGTGCATTTTGGACGTTATTCATTGCTAAACAAACGTCCAACATGGTCGTTCCCTGCTCCTCAATAAACGTCCAAAATGGACGTTCCCTGCACCTCAACAAACGTCCAAATTAGACGTTTCATGCACCTCCATAAACGTCCATCATGGACGTTTCCATGCACCTCCACAAACGTCCAACATGGACGTTTCCATGCACCTCCCCAACGTCTAAAGTGGACGTTGAATTCATCACCCAAAACGTCTATGCTGGACGTTTACTCCCTCGGCCAAAACGTCCATGTTGGACGTTTACTTGCTCACCCAAAACATCCACATTGGACGTTTACATCATCACCCATCATCACCAAAAAACAACATTATTGCACTATTTCACAATGAATGTCCAAATTGGACGTTTACCTTAACATCAATATTGTTATTATAGTTAGTTATTGATTATTGTTTATTATAATTAGTTATTAATTATTGCATATTTAATTAGTTAATAATAATACTCGTAGTTTATTAGATTAATGACATTATTGTTTATTAATAATAATACGTATTGTATTTTACATGTTTGTATATATTAATAATAATAACTACGTCTGTATTAGTTAAATTTTGTTTAATTGTTAATAGTTAAATTATGTTTATATTAAATTAGTGAGCGCATTTGTATTTATTAATTACTTATTATTTATCATTCCTAACTTTAATATACATTCCTAACTTTCAAAATCAATTGTTATTAGAAATATCACTATACAAAATTTGCTTATTGATGTTAATTACGTATTAGAGTTACATGTCTAATATAGTGATCTCTATATGAAATTTTAGGACTTCGGCGGGGATGGAATTGATTATAGTGGCGTTTTCAGTCATGATCAATATTTTGCTACGTTTATGGACGCTAAAGTATGGGCTCAAGAAGAAGCCATGAAATATGGATTTATGTTGGTTTCTACAACACATAAACCTCAATCTGATGGTCGTGTGCATAAGTGGTTGTTTTGTGATCGATATGAGAAGACAAAGGATCAAAACCTTTCGAATGCACAGAGGTTTAATACGAAGAGAAAGGGGTGCGGTTGTAAATTTAGGATCAAAGCGTTAGAGCGTCTAGAGCGTGATGGTTGGTATATCGAGGGTGTTCCGAAATGGGGGTTTCATAACCATGAGTTCGTGGTGTATCCAGTGGGGCATCGACAAGTGAGTGGCTTAAGTCCAGCTACTAAGGAAACCGTAAAGGGAATGAGTGACGCACATGTGAAACCGAAGAAGATCTTAGCATCAATATTGGACCAGTATCCAAAAGACAACCCTAACGTGCGACACATTTATAACGAGAGATTTAAGATGAGGATGAAAAACTCTGAAGGAAGGAATGCAATCCAAGAGATGTTTAACCAAGCAAAGAAAAATGAATATGAATTTTGGTTTGAAATTGACACTGCGACATTTCAACTGACTCGTGTGTTTATGGTGCATCCTAAATCTAGCTTGATGTTACAAACCTGGCCATATGTGATTCTAATTGATTCAACGTACAAAACAAATAAGCATAGATATCCGCTGGTTGAGATAATTGGGATGACTCCGACAAGTTCAAACTTCGTGATCGGCTATGCAATCATGAAGGATGAGAAATCAGAGAGTTACTGGTGGGTGTTAGATAAACTGAGGCATCTAATTGGTTTTAAAGTTCACCCTAAAGTGATAGTGACTGATTGTGAGGGAGGTCTGTTTCGTCCCATTGCGAAATTATTTCCAATCGCACCATTTACTTTGCATATGGCACATTAACAACTGTGTAGGGAAGAAGGCGTACAACATTTTAAAAGATAAGATGTGCGCTGCTAATGTGAAAATGGGTAAATGGAGTAAAATTATGAATGCGAAGACAAAAGTGAAGTACAACAATGTAGTGATACAATTCTGGGATTCCTATGCGTGGTGCCTTATTCTGGTGCAGTATATAGAGAATCAATGGCTGCCCCACGCTGAGCGATTCGTGAAGTACCATACTAACCCATTCCTTCACCTAAGGAATAGGACGACATGCAGAGTTGAAAGCTCACACAGTGCCTTGAAGGACTAGTTGGATTCCTCCACCAGTGCTCTGGATACGCTATTTGAGCGTTTCCACAAGCATTTACAAACCCAGCGACAGAACGTTCAATACAACCTTGAGCAGTCACGTAGTCATCACGGCACTCTGTACCAAGAGTTTATATATAACCAGCTTCATGGTCGTGTTTCTCATTATTGTCTGTCATTGATTAAGGACGAGGTAGACCAAATGAGGAGGCTTGGTGCTACAATTGAGAGTAGTTGCGGGTGTGTTGTAAAGGCTACACATGGTATCCCGTGTGCTTGTGCTATATATCGAACGGGTGTGTAGAATTCATCAATGTTTTTAGTTGATATCCACCCATTCTGGAGAATTTTAACCATTGGCGCACCGCATTTAGACTCCAACTACGTCAATCGATCCGAGCAAGCAGTGAATGAATTACGGGGTCTGTTCGAGAGTATAGCTTCTTCAACCCCTTCCCTAGTACGTGATGCCTCCTGCTACCTATATGGCATATTGGAGCCTTAGAGATCGTACCTTCAAGAACCAGAGTCACTAACACAAACTCGAGGACGACCTTCACGACATGACCAATGTTCATGGGAGTACGCTTATGGACGTGAAATTTTGTCAAAAACTCGATCCAGACAATCAAGGCAATCATTTCGTCGTTTGTTGAAATCTGTGAACATGCCTCCAGTAATTGGTAGAACGGATATGGAGAACTTCTCGTACAAAGACAGAGTTCCAAGAATTATATTGAATTACATTGAAGGGTGGAATGATGTCAAGGCCGATGAAAATTGTGGCTTCAGATGTGTTGCTGATGCATTTCACAATGGAGAAGACAACTACCCTCTTGTACGGAGGCTCATATACAATGAAGTAGTGGCGAACTATGTCAAATACACTATTGTCTATTTTAATGAAGTTGATCGATCTCTCCAACGCATTAATTGGGAAGGTTGACATTGCGGGGAGGATCACTGGATGGAGGTCAGCGCTGATTTGTTCGCTATCACCAACATTTACAAGTGTGCAATAATGCTGTTTGGAGTTGGTTTACATGAGCGTGCCTTTTACCCATCCACTACAAGATTACCTTGGCATTCTCCATCAGCATACACTGCACCGGTTGCGGAATTGGCTATGCACATTTGGGGATTTACAAATATTTCATTCGGTTACACCTATCCTCTGATTTTCCTATTCCTCCGATAAACCGTTTATGGGAGGACATGCGAGATGACACTGTTGCTGGGTGGGACCATCTCTATGCTCGGAGAATGGAAAATTGGAATGATTTAGCTAACTATGTACCCTGACAACTAATAATGTACGTACTGAATTTCAGCAGAGTGCCAATTTCAGCAGAGTTTCCTCTGTAATTTGGACGCCCAAGTTATCGACAATTCTTTTAATAAACAATCCCAAACAGCATACACTAACATCAGATCGTCCATCATATTACACAATACAATCAAAATCAATTACAATACACTGTTCCATTTCTTAATCACCTCCTCCATTTGTTCAACTGAAAACTTAGAAAGATCACTGGTAAGACCTTCCTTATCTGCAAGGACACCTTGAGAAGCCTGAATCATTAAGTTCATCCATTACATAAACACAAAAGAAGATATATCAGTTTAGTTAGTAATTTATACATATTCAATGATAAATTAGGAGAATTAACTATTCGAGAACATGCCGCATCACCAGCTGTCCGTGGCGGCCAACCATCTCCTACCGGGCGTACACATGTATTCATAACGCATGGGTGTGAATACAAGAAGAACTGATCAAGATAATGATTAATGTCAAATGCACCATGGTTCTCGGCCATAGTTGGAATCAATGAACTCAAATCAAGGCGACTCGTCGCAGGAAATTGATCCCAAAACGCGCTCACTATACATTTTGGCCATTCCACCTTGTACTCCTTCGATTTAGCTGAACACGTGGCTTTTGCGGGCCACATTGGAGGGGGCGGGATAAAATGGATGAAACCAAGTTGGAAAACGCATCTCAGAGGCATATAAGGTTCTACGATGTCCTTATATTGAATAAGTCCCGTATATGACGTCCTTGGGAAATTAGCGATCGGATTAGGGAAATATGGCGACCAATTAACCTGGGATCGGGGACAATGAATAAAGTAAACAAACATAGAAGTTGAAAAAGGTACTAAGGTAATAAAGCAATAAATTAAATACGATGGTGTACCTCATGCGCACTCATGGTGTCCAGTTGGCATCGAAATTTAATCAGTCGCTCCAGAGTCTTCTTCTCGGCTCGAATTCCCCATAACTTGGTCCTTGGAAATTGGGTCATAGCAAACTTCGGGTCTCTATGGGGCCGAAAAGCTGGGAAGTACTCATAAATCCAAGCTTGCAACAATGTCATGCTCCCAGCAATCAATCCGGCTGGCAACCCCCAACTGGCGATACATATTTGCTAGGACTACCAATCCCCAAGAGTATGTAGAAATAGAATATGGCTCCAAAGCCTCAAGCAGACAATGCTTCCTATCCCTATCTCCATTCTTATCTACGAACAAGGTGCAACCCAATGCCAAAAATAACCACGCTGATAGCTGTGTATCCTCTGCCCTGTTTGCTATGAGACATCTCTTGTATAAAGACATAAGTTTCACACCACCGTTATGGTAGATGCTCTCGAGATCTTGTCCCCCAAGGATAGCAGGGTCAACACATAGAAGTTCACTCATTGTTGTGGAGGAGACATTAGTACAATCATCTACCAGCTTACCCTCTGCACGAACACCAAGAATAGCCTCTACGTCATTCAATAAGATAGTCATCTCATCGAATGAAAGGTGGAAGGAATTCGTATCTGGTTGCCAATGCTTGACAAAAGCGGATATCAGTGGCGCATCTATGTGATCGAACAATATACTTGGTAGAAAGAGAATGCTAGAATTCAGCAGTCGTTGTTGTATTTGACTTCCATCAAGCTTAGAACGAGCCCATTTATCAAGAAGGGAGCACATCTTGTAACGTTTTGACACTTCAATACACCGTTTATACGCTCCTTCCCAACCCAAATGTTGGTTGAAATGTGACCCAAAAAGTTAGGAATCACATTCCCATCTATAGGGCCACCAGGAACTCCACCCTTCACAACCCAAGAGTCATCTCCCTTCTTCCTCTTACTACTCAGGCCAGAAACAGTTGAAGAAGATCTCGATTCTGTTGCACTAGCAAATTTACCATCCACACCTTTGCGCAATCTAACATATTGATCCCCTAGTTGTTCCTACGGCATAACACTAGCACCACCCAAATCATAGTTCGGAATATCATCATCATCCTAATCCTGATCCTCGTCATCTATCACGTAATTATCCAAATCATCATCGTCATCCTCTCCTGCCTCGTCTGCCTCATCTACCTGATCCTTATGTAACTGCTGCAACCATACACCCTCTCTCTCCCAACGTGCAGAAGTTGAGATACCACGAGATCGAGGATGTCTCGGACTTAAATCACCCTCACCATGGATTATAAGTACCTAGTCCATTATATTAATGATAAATAATAAGTAATTAATAAATAAAAATTAATACTAATTTAATATAAACATAATTTAACTATTAACATTTAAACAAAATTTAAATAACACATACGTAATTATTATTATTAATATATACAAACATGTAAAATACAGTAGAATTACGACTAATTATACGCATTATTATTAATAAACAATAATTTCATTAATATAATAAATTACGAGTATTATTATTAATAAATACTACTATTATTAACTAATTATATATTAAATAATTACTAACTAATTATAATAAATAATTATTAACTAATTATAATAAATATTAAAGGTAAGGTAGTGCATAGGAAACCGTCCATTGTGGACGTTTGGTAGTGCATAGGAGTGGACGTTTGGTAGTGCCAATGTGGACTACCAAAGGGGACGTTGATGTGGCATAAGAACCGTCCAACGTGGACGTTTGATGAGGAAATGATAAACGTCCACTAGCAGCAACGTCCAATGCAGACGATTTTGAGGACAAGTTAAATGTCCAAATTGGACGTTTTGTATAGGCAAAAAAAACGTCCTTCTTAGACTAGGTTTATCCGCCAAACACGATTCTCATTATAATTTTTTTTTCATCTTCTTCCTCAAACACAACTCAAATTCACCAAAATCGACAATGGCGGAAGCTGATACTAAATCATTATACTCCATTAAAATACATACAAATAACTTCAAATTAGTTTAAAATCAAAATAATACACATAAGAAACCATTAATTGCTAAAAAAAACAAATCAATACATACTTTTGACAATGAAGAACCCGTTAATCCTCTTAGAGCTTTACCCGCAACTCTACTTATTTTTCCACTCAAGCTTTGACTTGGTTCTTTACCCGCTCTTGACATGGTGAATTTTTGAAGAAAAATTTGGTTTTATGAAAGAGGTTTCTTAGGAGAGAAATAGGTGTTTGAGAGAGTTTGAGTGAGTGAATGAAGAAAAAGTATTAAAAGAGTGAAAAAATAGGTTTATAAGAGATGGTAAAAGAAAAGAGTACAATTAGGGGAATAAATGGACTAAATTAGGTCATTCATTTAAACATTAGTAAATGAGTTAAATTAGATTAGTAAATTAAATTATTAAATTAGGTTAGTAAATAGGTTAAACTAGATTAGTAAATTAAATTATTAAATTAGGTTAGTAAACTAAAGCCTTAAATAATTATTACATATGTTTAAATAAGGTTAGATTAAGTATATAATATATAAGGCCAAAATCGTAAAGAAGGTGTAAAATACGTATAAAATACGGGCAATAGCTGGATAATCACGGGCGGTGTTTAGCGATCCACTAGTTATAAAAGGTGTTTCTAGTCTTTTTTTTTCATTCCATAAACAAACAGTAAAAAAAAAACTAGGCTACTAAAAATGAAGAAATTGATAGTCTGGTTGTATTAGCCTAAAGATGTGTCTTACAAACCTGATCTCTCGCAACCTTGCCCCATATCCTTGATTCTTTCAATAGTATTTGCAATTCGATAATGTGCGAGGCACTATATTGGAGAGAAGTGACCAATATAACATAGTCTTACAAAATTCAAGTAGAAGACCATTTATGGTAGGTAGGTACACCATTCCATGGCTCTTAGACAAGAAACAACCTCGGCCATAGTAGCCAAAAAAGCAAACCCCAAAACAAGTCCTCATTTTCCAACATCTTCACTATAAAACCATAAACTACTTCCAAGCCCGAACCTGCATGCCCTTCTCGTTTGTCCCAAGCTCCATCTAATTGAAGAGTAACGACCACCTTTCCATGGGAATCACACCCTAATGAAACCAAATCAAAGACAGGAGGAAGGGAACTAGCCTCCTATAGAGGATGTAAAAATCATAGAGCTTCTGTTCATCCTTCCATATTGGTAGCTTAATTAGCATAAAACTAGAATTTTTCTTCAAACAAAGTCAAACCTCACCTTACTACTCATTGTAAGCCCTGTTATTTCTAGTAGTACACAAGACCCAAGTGTTATCATGAATAACAAATACATCGAACTCTTAATATCATCCATGCTATAGAACAACTAGGCATGAAAAGAGGGCCAATTAATAAAAGACTGACTCTCATTGAAGTGTGGTCAAATCCTTAGAGACCCACTCATCAAAACCTGATTTGCAAAAGGATATAAACGAAAAATATGATTTACATCCTCTTCACCCAATCCACATTCTGAACAAACTACCGGTATGTTAATCATTCCTCGACACTAAATCTATTGCATAACCTGAATATCTTTGTAGAAAAATTTACACAGAAAAAGCAACTAGCTAGGTTTAACCGGTTTATACCAAAGACGTCAACTGAATCTATATGGATCAAAGGTGCCAACCTCCTCATGTCCAACATCCCTTTTACCTTGAAGGTAAGCATAACAAGACTTCATTGTTAACTTGTCTGACTTATGAAATAATCAGTAAAGGAAATCTTTTTGTTAAGCTAGGGAGGCTCCATGCGAAGAAGTTCTCAAACTACATTTTCTTCAAAGACTTTGAACAATATTATCGAATTCCAAGATCCTGAATTCATCTCCAAATAAACTACATTTTCAAAGAATTACATGCTTAAGTTAAAGAAATGTCAGACCGACAAATGGGAACCTTTCCAATCACCCACTTATTTATACGGGCACGGACTAAACTCCCATCACCTATCTTCCATGCACTACCCTCCACAATCAAATTCTTCTGTATTCATAAACTCATTAAGCCCCGAGATAACTTTGCTCCTCATGGTGGGTGATTTCTTCCCAAAAATTGGGCAAACAAAGTTCTAAAGCTATACAACCTCAAGACTAGCAACTACGATTACATGCCATGCACCATACTTGCTTCATTAGATATGCCTTGTTTAAGTCTGCTAGTCTATTATTTTAATTAAAGGTTCTTTTAATTATATTGACCCTTTAACAATGAGGATGGAAATAACTTTAAAAAATTAATTACAAACACATAGAGTATAGTGGTTAAATATCGTGCCATCTCTTTGAAAGAGTTGGAAATTTAAAGTAGTGTGACAATTGCTCTTCTTCAACTTGTCAACTACTCAAATATGTGAAACTTCCACCATTTGCGCCAAATTCATATTTTAGTTATAGTTTCAACTAGTAATGATTGAGGAAGTACGTCTCCAAAATCACTTGTATAACCTTTTTTTTATTGCATTACTTCGTTCAATCAGCCACATTGTGCACATAAGACATCAAATAGAATGTTACATTGAAGACTTCTATACGGAAATAAGATTATCATTTATACCTAACACTTCCTTTTCGTCTAACTAACTTGTAGTGTTCAATTACTTCATTTTTGGCCTATTAGAAGGGTTAGAGAAAAAAACATTTTATTTGTATGACTTTTTTAACCTTATTTTTCCAAAATTTTATCAAAGGTATTGTTCTAATATTTTTGTTAATCTTGATCTTTTTTAGGCCTTAAAAAATTTCCATTGTTTAGATCCATGTGCACTAAATATGCGTGTGAGCATAATATTTCACACAGAATGCATAGACCAACTATAGGACAGGTATAGTTGCATTTATTAAAGAATTAGGGATATGATGTATAGGCATCATTTTATTTACGGGTGTTTATAAGCTTGATAGTGTTTGGTGCGAGGTAGTTTTGTTATTAAATTATAGGAAAGATAATGAAAGAATCAAAGTAGGAATCATCAATAAATTTTAGAAGAATATTTATACATCTTTGCAAAACAACACAAAATTAGATGACCAACACGACATAGTCAGTGGCAATGATACATCTAGGATGCATGAGAAATTAGATACTTCGTATTAGATCATAAAGTATCTCGATTTTTCTCCAACAAAGTGAATGAGAAGTAGTGATTGAGGGAGACACCCAAGTTTTGGTACGTCATTCTTGAATTAAATCCTAATTCTTATCAATATACCCTCATTTATAAAATATTTCCCTAATTTGTTTGATTTTCACCAATTTCCGGGTATTAGATATTGAAATTTTTTAGAAATAGAAGATTGAGGGCGGAATTTGGGGTTTAGCATCATATAATTAATGGGATAGGAGGATTAGGGATAAGGACATGTTTGGTTGGTAGGTGCAAAGATGATGGTGTGATGGTGTGATGCCATGATTGATTACAAGTAAAATATCTAATATAGTATAATTTTAATTTTAAAATATTTCAGACAAATAAAACATGATTTTATTGAAGAAAAAATATAGAGAGAATAACATTATAAAAATTAAATCTTTGTACAAATATAAAAGAATAAATATAAAGGGTATTATTGTATTTATAAATTATATTTATAATACCTATATGACTATATAATTATATTAGATTTTTTCAACTTTATTTTGGTGTTGTAGGTTGTTTATGATGCAATATAGTTTAAAATATTATTTTAATGTCGATTATCAAACTTTTTCCTAAAGTAATTAATAAAGATATTTGAAATTCTTAATTTTACAAGTTTTCATGCATTTGCACAGACATATACTAGTTTACATTATATTTAAAAGTGTTAGGTAATTTGCAAGCGTTGGTTGTGATTCCTCTAAAATAATTGTAACCGTAACTTGCCTTTCTACAAAACTTTGACAAACCACCGTCCCATCTTAATTCCCATGTCAGCATAGTAAATTCTACTCCACAAAAATAATCCTGCTAACATGCGCTCCATCTCCCGTCCTCCTAACCCACCCGAATTCCATCACTAACATGTGCCACACCCTCTTCACGTCCCCGATGCCTTCCTCTTCCTCCTCCTCCTCCTGCAAACCACCAAACACCACTACTACACCTCTTGCTCCCAGCCCCCGTCCTAGGGGTGGGGTGAGCAGGGCGACTGCATGTGCCCGATTAAATACGGTCTGTTTTTCTAATGCTAAGATAAAAATAAAAAGGATATAAATATAATATGTGTAAATTTTATCATATTAATTGAAGTATCTCAATGGTAAATGACCTACCTTTATAAAGTTTTTAATGTAATTTGGCATGATTTCGATTCTCTTTACTTGCATATTTTATGATTATCCATTCAATTCCTTTTTTCTTATCCCCATACTATATATATACTTCATACGAATTAAAAAAAAAATAAGCAACAACCTACTAAAACTAAATACAACATACAAAATATTATTGTCACCAAAATAGCTACTTATGTCACAAAAAAAATTGTAAGAAATTCAACTAAGTATTTTGTCTATTAGTTGTACACAATTATCATTGTTCCTCATTTTGTTAATGCAATAACATCTTATTAATTCATTGTATTTAGAATGTATACTATATTTATTGATTTGTGAAGAGAACTATTTATAATATGTAAAGAGAAATTACCATAATAATAAGATACTTGGTAAATAAAAACTTTTATGAAGTGGGTTGTTCACGATATTGTTTTAATTAAAATTTTTTATTAATGATTTATGTGGTTATAATGCATAGTATTATCTTTAATCATAATTTTTAATAGTTTATTTATTTTGTGAAACCATTATTTAATTTTTTATATTTGTTAAACAAGAAAATAAAATAATACGAAATACATTATTAAATTTTAGGGGTAAAATTTCTTATTTCGCCATAGGCCTCTAAAATTTCAGGAACGGACCTGCTTCCTCCGCCGGCACCTCTCCCCCTTCGCAACCGCCACCCTTGATCTCCTCATCCTAATCCTCGTCGTAATATCCGTTATATTCCTCTTAACCTCCTACTTCTCCTATATCTTTAACTCCATCTCCCTCCTCCTCTCCCACTCCTCCCTCCTCCACCACTTCTCCCTCCTCTACCTCCTCGGCTTTCTCCTTCTCTTTCGCCCTCGTTGCCGTCTCCTTTGAGATTTGCTGCTGCTCCGGCCTCTCCCTCCGATCCCGCAAATGCCACAACCCCAAATGCAAAGGCCTCAAGAAGGCCCTCGAGTTTAATTTGAAGCTTCAGACTAGAGAATGCGTGAAGAAAACTTCTTCGCCATCATCATCGATGTCGAGGGGTCCCACATTTGATCTTGACAGATTGCCATGGAAAGGGGGCAGTGAGACTAACCTTGATTATGAGTGTCTAAGGGCGGAGTTGAGGAAGATGGCGCCGCCTAATGGTCGCGCAGTGCTGCTGTTTAAAGCTAAGCGCGGATGTCCAATTGTGAAGTTGTTCGGTTGGGGTCCTAAGAAAGGACGGAAGCATAAAAAGTAACTACTTCTTATCTTTGTTTTGTCAATTGAATTCATTACTTGAAATTGTAATTGATCGATTTGTTAAAGTTTTGAAATTGTATTGATATTCCTAAGGAGGAAGTACTAAAAATCATTAGAAACCACTTTCACTCCAATCCACTTCTTAATTTTCTAAACAACAAGAGCTGATGAAATTCACATGACTTATCACATAAGAGCTAACTCCACCCGCAATCTACAATGAATTGTAGCTTGACTTTCTATATAAGTTTTTCAAGCTATTATACTTTCAAGATATAAAATCCTTTGATTGATAATTGTATTTTAAATGATTTTTTTAATTAAAAACGTTTTGTTTTTGCTTCTTCCAGGTTGCTTTGTTTAGCAATACCTGCTTTCAAGCAGGTTGTTTAACTTGTCTCTCATGGTTAGCAAGTAGCTATAATTTTAAAATAAATCGCAAGGAGGTCCTTTAGTTAATCCATGGGAGTTTCTTTAAGGGGAAACTATCAGTCTCATGAATATATCTACCTTGTCTTTAGCATTTTTAGGTGGCTAACCAAAGAATAAAACAATCCTTTGGCATGGACCAATGATTCCATACCCATTATCTCTATGTTTCCAACTTCCCTGGACCCTGCAACATGTGAAATAACTCTTTAGTATTTAATTAGAGTTATCCATCCATAGATCTCCTTGCAAAGCTAAGATGATTTCTGCCTTTGTTTTACATATGCACTTTGAAGCCTGACTAGCACTCGTAGTGACCTGTTACTCCTTCTATGAATTGCCCTTAATATACACATTATGCACCCAATTCATCCCCAAATTATCAGCCTTTTGAGCCACATTACATGCTTCCTTATGGCTGCTTTATTCCTAAGCATCACATTCCTAATTCCAAGATTACCACAATTTTTAGGAACACAAAGCTTGGCCCATGCCACCTGACTAGGTCTAGAATTATTTTGTCTCCCTATACAAAGGATCAATTTATAAATGGAGTTTAACTTCTTTAAGACTGATTTAGGAAGGATGAAATACTGAGCCCAATACACATTTATACGCTTCCACGCTGAGTTAATAAGTTGTAAACAATGAGTTGAGGATAAATGTTTGGAGCTCTAGACTTTAATTCTTGCCACCATTTTGTCAATTATCAGCTCATAATCAAATGCATTCAACTTCTTTGAACTCACAGGCATCCTTAAATATTTGAAGGGGAGAAAGCCGATTCTAAAACCAGAATATCAGTAATTCTCTGAACCTACTGTTGCTCTATGCCAAAAATATATACCTAAGATTTGCTCTTGTTTGTGAATCTGTAGTGTTCTGGAATAATTCCAGCTCTTTGAGTATATTTGTAAATGATCAACAAAATAAAGGTGATTGAGCTTCAAAGACTTACATCTTGAGTGAAACTTTAACTCTTTTTTCTTTCGTATATTTGTCATGATCCTTATGAGATATTCCATAAATAAGACAAATATTAAAGGGGACATGGGATCACCCTACCTAAGATTCCTCTTGGACATAAAAAAAAACCCTGAAGAAACTCCATTTAAGAGAAGAGTAAAGCAGAGACTTGTTACACAAGTCACACTAGATCAGTGAAGAAACTAGGAAAGCCAATATTGAGCAACATTTCTCTCAAAAAACTCCATTTAACTATGTCATATACATCAACCTTAAGCATACAACACTCACTTCTCTGGCTCTTCCTATACATCCTTACCAAATCTTGACACACGAGCACATTATATAGGATGATTCTCCTAGATATAAAAGACACTTGTGTACAGACACAATCTCAGGCAATACCAGTTAGTCTAAGTTTTTCGCAAATTAGTTGTGATACTTTTATATATGACTACACAACAAGAAATGGGCCTAAAGTCACCTATCGTGTTGGGGCATTTGACCTTAGAAATTAAGGTTATAATAGTGACATCAAGTTCCTACAATAATTTACCTCTTTTGAAGAAATCAAGGATAGCTGCTGCAAAGTCTACACCAATAATATCACAACTTTCCTTGAAAACAAACCATTGTAGCCGTCAATCCTCGGGACCTTCTCATTACAGGTTGAGAACAAAACTCTTTTCTCATCTTCTACTGTAAAATTGCTTCCAAATGTTCCTGTTTCAACACAGGGCCTAGCAGAATGTTATCCTCCTTAATACTACATCTATCTTCCATTCAAGAGCCTAAGAGCTTTTGGTTTAAATCAAAAGCATCATGTACATCATCAGAATAATTCACCCTTTCTTCACTTCCATTTTGAATTGAATAAGTCCTATTATGTCTTCTCCTACCTTTTATACTCTGGTGGAACAACTTAGCTTTCTCATCGCTATTACTAAGCCATTGGATCTTAGCCTTTTGAATCAGAAAAAGACATCCATATCCCATGAGCTTTCCTGTACTTCTCATCTGCTACTTTTTCTACTAGATCATGATTCCCTGGATCTTTATGCAATTTCTCCTGTGAATTATGAAATTCTTAGAGTGGTTGAATTCCAGAGGCATCTCACTGAACCCCTTTTGTTAGAATAGCTCAAATATTTGAGGCTCTTCAACTTCTGCCCAACTTTAGACATAGCATATCCCTCAACTTCCTAAAACCAGTTCGCCCTCACAATGTCTTTGAAATCATGAGCTTTTGCCTATATATTGAAGAATCTAAAAAGTCTTTTTGCACAGTCTTATCAGGGCAATGCAAACTAAACCCGGGCAGTGATCAAATTCCCCCTCTTGTAAATAGGCAACTTCAACAGTAGGCCATGGATCACACCATTGGTCATTAGCACTAAACCTTTCAATCTTTGATAAAACCCTAACAGCCCCTTATTTATTTATCCAAGTAAAAGCTCTCCTTATATCCTTGATGTCACTCGGCATATAATTCTCTACACAATCCCGGAAATGCCCTACTTCTTCCATTCTCACTGGGGATCCAATCTTCTCATCCAAGTTCCGCAAGGTATTATAGTCCCCATGACCACCCATGGACCAGGAATACTATTAGCGATGGACTTTAGACTATTCCATAACTCCATTTTTTCTTTCCTAAAATTCAACCCATACACACAGGTGTCTAGGAAACTACAAGCCCCAGTTGGAAAAATCTTACAATGTATAAATTAAGGTTTACACTCCAATATGGAAATATTGAAAGTAGAGGGTTGTACAATTCTACCTCTATTTACAGTGTTATTATTTGTTGCAAAACACCACCTAGGACATACATTTAGGTACAAATAAACCATGGTAGATGATTTGACCCTTGTCTCTAGGACGCTTAATTGCTTTATGTAACGACTGTGAATGAATCTCTACACCTCAGCTTATTTATCACATCTATTCAACCCCTGACATTTCATACAAGAATACTATCCATGATGTTCAGCTGGTCATTATATGGAGCCTCATGCACTATGTAAAAAAATATATTAAACAAAAGATCATTGTAATATCTCAAACGTTTTTTACAGCTGTCTTCAGAATAGGTTTCCCACCTCTGCCCACTACTTGAAAACCATCGTTGTCCATGTTATTTCCTGTCTGAGCTGTATCAGCTTGTATTACTTTAGTAGTGTTACTCAACACTAGTTTAGTTGTCACTTTTTGCTGAGGTACCTTCATCCCCCACACCTTCTTGGTCTTCTTCTGCACACATAGATCACCAATGTGGCCACATCCCTCAAATATAGAATAGTGACTATACCAGTTGTTCCTTTGATAAACCCTTTTTCAGTAATGAATTTGATAAAATCAAACAAGTTTTGATTAATCTCCACTTCCGCAGTGATTCTTGCAAACTTAGTTTTATCTCTTCTCAAGGTAGCTTGATCCATCTTGATCATCTTACCAATTCATCCCACAAACTTGGATAGACATTTCTCACCCCAATTATTAAGGTTCAGACCTGATAATTGAATCCATGTTGGAACAGTTTAATCTCATCTTTTGAAGTATCCATATCTGGGCTCCAAGCTTTCACAACGTGAGGTTTCCCATAATAAAAAAAACCCATTTCTAAGCACCTAGTCCCTGCTCTCAATTGATCCAAATTGCAGGATGTACAGACCCTTCTTCAACAAGAAAACCTTATCAATCCCTTGTTCCCCGCAAATCCTTTGCACAAACCCCTCCATCATCTCCAATGGTGTATTTTTGCACCCGTTACAAAACACACAATCAAAGAAGCCCAATAGCTCACTTCTTGAATGTCTTCAATGTCATTCTTGATTAGGTTTTCCTCAACTATATCCTTCTTAGATATCATTGTTTCAATACCATTATTGAAGATATAGGGGTTATAACTTTATATTAAAAAACCATATGAATAACCACATGAAAGATAAAGTTATAAGTGCCTACAATAACATGTAAGAAAATAAAACATCAAGAATGGCATCAAGAATGGCATCAAGAATTAAATATCATGACATAACTCTTACATAAATCTTAGGAAGGATGAAATACTATGGCGTAGTAAACAATTCAATAATACTAGTTTAGAAATTTGAACAAGGAAAAGACATGCAAAAAGAAAAGGCTTCCTCTTGCCACTATTCTTCAAATCATTACACTTCTAAACAAGATGTCATTACTACATGACTAGCAATAAGCAAGTTGAAGTGTAGATCACCTTAGAACTTTAGTCATTTAAATTGATATCTGTTCTTTTTTTTTCTTTCTAATTGAAATTCAAGAAGAAATCAAAACAATATTAAATAACATTAAGATTGTATGAAAAAAAATTAAAATTAATCTAAAAATAAGACTAGATTCTATTAAAAAAATAATACAAGTAGGTTAAACTTGGTATTGACTGTGACAAGTCATACTATTTTATTGGTGTGACAACCCTAATTCAAACAAACTCAAACCCGCTGACAAAAACCTATAAATGATTCTATATATTTTGTATATCTTACATACACATTAGTATACCTAAGGGTTATTTCTGTAAATCTAATATTAGAATTTTTTTGTCTGATATTAAAATGTCTATATATTAGATTATAATTCTATATTGAGATCTTTATTTGTTTACCCGACGAGACCTTTATTTGTATACCTATGATCTTTATTTGTATATCTAAGACCTTTATTTGTATACCAGAGATCTTTATTTGTATACCAGAGATCTTTATTTGTATACCTGAGACCTTATTTGTATACTTGAAATCTTTATTTGTATATACCTGAGACCTTTATTTGTATACCTGAGATCTTTATTTGTATACCTGAGATCTTTATTTGTATACCTGAGATCTTTATTTGTATATCTGAGACCTTTATTTGTATACCTGAGATCTTTATTTGTATACCTGATACCTTTATTTGTATACCTGAGATATTTATTTGTATACCTAAGACCTTTATTTGTATAATTGAGATAATAAATTCAATATCTGAGACATTTAATTTTATAACTGAAATCATAACTTGTATACGAAGGATTTTTATACTTGAGATCATAATCTTTATACCTAAAATCATGATTATCTCTATACTCAAGATCATAAGTTTTATACATGAGATCATAAGCTATAAATTTGATACCATATATAATGTGTAACAAAGTATACTATAAATTTGAGATCACTGCCATCTCACAAATTGAATTCGATCCAATCAATCTCCGATACCTTTAGTAGATCGTGTGTGGGTCTGTCGTCCTCTTCGTTATAGTCCTTCTAGAATCAATAGCATTTCGTCGGAATACATCCTGTCTTTTCGCCTTAGTAGTCCTATTCCTATACATAGTCAGCTCCCCAAACATGGCTACTAACAAAATAAGACTAGAAGAAGGTGACTCGCGCAGACAGCTGACCCCTTTTCAATAGAAAAGAATAACCAAACCAACCCAGCTGGTTGGTTAATCTCAGAGATCTTATCGGCTAGCAACGGTCAAAAGTTTCTACCAACAACGATAACAAAGAATTTTCTTATTCGAGAGGTTTTTCAAATGCAACAAAGTCGATTTTTTTCTTGAAATTAGTTTAGAAGAGAGAGAATAAAATCGGTCTAGGTTCAATAACATTGTAGGATTTTTGGTGGATGGGTAAGGGATTGACGGGTAAGAAAATATAGTTTGGACGAGAAGAGGGGTAGTGAAATTTTATTGGATTGGACCAGTCTCACCAAAGATATGATGTGTCTGTTTCACCCAATATTTTTACTAAATAAGTAGTGGAATTTAGAAAGTCCATGACATTATAAGAAAAAATTATCAAATCACAATATTAGACTAAAATACAAGGATTCCAAATAAGAATAACATTTTGAAATTTCTAGATGGGAAAATGAGAGGAAAAAAAACAACGGAGGGAGTAATTAAATTGGGGCTAAAATTAGGGTTCATCATTGTCGAGTGGGATTTGGATAAAATTAGTTCGATTTTTGACATAAAACAACAATCTAATTATGTACTTATGCTATTCAAACAATTTTGAAGCATTATTCGAACCAAATTCACACAAAGGAATTAAAATTCATGGTTTATTTGTTCGAATTTATGGTAAGGCTAAACACGAAAAATCAAGAAACCCATTTCCAAACCAATTTCGTGTATTTTGTTTTACTTAATCCAAGCATCAAAATACTTTAAATTAATTAATCAAATGAGTAAAACTAATTTTAATTAATTCACATAATAAACCCCTCCTAATTGAATCAAAATAATAAAATTTAGCATACAAAACCATAACTTAATTATCAAAACTAACAAATATTAGAGGTGACTGCAGGATTATGATACGTGATTTCCTAAAAATCCGATTGGAATTGCTCTATTGTCGAACGCAAACCCTAGGGTTAGGAGTACTTGAATTGTAGTATTAAATACATAAATATTCATCTCTTTATATAGCGAATAAAAGATAAATGAATAAGAGTCAGAACTCTTAATTCCTTCATACATGCCCAGACACAATTTTAAAGTTATGTGAAGATATCAAAAGCTCATACATCAACATATAACGTGATGATAACAAGTGGACACTCTTCTTAGACGGCGAGGACCCATCGTAACCATAGAATACGTCCCTAATCGAAATGCGTACATTTGTCTCGGGGCTTGGACTATTGATGATAACAGAGGGAGAAATGGCTCATTCTGTAAGTTGTGAGTTCAAAGCAACATATAACGAAGCAGAGTATGAAGCTTTGGTGCTTGTCAGGGATATAAAGATCAGACATTAGGAAGTATGGTATGATTCACTCCTGATAGTAAACCAGATCAATGACAAGTATGCAGCCAAAGACTCCTAGATGACGACTAAAAAGCTAGTAGTAGACTTCAATTTGATAGTTGTAACATCAGTCAAATCCCAAGGGATCAGAACACTCAAGCAAAGGCAGCACCCAAGAAAAGGAAACAGCAAGATGGTGGGTTTTCATATTCCGCGGAACTGAATTGTCGATATCCACTGAATTTTTACCAACTGAAGAAGAGCTAAGATCTTTTATCTGAACGCCTTGACAAGTTTGGGTTCTTCAGTAGACCTGAAGATGAGTAGTGTACCGATCATACACCTCTTGTTACCCAACAATTGAGAACGAAGCGCAGCCAATCGAAGACATGTCTCGATGAAGAGTGGAATAAACCTTATATTGACTGCTAGAAACGAGAACCTTTGCCTCCAGACTCCTTGAGGTTTCGAGCTTTCTTCATTTTGAAAGGAGTCTTATTCAAAGTCAGCATCCTAGTTATATTTGCGGTGTTTGGAGAAAAAAAAAAAAGAATCCCAGCAAGTTTGGAAACCATTCTGGAGCAAGGAGCTTGTCAAATAGAGGGCTACGAATGGGGTTATACTGGTCCTCAATGGAGCAAGACGCCATTAACTTCATCAAAAGATGCAGCACCTGTTAGGAACATGTTGCAGTGTCCCATTCACCCGCAGAGCCGTTGCACCCTTTCCTTTCTCCTTGGCCATTCATGAAGTGGGTAATGGATGTAGTTGGGATTGAGCAAAGGCGTTCAAACAAATAATAGACACTAAGAGGATGTCTATAATAAACGTCTTGTGTAAATGTGGCATTCCTTCCGATAACGTATGCGAAAATGGAAGCCAATTCATCCGCAGAAGAACTACACTCTTAACACCTCGATATTCAAAAGTTAACAGACATGCGAAGTCAAGCAACAAGACAGTAATCAGATTGTTCTAGAAAATGTTGGATCAGGCCAAGGGAAGATGGCCTGAAGAGTTGCCCTTGATACTATGGGCAGATAGGACAACACCCAAGACTACATGTCACACTCCGTTTTCCCTTGTCCACGGTTGCGAAGCAGTGATTCCTGCTGAAGTATCAACAGCTTGTTACGGGTTGTGGCTGAAGACGAAAGTAACAATGACATTGACTCAACGGATGAGTAGCAAGAACAGGATTTGGTAAAGACAGCCTCTTATCAGCAAACGGTGGCTAGGAGTTTCAATAAGAACAGGAGGGTAAAGACGGCCTCTTCTCAACAAATGGTAAGAAATGGAGTGAATATTTACTGAATAGAGGGCATATGTGTAAAAATGAATCAATAGTCAGAAAAGGTAATTACATTAAGACGAGTACAGATCCTCCCAATTGTTTAAGCAGAGAAGCCATAGTTCTCTGTCTACGGAGAAAATCTACCTTAGGAAGATACTTCATTTATCAAATTACTGGTAAATGCATAAAATTTTCTAAGATTGAGAAAAACAAAAAATGACTTGCCAATCAATCTTTAAAATAATGAGTTTCCAATCGAAAGTAAAAAAATAACGACACTAAGCTAAGCCTATCAAAATTTCCAAATCTAGCTAAAGATGCATTAGCCCCTTGATACATTGAGCAATGTCAGCCCTGATCTTACAATGTACACCTGATATAATGTCCCCTTCCTCCCCTCAAATTGAAAAAAAAAAAAACCCTAAAGAAGAAGAGAAGACACCTATTGTACAAGGATTAGCTGTTTAGTCTTAAATGTGGGTAATAGGTAAACATGTGCTCCCTTCAACAAAAAAAATAAAAATAATTTTGAAAAAAAAAAAAATACACTCATTAACTTACAATGTGGTCATGGCTGCACAACAATCCTACGCGAGACTCATGTACAATCCTAGATATTAGTAGGCACCATATATATAAAACATATCCGGTGCAGAGAAGCTCACAGAGATATATGAGGGTCATCACTCACTTTCTATGATGAGCTGGGCAGCTGCACCCATGGTATTCATCCCACCAGTCATAAGCAACGCTAAAGCAATATCCTCCTCATTCCATTGTACCAGTCCTTTGCTCAATCTCATTAATACATTCACGTCCATTTCCACCACCCAATGTGGTGCGCACCCAACCATCAGGCTTATGAACCTTGAAACGTAAGCCTGCCAAACCACTGAATCACAACCCAGCGAGATCTTACCATCTAAAGCACCAGCTAGAAATTCCAAGTATTGCCCAAGAATTCTAGGGCGTCGTTTGGATGCTGGTGATGAAGAATCAACACCCCAAGCAAAGGCTCCACACATCACTGCAAAATATGCCAGCGCGTAACCTCTGAATGCCGAAACAATGTCTTCTGTTTCTTCTTCCAGCGCAGATCTCTGAACAGCTATGAACCAAGAAGGTAGAGTTTCTTTTAGCAGACACTGAACCAAGGACTGTCCACCAGATAACCACAAAAGTGTAGCAGCAAGAGAAGCTGCAAGTTTCACTTTGGTCATTGCTGCATCGAGTGAGACCTGTCCGTACATTGGTCCAACTTTCATCTTTTTTTCTTTCTTTCTAGTATGCTTGGATATCCTGGCACCTACTATCTCTCGAACAGACTGCATTAAAAGAGATATAATTTCCTCTGCCAAATACATTATCTCTCTAACAGAGCGATATACACGCAAATACAGAATTCCTGGTGCAACAGGAGATATTCCCCCATTGAAATGAGACCCGAATCCATGGCCAAGAAGGGCAGCAACCCCACCTCTGCTTGTAGTAGGATTGGTGCTCAGGCCAAGTGTTGTGGTGAAGCAACTCCTTAAAAGCTGAACCACAGCATTGTTGTCATGGAGGAAGACGGTACGCGATGCCGAGAAGACAAGAAAATCACTCCAACGCTTTGCCTTTTGTGTCCACAAAGAAGCAACAATAGGCATGCAAGGCCACGGACAGTCAGCTGCAAGGGATTCAAGTGCAGGTCCCGCAAGATTGAGGAAACGCTGAGATACTTTGTCAAGTTTATAGGTTATAGTGAAGCTCAAAAATGCAGCCAACGGCAGAGGAAGGGTGGCTGGAGAGCTAACTGCTGTAACAAATGTAGATATTTGTTATTTTGGAGAAATAATAATGCAGTATGATAATGATAACTTTTACGCGAAAATATGTGGAGTACATGATATTGATTAAAATGACAATATACACCAAAAATTTGGATGTTTATGGTTGGAATTGCTCAGCACATATTGGCTGACATGTATGAGAAACAAAAGCTGAAGCTAAGTAACAAATTTATCAAGGGATGCTAAATGGGGTTTACGAAGCATAAAAGGTTTCTATAGCTAAATTATATTATTAAATATAACTACTGTTTTTTATTATCCACAGAATCACCAAAATGGGGAAATTTCAAGTGACGACGTAAAATTATAATACAAAAGTTTTCCTATCAATTCTTCAGTGCATTTCACGAGCAAGTTGTACCGTTGGTTGCTACACAGGCACACATCAACCCAACTAAACCCACCCCATTTTGCCAAAATGGTCACAATTATATTACCTTGGAAGTCAAGGGACAAAGTTTAGATACAATATCCAACACATACTAAAATGGGAAATTATAAAATTGCCAAGGATGGGAATGCTATAGTTATAGTACCTGCAGCAAGACTTGGAACGTCAACCCCAGTTGCTTCAAGTATTTTCTTGATCTGTTCCTCAACATTGGACAGATTTGCAGCAGGGCTTGGCCAATCTGTTCCATTCATAACAGCCGGTTTCCATATTCCCCGAGTCACTTCAGCAGAGAAGTAACACACTATAGCCGCCGAAGATGCAGGAAGAAAATCAGCAAGATCTTTAAGTCCTACAGTAAGAAAAAAATACCAGGTTTATGTCATAATAAAAAAAATACAAATTTTAATTTTTTTCTTTGTAACAAATTCAATAGAAGTTAGACAAAAGGGGATAAAAAGAAAGAACTGGATTAAGTATGCAATCACAAATTACTTGATTAACTTGCAAATTAATTGTTTAAGATGTCTCACAAACATTTTCACCATAGCAATATTGCATGGCAAAAAATGAAAACATTCACCAGAAGTCCAGAACCACAGATTAAATTTAATAGGACATACCTGTGGCTAGCTCACGAGGAGTGACCTGTCCATGAGCACAGGCACTTAAGGCTGCATCAACAACATAGGGAACAGCTTCCAGAATATCCCAAGCAGGCAGCTGGGGTCTTAAAGAGCTATCTTCACTGGCTGGTCCAGAGGAACTACTACTTCCAGAAGTAGCAGAAGACTGAACTGCTTTGTTAATCTTTCTGAAAATCATACTCAGAAGAACCTCAACAATCTGATGCACTGGACTTTCAGGGATTAAACCAGAGAGAGGTGCAGCAATGCATGCTTGGTGCTGACGGTACCAGACTTTCAATTTTGGAAATGAATCAACAAATATGGGTTTTGGGCAGGATGCAGTAACAACAGCTGAAAGTCTTCTTTTGCTACGATCCTTGAGGACATTTCCTGAAGACGCAAGGAGAGAGTTCCGTACTAATAACAGGTATTCAGGAGTAAGTTGAGACCCTACTGGAGGCACATCTCCCACTCCATAGTCAAGAGGCGGATGATTGAACCGCCAAAGCTTCAGAAGGAGAGCAAATGCATTTGAAAAAACAGCATGAGCTGATATTTGTTCTCCATTGACTGTCCATGAAACATTGGGAACACAAGATCCAAAAACTTCACAGATTGTCATTAATGATGCAGCAAGTTGAGGAACCTGAAAAGAAGAGAAAAGCTAAAAGAATAACCAGCAATTCTCTATTTTCACCTGTGTCCTTCACAATTCTTGCACAAGTACAGATGAAGGTCGATATGTATACATGTGACGCATTAATGCTCCAAAAATATTGACAATGCTTAAGGCAAGCACTGCTTCAAAGAATTAATTCGTACTTGTACAAACATATATCTTCTCCAGCCAATTGAAAAGTCCAGTATGCGTGTTTGACAAAACAGAAAGCTAATGCTGCCCACAAAAATACTGACAAACTAAGCCATTCATTACTCATTATTGTTGGAGCATTTTTATGTTTGCCCTTATAATTTTTCTGATAACGTCTAACTAAAATTGTCTAATAGTATGAGCTTAAAAAACATAGAAACAATTTGGAGCTTCCTGGACAAAAACCAACAATAGAGTCAAACAAACATACCAAGCCATGCAATGAAAAGATCTGAACACAGTCAACTGGAGCTATTCCAACCAAAAGCACATAAAGCATTGGTGCATATGCTATGAGATGGCTGTCATCCCCCACAAAATCAGCAGGAACTGGTGCAGATAATAGCCTGGTTATAAAAGACACACTATGCTCCTGCAAGACAAGACAACAAATGTACCAATAACTCAAATGTATACTCGTATACTGATGACAATAGTTTAAAGTTTGAATGCCAAATATATTACCTGCACATTCCAGCCCTGAATAAGGGATGCTCCACAAAGAATTGTGGCTGCATAAATCTTCTCATCCTCTGATCCACTCACAGCAACCTCAAATATTTTCTCCAGCTCTGCTAAACTTCCATCAAGTGCATGAGCTTAAATTCAGTTGTTTTACCCACATATAACAAGACAGAATATCTGATACACCAGACTTCAGAAAGGAAAAATGTAACAAGAGGACAAGTATGAACAATAATGAAGAAGACTCTCGTTGTGCATCCATCATACATAAACAAAAAGGAAAGAAGTAGATGACAACTGAAAGAAAGGAGACGCATCAACAGAAACTCCAACAAATTTGTGATTTGGGGATTTGCCCACGACTAATATAACTGACAGTTTGGCACTAGAAGTATAACCACTTGGAAGGGAAATTGAACTTTATGAACTTGCATTCTGGATCTCTATCCCTATTCACACAACTTAAGAAGATGCATATCAATCATTCACAACCATGTCAAAATACAAATAGGAACATATCAATATTCAGGTAACTTGGAGCATACCTTGAAGCAGGAGCTGCAACCATAGAATTCATCATCACAGGTCTAAGTGAAGCTCCCTGCATAAATGATGACCAACCAGGCACTTGAGAAGGAATATGACTAGGAAACTGATTGATTTGACCGTTCACATAGCCTGGCCAAAAATATGCTGATGTATCAAGTAGATGTCTAGCTATGCAAGCTTCAACTATTAAGTGGAGCATATTCCCAGCTGCAAGTCGGAATAAAAACCAATTCAAAACAGGCAGTAAGATCAGCAGCAACCTTCCAAACTTCATATGTCACATCAGCATAAGTATATGCACAAAGTAACAAACTAAATTTTTGTAGGGCTGAGAGTACTAAAAATATGTAATTTTTGGGTGTAATGTTATGCAAAATTTGCTCATCCTTTTCCCTTTTTTGTATGATCTCTTAAGAGACTTGACTAATCCATTTAACAGCGGGCAAAAAATGTCAGACATTCTTCACAATCAAATAAGAATTATTTATTCAATAGAATGCAAAAAAAAGTCACATAAAAAGAAAAATTATTTAAAAAAAACAATTAACTGTACAACAAAATAGAATTATAAACCTTAACTCCCTTCCATCTTTCTCAGAAAACAGCAGCAAAGTTGATATTGTACAATACCCACTGCTCCAAGGTCAAACATAGCTAAGTTTGAATGAGCTAGTGCTGCGAAATATGACCCCATAAGTCCATAACTATCACAGGATGACCAGTCACTCTTGCTAGATTGGGATTCACACATTTCAACCGCCCCAACCCACCACCACTCACACACATGCAACCCAGAATATGCAGGGGGTCACATTTCCTCCCAAAAAAATCAAAGTTTGACCAAATAACTCACCCTAAATTATGAGCTTTATCAGTTCTTTAATCCTGCATAATTGGAACACGGTGCACCAAATACGTACTTAGATGAAACTAGTCAACTATTTTTTTTTTATTTCCTATCTCTTTCCGAGAGTAGTAACAAAACTAATACTGTACACAGCACCATTTTTAACTACTCAAAGTTTAGCATTTGAATTACTCGAGGGTGGTTATTTTGATTAATAAATTTCCCTTAATTGCCAAAAAAAATTCAATAAAACAAGAGTTGAAAAGGACAGAGGGAATATAAATGGAAACCCTGTTGACTTAAGATGCTAAAAAGATACTATGGCAAATAACATTGAAAAATAGAAGGGCCTTCAGAACACTAATGAGGCAGACGAGTAGACCAAGAATCACGCAGCAGAACAAGGAAGATTGGCACTAGAACTTGGCAGTTTGTCTTATAGTAGATGATAGCCAAGCATAGTAGTTTGAGTTATTCAAAATGGAATTTTTCAAAAAGCTCAGCCTGATAAAAACTTACAACAGTTAAGAGGTAGATCGTTCACATTAATGCACTCAAAGTATCCACCAGCAGTGTCAACACCTGAAACAAACATCATAGCTCTTGCAGCAGCCAAATTGGCAGAAGAAACAATAGATTGAGGTGGGGACAGCAAGGATTGATAATCGCCAAGCATCTGCAAGCAGGAAACCAAATCTTTACGACGTGTGTAGGGATCATATCTTTCTCTGTAATTATCAGAGGAGCCACTTTTTGATTCATCAAGTGGATTTTCTTCTTCATCTATGAGATCAGCAACCACTAGAGGAATGATAGACAACAAAACGGACATTCGAGTATCAAGGCGAGGAATTGGACCCTCAATTGGATCCCGTTCCTACAAAATTAAAACAGGTCAAGAATATGAGACCTACATTATTGTGTTCAGGGGGGGCGACATAAGACAATCAACTTGTCCCCAGTGCAACTCATCGCAAAGGCTTGGTCTAACGCAAAATAGAGCAATTTAGGGTTCACTTATTAGCATTTCATTTTTATTTTAAAAGTTACTTATCTACTTAGGGGTATTAAAAAAAACTTAGTAGTATAAAAAAAATTAGGGGTATCATAGAATTTCAAAAGCTCAACTCATAAGCTGATTCTAACATTAGAGATTTAGGTTGAAAAGAAACTTCACTTTGCCTGGGGTATTAAGCAACATATACATAAGTAAAAACAAATATATACATTTCCAATAGAGATGAAGATTTATCATTCTTTGGTTTCAGATTATAATTGAATGAATTAAAAAGGCATATTATACTATCAGTGTTTCTTATTTACAGTGATTTTTTTGGGGCGGTATTTGATTTCTAATCAATACTAAAAAGAAAGCCACTCCATTATTACAGGAGCATGGCTGCAGCTCTAAAACACCCCCCAATCCACTGTCTATGTAAAAGCCTTTTTAGAATATTATAAATACAGGGATTCATTGATAATTGGATAATTAACTCAATGAATTGAGTAATAATCTAAAAGGAGACAGCCACCTTGTGAAAAACAGTTTTGAGCGTGACAAGGAAGCAGATGGCTAGATGTCTTACCCTTTGAACAAAACGGAGAGCACCAATCCACAAGGCCAGAAAGGTATCATACCAGGTGGTATTGTTTATTGCTTGAAGGGACTTCACCAAAACTGTTGAAAAAAGGTTACTAACTTGTGATATTCGCCATAATACACACAGTAAAAAAACAGTTCTTGCATTGCCAAGTATTTCACGTACCAGTAATGACCTCAACTGCACTTGTTGCCGTAACTTGAGATCCATCGATGATATCCTCCAGAACCACATCAAGTGGAAGCCACAAACCTGAATGACATGTCTCATGAGAGTGAGCAGGAGAAGCCAGTGATCTGAAAACCGATTCAGCAGTAAACTCTTCCAAACACTTTTGGTATTCCCAGGATGATACTTTGCGAGCATGAGAATTCAGTTTTAAAAGCATTTTGGGACTTAAAATCTTTGGATCCCGGAACGTTGATGAGTTTGTTGCAAGCAACTCTAATCTCTCAGTAAATGATGCCCACTGTTTTGGCCTAGAGCAGAGGAAGAAGAAAGGTATAGATGATCTTTAGCATATCTAAATATAAAAGGGCAACATGTGCTAAATTCCTTAATTACATAACCAATAAAACAAAAACAGAAATCCCGCATAAAAACATGAGGTAGGTAGAAAAAAATAATCACAGGTTGTTCTAAAAAGGCTTTAATCATTTGGAATTCTCATCTGGAAGGTTAGCATTAAGCTGAGCTGCCTCTATATCCAACATGTGTTTGAGATATCGTGCTGTTATAGTGTGATCACTTTACTGTTATTATATTATAGGATAGGTTTGATTAAAGAGTGGAAGTCAGGGAAATCTAACTGGTCAAAAGGAATAAGAGCAGCTTCTCTATAGGCTTTCATGAATAGAAAATAGACATCTTAACAGAAATTTAAGCTCTTACATGCTATGGCGTACCAAGAAAATCATTCTAGAAGTAACTCTATTCTGAAAAAGTTGTCCAATAATCTCAACGGTCATCTCAGTATTCATTCTTCTCAATTTGTCAAGTTGTTCGAACTTCTCATCATAATTATCATAAGGATTGATATCCATCTCTTGTGTATTAATAGCCCAGAAAGATTTCTTCTCAGTAGTTAGTTCCAGTAAACCCTCATCATCTAGCAATGCATCAAGCAGCTGCCACACAATTGTAAACACAAATTCAACCAATTGAATCCCTGGTTCACTTGATCGTGAACCAAATATCTGAGAAAGACAAAGGACATGCTCAATTGACATCATAACTCTGCAAAAAGAAAAGAGAGAGATTCAAAATCACAAATAATCATCACAACAAACAATCCACACAACTTAAGGGAAATTCAAACTTTAAAAGGATAAAAAGATTTTTAAATTAAACGGGAAAAAAGAAAAGACAGAGAAGAAAATGTGTGACATG
Source organism: Dysphania ambrosioides (assembly GCA_026401315.1). NCBI lineage: Eukaryota > Viridiplantae > Streptophyta > Magnoliopsida > Caryophyllales > Amaranthaceae > Dysphania > Dysphania ambrosioides. Next base: position 27,655,993 of record CM048658.1, on the reverse strand, counting down.
GAAACAAGTAAACGAGAATTGCCAACTCTTTATAAATCAGGATTTAAGCGCTGCAGACCTTAATCTACAAGCAGATGTGGGGCCAATAATAAACCATAATAAGGACCTGCCACTTGCCCATCCCTGCTAGCCACAATATTCTTTTCCTACAACTGTGTACGTCTTTCAACATACATGAGGTGATCATATTGTTTACTACCTACAAATTAAGGAACTCTAGGTCTACCAGAAAATGTTTGGAAACCAAATTACCACACCCAATTAGTGTTTCTGATCCAGAATTATGAAAATTAACCTAAAACATCCCTGCTTTTAACTCTAGGAAAAAAAAAAAAAAAAGTTAAGAGCAATACCAACACTAACAACAATCAAAGTGAGAAAGCATACACAAAAAAAAAAGGATTAGCTCAGCAATCATAACCAGGAAAGCAGCAGCAACTACCATCCATAGACTCACACTTCTCAGACAAGTAGTGAAATTGACATCTTGATAGCTAAGCTTAGTGGAAACATAAAACACTTATACACAACCCAATATCTCACATTCTTTCTCATAGCAACCAGATCTGTATAAGCTTAAATACTTAGTATCAAATTCTGGAGTACTATTTTAGCATCTGTCTTCATATACAAATATACCATTACAAACGCCATCATCTTGGTTTCAAGCAATCCTTTCAGAGAGTATCCAATATATTCTACACAGCATTAATCACTTAACAATTGCCATAAGACACAAATCTGAGTAACACATTACTAAATCAAGGGTTGAAGACAAAGTTGATGAGTGATACAGGACATTTCCTCTTAAAGCATAGAACTTACTTTCCAAAATCAGGCACATTGATCTGAGACTTCAACTTAAAAGCATGTCTTTTCAAAAATTCCATGTAAAGCCTATATCCAGTGGGTTGAGAACGTCGGCATGGAATGACCCTGTGGACAAAGAAATCTCATGATAAATAAGTATGAAACAATTTCAGCATTCTCCAATTGCAAAATTGTAAAACAAAAGAAATGAGAAAGTGAAACAACATTCTCAAATTCTTAGCTCAGGAGAACTTCAGAGATCAGAATAATAAGAAAGACCACAGACGCCAAAAAGTTATCATCATTAGATGAAGTACTAAACTGCATTACACTTCAAAAACAACAATCTAACTTAAAGACATGTCTTCCAAAGTGAAGTTAACAAAACAGAAATCTTGTGAGTGAGCAGGTGTGGGTATGGGGGAGAGAGAGGGGAACAAAGAAGGACGCATGGAGAATCCATTCCATTCTAGTGTGCAGTGATATTAGATGTTCCTAATAAGAAATAAATACATAATCTTGGGGAAAAGGTGAAAAGTAGTCCATGTTAACTTTTCTCATGCAATTTAGAAAAAGTCAAAATACTTTAATTCAACAGCTTGTCAACAAATGCACCAAGAACCATCATTGATCCAGGAACCACCAACATGAACAAAAGCACATTTACATATTTTAAATAAAAGCAAACAGTGTTCGTGCAAAAAAAATATTCTACTTTCATGTGCACAAATTTTTTTAAATTAAGGTTCTTTGATGAGAAGCAAAATTTCCCACCGAAGAAATAATTACTGGGATAGGCATAGAGGACCAACCATACACGTGCATTTCAGCAAATATTTCAACACTTCACCATTATATTTGTTTGGTGGAGAGCATGATGCCAACAGCCAACACTTACTGAACAAACCACAACATTTTTCAAGTATGTGATATGCATGCATCCAAGGCAATACATTTCCTCGGGTTGATTCAGTAAATTAGCCTCGCAAGTGCAAAGATAACAAAGTTTATAGGCCACAATCAAGGATTGCTGTAAGGTTCTAGGGTCTTAAGTCGTAACTATATCCTTTACTCATCCTCTCAATACTCCTTAACCCCACTAGTCAAAATTAACATCTGATTTATAATCCTCATTTGGATTTTACATAGCGTAGATTCAGAACCATTATACTCTCGACAAGACCACAACACACCTCAAAATTCCAACACTTTGAACACAAGTTATATGCATGATCTCACCACAATTCGGAACACTAATAATTTGCAACTCAACCCCAAACAATTGTTACTGCAGAATCTAGAATATGATGCAGGCCTTCAAAATTTATCAAATAAAACCAATGAAATAGTATCCAAATAAATAACAAAGACAATAAGAAAAGATTGACTACGTTCAGATCAGAAAGCAGAAAATGTCAGACAAATTCAAACACTCAACGACCGATCTAAGACAATGACACAGAGAATCACATAATACATGAAACATAATACATGAAAATAAAAATATAAATCACAAACCAATCATCCAATTCTAAACCAGCAAACCCACATTAACAGTAATTATTAAAAAAAACAAGGGAAATTACGGAATCAAATCCACTAATTTCCAAATTTCAAATCATTATTGAACAAACATCAAGATTAAAAATAAAAAAAAATAATTCTACAAATATAAAAACTATGAACAAAACCAACAAATTTCTACAAATATAAAAACTATGAAAAAAAAAACAAATTTCTACAAATATAAAAACAAATGAATTCAGATTAAATCATCAAACGATATGCAAATTAAGATGACCCAGAATAGAAAAACCAATCAGGAACAAACCTAGTAGAGAGTAGAGCAAGAACAAGCAAAGGAGGGACCATATTCAACAAAAGGGCTCTTTCTAAAAACTTCCAAGCAGAGGGGACATTATTATCCCATAAAATGTAGGACACCAAAGTATGTGAGAGTTCAATGGAAGGCAAAGAAACACCAGCAGAGATCAAATTGGAGGACACTTCGACTGCCCATAGAAAAGGGTCAGTTCCCTTTAGTTGGGCAGCTTTGGTAAGGTCAAGGACACTGTCCCATATACTCTGCTTCTCTGCTATGATTGCCATGGGAGGGGAGTATGGGAATGGAAGGAAGGGACCCCAGAAATGAGAGGGAATGTGTAAAAAATTTTGGTGTGGTTTGTTGGACTGTTTTGGAGGTTTTGGTGATAATTGGAGTAACAAAATGTGAAAGGGAAGTCAAAGAGAATTTGGTACAAATGTATAATGGATAGTTTATAGTTACTTACAATCAAGTGTTTGGACACTATGAAATTTGGATATGGGATTGTTATTTTATATTTTTATTCTTGTTTTGATGAGTGGTATGACTATGAGCAATTGTTGTTTGCTTTTCACCCAATTTTGAGTTTTTGCCAATGGTTGATTACTTGATTGTTCATTGCAATGTGTACTAGATTATTTCGGTTTATTATTTTGACAGCCTTTTTATGTGTTTTTTTTATTATTGGGTGTGACATGATGTTCAATGACCTTAACATGATACATCCTCTATCACCTAAAGATTGTATTAAATGCGAAAATTAACTTTTTTAAAATATAATGAAAAATCTTTGGAGGACAACCCAAAATGGAAAATCTTTGAGGGAATGAGACAATCTCTAAGAGACAACCAAAAATAGAAACTGGAGCAGTTTTTGGGGATGGAGGGAGTATGTTATTATATTTTTTGATACTAGGACTTGAAAATTGATAAAAGTTGTATATCACTAATTCAATGCAATGATGACATTAAAAAATTTAATCAGGTGAGTTATAAGAGGATTGATATAATCGAGATTTGGTTCTATAATAGAAATGAACTAATGTATCACGTAATTATAACAAAATCAGTTTAGATCCTACACAACACACGGATTTTACTATATTATTTAATTACTTCAACAATAACTTGTAAATGATCTGAATTCTAATGAAATAAAAAATAAAAAAGTGTCCCATAAAAAAGTAAGGCTATGGAAACAATATATTTTGCACCAACTCAAATTTAACTCATTCAAATTGGATTTTTACATTATTTTTGGCTCAATAATATAGATAGGCAAAAACGGGTGAGATGATTTTGCATGTGGCATAACTCGTCTATTATGATTACAAAAAATAATACATTTGTTTATAAGTATTGTAGTAAGTAGGGTAATACCAATCAATTTTCGTTTCTTGTATTAACTTTTCCACTCAAAATTAAGTAAGTTATGTATATCAAACTTTTCTATAAATCTATATTATAAATTTCTAGTTATTACTTTGAGTTAGGAAAAAAAAACTGTTCATTTCGGGCCAAGAAATCAAGTCAAGAAAATTATTTCGTCATTTTTTATGAGCCAAATTTTATAATTTCAGGCAAAAATAAGCGTGCTTTTTGGGCCAATGGCTAGGATAATTTTAATCTAGAAATTTGGTTTTAAGTTGCCTAAAATGATTCAAAATTTTGGGCAAAACCAGCACTTTTTTTGGGTTGCACTACCTTTGATCATCTCTATTTAGAATAACTAAAAAAAATCTTTTTTAATTATAGCAAAACTTTTTGTCTACACTTATTTAATTTTATATGTTTGAGCTTATTTTACTTGAACTTATTTAGTCTGGAATAAGTCGGATATAATAGACTTTATGTGTTAAAATGTATCATAATCTTATACTACATAATATAGGAAAGAATAATTTACATAAAATAATTTTAAAAAAATGAAAATGAAAAATTTTCATCAATAATTTATTTATCAAAAATATTAGAAAAGATAATGTATTTTATAAAAAGTAAAAAATTTTGTCTCAAAAGTGAAATGTTGAATCAATATCAAGAATTTCTCTCAAGAAAATAAGTACATTGAATTGGTTGATTCATTGTCAAAACATTTTTATATATACTTTGCATGTGATATTTTTAGTTACGTTGTTGGTAAGTATATGATTCCTTTTTAGTATTAATTATTACGTAGATGCTGTTTATTTTTTACTAATAGAAGTTGTAATTATTTGCAAGTTAAATAATAGGTCCTACATAAGAAATTTTGCTAATATATATCTAGAAGTATAATATTAGAATATATGATAAATAGAAAAAAAAAATTATGTTTTATGATAAATATTTTTACTTTATTAGAAGGGTTGAAGTGATGAATCAAAAAATTACTAAATTACCTTAGGGCGTTTTGGAATCACTCTTTGGAATTCTATTAATAGATAGTTATAGATAGATATGGAAAAAGATGACATGCTTTCAAACTATTGTGGTTGTAAATTGAGATTCTTTTAACTCTAAATAAGCTATTAAAATCAATAAAAACAAATTCGAATTGTGTTGACTAAAAATATTTTTCCAGAAAATGAGTGTGGCATAAAAAATTAGATAAACACAAATTTAGTAAATAATTTGATTTTAGAAATTTGACAATGCTATTGTTTTCGTTTTATATTAGACAATGATATAAATAATCCTTGGAGTTATATGGAGTAAATAAAAAGCCAAAGAAAAGATTAAATAAATTCGAGAATCTATCTATAACTATTACTAAAATAAAACCCCTATTTATGTCATCTTGGACACATGTCAAGTTCTTATAAAAAACTTTCTCGCCTTTTTTTAAGATTAAGTCATCTACTTTTTTTTCTAATTTACATTAGTAGTATATTGAAAATATTTTACATAGAAAATTGTGTGACTATAAAACTATCTTTATTTCTTACTTTTATTTCATATTTCATATCTACCTTTTTCTATAATAATTTTTTCATCTAATATGATAAAAAGTATTATCCCAATTAAATTTTATTCGGCAATTCTATAAAACCTATAATTTTTCACCAATAAATGAAAATATTCTTATAATTGAAATATTTGACAAAGGTAATTTATTATCAAATCATGCATCGCACGGGACTTACCTAGTTAATATTACCAAAATACAACGTCTAATCATGCATTTACTAATAACCTCAAATTAAGAAATTTATTAATTATTTATTTTCAACCCTTAAAATTGTATATAGTATTATCCATTTTTATATTTTATTTTTAAAACTAAAAATATAAATACTCCTTTATAAATAGGCCCAAAGCCTTGGTATTCATCAACTACCTAATTGAAATTTTTCTAAATAACTTGATTTATTTTTGGATGGAAATTGGACATTCTTTTTTAATTTATGAGGAAAACGTTGGACATTTCTTTAGTTTTAGGAAATGTTTATTTTAGGAATGTTGGACATTCCTGTTCACTTAGTCGTTTTTATTAAAGCGCGAGGCCTTTGGCTGTTTTCATTTTTTTTAAGTAAAAACTTTTTTTTCGTAATTTATTTGATTTTTCTAAAATACTCAAAATAAATACAGAATACTTCTTAAAGTTAATCATTTAATTTTGAAGTAAAAAAATTAAGGCAAATTTGACAAAAAATAATACCAATTATAGGTTGGTTGCATGAAATAACACCAACTAAAGTGATTGCATAAAACAATACCAACTATAGTATAAGATGTTCAGCATCATATAGATTATTAACATAACTTTTATTAAATTTTGGTAATTTTGTAAATGTGCTGGTGATGTTAAGGCGAAGATGGGGAGTAGGACGAGGAGACTAATAAATTATATAGTGATATGTCATTGGTTGCATCCAAAATTAAAGTTAATGCTGCTCAATAGAGCTGTCAAAAGATTGACCCGACCCTCATTCCAACCTAAGGACAATGATTGAACCTAATTTGTACCCATTTTATATGTGAAAATTGATTACATGTAACCCAATCTAAACCCGACTTAATATTAACGGACAACCGACTTAACATAATATTATATCATCTAAACTAATTTGAATCAATTTAACAATGATGTAAACCAGAAATGACACTCGATCTTATTAGAGCTCGAAACATATTATAAGCAAATACAACATGTTATTGACCCGCTTTGTAGTGTCATGTGACCCATTTTATTTCAATTAGTTGTTGACCCAACCCATTATATTAACCAAAATCTTAATAACCTATAACTTGATTTTATCTAACTTATTGTCATTGATCATCCAGACATTGACTAGACCAAACACTTACTTAAAATCAAAAGTTAACTTAACCTAATTTTTAGCCAATCCAAATTTGACTAAAATATGTTTAACTAATTAAGATTAGACTTAGGGCTTAGTTTATATACAATATTAAATATATGAAGAATTCAACAAATATTATTAGTTTAGTAGAATTATACTGTGTTACCATGATATGTTTTAATTTTTATATGCCAGCAAGTTGATAGCCATTCGATCCAAATCCATCCTAAACCCGAAAGTAATCAACTTGATAATTATCTAACCCAATAATATCCGACCTAAATATAACCCAAACCGGAAGTTACCAACAAGAGACCTTGCTTAAACATGATTCAATGCAACCCGAATCCAAAATTGAAATAGATTCGAATTGGACGAATCATACTTGACTCGAAAGGGTCAACAATTTGACAAGACTTGAACCGAGCTAAACCTAACCTTGACTTGATGAAGATTTAACTTGACATGACCCAACTCAAATATGACGTGAAACCCCAAATGACATGACCTGAACCCCACTCGAGCACCCAAATTGATAGCTCTTACTCTATGCACCACAACATTATAAGTGGAGTTGATCTATACAACCAAACTTTAACCGGTATTATTTTATACACTCAATCTATAGTTGGTGTTATTTCAGCCAATTTTACCAAAAATAAGTCTCATCTATTAGGCTGGAGTGCAGTTCATCACAAATTCATTATACGGCTAATTGACCAAAAACTCATGAAATTAATGTCAAAAAATAAAATAACACATGTACAATCAGTTTAACGTGCTACGTTTGAGCAGATGATGGGACCTCAAGATGCTTTCATACGGATTCATGGTGCTCTTGAACCACTCACATTGAGTACGATACAAGACTATCAATCTCACATACGCATTACATAAAATATGTTTAGCCATCAATATTAATATTGAAAAGTTATATCAACATGAGCTCTCGAAAATCTCATCTCTCAATTCATAATAATTGCCGTCGAAACCTTTATATTCCTAAAAACCTTTAAACTTAATCCGCCAAAAAAAGGAAAAAAAAAAAAATTGTCTTTCACCATCATTTGATATGCCAATCACAGCCAATAAAGAAGGGAAACAAACAAAATACGAAAGGAGGACACATGGAGTACGTGCTATTCGAGTATTTCTAAATAAAGGGTGACCAACGTCAAGTTAAAATATATTCCCTCCGTTTCTCAAAAATTTGACCCAAGTAGGAAAAATAACTTTTTAAAATATAATGGAAATTTTTTAGGAGAACAATCCAAAATAAAAAATCTTTAAGAGAATATGAATATGTGACAATCTTTGAGGGACAATCCAAAACAAAAAATGAGGTAATCTTTTGGAAAGTAACAAAGTAAGGCCCTTTAGTTCACCTCCAAAACATAATTAATCAGTTAAAATCGATTTAAATCAATATAAATAAGTTCTAATTAGTATAAATCAGTTCTAAAAAAACAATAGCATCATACATGAAAAACACTAGTGAATTGGTAAAAAAAAAAAAACTCAATTTTGATTAGTTAAAATAAGTTTGAATCTATAACGCTAATTTGATTTCAATAAAAAAAATCAAGTGAAACGATAAGGATCTAAAACCACCACAAAATTTCAATGTAATGGGTAGTTAAAGATAGAAGAATTTCTTTGACTCCGTACAGAAAAATTACCTAAAACATAAAAAAACACACACATAAGGATCGGAATACAGTGTATTTTTATAATTCAAAAAAGTGGCTTAAGATAGAGTGGTGGGAAGATTGAAAACAATGTATTAGATAATGTAATCATCAATAACCCAAGCTTTGTCATTAGGTGATGAGCTTGATCCCTTAATAATTGACATCCACAGTTGAGTATAAAAATTGATGAGCCGATAATACCCACCCCAATACAAGTGGGTAAGGGGTAGGTGGAGAAAATGACATGGGTTGAAATCCCCATCACAGCACCCATTTGTGCATAGTGATAGTGATGATGGTTTTGTGTTCATTAGATGTGAAGAAAACTTCAACTTATCCCTACTTCACCTGGAACTGCCTACTTTTTAGCTGCTTTATTCTCAATTAACGTTACTTTTTGTTTGCATGAGTTTTTTTTTGGTAGGTGAGCACTAGTGGATCATTCTGTTAGGGTTTTCTATCATTAAGATTGACATTGAACTATTAGTGACCATTAAAGTCTAACTAGCCTTAAACAATTATTTACATCCTTAACAATAATGTGACCAAACGAGTCTGCTACACAATTAGGGTTCATCGATTATGATGATGATGATGATGATGATGATCTATGAGTAAATTGTACTAGTGTTCTTTTTGTGGTGAGTGCAAAATTTTACCTTACCTTACCAACTTTGAGAAGAAAAGCTGACCAACTAATAGGTACTTACACAACTACTTTAATATGCATGCATTATTAGGCTTAAAAATAGGAATGAAATAATGAATGAGCTAGATAAAAGCCAGAGGTTAACATTGTAAAAAAAAAAAAAACATAATTCATGACCAGATTTTTGAATTAGAGGTCAATCTAACTCGTTAAAAATGTTAAATTATAATTTTAAAAACATTGACTATAAATTATAATTATATTATAACAAATAATATATTCAAGTGAAATTTTATTAGATGTATCTTGCTATAAATTTTTAGAATATCAGATTTTCATAATTTTTTATCTTATAAATTTAGAGGAAAAAAAAAATCAGTTCAAGAAAAGCTAAATATAATAAATAATATGAGATAGAGACCCCGCAAATCAACCCAATCCGATCCTTTTTTACAAAGTTTGTTGCGGGAGGGATAAGGAGAAGGCCCACCAAGGGCTTGAAGGCAACAAATTTCAATATTCCAAAGTGGGAATCCCCCAACACCAAGCATGCTCGGTAATCACATCGAACTTAACTTAATATACAAATAGTATTGTGGAAGATGGATAAGATTTGTATTTCAATATAATAACCAAAAGGTCAACATATCCTATAACATATTACATACATATAGCTAGTCTTATAATAAAAGCCTACTCAAGAGTCCAGGCTAGCAACATACAAATCCACTATTATAAACAAAAAGAATGTACCCAATGAACTTGGGATCACTCTTCCCAATATCAAACACATCAAAATTGAAGTGCGTCCCCTAAAAATCTTCATCCAGCTTGAAGACAAAGTTCTTGTTACCATCCTTCAAGTTAGACATTACAGATGCTTTCTGATACTCACCCACCCTTCTCTCAAAGAAATTTGCCTTACCCCTGCAAATGTTTTGTCAAATCAAGATTCATAGTCATACAAAGACAAGACTGGGGTTCAGAACAAGGGTATCCCATAAAATAAGCACATTATTGTTCCATGATCATAGCTTGACCATGTCTTATAATGGAATTGTGACTATATGATTCCCCCCCCCCCCCAATATCCAAGCACAGATTCTTTATTCCATTATCTCTTTCTTTGTTCCTTTTTATGTCTCAGTTTCTTGTATGCTAAAACTAAATCTTCTGTATCAGTAATTATATAAAATGATCTATTTTGAGTTCATGGTGTGCCATGATTAACATGAGACTGTATACAAGACAGGAGACATGAGTCATATGACCGCAACTTGACAACTTAGGCTTATTATAATAAAAACAAAACGAAAAAAAGGAAAATAATTTCTTAGTTCATAGAGTACATAAAGGGTACGGATTCAAAAAAATCTTTGATTCCAACAAAACAAGAAACTAGCGCAGAAAAACTATACTCACAACGAATTTGTCTACCCTTATACCTAATAAGATACTCAGGTGTGTATTCAGCTACCAAAGAGAACCAATCATTATCCTTAGCTGTCTCTGGGCAAAGGAGTTATACTTTTCTAGAACCTAGAATTCATGTAGCCTAATTATGACAACTCTTAAATGTTCCATGCTTTGATTAAAACGTCATGCATAAATAGTTTTACGCTTAAGCTGTTCAGATAAGCTCCAACAAAATGTTAAAAGCAAAGTTTTAATGCTTACGTTAGCGATATGAACTCCATCCAATCAAAAGGGTTTGTCACGTTGTATTTCTTTTGGTTCCCCAAAGAAACCTGAACGAGTATGATTCAAACTCAAATGTGTAAAAGAGGGCATGCACAGAATTTTGAAATCTGGAATTTCCCAAAAAGAAAAAGTAGTAAGGAAAAAAAATCCAAGAAACCAAGTAAATATGACATCAATTGTACCAGAAGTCGATCGGCAACAAATTTTATGTACTGCCTCATGAGCACAGCATTCATGCCAATCAAATCACACGGAAGTGCTTCACATACAAACTCTGTCTCAATTTCAACAGCTTCATGCACAATCTTTTCAACAGTCTCTGGCTGCAGCTTTTTACGCAACAAACTGAAGATAGTGATTTCATTAAACACAAAACAAGGGAAGAAAAAGGAAAAGCATCAGTTACATGTGCATAGAATTAAAATTAAAATGCATCAAACTTTCAATAAATTTAGCACTATTGAACAGAGGAAGAAACAAAAACTTCAAGAGGAAACTGAAACTGAAACTGAAGAGTAAGAAATAAAACAAAAGATGCTCAGTAACAAGCCAACAACGAATTAGAGTGTGGAGACTAAAGACCTGTATAGAAGACAGGCAAAATCACAGTGTAGGCCTTCGTCCCTCGAAATAAGCTCATTTGAGTAAGTCAAACCTGGCATCAAGCCTCTCTTTTTAAGCCAAAATATGGCACAGAAGCTGAGATTTATGAAACAAATAAAAACTAAAGGGTGAGAAGAACAATGAGTAACAGAAGAACGTTGAATCAAGTCAAAACTCACCTTCCTGAGAAGAATATCCCTTCCACACAAGCAAAAGCAACAATTCTTTCTGCGAAAGAATTCGTACTGCAAAATAAGCACATGTGGAGAATATTCTAAATAAGAATATTAGTTGTTCATAGTCATTATACTATAACAAAGCCAGAGAAAATATGCAGTTTTAGCTTCCATTGCAATGAGATGAAATAAGAGAAGTATAATTTACGTGACAAATCATGTAAATAATTTTCAGAGCTATTTTTCCTTAACGAAACATATACATCGCAAGCAACCACATGGCTAAAACACCACAATATGTATAAGGTAAAAATTGTATTGCAACAAGCTTGCAACTTTTGCAAAGGAAACACTTACAGCATAGACCAAGTACAAAGAAAAATGTTTTTTTTTATCTATATGAAACGAACTGACTACCTAATAAAGCATCAACTTCTTCATAAATACTTAAAACTTTTCACTTAAAAACCTCATCCAAGACAATTTAAAGTAAAATATAGACACAAATCGATATGGAGATATGAAATTGCCTAAAAAATCAAGAAGGCATTTGTACATTATGCTAACATATAAAATTAAGATGCAATTCTACCTCTGAATCCAGTTCAGAGCCCAATTTGCCTTCTTTTTTATGCAAGGAATCGTTTCAATGGCATTGAACAAATGGTTCTTCTCTTTAGTGTCCCTGATATATGTCTCCAACAACAAACTGTACATCTCTGAGAACAGGATGAAGAACACAACTATAAGTCACTTGAAGCAAGCAAATAACACTATAAAGAATCAAGATCTTACCAGAATGTATGTTTTCCATTGCAATTTGAAAACCGTAGAAAGCTCGAGCCTTGATAAGGAAAAAATAAAATGGACAATCAACTTCAACAAAGATCACATCATATCATATCTATAAAGCAAGGATAGAGCATTCATAAAAAATGATGCTTTCCATGACAACTGGAAAAGAGCATTCATCAACAAATATCATAAAAATCTAGAACTTTTCAAAGTTCAAGTGCCTTAATGCATCGTGACATTACAATACAAATCTTCACTAATGATATTTATGGAAATGGATCAAGCAATCCCTGGCCCAATAATTATTTAAACAAACAGACAAATGAAATACTTATGCTATCATGTTCAACAAAAGGGCATTTTGTCTTGGAAGCAAAACTTACAGAGATGAAGTTTCCAATCAGATAAATAACTAGTATCTATCACTAAAAGAAAGCTCTAACATTAACTAAATTGTACTAACAGAATATTTAGCACAGCACAGAATTAATACAGTACTATAACCAACTAAGCACACAGTTCGTATTAGATTGCATGATTCTCAATCATGGACCTATTGCAATGGGGAACCCTCCTTATCCGGTTTATTGAAATTTATTCACAAAATTCACCTCTGCAACTTTAACATCGTTCAAAAATCTAGCAGCAAGGTTCTCCAGAACAATCCCATCAGATGCAGCAAAAAAGGCCAGTACATGAGTTATGAAATGTTTCTCTGAATCTGATAAAGTGTCCCACTGCTGCACGTCGTAGGAAAGATCAACCTCCTCAACTGTAATTGAACAAAAAGAACATAAGAATAAGTTGTAATTCTTGTAACTGCCCTTAAAAGACTTGCAAAATTAAAGCATAACAAGAGAAGAGAAAAAAAAAGATACAAATATATTAAATTATCTTCGGTCTCAAAATGGTCTTAGACCAAAAAACTCAAATACAGGAAAGACTGGCTACATCAAATGACGACAACTTGGCCAAATAAGTCTAGGATTACAGAACTAACAAAACTATAGCAAGGTGGGAATGGTAGTTTGATATTATAAGATCATAATGAATGTAAAAAGAAAACCAAGTAGCATATTAGATAAATGGATAGATAATTCACCATCTACTATGGTACATACAACTCTTCTTCTCTATGAAATAGCCAAAACAGAAACACACTGAATATTAATCTTCAAGAACTGTACCATTTACCAATAAAAGGGTGCTAAGTGCTTTATATGGTGAATTGCTATGCCACTCATACAAAGAAAAGCAATTGTATATGACTAGGTACTAAGACGATCAAATCAAGTCATCAAAGAGGGAAAAGAACGGTTTAACAGAAACATCTACCTACCAAAGTATAATGCAAAACATTTGTAGACCTAGGTATATGCAAGGACGTTAAAGTTTAACTCAAATGGTTTGCTAGTACCGATGAATTTTGGTACCTAATTTACTCAGGTTACTCAGTTTAAAGGGATCTACATGGTCCTTTCTCCTTCCTAAGCCTATATAAATTCCTGAACCCATTTCTGAAATGATATTGAGTCAGCAGAAGAATTTTTTTTTAGACATAGTTGTTAGAATTCTACTATGGCTTTATTTCTAATTATACTGTTTCCTCAAAATGATTACAGACCAAATGCCAAGAAAGAAATTATATTTCTATGTAGGGGTTACAAAAAGCTCAACATATGAAACCTTACTACGCTAACATCAATGATAACAGAAAGCCTTATTTGGAAATAGGATGGGCCAAAAGAAGGGAAGAATATACAGACTACAACTGATTCTTTTTCCTACTTTTCACAAACCAAATACTTCCTATGCTAAAAGGATTTGACATGTATCTAACAACTCCCTCCTCTTTCCCTCCATATTACTTATGGAGGAGAATAATACTCCAGTTAAAGAAAGTACTTCAAATGGCCCTCCATCGATTTCGTCCTGACTACAAAAAACACCCCATCAATGGCATAATCCTAGACATCCCATGTAAGACTACTGACTAGCACTCAGAACTATTCCCTCAACATCGTTAACAAACAACAAAAAGAATAACCTCAATTCTGACGAAAGAACCAATTAATTTTTTTGAAAAAAACACACATTTTAGAAGCTTCGTCAACAATAAAAACTACCAACACTAAAACCCCTATATTCCATTACCATTATAAATTCAAAACCTCGGCCCTAACTTCATTATCACATTAATTGTTCAATTTACACTATCGACATGAAACTAATTGTTACGCTGCTAGACCAAATTACACTATCAACATGACATCTAGTTCTTGTTCTTTTTTTTAAAAAAAAAACTACCACCATAACTAGCAATACCAATAAACCCAACAAAACCCCTCTACGTCATAAGCATCAAATCACAACCCCGTCCGAATTCAATTACCACGTTACGAGTCCAAATTACACTATCAACATGACTAACAATTCAGGACGAAAAGAAAACATGAAAAAATATGATGGGAATTGGAAGGAATGTGGGAACGAACCAGTCCAAAAACTAGCAACGGATTTCTTGTACATCTCCCAAAGCTGATTGTAACGAATAGGAAACATACAGAATCTCTCAGACTGTTCCATCAAAATGGGTTCAACTTCATCAAATTCTTCATCTCTTTTGCTCTCTACCCCATTATCCAACGAACCCATTTCGGATTACGAGGAATTGGAGGTGGGTTTACACTTTGAAGGGATAAAACCTCCCAAACCCTAAATTTGCAGGTTTTTGTGGGATGAGAAGATAGAGAAAGTGGCTGAATTTGGCAGGACGTTGATGACGGAGTTATGTGGGAGGTTGTGCCTCTGTTTCAGGTTTGATTCACGAGATTGTTTATAGTGGGAAGGGAAGGGAAGGAAACGGCGTCGTTTGGGTTGGAGAAATGGTGGGAGTTTAACTGCCTCTCGTTGGTTTGTGAGCTTCCCGCGAGATGTTTGGGCTGGGCTGGGCTGGATTAGATGGGACGTAAGCCTGGTGATATTCTGGGTCGGTTTTGAAGTAATGTCCCAGGCTGATTTCGTCAGGCAAAACGGCAATGTAATGCATTATTTTGTAGCTTTTATAACATCTTGCATGTCCGCAGAGTTAAGATAACAATTATAACCAAAATTTTTAATTTTTTCATTGTAAACTTTCAATTTTTTTTACCATTTGGGACCTAGAACTTTTTTTGACAATTTTAAGGACGTGCAATTGGCTTTTCGGCTAGTTAACTCAACATTAGCTCAACTTAAACCATTTAGAACAAAAAAAAAATAATTGTTTTTGTAAATAGAAAAATACACGTTGGAAGTATTTAAACTCAATGTAGTTGTTTCACAGTATAAAAAAAACAGCCACAAAAACAGGGAAATTCATGTATTGTCCTAAAATATATTATTTTAAAAATCCAAAAAAATTAATGAAGGAAATCCAAACTCCATTAAGCAATCATTATCCGCTTTTAATCCAATAGTAAACCTATAATTTGAAATTAAACATATATAAATAAAAAAGTATCCTCAATATTGCTAACATCAACTAGCATTATTGCATGATTGTATAATATAATCACAATTAGTCTTAATTGCTACTATTCAAATAAAATGATAACAGTAACAAAGCTACTCACAACAAAGCACAAATCAATTTAATCATATATATATGTTGATTGAATTGCCTACTAGTGTAATGAGTTCAACTATGCATGTTGATTGTGAACTTATGAGCTAAGATTCATAATTTTACATCCAAAAAATAAATGTACTGTAGCGAGGGAGCTATCCCACATGGAAGAATGAAGGAATGGTTGATATGTTTATAATGTTGTTCTTACCAAGAATTATAGTTAGCTAAGAATGGTCGAACAACCATGGAATGTGAAGAGTTGGGCTTGAAAAAAATAGAGGAGAATTCTGGTTGTGGCACCAAAGTACATAATTGCAAAAGAAACGTCGTTTTATTCTCTACTAAATTAGATTAATTACTTTTTTTGGGATTTGCCCTTTAATTGTTGTTGGCTGATCCCCACACTTAACCATGGTTAAAAAATCCACCGGAAATTCATTTTAGGTAGCAAAAGGTGCAAAAATAAGTATCAGTTCTCAAACGGTGAAAAAATTAAAAGTTTGAATCCTGATTGTTATCTTAACTCCATATCTATAGGTTTTGTAACAACAATGTATTGTATTCTTAGTATAGGTAGTGGATTTTACCACATTGTAATAAATGATTGTGTGGTGAACCTTCATGTGTAGGTTGTGGTTTGGACATTCATAAACCATTTCGTGCATAACTCATAACACTCCCTTGAACGTCGACTTAAATAGGGTAATAGTTGTCTCATTAAAGATCTTGCTAGGTAAAATATAGTAAGATAAAAACTATAGCTAAAGAAAAAAAGTGCACAATTATAGACACCTAAATTGAGGTCTTTCATTTTATGGCCTAATTATGAAACAATATGATTCCTCTTAGGCCTTTAAAGCATGCATGATCACTGGAAATGCTTATTTTCAAGTGGAGTTTGTGAGTCATGAGAGATCTAGCCCACTACTCTATGTTAAACTTCTTAAAATCCTTAGTTTCCTATAGAATAATAGTGACTTTGGCTCTCCATTATTCATCTTCTAGAAACTCTTTAAAATCTTACGTACCTATTCATTAGTAGGAATAATCTTTCAAAGAGAAACTAACTCATTAGTAATTTTAGTCAAATGAGTAAAAATATTTTTAATAATTTCCTTTTGTTCATTTCAAAACAATCATGTTTATTTAGACATAAGTAAGTTGATTTTGGAATGCTTAACTTCAATAGTTCCTTCGTGTGTGATTTGCAATATATCCCAAATTTAATTTGTTTAGCATTTTTACAACACACCCATGACATGATTGTGTTCATGAGGACCTAAATCGTAGGGAAGTAGCTTTACAGCCAATGCATTAATTTTCATTTTTTTCAAATCATATTTTTTTCAGAAATAGGTTTAGGAATATCTTGTTGTTGGAGTTTGTTTTGGTCATTTTGATTGGAGTACATTAGGGGTGAAAGTTTAGTTTTCGGTTTGGATTAGAACCCAATCCGAATCCAAACCAATATAATTCATTTTTGTATTTTTTAAATCCAATCCAAACCATTTAGAGTTTGGATCCAATTTAAATCAATTCAAAATTTTGTTAATTAGTTTTTATCCAAACCAAAATCAGAAATTTTTTGGGCCTATTATTGGGCCGACTATATTTTTACTAAATTATATTTTAATATATTATTAAAAATCCTTTAAGTGGTCTACAATCAAAGCCAAACGACTTAAATATTATAAGTAAATAAAATATTTTAATATAATTTCTTAAATATAAAAAACACAAAATATTCAATTATAATGGGCCTAATTTATTTTATTTTCAATTATACTATACTCAAATCATAAATCTTAAAAACTCTAAGTGGACCTAGTATATTACAGCTCAATATATAAATTTGATTTTATTCAGTTTATTTGGATCCGAACATAATCATATCGATCCAATCCAAAATCCATTTTAAAAAAAAATTAATCCAATTCGAACCGGATTCTAAAAAATCAAATCTATTTATTAATTTGGTTTGGTTTAGATTGGATCTCGATTTTTATAAAAATAACTTTCACCCTTATTGTACTTGGTAATTTTTTGCTTTGATGAAGATCTTCATGTGGTTCTTTTAGTAAGTAAATAACTTGTCATTGAACATAGGAGGCCATTGTGTATAGTAACCTTCTTCGCATTTTACTTAGGTGTTCATCCTTTTGTGAACTTGCTCTTCAAGGTTTCTTAAATTTAGTGAGTTTCGATTCTGATACTAATTGTTAAGTTGATGGAACACTTAAAAGGGAGAGGACGAATCGTTAGCGAATTTGAGTTCCAAATTTTACGAAAATAAAAACACTTTGAAAAGGAACATGAGAGATTTAATCATGAAAACTCCTTATATCCTACTCAAAGAGAAAACCGCAACTCACTCGGGATTTCAAACTCAATTAATTAATAAGGCAATTCCTAGATTACAATCCCACTTTAGAACTTGCACCGGTTAAGTTTCTCTACAAACCTAAGTTTCATTTGCACTATTTCGCTCCATTAAGAATATTCTCTACTATGTCTTTCTCTTTTCTCTTATGACTTCACTCAAAGCCTTCTACAAGGAACACTCAATCCTTCTCCAAAGTACAACTCAACTCTTAAAAACTCTATGCATAGACAACTCTAGTATTTAGAACAATAATAATTTCTTCTTGTTAAACTAACATAGAAAAAATCTTTCTCTTAAAACACTTTATTATGCACAGTTAGTTGTGTGTTTAAATAAAAAGAAAAGTCCTTATGGTATCAAAGTCCAACCCAACTCCATTGCCTCATGTATTCTAAATCAAGGTATGTGTTCCTAATTTATAGGAAACCAACTTGACCTTGTCTAACAAAGTATATGTCGGTTTAATTTCCTTGTTGAGCACGTTAAATTAAAACAATTTAATGAGAAAGTCTAGGAAGCAATAAAAATAATGTTTTAATTTAAACTAAATATTAGAGATATTTTAGGAGTCCTATGAGCATGTTCTCAAGCCATTAAAAAAAATAAAATATAACTTTTTCATAAAACTAATAAATAATCTTCAGGAGACTGTTTTAACATATAAGAGGAACTTTTATTTTTAAGTCAATTTTAACATCCTTGTTTGTTCTAAACTACTAAAGACTTAAATACTTACCTGAAGCCTCAGTACACTTAAATTTATTCTTCATGCTCACCATCATTAAAGCTTCATCTCTGAGGCTTCTGCTTGAATTCTTGCTTTGGAGCTCGACTAATCATTCTTCTATAGAGCTTGAATAGAAGTTTCACATGAAGACTTGAAACATAACTTCTTCTCAAATAGCATAACATCACATTTGTTATAGTTGATGTCTTCTTGTTTTATTACGTTGATATTAAGAACTCATCTTATTCTGACTCTAGAACTTGCCCCTGAACCTTTATAGGCTTAGCATACAACATCAAATTAATTTTCTTTGTTATCAGCAAAATTCATTAGATCAACAATATACCCCTTTTTGATGATGAAAAACTTACAAACTTCAATGAAAAATGTAAATCAAATGAAAGAAATAAATTAATTTAAACCTTAAGATCGATTAATAAAAATACAAAAGTGTAAGCAAAAATAAATATGGTAAAAAAGATCAGGGCTGAAATCAGCCACAAAGTCTGCCGATGCTTGTGACTTTATAGTCGTCCGTTGTGAATACTTGATGTCAAAAGCACTTAACAACATTGAACACTTATTCTTCCTGAAAGTTCAGGCCTATGCATAACATTATTAATGGGAATTTTAGTCATAACGATTACAGTATGAGTTTCAAAGTGATGCCTTAGTTTCGTACATGCAACTACTAATGCTAACACTAACTTCACGAGATATGAATACCTAGTTTCTACGTCTAATATGGACTTACTAATGTAGTAGACGAGAAGCTCTTGCCTTTCATCTTCTCGCGTCAGTACTGCACTTATCGAATGTGAGTTGACGACTAGATATAACTGTAAATCCTCCCTTTCTTAGATTTAGACAACATAGCTCACTAGGTACTGCTTCAGTTCTTACAATGGTTTCTTATGTTGTTCAGTCTAGTGAAACCCCTTGTTCTTCCTCAACATGTTGTAGAACAAGCGACACCTATCAGATGACTTTGAGATGAATCTGTTGAGAGTTGCGACCCGTCCTGCCAATTTTTGCACCTCCTTTACATTTCTAGGTGACTATATGTTCATAAATATCGTTATCTGTTTAGGACTGGCCTCGATTCCTCTTTGTGTAACCTGTATCCTAAGAATTTCCTGCTGACACACCGAAAGAACATTTAGTGGAGTTAAGTTTTATTCCATACCTTTGCAATATGTCGAATGTTTGTTGAAGATGTTCCACATGTCCTGCGCTAACTTTGACTTAACTAGCATATCATCTATGTAGAATTCCATGGTGTCTCTTAGGAGGTCTTTGAACATCTTGTTTTACTAATCGTTGATACATTGCTCCAGCATTCTTTAATCTGAATGGCATGACCTTATAGCAATAAATACCTTTGTCGGTTATGAAGGTCGTCTTTTCCTGATCTTGTGGATGCATGAGGATTTGGTTGTAGCCACAATATGCATCTAAGAAAGTTAACAACTAATGACTAGCCGTTGCATCTACCATGGTGTCAATGTGTGATACTGGAAATGGATCCTTTGGACATGCTTTGTTTAAATCCGTGAAATCTATGCACACACGCCATTTCCCATTCTTTTTCCCAACAACCACTACGTTGCCTAACCACTCTGAATACTTTACTTCTCTAATTTTTCCAGCATCTATTAGTTTTTGAAATTCTTCGTTGATAATTTTATTTCTTTTCGGAGTGAAATTTCTCCTTTTCTATTTGACTGACATGTAGGTTGAATCTACATTTTGTTTATGACAGATGACATTTGGATCTATCCAATCAAGTCTGAGTGCTCCCATGCGAAACAATCCGCTTTTTCCTGCAAAAAAAAGATATGATTCATTGTATATCATTGAGAATAGACCCTACCTGGACAATGTGTTTAGGTCTAGAGGGATTCAACGCAACTTCATCTAAATTTTTCTCTCCAATGTATATGCGTTGGAGCCTTGCTGTAATTGATATACATCTGCCTTAGGTGGCTTCAAAGTTGTGGAATAACATCTTCTTACCATATCGAGAAACTTGATGCATTGATAAAAACTCGAGGGTATTGCCTTCATTGCATGAATCCAAGGTTTTTCCATGATCACATTGTATGTAGACAAAGCGTCTACTATATTGAACTTGGCCTTTTTAGTCACACCCTTTGCATAGACAAGAAGTTCAATTTCACCTGTAATGTGCATGGATTCACCGCTGAAGCCAACTAATACGGTTGACCTCTTGACAATATCCTCTTGTTTTAATCCCATTTCCTCGAGGTGTTTAGGAACATGACGTTTGCTGAGCTTCCACCATCTACAAGTACCCTCTTAAGTAGGTAGTTACCGATGGTGAGTGAAATTATGAGCCCATCATGATGATGCCCCATGTTCCCAATGTCGCCTTCTTCAAATGCAATGTGAGTGGCATACAACAAAGAAACTCATCAATCCCATCTTGTATCATTCTCATCATCTTGCGTGAAATCCTTCATGAAGCTGAATAGGTCAACCTACATACGTCTGATCCCCTTGTAATTATATTTACTACCTTCGTGTGAGCAAGTTCAGATGGGAGGACCTCCGCCCTTATTAACCCTTTGGGAATTTCTTCTTTGGTCACCTGGAGATCTTTCGGGTGCCCCTTCTTAACAAGGAAGGATACTTCTTTGCGTAAGGCTATGTATTCTTTAGTGTTATGCCCATGGTCGTGATGGAATTCGCGCTACAAAGTCCTATCTTTTTGGTCCTCAGGTTTATTGATTTTGCATGGCCAACTGAAGGTTGCCCCCCAATTCCTGTGATGCATCGAGGAGTCCAAAAAGGTTAGTATTAAAACCGTATTCATTGATGTCTGGATGATTACTTGTTCTGACGACATTTATACTTCCTCACATCTCATAGGGCTTTTGCCGTGAATCATTTCTTTTGGGTGTGAACGATCGCCTGTCATTATTGAATACTGACCTGTCACCTAGTGGGTTGGTGCGGGGAAGTCCTCTGGCTACCCTGTCATCCTCCAATCTTACCTATGCAAGGGTCTATTTTTGACGTCTTCGAAGGTTGCGCAAAGATATTTGATGAGTTTGACGTAAAGTTTAGAATTCATGAATAAATCCTATTTTGAAAGCTTCAATAATCGTCCTCGGATTACATTGTCTAATGCTAATCATTTCTTTGTTAAATCTCATTAAGTATTCTTGTACAGAATCTCTAAGTTTCTGGATGACTCGATAAAGATCACTTGTTTGCCTCTCTAGCTGTCGGCTAGTCGAGAACTGCGAGTAAAACTTGTTAACTAAAATATGGAAGCTACTAATGGAAAATGGTTTCAATCATGTGAGCCATGATAGGGCTGGTCCAGTGAGTGTGCATCCGAATGACTTGCACATCAAGATGTGTCGGTATTCCTTTGGATATTACTTATTGGTGATTCTAGCCTTGTAAGCTTCTACATGTGCATATGGATTAGTCGTGCTATCACAGAGTGGAGTCCATGTAGGAAATACTAATCGTTTGAGGATGATCACGTTGTCTACTTTTGGGATGAAGATAGATGTCTCGTATTCGTCAGCCTTTTCCCAATCTACAAGTATGGGCACCCCAGGCGTCCTTTGAAAATTTTGAGGATTTGAGCATTTTGTTTCTCATGTAGCCTCATCTTTGATGCAGTGTCGTCTTCATCTTGTTCTTCATGATCTTCCTCAATCTGGTTTTGGGTTGGTTAACCGTGCCTCCAAACCTGGCTTTGCTCTTGATAGATTCCAATTCCTTGCGCATACTTTGTAGGTAACTTTTCGCCTGTATCTGTTCCTGAAGCATTTATTCTATGCGTTTGTGGGATATTTCCAACTCAACTTTTGTCTTCGTAAAGGCATCTAACAGCTCATTTTGCGTCATTTCTTCTATATTTTGAGACATGGTGGAAATATCAAGGCGATTAACATTTGGCATATTAAACTAGTTGTGGCCCCACGGTGGGCGCCAATTGTTTCGACTAGAAATCGTCACCTAAGGAGAATTTAAGGTTGGGATGTTTTACAACTAGTTAGGCTACGCATAGGTTGACTTGAAGAATAAAATAGAAAGCGTAAAACGAAAGACACTGCAAATTGGTGACACGAAAATCCCAAATTTGGAAAAAAACAGTGGGGGCTTATTAGGCCGCCGATTTACTATGAGTTATAAGAATACACGAATGTGAATACAAGGGTAGTGTTTGTCTTTTTTAGAGAAACTATCACGTAAGTCTTGTCCCCCTCTATTTTTCATATATCCTCCTTTTATAGGTCTTCCTTCCCCTTGATCGTGCTATTATCTTCAGTTACAGATCTGTTAGCTCGTGATTTATGCCCTTAAATTCAGTTTTCCTTATTCCATTTATCTGGTTGTTTGCTTCCCTTGATTGTCGCCTGAAATCTCGCACATCAATTACAAGCATTACTTGCTGGTAACTGTTTGCGTGGTTTTTTACCCCATAGCACTCAAGTTATCATTCTTAGATTACAACACAATTTTACAATAAAGTTACACTTCTTCCCTTTTTCTCCTCTTTTCTTCTCTGCTCTTCTCTTCTATTCTGTTTAGCTTTCTCTTGCTAGTTTATCCTCAACTTTACTTCGTTTCAAAGTATGTTCCGAAGACTTCTTCGGAAAAAATATATATATATATATATATAAATAATTTTAGTGTCACATGAAAAATATACTCATGTCCAAAATTTTTTAAGAGAAGAAAAAGTCTAGATGAATATAATTGTGAATCTCATGATTCATTATTTAATTCAGTAATGAAATAATTTCAAATTCTTATGTTGTTTTAAAAATCTAATACATTTAAATGTGTCACTGAGTACGTTGGCCTATTGCGTAATTCACTAATAATTTGATTATTTTTTGTCCTTTCTCCTACTAATCCCTATAATTTTAAATCTTCTAACCTCTAAAATCAGCAAATTTGACACTAATACGTACGTGACGTAGCCTTGTATGATATTTTGAACCAACTTACTCATGAATAGACGTGAGCAGACGGCCATTGCCTATGCATTCATACGAAAGTACGGAGTCACATCAATACTTTGGCCCAAAAAAATAAGAGTAGATCGCTATCGTTGACTTTTGAGTAGTATGTAAAGTGTCTGAAGTTGAAGCATAACATGCACATACTGCTGTTTTGGTTTCTTCTTCAATCTTCCAAACAAAATGAGGAAGGGTACCTTTGCATTCATCATCTTTGTATGGGCCTTCATCACGCCTACTACAATTGCTGATGGTAAGTCTTGATTTGTTTTAGAATATTTTGTTGTTCATACTTCATTATACATCATCTTAGGATTGGGTTTACTTGTGCGTCTTCGTTTGTAAATGCGAAACAATCTCTAGGTTTTGATTACCAAGATAAGTGGTATGAACTATGAAGGGTTGAGGAAAGTCTACGGGATTTAGAGGGAGTTATAAAAGATTGGGAGATGAACACTCATTTTTCATTAGTGAAAGCGTTATTTATCATTTAAATTTTACTCAAACCGTCCTCGAAATTTATAATTTCACTCTTTTCATCAAACTACATTACTCATCTTTCTTTCGTTTTTTTCCCAAATTTCCTTACAACTATTGAACCGGCTACACCATCCGCCGCAAACACGCCACCAACGCCGCTTCTCGGTGTGGTTGACGGGTTGTTGCCGTGCAATTCTCAAGTATTTTTTATGCCTTAGAGGGGTAAAAGTGATTTTTTTTTTTTTTAAAAAAAAACTGTTTATAAATTGAAGGAAAGGCAAAATTGAAATTTTTAGGGGCCGCTCGAAGAGCGATAAATAATATGTCTCTAAGTTTACATGAATATTACCTACTCCTTATTACAAGTGGCATAGGTGGAGACAATGGTTAAAAAAGTAACTTTTGACTAAAATCTCTGAAAAATGATAACACAAAATTTTATTTAGTATTCATCATATTAAAAATATATCATAGACTTCATTTGAAATTGAGAATTCTATGTTCGTGATTAATAATGTAAACAAGCTTAGTTGATTAAAGTTTATCCAGTGTCGGCAAAAGCTTGATTCTCATGCAACATTCTCTTCCGTCAAAGTTTGTGATGCTCTCTTCGGTTGATCAGTTAACGTGTAACATGTTTAAGAAATTGAAAATGAAATTGACAGGGCCAGAATGCACCCACAATCCCCCTACTTTGGACACAAATAGTGGAGCTGGTCAAGTCGTAGTAATTGGTGGACTTAACTCATATGTCTCTGGCTCTTCTAATTCCAAACTCGCTATTCTCCTCGTCTCTGACTATTTTGGTAAGTTACTTTACTCAGCCTATGTGACATTTCTATAAGGTTGTTTCGTGCAAGAGTGATTTTAATATGGCTGTTGAAAATGCTGCTCAATTTTTACTTTTTCGTATCTGTCTTTGTAGGATACGAAGCTCCAAACTTGAGGTAAATCAAAAGAATTAATGCTTCGTACTCAGTAACATAGTGTGCTGTAATTACAAGCTCAAAGAACACAAATATACAACGGGTGCATTATTTTGTCTACAAGGCCTAAGTAACAAAATTTGCATTATATTGTTGCTTCAAATACAAAACTGTAAAAGTCCCACATATTGGCTTCAATGGTAGCTCTTGTGTTCCTACAACCCTGTACCTAACTACCTAGAGCAATAGCTCAGTCATTCCTAGAACAACTCTGTTAAGGAACAGAGTTTCTTTCCCCTCCATATTGCAGCTTATTGATGAAGCTGATAGTGATTCTTGTTATGTGTTTGTACATTGACATCGACGACGTATATAATCCTACAGGAAGCTCGCAGACAAAGTTGCTGCTGCTGGTAACTATGTTGTTGTCCCTGACTTCTTCCATGGAGATCCCTACAATGCTAGTAACCCTGATAGACCTGCACAAGTTTGGTTACAAGACCATGGGACGGTAAGTTTGTGGTTATAATACCAAAGTCAGAAACTTGAAACGACCTACAGTAAGTTTGCTGGTACAGATTTCCTAACTGATCATGGCTTGACGTCCATGTGAATCCATTTCTTTCAGGACAAAGGGTTCGAAGAGGCAAAACCAGTGATTAAATCTCTGAAACAAAAAGGTATACGCAAGATAGGAGCAGCTGGCTTTTGTTGGGGAGGTGATTAATTTCATCCTTTTAATTTAGGAAAAATCTTTTTATGTGTTAGGTCAGGTGACTAATATTTGCACTTACAAACATGTGATAAGTCATGCTAAAATTTTGACAATTCAGGCAAAGTGACTGCGCTACTGGCACAAAGTTACAAATACATACAAGCAGGCGTTCTCCTACATCCTGCAATGGTCACTGTGGATGATATCAAAGGTAAGGTTCAACCCTGTACACCTTGATATATTTATGTTATGATGCTTTATCTTCTTTGACTACAATGAATGCCTTAAATGGACAGAGTCCTTGTAACTTTCTTTCATAACTTGGCATTGCACTAGGGGGTCAGGTAGTAGGGATTCTTACCTCAGATCATTTGGTATTTTACCTCAGAAAGTGTTAAACAAAACTTTTACCACTGATGGAAGTGCATATTTATTCAATAAAAGATCGATGGTTAAGATTCCTGCTTATCCTTTTTTACCACATGCTGCCTTTTCATTTATATACACATGTACAGTTGTACACACAAAAAATATCGATGGACAGGGTCCAACTGTCTATTCACATAACTGGATGGTTTCTTGCCACCAGATGTCAGGAAATCTCTAATGATTGGCCAGAAATTATATTGTGACAGGTGTGAAGGTGCCACTTGCTGTTCTTGGTGCTCAGAATGACCAAGTATCTCCACCTGAGCTCCTGAAGCAGTTTGAGGAGGTCATGGATGCTAAGTACCCCAAGGTACAGAGATTGTCATTCGCTTTTATGTTGAACATGCTCTTCCATGGTTTAGTGTGCAGTATGTTTTTACCATATGTTTGTGACAAATTATTCGAAGTTCAATGTTTTCAATGAAGAATACTGTTTGTTGTATATGCTGTTTATCAGTTGATTTATTTGAGGCTGTGGTCTACTGTTTGAGATATAAACTAACTTGTATTTAATAAATTGTTCTAGTACGAAATTTAAAAAGGTCTGTAGAATAAATATTTAGGCAATTAGGGCATGTGTCTTTTTCGTAAATGTTTGGCTATCTTCACATCCCATATATTCAGCTAGCTAAAGATTTGCTGCAAGGAAAATAAGAAAAAACAGCAACAGTGATGCTATAAATTTACATGGACACTATAGCTAACTGTTAATTTGTTTAGTCTGTGGAGCAGCTTCACTAGTATGTGCTAGTTCTGCTATATCATCCCTGCCCTCTTCAATATTAAATATACTACTACATATCTTTGTCATTGCCTGTTATGGTAGTTTTGAGGGCACACTCAGGGGCATTATACGCGCATTAGAGTTTGAAGATGGTTGGAGAGAGGATTGTAGGGGAAGAAAAAAGGCGATATATAATGGACTCTTGAATCCATGTCTTTCGAAAGATGGTCTCCCTACCTCATACTGCCTTACTCGATTCTAACAAGAAGGCTATACACTGCCATACAGTCATGAAAATAAAGTATGCTACTCGCATGTCCGATAGATATGCCCTTCTTCTGCTAGGTACTTAGGTGCTACGGTGCTAGGACTTCATTTGTTTCGCGTCTCTGATACCGGAAGGTGAAATAGTATCTTGGCATGATGTTGTACATAAATCTGATTAATTATACATGGTTGTTTGTAGGTGGATGGATATGTCAAAATATTTCCTGGAGTTGCACATGGATGGACATTGAGATATGACCCTAACGATGCTGCTGCTGTCAAGTCTGCAGAGGAAGCTCACAGGGATATGTTAAATTGGTTTAAGAAATACATTAAGTAAGATCTTACGATGAATTGTGAGTTTGTATCAGATATTATGAGCAAGAAAAATGCTCAATGACATTACAGTGAAGAATGATAGCTAATCACTATTCACTTGTATGTGACGAACTGATGAATAACTGTCTTTTGTTGGTTACTCTGTAATCATCAGTTAAGTTGGTCTTGTAACCCAAATCCTCTCCTAATTTTTTTTGAACAAAGCCTTTGGCGATTCAGTAATAATCACTCCATAATATTTTGTTTAAAGTTGGACCATAAATGAGAATCCAACCATAATCCATTACCTACTACTTTTAGAGAGATGGCAACGTTTTCAGACCGCCTAAATACATTATTATTTCTGAAGGGTAAAACATGAGCTGTATAATGGAGGCATTTCTAATTTATATATTTATATCAGGATCTTGAGATATTAGGTATAATTATTGTAATGTCATATATAACTATTGCTATATTATACATAGGTATTGTTATATCAGATATAGAAATACAGAAAATATAAAAGACATTATAATCTCAGATATAAAAATAAAATTATGAATATACCCTTTAATATATTTATATCAGATATATATTAGTAATTTCTCTATACAACGTGGATTTAAACTTTACAACTCTGCCACTCTAAGCATAATATGGGTATATAATGCAAAAATATACCCATAATATGGCTTTAAACTTTTTAACCCCTTTTCCCCTAAAAATTATAGTCGTTTCATCCCCAACTCAATCAATAATCAAGAACAAGAAAAGTTAGTGCTATGAAGACTAGAGATCCCTTTGCTACGAAAATATTAGCTTTGTAAGAGTTATCGTTGGCTATAAGTGAAGATCAACGTGTGCAGTCGCATTGAAGTTATTGGTTCCCTTGCCACAAAAACCATATGCCCTAATCCCTATGTGTTGTTGCTTAATATTGATGATGAAAACGTATTAGTTTGTAATTCCCCCCACCCAGAGGTGTTAATACATTGCAAATAAACATTTGTATAATCACCATTTCATGCTCCTAGAAAGTAGACAGGTTTATCTTTTGCTTATTCATATGGTGAGTTTTTTTAAGCTTTTTTTCTAAAGCAAATTTTAGAAGTAGGTTCTATATCAAACAATTTTTAAAAAATATATATTATTTTGATTCGTGTAAATATCTCTATCTAAAATGGTGATTTAGGCAAAGTAAAATCGTTATTTAGGGCATCAATTTTGGGTTGTTATGATTTGGGCGGGATTTTCGGGTGGGCCTGGGTGTGGAAGAGAAATCGTTGTCCAAGATAGTGATTTCCTAACTTTACATTTATTTTTTTTATCATTAATTAAAGGAAACATTGTCCTAAACAGTGATTTCCAAATACTTTTTATTTTATTTTATTTTTCTTTTTCTTTGGGTAGGGGGGGTCTTTCGTTAGGGGACAACGTTTTCCTAAATCAATTTTATTATCATTTTATTGTTTATTTTCCAACAATGCCAAATAATGAAAATCCGATTTCAAAACATTTCAAATCCATTTCATCACTTTAATACAACATAAAAACATTCCAAAATCCAACACAATCTCATTCCATCTCTATTTTATTCCAAAGCAATCCAAATCTGATGCAATCAATGTAGATAAGAATTTATACGTAACAAACAAACTATTAAACAAAACCTTGAAAATGGAGATTGATTTATACATAAAAAATTTGAAAATATCTAAGCACATCTAGTAGATATTCATACATGAAAACAAATAACTGTACATGTACGCAAAATCTAACTTAAAATCTATGACTCTAAACCTAGAGTCGCTTCCTCAAAAATGACTTCTAAGTGAGTGGTTCAAGTACTCTGACTCTGACACGCATACAAGGAGAGTTTTCATCCACATTTATTTGAACAAATCAGCTCAAAAGTATTTTTGTTTGATGTTCAATATTTGTATGAGTGATTTGATCAAAGGAAATACAACTTTACTACTTCAATAAATTATTTCTTACTGACAAACTCCATACCCGTTGCAAATTCAGCTCCAAGCATGAAAGATGAATCCGAGCCGCACATTCTATAATCTTTACCTTCCACTAACTCCTCTAACTGATTGTAAAATGGAATAAAAGAGTTGATTTTAAGAGAGTTAATTCCTGAACTTGTCACAACTTGAGTGTCACCTGCATCATCTTCCTCCTCCTCCTTTACCCCCTCCTCATCCAAGACAAGTACATCTTCATTTGTTATAAGATATGAATTGGATTTTCGCTATATCCCCTATCACTCAACCCCGCTTCGATGGAGTCCATATTGTCTGATACATGCGAAAAGAGGGATGAATTTTTTTTAAAGGATTTGTGAGGAAAGTTTATGTACATTCGTGGATGAGTAGAAATTTAGTTTATGATATTGGGAAAACATATCCATTATTTCTGTATAAGAGGAATTGATAGGAATTGAAGAATGAACTTTTTTCTTGAAAGAAACAGGTACTTATTCAACATAAATTTTCATTAAAGTGTATAAATTTTTTTGTTAATGCATGCTCACATGTACCTACCTACCTATCTACCTACATATCTACCTACCTATCTATCTACCTACCTATCTACCTATCTATCTATCTACCTATCTATCTACCTACCTATCTATCTACCTATCTACCTATCTATCTATTTATCTACCTATCTACCTACCTATCTATTTACCTACCTACCTACCTACTTATCTATCTATCTATCTATCTATCTATCTACCTACCTACCTACCTATCTATCTATGAAGAAACATTTATCGGCTTTGGGTTTGAGTTTGTATGACTGCAAATGCTTTACATAAGCCTTACAACCCCAAAAGCATAGAAAAGATAGGCTAGGAACTTTTCTTCTCCATAATTCAGATGGAGTCTTCTCTATAGCCTTTGATAAAGTCCTACTTAGTGGAAAAGAAACAATTTCAAGAGCATATCCTTAAAAGGACACTAGAAGGTTAGCAAGACTCATCATCGATTGAACCATATCTGATAGAGTTTGATTTCTTATCTTAGAAACACCATTCAACCAGGTAGAGTTTGTTGTGAAAGAATTCCATAACTTTTCAAATGATCACTAAATTCTTGGCTCAACTATTCACCACCATTGATCTTTATGCCTTTATTGTCTTACCAAGTTAGTTCTGTACTTCTATTTGAAACTCTTTGAAATTTTAAAAAGATTTTGACTTATATTTCATTAAGTAAATATAACCATATATATTTAAATCATCAACGGTTTTGAAGTAGTTGTAACCACCCCTAGCGTACTTATTGGTCCACAAACATCTGTATATATTAGGCCAATAGTTCATTGGCTCTTTCATCTTTTCCAATAAGTAGCGTTCTCCTCATATTTCCCACCAAGAAAGACTTGTCCACATGCAATGATTCGTAATCAAAAGATGTTAGAAGTCCAACCTCAATTTTGTAACTTCTGAATGCGGTTTGAGTTGCTATGGCCTAAACGACAATGCCATAGATAGGTTAACGTTAGTTATATTGGCTTGATGTTTCTTTTTTTCTATGTTAAGAGCATGTTTATCTTAGTTTAGCAAATACAACCTATTATAATTATTAGCACTGGCATAAAACATATCATCCAAATAAATAGAGAAACATCCTTTTCTTTATTGTAAATGAATATCCTTTAAGATCTAAAATATGAATCAAGATAATATTTTTATCAATACTAAGAACATAATAATAGCTATTAAGTTATAATATTAATCCAAAAGATAAAGGTAGATTATAAGTTCCAACTGCTGTGACAACAACCTTTGCTCCATTTACTACACGCAGTTCTACCTGTCCATTAGCCAGCTTTCTATTCCTTTTTAGTCCAAGCACATTCGAACAAATTTGAGAAACACAACCAAATATTAAATACCCAAGAAATCAAAATTGCTAAATTGACTTTTATAACATAGATACCTGAAATAGAAGCACTAGAATTCTTATCCTTCAAGTACTTGGGGCAGTTTCTCTTCTAATGACCAATCCGGTAAAAATAGAAGCACTTGTTATTAGTGGCCACTTTTGGCTTTGCAATAGCCCTTGGCATTACATAAGTTTTGGAAAAAACTACTTGTATGCCTTTATTATACTTTTTCTTTCCATCCCTAATCTCCTTAAATCCTTTTCCCCTATGAACCATAAGAACTTCCTTCTTAGGCTCAACTTGGATGTTTTTGCTCAATAGCTATGAGTATCCCATTTAACTCAGGAAGTGCTTTCTCCATTCTATTTAAATGAAAGTTCAACCTAAAATTCTTGAATATCATAAAGAGAGTGTAGTAAGAATTCAGTAGCCAACTTTTGGCTGTAAAGAAAACCCAGTCTTTCTATATTTTCAAAATAACCAATCATCTTGAAAATATGATCTCCCACTGGCTTCCCCACATCTTACACATATTCAAGAATATCCTTATGAGTCTCATGCCTTTCAATCCTATGCCAAAACGGGGTTTTCAGCTGCTGGATGATGGTGTGTGCATCTATTTTATCAAACCTCTTTTGAAGGAAAAAAATCATAAAGGTTAGCATAAGGCATGTAACAAATACTGAGCTTTATGAGACAACCCTAATTGGCTAACTCAACATCGTAGGGGTTGAACATAAGGTTGGGATAGGGGTTTCGAGGATATCCTCTCTTCCTTTGGACTTTAGAACAATTCTCAAGTTCTTTCCCAATCAAAAAAGTTTTTATCGTTCAACTTATCCTTCTCAAAGATTGCACATAATTTGAAAAATGAATTGTGGTTGTTGTTATTAGAAATGATATTTTCAATAGATAATATGCAAATTCTTTATGTTTATCAAAATGAGCTTTAAGTATTTAAACAATTTAAATAACAAAAGCCATTGCATGCACGCTTAATTTAATTTTAATGTTCCTTTTGAAATAAGTGATTCCAATATCCTATTTAAAATAATTTTAATCAGATTTGGACCCTACTCTTAAAGTTATTTTATCAAGGTAAGTAAACTCTTTACTAATTACAACACTTGTAATTCTTGGTCATTTTAGACCTTCACTCCTTAGATCTCCATCCATAGTGCTTACAAAAGATTTTTGACATTTATACTAACTAATTAAAATAAATTACAAAAATACAAACGATACACATATCGTATTTAGTTTATAAGAAAATTTTAACGATGTGCAGATCGTATTTTCTATCCTAATTTGAGTCATACTAGTCGCCTCGTATAATCATAATATCATATATTATAACAAGTATAGAATTAGTAATATCAACATATTAAAATAAAAACATGCTATTAACACTTAAAAGTATTTTATTATTTAATTTTATTAATCACATTAATAATTAAAAAAAAATATTATAAGTAATAAAAATATACCATATAAAAGAAGAATTTAATAATTCATTATTCAATTTTATCAATCACATTAATAAATTAAATAATAAACAAAATAAAGACATTGATTATTTAATTTACATATCAAATTAATAAAATTAAATAATTATCTATCAATAAATATTGAATAACTTTAATATTTTTATTCAATTAAATTTAAAAGTGGTAATTAATTCTAAATTAGCTAGATGATTGAAAACTGCAAAAAAAAAAATAAAGAAACCAATGGGCCGAAAACTAGTCGGCCTATCATGGAACAGCAACCATACCTCTCATCCTCACGTAGCCACCAACCCAAAAAAACCAAGCGGCGGAGTCACATTATCGGCAACCCACCTAGCCCCAACGGACGGTCAACCAACGCGCCCTAGCCATGGCAGCCATCGTCTTTGTTCTTACGAAACATTTGCGCAGCTTTTTGGCAACATTTCCATCACCCATATGGTGTGAAGAAAATTAAATTTGTTTGCCTTCCATAAGTCCAAAATGACGAGTTATGCCATATTGGCTCGTGTCATGCTGATCATTCTCAAAACTTAGCCTATAATCCACAGTATATACCATAAGCCGACCCTTTATATATTTCTTTGAAAATATAAAGCACGTATTCAAATCAAAAAATAGTAATTTTGAACAATTTAAATTGCATTATATAGATATAATATATTAATTATAATAATAATGATAGCAATAACAATAATGAAGATAATTATAAAGGGTTAGCAGGCCAGTGCCTCTTTTTTCTTGTCTGCAGCACGATTTACTACCCACGTCACGCCTAGTGTGTTGGCGGACCCAGCTCCAGGCTCATGCCGTGATGGGCCATATCCGTGTTGGTGATACTCTACTCATGTACCAACATGACCACGTCTAACTTTATTGACATGTGTCATGTCAATTGAGCTTTCTAATTTGGGTAAATTTCAATGACTATTCATTTTAAATGTCTATTTTTACAGTCTATAAACATTAAAAAAAAAGCTTAATTGTCATAAAATTTATACTTTTTAAATAGACATCTATTTTACTATGTTTTGATACACTTTAATATTTTTTCTCTCTCTAATTTATTCAAAATTAATATTTAAAATGCTTATTATTATTATTTATAAAATTTTATAAATTAAATTAGTATACCATAAAATTTTAATTAATAATAAAAGTACAAAAAACGTGAATAATTTTAATTAAAGTGCTACAGAGTAAAATGTTTAGTAATTTCAATGCATTATTAAAAGTAAATGTAAATTTGGAAATTATATATTTCCTGCATTTCATAAATTTCTTTATTTTGAGAGAGTTGTAGAAAGTAGTTGAGAGAGTGGTAAGAATTTTACGTTTTTTTCATTGATAAGATTGAAATTTCATTATAAAAAATCTCATAAGAAAAGACGATACAGAGGATTAAGAAAATTTTAGAGAGATGGATAAGGAAGGAAAAAAACTTGTGCTATCATGCAATACTAGAGGTATGGACCACATTTTTATATCCATTGTTTTAAAAAATATCAAAGTTTACCGACAAAGAGAAAAATTTGAATCATTAAATAAGAAAATGGTAGCTCAAGTTTATTAATGTACATAAATTGATTAACATAATCGTTTGAGAAGTCACTAGAATGAGTCAATTTCTACGGGTGTTAAATCGGGTCTACATGTTGATTTTGGGTTGATTCATCGCAAATCGGTTCTTATCGATTCGGGTTAAATCGAGTCAATTTGGCCTGTCGGGTCGGGTTGAATCAGGTCATTATCAAGTCGGGTTAAATCCATTATTTGCTTGCTCGGGTTCAGTTCGGGTTGGGGTTCATGTCAGGTTGTATTCGGTTCGGATCAAGGTCGGTTCAGGTAAAATTTGGTCGATTCCTGAACGGGTTATTTCGGATTCGGGTAGAATTCTATTCAAGTGAATTATGGTTATGGATCGTGTCGATTTCGGTTGAAATTCGATTTGGGCTTTATTGGATTCACATCGGGTCATTAATGAAAAATGTTTGGTTTGAAAGTTATTAAAAATTGGATAAAAATAGATCAGGCTAGATTAAGTCACATTCACATATATTCAAATTGTTAACATATCGAGTTAATTTGGGTCACGAGTTGTTATAAATCAGGTCATATCAGTCATGTGTCGGGTTCAATCGGTTTTGGGTTTGCAACGGGTTGGGTCCCTAACGGATCGGGTTCGGGTCTTCGAATATCGGGTCAAATCGGTTTCTGGTTCACTTCAGTTCGGGTTGGGTCGGTTTTCGGGTCTCACTTTTCGGGTCATAATCAGATCGGGTCCAGATCGGTTTCGGCTAACTTATCGGATCGGGTTTTATTTGGACAGGAATTATGAGTAACGGAGAAATTGAATCATTGTGTGCCTCCTGCAAAAGAAAAAGGAACCAAACACAACATAGGTACCACAAAAATCACAAAGTAGTTCAGATTAGTAAATCTAGGATTGAGTTGTGAGCTCAGCTAAATAATGCCCCATATTCCCATGACTCAATGACTCAATGACTCCATGAGTTGGACTTGCCTATTTTATCCTTTTCAAAAATTGAAAGACTTCCCACTTTATCTTTCAGGTTTCAGCTGTCATTATCCTCTACCCTAAATTATGTGGATTACAGTTGCAGCATATTAAATACATACTCCTCACTTACTAATTTAATTCTCCACTTCATTATTATTATTATGATCGCATTTAAATTAACCCAAAAAAAAAAAATAATCCTTCACTTCAAGGAGCATCACTGTTCATTCACGGTACCTTCAAATCTACCCCCTTTCCCCCTCCTCCGAAGATCCAAACCGACTTCGAAAAATCCAATCTTTCTTCAAAAATCTTCAAATTATCAAACACCAATCTCTCTAAAAGATCGAGTCTTTAATACCCATTTCTTGTTTTTTTTGTTAATTTCATCAAATTATTGTTGTTCTTCGCCTTTTTAAGATTCCTCTTTCCCTTTCAATTTGTGACAAAAAGAATATTTTTTTTTGCAGTTCTTTGATTGTGAGCTGTTAATCTCCTCCATTTCGTGATAGCATTATCCACTTTGATTTCTGTAGTTTTATATATGATTTCTTTTGGGTTGAGATCAATTCTTTGATCTGTTGCCTTCTTCAAGAAGCTAGTTGGGATCTAGGAATTTAGGGCTTTTCTTGGTTTTTGAATTAAAGAACTTCAGAAGGGTTTGTTTTTGCTCCAAGATTGTTTTTGAGCTGGGGTTTGTGAGAAATTGAATGGGGTTTTGTTTTTGTTCAGTCTGTTTTATTCTAAGTTCGGATTTTTGTTGAATTTAGCCGCTTTTAGGGCAGTTCTGATCTGGGTTTGAGCGCTTTTTGTGAGTTGATTCAATCACTCGTCCGTTGGATCTGCTGTATTGACGTATTTGGATCATTAAGCCTTTGATGCATTATTGCTAAAATGCAGCATGATCAAAGGAAGAAGGTAAATTTTTGTAAAATTTCTGATCTAATTTGGACTATAAATATTGCAGTTTATGTATTGTGATTGGTTGCATTTGATAGGATAAATGGTGTCCAAATATGTAAATTTATCTTCTGTTGCAATCTAGTGAAAGGTAGGGATATTTTGTAGTGGATTATGCCAACATTATTATCCAATGGGACTCTGTATTTACGTCATCATGTGTCGTTATTTGTGATTAACAATTCATGTTTTTAGTCTGCACACAATGAAGCAATTATCAATTCATCTCCTATCTTTTATTAGAAATACTTTTGCTTGGATATTGAAATGTGTATACTTGTAGGTAGTGTGTTTACTGTCTGTAATGTCGTGAGGATACAAGGGTTTATCACGATGAAGAAACAATGATTTCTTATTTTTCAAATGAATTTGCGTTAGGATTATAATATAGGGTCTGAATTTCCCGTTGCAGAATTCTGTAGATGTGGATTTTTTTACAGAATATGGTGAGGGTAACCGGTATAAGATAGAGGAGGTGATTGGTAAAGGAAGTTATGGCGTTGTTTGTTCTGCATATGACACTCATCTTGGGGAGAAAGTCGCAATCAAGAAGATAAATGATATATTCGAGCATGTCTCAGATGCCACTCGTATCTTACGGGAAATTAAACTCCTCCGGCTTTTGCGTCATCCCGATATTGTGGAAATTAAACACATTTTGTTGCCTCCTTCGAGAAGAGAGTTCAAAGACATTTATGTTGTTTTTGAGCTGATGGAGTCTGATCTGCATCAAGTCATTAAAGCAAATGATGATTTAACTCCAGAGCATTATCAATTTTTTCTTTATCAGCTCCTTCGTGGTTTAAAATATATACATACTGGTATTCTTCTGCCATTTGCTCATGGTTTATCTGCTGCATATGGCAAGTTCTAGAGAGTTAAATTCTCTTTGGACCTTGGTTGGAATAATTTCCCTCTAATCCTCATAGAATTTACTGTTCCTTGCAGCTAATGTCTTTCATCGAGACTTGAAACCAAAGAATATCTTAGCAAATGCTGATTGCAAGCTCAAAATATGTGATTTTGGTCTTGCGAGGGTGGCCTTCAATGACACTCCAACAGCAATATTTTGGACAGTAAGTTGGCCACATTGAATCTGGTTTCAGTTTTTATTCTTTCAATTCACTTGTTTTCTAATTTTTGTTTTGTTAGAGTGGTAATTCTGTAATTGTGTTGGCATTCTGATACTCTGGGAGTTGATGCATATTCTTTACTTGCATGTTAGGATTATGTGGCAACAAGGTGGTACAGGGCTCCTGAGCTTTGTGGATCCTTCTTCTCCAAGGTACAAATGTAACTACATTTTCCCTTCTGTCATTTATTTTACATTGTTGATCCTTTTATCATAGTGTTGAATGGTGCTGGGATTCTGCTATCATGCAGTGACACTGGTGATGCTTTTGTTTTCATCTAGCTGTGAAATTTTTCTGTGTGGCTTTTAGGCTTAAAATATTGTATTTGTATACCCATTGAATTCTACTCAGCATATGTATGCATAATGAATATGTGAATTTGAGGAAGTCTTTGTCATGTGTAATGCTTATACACACCATCCAATTAGGAAATATGAGAGGTTTTAAAATGAAGGTCAATCAAGCAGACTAATATGGCAGTGGATTTTTCTTCTGAAAACCTTTCGTATGCTTTCGTATGCCTTTAAAGAGATGAGTGCCTATAGACAGATGAACAAAAGTATCCCATAATTAAAGAAAGAATCAATCTGTACTAGAGTACCCCTCTGATGATCTATGATATCACATCAATCTTGCTACTTGGTAGCTGAAAATGGTTTGATGAATGATGCTTTCATACACTGTTCAAGAATAAGCACTCGTTGATGCAGTGATTGAGGCCTTCCCCAACATATTAGTTTTGTTGTAAACCATTTTTAGGAATTAGGATTCACCTACCTAAATATAATATGAGAGACTAGATTAGGGTTACACTTGCCCATAACAAGGGCTCTTGAAATTACCATAAAGTCCATAATCACTGAAAATAAGGAGAATTTGACAATGCATTAGGCTAAGGAAATCAAAATTCTAATCTTAACACTTTGTTTGAAAAACTGTACATTGATGGCTAGTTGTAGACACTGATTCGCGCCTAAGACAATTACCATCTTCGTTTTGTTTACTTTTATACAGTTACTATAGCAACATCAATCAAAGAGAGCTCAATAGGACTGTAGGGTATCACAAGTTGGGATTGGGGATTATGAAAAAAGGAATAAAGTAAAAGTGAGTTGTACTCAGGATTCAGGAAATTGGATGAAAGGAAAATGAGTAGAACTCAGGATGATAGAGCCCACAGAGGTAGTACATATTTAAATAATTAAAATTAAATTCCTGACCCCTACTTTGCCAGAAAGTTGCCTATAATCCTTGTCAAATTAGGATTGGAATTGTTGTCGCACTTCCATATTATCCAAAGAAGCAGTTCTTAAATCAAATAGCTGGTGTCTGCGGTTTGAACTTGTTGGCAGGTGTCTAAGAATGAAGGGTCAACGAAAATGATTAAAAATCTGGATTAAGTCTTTTGTGTTTGCTCTTAGAACCATAATATCTGCGGCTCTAGTAATTCAAATTGGCACCATTTGCATCATGACTATTGGCCTGTTAATTTGGCTAGTTTATTGTATAATATCTAAGCAATATAAATCAAGTTGTACAAGCTTAAAGTATTCAAAACCAGGCACGGACAAACTAAGGCTCAAAATTTTAACAAATTTATATAGAGCATTGAATGATCTTGATTCCTGAAGTTATTATGCCCAGTTATCATAGAGTCTGTTCAAAATATATGGATTTTCAAAAGGTGATTTTGTACTATGAGCGATCTGCATTATTTGCTTTGATCCAATTGTTGGCTTGATGACATTTTTACTATTCTAAGAGTACATGTGAATTCAGCATCCACCTATATCCATTGGGCTAGGTTGTTGGTTCTTATAGTTGGTTGTTAATAGTCCCAAATGACCTTTATCTGACGAAGTAGTATAACCTTCAGTTTTTATCTAGCTTATCTGATTCTCTCTTGTAGAGAAGTGCAGAATTCTCTTTGGTTTTTCTTATAACAGATCTCATGTATGCATATTTGTCCTTCCACAGTACACGCCTGCAATAGATATTTGGAGCATTGGATGCATTTTTGCTGAACTTCTTACTGGAAAACCACTATTTCCTGGGAAGAATGTGGTCCACCAACTGGACCTCATGACTGAGTTGTTAGGAACTCCATCTCCTGATGCCATTGCCCGGGTTTGTCTCTAAGCTCACCTATCATTTCATAAGTCAATTATTTCACTGGATCTGCATGGTTGGACTTTTTGTTCCTTGTCGTCAATGTTTGTATTATTGGTCTCTTACAGATACGCAATGAGAAAGCCAGGCGATACTTGAGCAGCATGCGTAAAAAAAAGCCAATTCCTTTCTCCCATAAATTTCCTAATGCTGATCCTCTCGCGCTTCGTTTGTTGGAAAGAATGCTTGCATTTGAGCCTAAAGATCGCCCTACCGCTGAAGAGGTTTGATATGCTTCCTTTGTTGCCTGAGTCTAATCATGCACGCAAAGTATGCAGTTTGAAAATATATAACTCTTCTAATGAGGTTGGTGTTGCTGCCCGTCTTCAGGCTCTTGCAGATCCATACTTTAAGGGTTTGGCTAAGGTTGAGAGGGAGCCTTCTGCTCAGCCTGTCACAAAAATGGAGTTTGAATTTGAGAGACGGAGAATCTCAAAAGAAGATGTAAGAGAGCTCATTTACAGAGAAATTCTTGAATATCATCCAAAAATGTTGAAGGAGTTTTTAGATGGTTCAGAACCAACTAACTTCATGTATCCAAGGTATTGTTGAATTGACATGTGGCCTTGGGGATTTTACTTGTTACCTTTGTATTCTGTGGTCACACTGTCTATTATGGATTCATGTAATTACTTAATCAGTATTCCATTTGTATACCTAAAGCAAAACTCAGCATTTCATTCCCTACACGTGTTCATGATGATCATCCAAATTCTAACCAAGTTCTAAATGACTTGTTGATGAAGTTGATCTTTAATTTTGTAGTGCTGTTGATCACTTCAAAAAGCAGTTTGCTTACCTTGAGGAACACTACAAAAATGGTTCAACAGGTGCTCCTATTGAGAGACAACATGCTTCCTTGCCAAGGTATATGCTCAACTTTACATGAGGCTATTGTCTCTTGCCTTTTGTATTGATTTACAGATACTCCATTTTGGTGTTGTGTATTGTTCGTCTTTTTGAATCTAAAGAAATCTCACCATGCAGGGCCTGTGTATTATACTCTGACAACTCGGGTCATGGTTCTACTGATGTCTCCGATGATCTCTCCAAATGTCGCATTAAAGAAGTTGAAAAGCCACAAGTGGACAAGAACTGTGCAATCCCAATGACCAGGCTTCCGTTACAAGTTTCTCAAAACGCACAGGGTAAGAATCATCTTGTATTCTTGTTCAGTTTTTGTCACTCCCAAGTCTTTGTTTGTCTAATCATTCACAGAGGATAAATGGTTTGCCCTAGGCTATGCATACTTGACGAGACCTATAAAAAAAATTGAGCAACTTGAGATCTTACATACCATGAAATTTAATGGGTCAATGTAGATTATTCCTCAATGTGAAACTAAACAAAAAAAGAACCTATAAAATTTATTGGTTAATTGTTGAAGTTGGAGAGTTGGATGAATTGAAATTTCCATTATGTGGTACTCCATATGCCACAAACTAATGCATTATACATGATGAAATTCAGCCCACATAGTAGGGATTCTTTTATATATTCTTATTTCTTAAGTACCTACTAACCTGATTAGTCGTGCATATAAATATATTTTATATCCTCTTATCGACTTTTTTTTACTTGATGTGTTAATTCATAAAAGAACGATGTCCCTGTAACCTTACTTCCTTGAGTGTCTTAAGGATGTAACAGGTTCTTGACAAATATTTAAAAGTTTGTACAAAAAAATGCTTCATCTGAACATTTCATGTCTACTGTAGGAGCTGCTGCAAGGCCAGGTAAGGTTGTAGGAAACCTGATGCGTTACCCCAACTGTGGGGCAGCAGTGACAGCAGAGACAGCGGATCGACGGGTGGTTCGGAATCCATCGATGCCCTCTCAATTTCCTACATCTAGCTCCTCATACCCTAAAAGAAACCCAGGTTGCAAAAATGAAAGAGGAGAAGATGAATCCATGGAAGGGTCTAATGGGCTACAGCCAAAGCCCCAATACTTAGCTAGGAAGGTAGCTGCTGCTCAAGCTGGACCTGGTAGTCAATGGTACTAAATGTACACGCCTACATTTATGGGTGAAGTTGGCTGCTTTCCGCTGACTGCTTAGACATTGGTGGTGAGGGTTAAGAGGGACTCATTTGCTGTAGGTGAGTATCCCAATTTCCGGAGATTGAGATGAATGAAAGCTGAAATCTGATCAGTTTGTGGAATGACTCCTCTTGAATGGACTCTGAGGTTCAATTATTAAGGATAGGCTGGTTAATGCCCCCACGACCTGCTCATTCTCCATGCCAGTTGCTTGGTGATTGAATGGCATGGACTCTGAGGTTCAATTATTAAGGATAGGCCATGTCTTGAAATGTGTAGAAGTGGCTACGAAAGCCTCCTATTGTCTTGTTTTCTAACGTTGGAAGTATTTTATGGCCTTTCTTGTACGATTATCGGAAAGTTTAATATTGTTCATTGCTTCTTCTGATGCATTTTTACCTCCAAAAATGTAATAAATGCCCTCCCGTATTCTTTCCACCTTAGGAAGTAGTCCGATGTACAATTTGTGAACTTCCCAACTTTTATTAACAAACAATTCATCTTTTCTTCGACTAGTAAACTTTTGTGTGTATATTTTGTATTGTGTAGTTGTTATTCATTAATCTTTATGGAAATTAAAAACTTCCTTCCAATCAACAAATGAATATTTTGAGGAGAAAACCTGTCCTCAACAATCCAAATAAAGTTTTCTAAATCACAATTTGTGTCACCATTCAAATTTGGCAATTTATAAACCAATCTCCTGCATTATTCTACTTCTATCTTCTATTAAGTTAGTTTAAAAGGAGTTATTTCTCAACCTAAGAGCGAGTCATTTAATCATCACTATTCCTTGAGATGTGTATCGTTATGTAGGATGATAAGGGATTCGGAATTCCTCTCGCATGTAAGCATACAATTCTACTTAGGTTAAGAAACAAATAAACTAAACATAAACCGTTAAGTTCGTCTTAAAAATATTTTGAAATAAGATTTATTAATAATTTATAGGGAAATTCTATTCCCGTAATTTTTAGAAGTCTCAATATTTTTTTCTTTTAACTTATACCTCTGTACTTTTATAATTTGTCTCAAATGTAGGCTTCTTGTTAGAAAATTGGAGACGGACATCAACAATTGTTAATCAAGGGTTAACATCACATGATTCCCCATAAATTGCATAAAAATTGTCCACACCTAATTCTCATCCTCCTACATCCAAAACTGACTCCCCACACTTGGTCTCACTCTGAATCTCATCGCTTCAGTCTTGCCTTTCCCCTCCATTAAGACTTTTCCTTCAAAAAAAAAACCATCCACAAACAATAGAATTGTGCAAGGATAGGGTTAAGTAAATGCTTGAACCGCATGACAAATCAAGATTCCACTATAACAAATATATCAAATATTGAGTATGTAATTTCTTTAGGAAACTATTAACAATTTATATTTCAAAGAGTTTCTCCAAAAAATTTCAATACGAAACAATAAATTATATTTATGATTAATGACATTACCCATCTAGAAAAATTATTGGAAAATAAAAGTGAGAATGGTGAGACTTTGGGATCGGAGGCCAAATCACGACCCCCTAAAGTGTTGGAGAAATCCCTTTTGATGGTGACAAATCATGGACAGAAAAAGGAAGGAACATGTAAATGAATATCTAAGGAACCACTAGCTGATATTGATCCAAGAAACCAAGTGTTTAAAGCTACTAGGAAACGTGCACGTGTTGTATCAACTCTTTTTATAAGTAATCTTCATAGTGTATGTCTAGGAGGAACTCCTACAAGAACAAGTCTGAGTCAGTCAATTTACAG
Source organism: Dysphania ambrosioides (assembly GCA_026401315.1). Taxonomy (NCBI): domain Eukaryota; kingdom Viridiplantae; phylum Streptophyta; class Magnoliopsida; order Caryophyllales; family Amaranthaceae; genus Dysphania; species Dysphania ambrosioides. Next base: position 27,611,872 of record CM048658.1, on the reverse strand, counting down.
TGTCAGCTCTAAAATTGTTTACTTTGGTTTATTTTTAGGTTATTCTTTGAACCCACATTTGCTTGAACCTCATTGATCCTAATCTTAATTATGGGGTTAACAAATAATTTGTTAAGGAAGTCTTTGACTTAGTAAAGGCAATAACTAGATATTTGGTGGAATACGTTTCTGTCAATGGTTTTTAAACATGGTTTCAGCTAGTTATTGTTATGTAAATTAGGTCATGGCCTGTCTTCTTGGCCTTCCCTTTAATGTTCTACTTCACAAGTTTTGCTTCTTGTAGTAGTTCTTCTCCTGTAATATCAGTTTCAAGATGAAGTGACTGATGTCTTTGCCATGTATGTTACTAAAAGCTGACCCTCTGACCCCTGCTGTGCCCAAACCTGATATTGATAATATAGTGATGGTTCCATGAAAATATTTTTAGGGTGCAAATACTTGACTTTTACTTTGTCTGTGTATTAGCTAGTGGAAATGTAGAATGCCCTTTGTAATAGATGTTGCATTGAAAAAAGTTATCAAATTGCCTTTCTTCAGTGCTACGGATAGTCCTCAAGAAGTGAGTGAAGCAAGGGATGTATATATATATGAAACAAAGGAATTTAAATAATCTTACAAACTATTTGTAGCTTCCCTCGTATAACTTCTAATACAGTATTTCGAAATATGACCCTAAGTCTATACTTGGATGAAAGTCATTGTCTAGAACAACAACTTTGGGGTGAGTTAGGGCTAGGGAGATGGTTTATGGGCCACGTACAAAGGCAGGTGAAAGTCTTTGTCCACCTGCCTATGTACCTGACCCAATTTCATACTTTATCCATCTATCCTACAAACTATTTTTATATGTTTTGTAAGGTTTGTTTTTTTTTTATACGTTTTGTTTTGTTTGTTCTTTTTTTATATGTTTTGTTTGGTTCGTTCTGTAAAAAAAATATATTTCATTAATATTTGTGTAATAGTTCACTTAATACAATATTTATTATTATTTATTTATTTTTTTTCATATCATTTTTTTCTTACTTTAACTAAAAATAATGTAAATATTTTATTATTTTACTTTTTGTATTCATCTTAATACTTACAGAATTTATTATAAAAACACTCTTAAAATTTTGTGCCAAATCAAATGAAAATTGTTTCTAGGAGTGGAGATTGTATTATAAATTAGCTGAAGTGAAAAATCTAGCTGGTGGTATGTAGTTTTGTTTGGGAAGTGCAGCTTTCTTCAGTGAAGATTGATCTCAATCTCTCATCTCCTTCAACTGATCAAGCTGCCAATTCTTGATCAGTTACTAGCTAGACAATTTATTATCGTAGGGTTACTATTAACCAACCTTTATCAATGCACTAACTTTGATATCTAGTCTTAATAATAGTCGTGATTTTCTGTTTTCGTGCCTTCATGCCTCTTATCGTTGGTGAAACATTCTAACGTGCTTGGTTGCTTGAAGGTTTCTGACATAAGTCTTTCATAAAACCATCCTTTATGCATAAACACGATTTTCTTAGTGAGTATATGTCTAGGCAACAGTCTCTACCTGTTAAAACTTAATGGTTGGTTGTTATAATGTTATGGTTGGTCAGTTTTATGCTCATGCTCATGCTCATGTCAGGCTTATTATATACTAAGCTTGAGATGTTCAAATCGATAAAGTGTTATGCGATGATTCAACATTTGAATAGTTTTATAAATTTCATCAGAGTTCCCTTTATTTTATGAACTAATCCCAAATTTATCCATATCGAATTCAAAACCTGTCGCAATCACAATTTCAATATCCAACACCAATACAAATATTATAACCTTGTTCGACATGATTTGCCAATGAACTAAACAAATACACATAATGGAAATTCTTTTATATATATACACTAAAATCTCTCTCTCTCTCTCTCTCTCTATCTATCTATCTATCTATCTATCTATCTATCTATATATATATATATATATATATATATATATATATATATATATATATATATATATATATATATAGGGGAGGGATTCAATGAGAAGGTTGCTTAAAATAAGAAGGATGAGAAGGGATCTTGACCCTTTAAGTGGTAAGATCCAACGCATGAGATTTCACGTAAAAAAAATTGGTCACTATAACAATGAAAATAGTAACTATAACGATGAATATGACCACTATAAATGAAAAAAAAATATCTTAGTCACTATGAGTTAAAAAAAGGTCACTATATGTACATAAAATGTCATGCGTTGGATCTATGAGATGAAGGCCTAAGATGTCTTCTCATCTTTCTCATTTTAAGAACCCTTCTCATTTATATATATATATATATATATATATATATATATATATATGGGACATGTGAGAACCCCTTAGTTATATAAGAACCTTTGTTATATAAGAACGCATCTAATACCATTAATCTAGTTTATTTAGACGGTTGTGATTCAATCTACATTATGGCAAAGATGTAATTTATTAAAGTCAAATTTGGGAGTTAACAAAGTTTCTTTTTTCCATGATTATTGGATAATTTCCTATATGTCCGTTTATATTCCTAAAAATCAGTAATTTTCCTACTCTATATTCAAATATGAAAATTTGAATTCTTCTTTTGCTATATTTTATTTTCAATCGACATCTTTGTTGTGTTGGGGTTAAAAATAAGGTAATGATTCAATAATTTTTTTGTCGTAATTCATTTAATGTTATAATACATATAGAATACCGTATGGATTGTGTTGGATTTGATTATTAGTAAAGTGCGTGATTATGAGATTTTTTATTGTTTTAATGGCAGCAAGTTATGATTTCGTATTTAGAACATTAATTTTAGAGTACATATACAATGGGTATTACACGAGCAGATATATATATTCTTAGAACATTAATGTATATAGCATTTGAACTATAGTTTATATATTTAGAGCATTAATATAGCTCACTAAGAACAATAGTATATATTTTAGAGCATTAGAATTATACTTTGAGACAATAAGGAACATATAGATCAAAACGAGAATTGCATTAGAACAATAGAATTCTAAATCGGAACACTAGATTTATGTTTTAAAATATTAGTATAGATAGCTTAATATTTTTAGAGCATTAATATATATTCTTAGAACATTAATGTATATCGCATTAGAACAATAGAATTTTAAATCAGAACAATAGAGTTCTGATTTAGAACATTAGTAATGTATAGATAGCTTAGTACAATAGTTTTTATGTTTAGAGCATTAATATAACTCACTAAGAACAATATAATTATAAATCAGAATAATAGATTAATGATTTAGAACATTAGAATAGATAACTTAATATTTTTAGAGCATTAATATATATTCTTTGAACATTAATGTATATAGCATTAGAACAATAGATTTCTTAATCAGAACAAGTTCTGATTCAGAACAATAGCTAAAACTGACTCATCGTAAAAGTCATTTTTAGCGTATAAAGTTCTAAATTGCATTAGAATAATAGAATTCTAAGTTATAACAATAGAATTCTGATTTAGAACATTAATATAGATAGTTGAGCACAATAGTTTAATATATATTCTTAGAACATTAATGTATATCGCATTAGAACAATAAAATTCTAATTTAGAACATTAGTATAGATAGCTTAGTACAATAGTTTTTATGTTTAAAGCATTAATATAACTCACTAAGAACAATAGAATTACAAAACAGAACAATAGATTTCTGATTTAGAACATTAGAATAGATAGCTTAATATTGTTAGAGCATTAATATATATTCTTTGAACATTAATGTATATAGCATTAGAACAATAGATTTCTTAATCAGAACAATAGATTTCTTAATCAGAACAATAGAGTTCTGATTCAGAACAATAGCTAAAATTGACTCATCATAAAAGTCATCTTCTGCCTATAAAGTTCTGAATCGCATTAGAACAATAGAATTCTAAGTTATAACAATAGAGTTCTGATTTAGAACATTAGTATAGATAGGTGAGTACAATAGTTTATATGTTAGAGCATTATATAGCTCACTAAGACTGAGTACAATAGTTTATATGTTAGAGCATTATATAGCTCACTAAGAACAATAGAATTCTAAATTAGAACAATATATTTATGATTTAGAACATTAGAATAGATAGCATAGTACACTAGTTTGTATGTTTAGTGCATTATATAGCTCACTTAGAACAAGAGTATACAATACAATTGGTCACTCGAACATATTGTATATTTTTAGAACATCAGTATAGTGTATATAGAACATCAGTATAGAATTAGAACACTTTTGATATTGTGTAGAACATGATTTATATGAGGGGTTATATTTGAAAGACTCAATGTTCTAAATAATACACTTATTGTTCTAAATTCTTATTTGACAACGATGGATCTATTTTTCAAGCATTAATGTTCCAAATATTAGTACTAATGTTCTTAGTTACAACATTCAGATGAACGAATTATAATTTTATAACACATAAATAAATATTTTGAACAATAGTACATCAACAAGTAATTAAATATTTTGTACAATAGTATACCGAACAATTGGTTTAATAAGTAGAACAAATACGTATGAATTTAGAACATTAGATCTGTTAATAAGCATATTACATTTATAACATGTATGATATCAAAAGTTTAGAACAAGTAGTTATGATATTCAAACAATAGGATATGAAATACGAACAAATGCACATAAATATTAAACAATAACCAAATTAACTATAATAAATTTAAATAATATTATCAAACAAAGAAAGGGCTTTATATTTAGAATAAGGGGTTTATATTTAGAAAAATTACCTATAACTTGTTTACTATATTACCTATATTAAGAATATGACAGTTTTGTAAAAAAAAATACAAAAATATAAATTCCAAAATTCTATTTGACCAGAATTGCAGAAATGAAGGAAAGTTTAAAAAAATAGATTGAAGTTGCTTTTAATACGGTTTGTAGTTATTAATAATTGACCAATAATTACATTATTCCATTTGAAGATGAATGCATCTAAGCCATTAGATTTATTATTTTAAAGGTCAAAGATAGGTTCTTATATATGAGGAGTTTTTATATATTAAAGGGTTCTCACCAGAACCCGCCTATATATATATATATATATATATATATATATATATATATATATATATATATATATATATATATATATATATATGTATATGTATTTATGTACAACGTTTATGATCATATGTAAAGATAAACATCTAAACCTAACAATAATGTATCTAAGGTATACTAGGATCCTATGGTCCAACTCCCAAGGAAACAACGTCTCATAATGTATGCATGTAAGCAACGCTAATGGATAGATCGTACTATTCCATGGAGGAACGGATCGATGTCTCGGCTGCAAACAAAGCATAGAGAGGGTCTGAGTACTCCATCCTGTAATTCAAATAATAATCATAATAATCAAGTAACAACAATAGAGTCTCTAGGGACTAAGTGCAAATAAAAAGTGAACTAAGTGCAAATAGAAATAAAATAGCGAAGGACCTATGTTATTTGTAAGGAAGGTCATGAATGTCAGTCTCATATAGTGGTTGGAAAGCACGAGTCTCTAAGGACACCTGCGTCGATCATGTCCAGTTGAATGACAAATACTACAAGTTACTAATCGATTGATATTATCATCCATTTCATTTCTCAACCTCTTAGACTTGGACGACCCTTAAGTTTAATCCTGCTCTTGTCAGCAACTAATCTAGGCCTATTGTATGGCCTCCATGAGTCATATTGTGAACAGTCACTAGACAGTGTTTATAGGTATGTAAATAACTACTGCAAGTGAAATGTCTATCAACTAATGCTCTCTCTGATATAAGAAAGTTTAAATAAACAGCTAGTACATGGGAACAACGATAGTGGTATATTTGGATCTTGTTGCAAATACATGTGACAGCCTCGAAGTTCACTGTATAATTCTTACCACCCTTACACCTCATCCTCTCACCCTTTCCAATAATTACCTTGTACAAATCTTTGCTGATATCAAATGGTTTAACGGTGTGACATCTTGCCTTGCCATATTCTGCTCAATCTTGTCCATGACATAAATGGTGTAAGGAAAATTTATTGTGGCTTGTTGCCTAGAGATTTTTCTATGGTTAAAGGTCTACTTGCTCACACGATAAAATGTTAACTCTATAATTGCTATCACAAGTAAGAATCTTACACCTTTTAATACTCAACTAAACACCTCAGCCATGTTCGTTGGTTCATAGCCATACTTGTGACCACCATCATGTGCTATGGACCGCTTCTCAATAACTATATCACCGATGTAATCAACTGCATCTGAAGAGATTCATGCAATTTGCCTCAGCATTTACTACACTTTGTTATTTTGTGTAGGAATGTTGCTTGAATAAATGCTTTCTTAATAGTTTCATTTAAGTTGATACAAAACTGATGATATGCATTGGGAGGTGTCCACCTACTATTCTGCTCATTCATGAAAGACATTATACTAGCATGCTTATCTGAAATGACACAAAGCCCATGTCAACGAGTGGCACGATGCCTAAGACAAGTCATGAACCAAGACCAGCTATTTGCATTCTCTTCTTCAACTAGGGAAAAATCAAGAGGAAATAGTTGGTTATTATCGTCAACAAAATTGCAGTCAACAGTTTTTCCATGTACTTTCCATAAAGATGGATATCATCAATGGCAATGACAGGTAGACAATACTGAAAACCATCTATGCTTGACTTGAAAGCCCTTAACACTCTTTTAAAGACATTCACATCAATATTTTATGACCTGTAAGACCATTCAAAAGCCATTCCTAGATGAGCATCTTGTAGTGCTTGCATAAGATATGGAAGTCATTCATAAGATTCTTTCTAGTTTCTATAGATCTCATCCACCGCCACTTGTTTACCATACCATGCCTTCTCATAACTCACTATGTGGTGGTACTTATCCTCTAATATCTCTATGATCACAGAAATCTTGAGAGTTGGGTCTACCTTCACACACTCCTTCAAATAACTCCCAATTAAGGATGCACTCAAGTGCCTCGCACCTGAATTATGGTTGCAAGATACACAAGAAACCACATGTGGACCTTTATAAGTGACAATGATCCAATATGGTAGAACCAAATTCTTCTTATGTGCTCGAAGTTTACAACCATATCTATTCTTACAAATCAACTCAATGATGCTTTTATTGGATTTATATGTTGTGTATGATTGATTTGTTTGGATACAAAACAATTTCACTGCCTCGATGAGTTCTCTCTTACTAGCAAATTTCACGTTCTTAGTAAATTCAGCTTCGGAAATAGCCCCTTATATCGCCAACATTCTCCATGAGTTGGTCATCTCTATAGTGAGGCATCTTCTCATAATAAGGGATGGAAGACACAACACCTTCCCCTCCTTCTCCTTCTCCCCCTCCTCTTCCTCCTCCTCCTTCTTCTGCTTCTTCTTCTCCGAGTTCTCCTTCTTCATCTTCTTATTCTTCCTCTTCATCTTCTTCTTCTTGAAGTTGTTGTTCTTCTTCACTGTATTGAAATGAAATACCCTTATTTTCATTACCAACTGTATCATGAACCCCACAATCATTTCTTATGTCACTAGTCGACCCGACCTGATGTGAAAAACTACATGACATTTCTGGATTGCGATGAAGAATTTGACAAATTTGAGGAATTTAAGGATTTTGAGGAACATCTAGCTTAGTTGTGAAGGAGAAGGTTGCATATGTGGAATTTGAGTATACATTTCCATCATATTTGTGCATGAAGGAAACATAGGTATTAAAGAATGTACTTGTTGTTGGGAAACAATAGGTAATTCATCAACATATATTTTCATAGTTGTACGCCTGTACGAGGAAAATATATGTGACATGCCCACATGACTTTCATTGTATATTCATCTTTAAGTAACATGGCTACCGATGTAGTCTTACCTAGAAGATTTTTCATTTTCAAACTCAATTCATCCCTTGCTTAATCATATCCACACATATTGTACACCAAATCAAGCAACTAAGGGAAGGAAGTATCATAACTTGCCAAAATAGATTTTATATTTCCCCCTTTGTACTTTACTATGTCGTTCTCTTCAACAAAAATTTCACCTCAACGACATATCAAAAGATGCAATTGATTATTCATAACGCCTACACAGTCACACCGAACTAACCTTGTGTTCAAGAGAAGAAACCATAAAAGATTAAAACAAACAAAAATAAATTTCTAAAAATTTCGGCAGAGTTCCCTCTATTTTATAGACTAATCCCACTTTTATGTATATTCACTCAAACCTGTCACAAACCTTAAACAATATCCAACAATATCCATATCCAACAAAAACACAATAATATCCATATCCAACACAAATACCATCAATACCCAACAAAGCTTAAATAATATCCAACAATAATCAATGCAAATACCATCAATATCCAACCAAGCTTAGGCAATATCCAACACCAACTTCAACATCTCTCTAATGTCAAATAACATCTAACCACTTCACTTAAAGAGTATAAGCATATATAATTATAAAACTCACTCACTTAGGTACATAAGTATAAAATAACATTAGCGTACCTAATAAAGAACATGAAGAACTATGTCATTACAACAAATATCATGAAAAATCTACATTTAAAGTGTGATAGATTAGAAAAATTGTGATAGATTTAAAGTGTATCTAATAAAGTACTTATATGAAAATTCCTAATCAAGTACCTAATAAAGTGTACCTAATAAAATTCTACATGAAAATACCTAATATAAAGTGTGAAATTTCTAAATTTAAAGCTTACTAGTTACTAAAAAGTAAAAAGTGGTATATTGGTATTCAAAGTGTGATATATTTAGAAAACTAGAAATTCCAAGGGTGATATTCAAAGTAATACCCATATGCTCTAAATATTACTTAACTTACATTCAGTGATATCAACTATAACGTAATAAATTAATTTATAAATACTAATACAACCACAACAATAGTAATAAAGTCTAGTTATGTCTTAATTCCAAAAATACAAAATCAGTTATTTAATTTGGTTTATGCCCAGTAATATTATTAAATACATCTAAATTAGTACTACTAGTAACAAATTAAAGTCTATACCAATTTGAGCTTTCAAATGTCCTTATGATAAACAAAGAATCAAACTTGGTTAAATGGCTTGTTACTATATCAACCTAAGTCAAAATATACACGGTTATATCAAAATTTACAAACCCAATCAATGTAAAATTATAGGTATGAATGTATGATATCACCAACAAAATTCAAAGAGTGTTGTAAATTTAGGGTAGAAATTAAGGCCAAAAATTTAAGAAAAAACTCTTGCTTATTGTCGGAGATGGGGATATCAGAATGTAATGCGCCACTGGAAATGGAGATAACCTAGACTAAGTACATGAGAGAATATTAGGGTAGAAATTAGGGTAAATAAAACTAAGGTAGAAATATAAAAATTACAAACCTGTAGAAATTCGACCGAAACTTCGGTATGCCGGCACCAGTGACTAAGTGTGGTGAGGGAGAGAAAGTAAGTGGGTGAGTGTGGTGAGGGAGAGAAAGAGAGTGCAACAATGAGAAAAGGAGACAGATCTATTTCGGGGATGCTGGCCTGATTCATAGTCAGCTCAAAGTCGTTGTCTCGTAATATATAAAATGAGCTGACTATGCAACTGACCCATAAATCCTGGCTAGTTTCCTACTCAACTTAAAGCCGCAGTCCAAATCGATCTTATTCCTTGTCATAACTCACCCCAAAGTCGATGTCCTAGACAACAACCTAGCCCTTGGGTTATGTTTGGAAATAGTTTGGACTTGGGGTTATTTCTCAAATTAATAAAAAGTTAAAAGAAAATCATCCAATTCAAGGGTCTCATAACTATGTTTATTAAATTGTTGGTCATATTAGCGAATATCCATGGCTTGCACTCATCACTTGATCTCTTACCCTCTCACACCACTTCACAAACTTGTACTTAACTACACCAAATTCCCTGAAAAACCCTCAAATTTCACAGCATTTAAACTCAAACCCAGATCTCCTTCATCACTTTCCACCCCAAGAACCACAGAAAATGCAGAACCAACCCAGAAAATCAAGGAGCACCAGAAATTCAGATGGTTGGAAATCAACCCAAATAAAATCACTGAATCCCAGAAACTTGCAATATCTCGATTACCCAAGAAAATGGAGAAGAGAAATCTGGCTTTGATGAAGCAGGTTATCTGCTATTCATCTGAAAAGGGTAGTTTATCTGCTTTGTTGGGTGCTTGGGTAAAGATTATGAAGCCTAGAAGAGCTGATTGGCTTGCAATTTTGAAAGAATTGAGCTTAATTAATCATCCTTTGTTTCTTGAGGTATAATTTTTTATCATATGATTTTGGGATTTGAATGAATTTTTTAGGTTGGAAATGATATCTGGGTATGTTTTGATTTGATGGATTTGTCCATCTTGATGCGTATGAAATTTGGTATGTTTGATTGTTTTTGGTACTTGGGTGTCGGCTGGTCCATTTTGATGCATATGAGTTTATGATTTTCTCTTGGAAGGAGAATATTTAACATTGGCTTGTTTACAGATGCTTGATTTGGTGCTTTGTTTTGTCTTGTTGATGGGGGTTGCTGAGTGGAATAGGGGGAATTTAGTTGCATAAGGACTTGTAAGAGGGTATAATTGTTTTGATTTTTCGAGATTATGGATATGAAATTACACCCTGAATGGTAGGTAGTGATGGTTACATTCATGGGAGTGAATTCATATATAACTTTGCAAAAAGCCTATGATAATGCAAATCCACCCTCGAACATGTATTATTTCCATATCCAACCTCTAAAATGGTAATGGAGCTACGGAAGGTAATGTGATATATAAAGAAAAAAAATACTTGGAAGGTGGACAAGCATTCACATGAGACTTTCCCTTCAAAATTACTTATTATTGCATTCTCATAACCGCCAACTAGAAAGACATCATTCTGAAATTTTGGGATGGGTGAACATCTTGGTTTTTGTTTTGAGAGTAATCTAGAGAAAACTGTATTATGGTTTTGAAGCGAGGTCCTTAAATAGAGCCTGAATACAGTTGCAACTTTTATAGTTTCTCCATGTTGAATCACCAATATGCATCATATTGACTTGTAAGTATTCATGTGAACCATATTGATACGTGGCATTAACTCAAGAATGGGGCAAAGGAAGGGGTGGTTATCTCTACTCAGATAGAGTATAGTATGCAGAAAGAGCTACGAAAATAAGGATGAAGACTGTTTACGCAGTCTAATGAAGGAGCTAATGTAAGCAGCTCCTTTGTTACTTCTATGTTGGTATTTAACAGCCCCACTTTTTTCTCTAATTACCCACCTACCATGAAGGCATTGGAAAGGAGTGTAATTTGCTAGATTATATCTTTTCAAAACCTCCCTAATTGAGAGGATTTTGATTTTGATTTTGTAGTATGGGAGAAAGACTAGGCTCCACCAGAACTTCTCGTCTGATGAATTTTGAACCACATTTGTAAAAGAAGTGGAAATTTCATGGTTCCTATAATAATCCAAGTTCTGCCTTATTCATCAATATGATGAACACATTTTGTAAATCTAGGGGTAAAATTGTCAAAGCACATGTAACTAAGGGAATTAATTTTTTTAAAAGCCAATTAGTCGATAATAAAGTAAATATTAATAAAAAGTGAAAAGTCTTATACCCCTTAATATGCCAATTTTGCTCTTCTGTTGATAAACTTGGAATTGCCCTAATAATATCGCAATGTATCCATCAGTTTAGGTACTTAATGGTGTTGTGTGATTGGAGTGTCCTTCATTTCAGATCAGAATATCTAAATTTTGATAGATATAAAGTAGGGTGATTACTCTACTTTCCGCTGATCAACAAAATTCCAACAAGTGCAGTTATTTACACAGTATGGCTTCTCAGTTCTCTGAAAGTTAAAATTACTAACTTTAGGGCTGAATCATTAGTGATGCTTTTGTTTCAATTGTGACACTTACTGCTCTAATGGGATGCTGTATGCTTTGGCTGCTTCCTTCAAACAAGTTCATAAAACTAGGGTTACCTTATTTTCCTACAACCCATTGTACCATATTTAGGTTCCCCATAATGAATTAGATCTATAGTGTCTTTATAGTCTTGGGAACTTAACAACGTGGTACTCTTCAAAGTATCAAAACCCTTCACTATAGCCCTGGATACCTTACTAAAGAAAAGATAAGGTGAATAATTCACCTCTGAGATGTTCATGTTCTGTGAAATATCTCGACAGTTGTATAAGCTTGGGTTTGAACCAATAATATGACTGGCCCCTAATAAAGTAGAAACTCTATGTTCTTATTGTTAAGCATGGCTAATAATTATGACCAAGAAAGTGTACCGAATTCCAGAAGGTACTTGTACTACACTAGAAATTTGAACACTCTGCAATTGTTTTAAGATGTAACCCCATTCCGCATTGATATTAAACAAACATCTGTGACACAATAGAAATAAAAAAAGTACAATAGGTGAATTAAAACTAAATTATTGGTCACTGATGCAAAAAAGGGGCCTGTGCGTTCGATACATTTTTTTATGTATTTTTTGATATTTTTGTTCTTAGTTGAAAAAAATGATAACCAGAAACGCAATAGGTCAAGAATTGAATTTAAGAATCAATATTTGAACTGTAAATTTTCATTGGAATGATGAGAAGTTTTTTTTTGTTGACATGATGGGTGAATATAACAGTCGAGATGTAGGTATAAGTAGAGAGTGGATGGGAAATGGCTAAAACTGCTATGGCTTCTCCAGTGAATGGGGTTCATGTTATAGAGGTTCGAGTGGGAGAAAGGAGGAGAGGGAAAAGGCAAGTTAAGGTAATGTCTTATGATGAAATAGAGGAAAGATTGAACAGTAAAATACTCCTCACTAATAAATTAACCTTGTGAATCACGCACCTCATTTTTGCTTCTCTGGTCCAAAAATAGACTTTAAGTTTGTAGGTTTTGGATTTTATACTCCTTACTAATAAGTTGTCCATGTTATTTTTATATACTAATATGGCCAGGATTTACAATTTTTATACCAATTCAGATAATGGGAGGTGTCTAGCATCTTTCATCAGTGCTTTGACTTAATTACATTTTGGTGAGCTTCATTTTAGCGCGCAGATACTACCTTACTTGATTTAGAGTCAAACCTTCCCAAATATCTGGAGTGGAAGGAATATTGTAATCCTTTGGTGCCTTGATCCTCTCAAAAGCTAACTCATTTCTTCAAAAGTTTTTATATCTTATAATTTTTCTATTAAGCTGCATTAGAGAAACAACATGAACATTCTTTTAGTACTAAAATCTGATTGTGTGATCTTAGATTTCTGAAATTGCACTTTTGGATGAATCATTTGAAGCCAACGTTCGTGATTATACCAAGTTGATTCATCTGTATGCTAAGAATGACCGACTTCAAGATGCAGAAAATATGCTCCTGATGATGCATAAAAGAGGGCTGACGTGTGATCAGGTTATATTGACAACCATGATTCACATGTATAGCAAAGCTGGCCACTTTAAGTTGGCTGAACAAACATTTGAAGAAATGAAGCTTCTTGGTCAACCATTAGATAAAAGATCATATGGTTCTATGATCATGGCTTACATCAGAGCTGGAATGCCAGATAAAGGAGAAGATTTGATCAAGGAAATGGAACAGCATCAGGTCTATGCAGGTGCGGAGGTTTACAAGGCATTGTTAAGGACTTACTCCATGAAAGGGGATGCTGAAGGTGCCCAAAGGGTTTTTGACGCGATCCAAATTGGTGGCATTTGCCCTGACATCAAGCTGTGTGGGCTCCTCATAAATGCCTACGTTGAGGCTGGTCAAAGTCAAAAAGCTCGTGTTGCATTTGAAAATATGAGAAAGGCTGGTATAGAACCTAATGACAAATGTGTAGCTCTTATGTTGGCTGCTTATGAGAAGGAGAGCATGGTTAACACAGCTTTGGATTTTCTAATACATTTAGAGAAAGAAGGCTTCATAACTGGTAAAGAAGCTTCTCAAGTGTTGGTAAATTGGTTTCGGAAGCTAGGAGTAGTGGAGGAGGTGGCTGATGTCTTGAAAGAGTTTGCTGCAAATGAAGCTACCTCATGAAAAGCCCACTATGTAACAGAGGTGTGTTATTCTGAAGGTACCAACCTTTCATTGAGTACTTTTTGCACCAACTGAAAAGACAGGGACAATAAACATTCATAACGTTTTATTATCGCATTCTGAAGACCAGAACTTGGAATGGTAATTTCTAATTTTTTTGATCCAATCTGACTTTCTAGTCTAGATTATCTTTGGTTACCAGCTTACCTCTTCTACTGCATTTCATGCAGTTGCTAGTTGCTGGAGAAACATTAAAAGCTGAGCTCTGAACCATTGAAGAGAGGTGGTATATGAACCTGAGATTCTGTATCAAGAGCGTCCTACTGTTGCAAGGGCCAAATACAGATGCTTTTGGCTTGGAAGAATTAGATTGTTCACAGTACAATCTCAAAATTACAAATCGCCACATTATGGAACAAGGATTTGCATGTTTCTGAGTTTGTTATCATTCAAAAGAATCGATGCATGTTGAACTCTTCTGTAAAAAGCTTCTGATAAGAAAAGAGGCATAAATCTGTATTCTTGTATGAGATGTTTGAAGTCTTCATTCTATTTTTGCATATGTAGGACTGATCAATCTGGCTGCGTTTCTTATACACTTTGCAGTAGCATATCACGATTCAATGTCAGAATAATAGTGAAATATGATGGTGATTCTTAAGATTTTATTGCTGAATTAAGGCTGCAAATAATCAGATATTCATCCTCCTTGCTGTATCAAGGAAGCAATTACGTAGAGGCATTAAGATCATGTAGTAGTGGAACTAAAGTTAAGTTCAGGTACCATACAGTTGCTTCACTGAAAATAATCTTACCATAAAGAACATTTGCAATTTCCAAAAATCCAGTGCTTTGGTACGGCCGTACTGGTATGTTCTAGCTTGTAAAAGGCTTCCTGATTTTTTTTTTCTTTTAAGTTTACAAGCCTTCGAATGTTCCCATTGTATAATCAGGACACAGCGAACCACAGTCCTCAAGTTGAATCGCCCCCACCTCTTGAGCACTATATAAGATGCATCATAATAAGTTTTGCCAAGTACCTTAATGGAGTTTTCCGGTGAATTGTTCAATTAGAAGATTATAAAATGGAAACTATATGAGAAACGGCAAAGAAACTTAAAGGACAAAGTCTATGTTAATGGAGGTATAATGCAATCTTTGCAAATTAAAATGACAGAGTCTACATCATAACAGTTCCTCATCACACAACATATCGTGATATTTTATGGTCTGAGGAATTCCGAGAGCATACCAGTCTCAAAATGTCATCAAATATCATAGTGAAAGCCACATAATGAACCACGTATTGTATTCCCCCAACCGACCCGAAACCCCTTTCCCCTTCTATGGTATAGATTCTACATACATTGATAAGCAGAACACTAATATATAAAGATCACAAAATGCTACAACAGAAAACCATGGAGCAAACAGAAGAACCCCCCCCCCCCCCCCCCTAATAATAATAATAAAAAAAAAAGAACAACCCCAACATACACAAAAAAAAAAAAGAAATAATCATATATCAGAATATCCTTGGCTTCACACGTCTTCCACTCAGGTCTCCACAATCTAGCATAGGATCATTACCATATCCCACTACAGATACAGAATGCTCGGTGACCCTTGCAACGAACTCCAGTAGTTCACTGATTACTGACGGACAACTCAACTTCAGGTACTCGAAACCTTCTGTCTGCATGACAGCTGAAACAAAATAAACAGTACTTTGTCATTTTCAGAAGCTAACCTTAGAAAGATCAGACATGTGTTCTTAATTCTACAGTAGTCTTGAATTTTCATCTTTGTTCTTTCCGCATTCAAAATAACTTAAAGGATGTATAAGTTGGGATAAAGTCGAATAATTACACATTTATAAAACCGTTTACAACTAAAAATAAATTCAGAAAAGTTCCATTTAAGAATGGATAATTTTAGGTAAAAACAAGCCTTTGTACATGATGTTCCTTGATAATCAAGATGTTTGTCTATATCAAATGGATGCTAGGATTTAGTTGAGATTTACCTCTCAGATTCTCACGTGATGCAACAAACTTCAGGCAAACAGATTTCAAGTGGGAACAATGATGCTGCTCTGCCAATGCCAAAGTTGTTGCAACATTATTTATGGCTATATCATCACATAGAGTAGCCTCACAAAGAAGTTTCAGCCGTTCAAGTCCGTATCTATCTGCTGCAGCTAGCAAATGCTGAGCCATTAACGTGGAAGCCCCTTTGGAATTTAAACCTGCAAGCTCTTGCATATCCGGCAGGTCATCCCAATATATGAAGTGAAGCAATGCCTAGGGATTAGAAGTGTAAACAGTGAGTATATCCAGCAAACTATCAACTTCATGATGATCAGAGCCCTTGACAATCTTAACCTGGTAGGATAATCAAGCCAAGGAACTGCTGCTGAACAAGATGACGAAGCCACTTAGAACAAGGAAAAGACCTTTTCAACTGCAAGTCATCAAATTCCACCTTTTGATGGAACATTTCTATTTCCATACAAAAGTAGCCAATGAGCCTCAAAACAAGCATGAAGATCCTATATTTCTTTTTCAGGCTAGTTCAAACACATAATCAAGCCAAAAAGGCAACTATTTCAAGGATTTCAAAATCAATCAACTTATATGCAGCCAAATAGGAAGTTAGGTAAAACAGACAACACTATCATTACATTAAAAAAAAGGCATGCTTACAGACATTTAGGAGTATTGACTTCTGCTAGCCACATATTTTGCACAATCAAACTGATAAGGTTCTGAAAAGACTGAAGAAAATCAAAAATATAACAGCCCCCAGTTTTAAGAAACATGATTATATTATAATTATCTCTAATTAATTTAATTTTTACTTCAAAAGTATGTGATTAGTGAGAAAATTTGAATTTTATTTTATAAGTGAAATACACACGATTTAAAGGTTAAGCTTTTAAACTGAAATGATTACTCATTTTGATTTCAATTTAATTAATAAAAACTAAGTTGTGAACCTTTATAAGGTAAGATTCATTTTCTATACATAAATGTGCTTATATATTTTATAAATTTCATCATTACTTATTCATTGGTTTTAAACTCTATTGTTTTATAGCAAGTATAAGCACTTTCCTTATTGAGCTCACCCACATCCCACTCCCATTTCTTTTCTTACCTCACATGTCACTTCTTCCCCACACCCCACCAGCCGGACTACCAAACCATGCTCACCTCCCTCAAATTCACCCTCCTTCCTCAACTCTCTCATGCACACAGCAAGATGCCTCTCTCTCTCTCTCTCTCTCTCTCTCTCTCTCTCTCTCTCTCCTTATTACTTCTTCCCTTTCTTCCTCCTCTCCCTGCAACCACCGTGATCCACAACCCAGTAGAGCAACTCTGGCGACGCAGACCCACAACTGCAATTTGGGAACCCGAATTTCAAGAAACCCAGATCCAATTAATCAAGGTACATGATTGACCACCGAAAACGAATTTTAAAATATATATGTGTGAATTAAGTATGTGGAAGAATTTTTGAGTAATTCAAAATTTTCGGCTGATTTGAACTATGGAGATTGTCGCTAGAATAATTTTGGTTGGAATGTTGTTGATGTTCAATGGGGGATGTTGGGTTTCAATTTTGATTTGTGGATGTTGCTGTCATTTCCCATTGTTGGTCATGGGTTGTGTCGCAGTGGCTGCGCAGATGGTGATAAGGCAGGGTGCGGTGTCACTAGCACAGGTGGTGGCTGCTCTGGGTCATGGTTGGATGTGGGGGGGTGAGTTTAAAGTTGTTGTCCTACCTCTGTTGCTGCTGCTGTGTCACTAGCACAGGTGGTGGCTGCTCTGGGTCATGGTTGGATGTGGGGGGGTGAGTTTAAAGTTGTTGTCCTACCTCTGTTGCTGCTGCTGTGTCACTAGCACAGGTGGTGGCTGCTCTGGGTCATGGTTGGATGTGGGGGGGTGAGTTTAAAGTTGTTTTGTGTTTTTATTGTGCGTGCAATGATGTATGCTTATAGTAAAATGTCATATGTGTGAGGTATAATGTTATGTGCCTAGTGCTGAATGCTGTCAGATGCAGGCAGATTGTTTTATGCTGCTGTTTGGTGGTTGTTGAGTTGTGCTGTAGTAGTAGGGTGGTGTTGTTGGTTTGTTGTTGATGCTACAACTGTAAAGCAGTATAAGTAGGGTAGAATATAGAACCTTTCGTGTTGAATGTTGTATATATGCCGAATAGTATAAAGCAAGAAACTAAGATATCAAAACTAAAACATAGTGAAGGAAGTTCAGGTAATAGGCATAACCCCATGGGTAGCTTTAGATTATTTTGAGAAACGAGCATTTATCCCTGTGAATAGCTTTAGATTTTTTGGGAAACAGGCATATCCCTGTGAATAGCTTTATATTATTTTGGGTGGTGGGCATTACCATTAAGTAGCTTTAGGTTTGGGTAGAGAGGCACCATAAGTCGGTTTGGCTGAATCTTGCAGGCAAATTCTTAAAAGGCATTAACAAAAAGAATAGCAGTTCAAATGACTTTAGAATTGTCTTCTTGATTAATGTATATATTAATGTATATTTGTGTGCATACTTGTTGATCTTTTTTTAATTGTGTACTTAGCATGCGCTGACATGTATATGTTTTGTTTTATGAACCTATCTTGGTGGGGCAGATACTAAACTTGTCTTCTTGATTAATGTATATTTGTGTACATACTTGGTGAGTTTCTTTTAATTGTGTACTTAGCATATGTTGACGTGTATATGTTTGGTTTTATGAACCTATCTTGGTGGGGCAGATACTCAACTTGCAAATAGTAGTATATGCAACTTTGGATGAACATTCTCAAAAAATTTGAAGAGACTATGTTGTAATATGTCTATATTATATGCTGAATGTAAGTTGTTATCAACCATGCCATTTATTTAATAATAAGTGTGTTTTAAACTCTTATTTGAAGATCGTCTGCTATGTCATGGCTTAGTTCGTTAATCTAGTCGTGGTATTAAGGTGACAACTTGTTAATTAAAGTTAATATTTTCGTTGCGTTATTAATTAGTTAGCTATTAGCATGCTATTATAAAGAACTAGGAAAAGAATTACCTCTACCAAAGAAACACTATTACTAACAACAATCCATAGTGATGAAATAATTCATCATGCCAAACAACAAAAACAAAAATGTCAATAATTGTTTATAGAATTATGAAGGATGTAGATATGAGGAGAATTAATAAATGCTCATAACCTGAAAATTTGACAGAAAAGGACTTAGAAAATCTGGGTGAATTTTACAAAGTTAGAAATAGTTTTCATATGGCAAAAAGATGTCAATCAGTAATGGATGCTTTTGAGCATTTCACCACCATAACAAATTCAAGTCTCATGCCAAGGTTAATGGGGTTTACGCTATGAATAAAGAGTCTATCTCGTGTGATCATCCACAAAGATCATCCCCCATTCACTCCTATCTCGTGCCAAGTCATCTTAAAAGCTTATTTTTTCCATGTCTTTCCAAACTCCTCTATTCCGGTCATCTTTAGTCTTCCCCAATTAGATCTCCATTACCCTAAACCTCCACCCCACTAATTGGTGCATCTACTGAACAAAATATTACATGCCAAAACCATCGTAAAAAATTCTCCCTTACCTTTTTTCTTAATATATCCATAACTCTAACTTCCTTTTGAATTCCACATTCCTAATTTAATCCCTCTGGACATCAATCTCAATATAAGCACAACTACTACTTTCATCTTTGTCATATGCTCCTTCATTAAATGCCCAATTTACTAATACAAACAACAATACTAGCCTAATTGCCATCTTCTAGAATTTCCTTTTTAACCTTAAGGGTATACTATTAGCACAAGATAACACTGCTCTAAGAAATAATTAAAACACTAAGCATTCAAATACAGCCCTCAATTGATGTTTACCCCAACAAAGATAAGTCTCGATTCTAGCAAAGATGAGATTTGATACATTTAGGGCCAGTCTATTTCACTTTAAGGTTTGCCCAACAATGCTTCAAGGCCATAGAGCTACTAATACAAGAGAAACCCACATCAGGTATCACAACTACAAAATTGTTCCACAAACACAATTGATGACTATGTTAATATTGTTTTTAAAAAAATATATTAACGTATTTACATTAATATCCATGGAGGACTCAGTCTCACCTTGATGTCATACTGAAGAAAGCAGCAAAATGGTTCTGTGGCAGACTTGCAGCAAAGATTTCCATTTTCACCAAAAACACTAAGAAATCCTTGAAGCATTGTCTTTTAGATTTTAATTTAAATGTTTAGCCAAAGTCTCATTTCAAACAACCAAATCCAGATTTTATGATATCTATTAGAAATCATCTAATAAGCAGGAACAATAGCTGAGCCCCAAACTGATAAAAGGTTACGAACATCAGCCCCTGATCAGTTTTAAAGGCTAATAATCACGGGGCAAAACTCAAGCCACAGAATTGAGATCCAAGCCAAATCTTAGGCTCTTATTTAGATCAATTAATCATGCAAAACAAAGAGAGCAGCATGCAATGCTAATTGACAAGTTACCCATCACCTATCCACAATGCAAAACTTAGCATACAAGTATGGTTTCCATAATCAATGAAAAGGAGGGAGAAAAGCAACAAGAAACTAGTAACACAACCATTTATCCCAAAACAGTACAATGCAAGTACAATAAGGAGCACAAATAAAAAGACGATGAGAAAGTCGTAAATACCTTGAAAGCTGGAGCTTCAATGTCTTCAACCATTATACATTGTGTGCTTTTATCCTTCATTGGACCAAAAAGCTGAGCCCTGAAGACAGGTGAGCGTGCTGCTAATACCAACTTATGAGCAGCAAAGACTTCTCCATCAACTTCAAAATTTACATCAGTTCCCTTTTTAGTTTCTAAAAGTTGCCCAAACTGCTGTCCCATATCAGAAGGTGGCAATGGTATTTTGTAAAGTTTAGGTCCCTCTGTATGTGTCTTCACAACTCCAACAATGCAACGAATCAGGAGACAATCATCTCTAAGGTAGTCAGATTGCTCCAAAGATGTTCTCTTATAAAAGCGTTTGTAGCCCCTGTAATATATGTCATTAACATCACATGTCAGTGATAATTTTCAACCAACCTTACCTTATAAAGGAAAAAAGAAACACAGATTGATGTAGGGTTGGTAGCAGGAAGGAATTCAGAAAGACAAGTAGGCAGCTAAAGACCACTTATTTTTTTATCATCTAAGAACACAAGTAAACCCAAAAAGAAGAGCACAAACCAAGGCCCTTCCAAAACAAGGTGACAAGAATACATTAGAAATGAATTTCAGAGAGTTTTATAGTACTGTAAATCTTTTGTTCAGAAACTATTTGTGATAAAATTTTGAGGTGCTTTCTCTGAGTCTCAGACAGCTTGAAATTGCAGTATTAAGGTACTTGAAGTCAATGGATCCCTCACGGAACTAAAGCATAGCCAACAACTTAATATTCACATAAGCTAGAGTATTTATAAAGTATGTTTATCTCAACGCCAATAACTCAATTCTCACTTTAGCTATAGTCACCCTTTTCTTTAAATTTGCACGAATCAGAATGAGAACCACAGTAACTACAGCAAAGGTCTAGAAGGACCAAAATTTGACAACAATAAAATCCCAAAATAGAAATATGACCCAAGTAAAAGTACAAGAATAGAAACACCTATCTTATTTTTTTCCCCTTCCCAACAAACAAAAATTCAGATAACACTCAAAGAAAATTAATGTAATCAGCCTTTTGTCCTCATTTCAATTTCCGGATATTCCATTAAACGCTTGGGTGTATCTAGTTCTTGGTTATCCAAAATTTGACAACAAAAAAAATTAATCCCAGAATAGTAACATAACCAAACCAAATGAAATCAATAATATCTACTCCTATCTTATTTTCATTTTCCAACAAAGAACCAAAATCCAGAAAATTCTCAAAGGAAAACAATAGAATTATCCTAGGTTCAAATTCCCATTTTCGGAGATTCAATTACACACCCGGATGTTCCTAGCTCTAGGCATGCCCAATGACATTTCCTTCTAAATTAGAACTCTCACACGCTCCTCATTTTCTCATTTGGGGCCCTCCAAAACAAACGATCCAAAAATAGAATACATAACGTGTAACCACACAATCGCCCAAATCCAAATTTAGCAACTACACAACGACAATAAAACAAACAATAATCACAAGATCATACCACATGCTACCGCGATACTTAAGCGTATACGGCCCACTCTCGAGTGTCCTCCCGAAATGCGAATGCACCTTATGCCGGCCTCGCCCGCTCTGATCCTCAAGCTTCAATTCAAACAACGCCCTCACATCGGTCCCCTCGCTCGCCAGCGCGATGAACAACGACACGTAGGTGGCATTATCCTCGGGACTCTTACCGTCCGGGTAGAAGTATATTGCCCACAAATACCCTCCCACCATGAACGTATCCGACGCTATGTACTTCCCGCTCCCCATCCCCTTCGACAAGGCGTACCCGTTGATCTTGAACTCGTGGGATCCATTCACCGTCTCCATCTTCGTAGTCGACGTTGTTACAGTAGATGAGCATGATGAGCAGGAGGGTTTCGCCGATTCCGAACAAACCCTTGAAATCCCCATTTTTTAGGGTTTTGATTTCTGATAGATTAGAGTGCAGCTATCGCAACTCGAGGAATCGATTGATGGATTGGAGAGGTGGGCTTGGTGAATTAGGGGGAAAATGGGATGGACAGGGGAGAATTCGGGGAAAAAATTAGGGTTTGATGGATTGGGAATGGCGAAAGGCCGAAAGAGAGGGTAAAATGTTCGTTGGTTTGGTGTGCTAAGAGAGGAGAGAGAACTGGGAAGGTTCTAATTCATTCACGGAAAGTGTGGTAAATGAGGTTCTGACACTTTCTGAGCTTAACTATAACACATTGTGGTCCCAAACAACTTGCAGGACCCTTCGAGTTATGGGATTTGACTATGCTCGATCATGGACTCATGGTCTGGATTAGCTTTTGATTGTTGAGTTCAGGAGTACGTACCTTCATAGTATGGACTCATGTAGGATTTAACTAGTACGTACACAATGTAAGGAAAGGAAAGTGGTATACGAAGTATTAACTAAATCGTACTTATATCATTATGTAGAATATGATTTTGTGAAATTTTCATATTTGGAAATAAACTTCACAAAGTCTAATATTGTACCTTTTCTGTCCCACACTTTTTGCTCCATTATCCTATTTTGATTGTCCCACTCTATTTGCTCCATTGCTTTATGTGGTCATGTTTTTGCCCTAAGATTTACTCTATTTTTAATAAAGCAACTTTTTTATAATAGGCCAAAAAGTGTGGGACTGAGAAAGTATCTTTTTTAAGAGTAATAAGTAATAATTGAGCTAAAGGATTCTCATTTGGGTGATGGACTAATGTAGAAGGAAAGTATCTCACTCAATGTTATTTTTAAGTATTTTGTTGGTTTTGAAGTGGGATTTTCAACTAGTTTGTTCTCCCTCAATTCAAATAGCATTCTGCATCAAAGATGCGAACTAATACTTGGAACTTAACTTGTATGTTAACGAGCCAGCAAATGTTTACTTTATGTGTTGTGCATTGCCTTGTTATTTAGGTGTTAGGTGTAGAGATGATATTGAAAAATGGATTTTTATACTTTTATATGCTCCAACATGGAGCCAAATCAATGCTTAAATCAAAACCATTTTTTAAGTCACTGTACCACGAGTTGATTGATGCTCTGCTATTGGCCTATTGCCAAGGTTGGCCTATGTGTACTTTGAGCTTTCTTATCGTGCCTAAAGTTTGGCTATTATAGAAAAACATGTTTCGTAGTGTATGCATTACACTTTTGCTTCACTAATCAATTCATCATGGACCCACTTGCGTTTATATTCTCTCCTATTTACCCGACGGTGTGCAAATTCACATATTTTTATCGATTTTTTCTTATTATATATTATGGTTGATGGACTAACGTATGTATGTCAGTATGTATGTAACATATGGATCACAGTGGATATGAGACTATTCTAACTCAGTCTAACCCTACTCTAATTTCAAAATGAAAGTTTTAGGATAAGTAATGGATATAATTGATATAAGGTAGACCATAGGTTCGGGTCCTATACCCACAAGCTCAACGACTCAAGCCTAATTACTAAAAAAAAAGTAAATCAAAAATATGAAAGTCAAACCTTATAAATAATAGCTATTCAGCCTTTAATAAAAAAAAAAAAGACCGTCAATTTGTCCACATGAAGAGTTCAAGACTTAACAATTAGAAGTATAATTTTATTTTATGAGTATGCATTTAAATTAAACTTCGTTCATATATAGACAAGAATACGTTGTGTGACTAGTGATCAACTATTCTTAACAATACTGCCATGTCAATTCGTCCAATGACTGTATTGATGGGTTACAAACTTTAATAAAAATCTATAAAAGACAATGAACGACCCACTTAGACCCTAGACCCTAACCTGGGAAACCCATAAGGTCTGGATATGGGGTAGTATATTTTGAGACCTTATATTTATAGGTTGGGTGAGGATGTAAAAAAAAGGAGGATCTAAATATTTCCTAATCTTATAGAGTAACACCCCCACAAAGTTTAAACAATTTATACATGAAAAAAAAGAAAGAAAGAAAGAAAGAAAGAGAAAAAAAAGAAATTCCTAAAGTCAAAAGCCATGCTAGAATAATGCTGATATACATAGATATCCATACATTACAATGTCAAATATTCTCAATAATTCTTACAAACAACAATCAGTTAAAATTGTCTAAAACCCTATCTTATTAACTTAATTCTACAAGAAATTATGTACTAAAGAGTCAAAATAATCGCGGCTTCACTCTTCTTCCATTCATGTCACTACCATCCAGCATAATGGTCTCATTTCCATAGCCAAACGAGGTCTTCGAATGTTCACTAATTCTTGCTATATACTCTAGTAGCTCGCTAATAACTGATGGGCAGCTCATCTTCAGGTATTCAAAGCCATCTGTCTGCATCACAGCTGTAACAGAACCATTTACAACTTTAGAAGTCCACTAAATACCAAGAATGTGAGGTAGCATTGGTAACAAACCACGGATCCAATAAGAAATGTTAGGACAGGATGTGATGAACTCATAACTGTAGTACTCTCTACCAATTAGAAAGGATCAAGTCATAAAGTAACCATTAAACAGCAGAGTAATTCCTGTCAGCTTCAGTTTCATAATTTGATAAGACTAATAAAAAAAAAGATACAACCATTAAGTATAAAAGTGGCTGCCACTGTATCAACTAAAAAGATGTTTGTTACATAGCCATAGACAAGATGCAGATAAAAGAGAAAACAAAAGCCAAATAAAAGTGTAATAGCCAGCTTAATCAAATAATAATTATCTAAGTATTTTAATTCATTTCCTAAGAATGAATAATTTGCAAGTAACTTTGATTTTTATTTATTTTGAGTTATATATTTAAAATTAAAAAGTTAAGCTTCACAACTAAAATAATTTGACAAAACAACGGTCTTTTAATTTCAATTTAAATATAATTTGGAAAGTTAATTCTACATAGTAGAAAAAGTTTTCCCGAGTAAAATGTAAAATTATTTTATAAGTTAAAGCCTTAATCATATTGTTTAATAGTCTCTAAAATTGTAAACCAAATCTGATTTGGTCAAGTTGATTTATGAAATTACCAATTTGACTTTATTGAAGAAATAAGATAAAGTCCATATTTATGTATTCTTTTCGTGGCTTTTGGAGTGGTAATATTAGTGTTTTGCTGCCCTCATCTCGCTCTCATCATCAACCCCCACTCATACCCATATCTCCCTCTTCTTCTCTCTCTCACCTCACCTCCAATCTCTTCCTCCTTCTCTTTACGATGCCCAGCTCTTCTAACCACAAGAGACACCAACACTCATCCCTCCCATTCCTCCTAACCTCCTCTTCATGCATCTCCCTCCTCTCTTCTCTCTCACAAATTACATGAGCAGCACTCAACCGTTCTCCCTCTTCTCCATCACCAATGAACGACAACAGCCAACTCTCCTCCCTCCTCCATCTTCTCTCTCTTCCTCTCTCTTTTCCACCAACAGCAACAATACAAGCGGTAAAGCCTAGTGGTCATACTTCCGCCATTGGAAAACTCCGCCATTGAGCACCACCCAGATCACCAATGAAGATCTTCAATTTATCAAACTGAAATCACCTTCGAATTATATGTCACACCCATTTTCTCTTTCCTAGTTGGGTCTCATTTCCGCCACACCAACAAACAATTATCCCAACAACCGAGCCACAGTACTGCCGGTGATTAATCACCCCACCGTGTGCCACTCTTACTCTCCTTTTCAGAATCTAATATTTGTTAGTTTTATAATGAAAACCTAACAGTTTCTAATTTGTATTTCTTGATTTTAAATTGAAATTGTTCAAACCAATGGCCAAAACAAGTAATTTAAAATTAGTTTTTATGTAATGGTTTAATAAAAAATTTCAGGTTTTAACGAGTATAATAAAAGTTTACTAGTAAACTTGTAAACTTTTAAGATACACAAATAATGTACGATTGAAACTATAATGCCAAATGAATTAATATTATGTCTATATGTTTAGAGAAAATAATGTCAATCAAAAATTATTTCAAATTATCATATATCAAGGATTTAGGGTATTCTTACTTTCAAGAGTAAGATTTGTTATTATTACAAATTGGTAGAATTATGTATGGATTTATAAGATATTATTAACTCTAATCTAGGAATATAATATATACAATATTCTAAAATTAGTTTTATAAAGTAGTTCTAATGTATTTGAAATTTCAAAAATAAAATCATATTTCGAATAATATAATCCAATAGGTCTTACCTACTATCTAGTGCACAAGATTCAAGGCCCCACTATGGTTAGGGGAAGGTCTAACTGCCGGCCGTTTCCATGATTCAAACACGTGGTCTTATGGATAGCAAGAAAACACTTGACACGGCCTCTGGCATGACCTTCAATTATATTCTAAATGCTTTAGTAAGTCGGTTAATTACAAATACATAGCTAATTTATTGTCTTAATAGCAAAGTACAAACCACTAAGACCAAGGAGAATGAGCGACAAAGGTACACAATTGTCACCCACCTTCATTAAATATGAGTTGCTAATATATTTTGAAAATAATGAAGTGTTATGCTTGATTGAAATAAGTTATGAAAATGATTTTGAGATTGAGATGAGAATAACTATGTTGTTTGAACTTTGTTTTAAATGTCATATAAGCTTCCATATGTTGGTTGATTGGTGAAATTGAAAAATGAGGATTGGAATTTTTGGCAGTATTGATTGAAAGATTAACATAGTATAGCATTGTGTTGTTAGATGAGGTTGGTTGTTGTAAACGAATCAAAAGCGAACTTTAAAAAATAAAAATAGTTTAATTTACAAAGAAAACTCTACCAAAATGTTTGGATTTTCTTTACTAAAATGTTGTGCAAAATTTGGTTAGTTGTTGATTAATTTGTTGTTATTTAAATTGTGGGGATGATTTCTTGTTGCTCATTATTTAGAAAGGGTTCAAATAAATTAAGAGTCAAAGAATTAAGAGTGTCGTTAATGAGCGTTAACTTAAAAAAGAGTTAGACTTTAGTTAATCAAATTGTATTCATAATAAGTGTATAAAGAAGAAAGTAATAAATTTAAAAACTAAGTTAACACAATAACATAGCAAAGGACTTCACAAAAGAGTTAACTTTACAAAGTAGTGGTGCGATAAAATGATATTTTGAGTTGTGTTTTGGACAAAATTATTTCATAAGAGTTATGTGAAGTTATTTTATAAAAAAGCAATTAAAAGATATTTTTGAGTTAAATAGTGTTTACCTTAGAGTTTGTTAATGAGATAAATGAATGTTTTATTAACTTTACAAAGTAGTGGTACGATAAAATGATATTTTGAGTTGTGTTTTGGACATAATCATTTCATGGAAGTTATGTGAAGTTATATTTTATAAGCAAATAGTGTGTACTCAACTTTAGCTAACTTTTTCATTGAGCTAGTTAAGTTGTTTTGCAAGAACGATTATATGGATATATATATTTGCAGGACTAACAAGAAAAATTCATTCAATATTTCCTTATATAACCATATGAAATTCTGTTAGGGGTCGATTCTTATTTTACATTTGAAACTTCTTTTAAAGTTGAAAGTGTGATGACTTGCAAGGATATTCAAATTTATAGTTGTGGTATGTTTGGCATTCTAAATTTATCTTATTCCGCTGCATAATTTGAGTTAGAATTAAGGTTCTCTACTACCTAGTAGAAGAGCAGGTTGTTACAATAAGACTACCACCACCTTTGTGTCCTAGGTTTATTTTATTCCGCTGAGTAATTTGATTTAATTACGTTCAATCAAGGATTAAATTGCAAGAGCGGGCTGCTACACTAAGACTACCACCCCAAATGTAATTGCGAACTGTTTGAGGCACACTAGACCAAATAACAAACATCTTTACCTATACAGTCATTACAATATACCTCACATGCACAGAATTATCAAACAAACATCTTTCTAACAAGACCAACAACCATTAAGATAACTAGACATCCAACTTATAGTCATCAAGCACAACTTTGCCATCAGGTAAACAAAATAAGCTTTCAGTCAGGCTTACCTCTTAGATTTTCATGCAATGCAATGAACTTTAAGCACTCGGACTTTAATTGTAAACACTGATGCTGCTGGGCCAGGGCTAACGTTGTTGCCACATTATTTATGGCAATATCCTCACATAGCATAGCTTCACACAAGAGTTTTAGCCTCTCAAGTCCATACCGGTCTGCAGCAGCAAGCATATGTTGAGCCATTAAGGTTGAAGCTCCTTTGTAATCTGAACCAGTAAGCTCATGCATATCTGGCAGTTCATCCCAATAAATGAAATGCAGCAAAGCCTGAATTGATACACCAACACATAGATTAGAAAATCAACCAGAGAAAATAAGACCACTCCGCTTTCAAAGATGAAATATTAACCAAGCAGAAAGAACCTGTGTGGCTGCAAGCGAAGGAACGATAGCTAAATAATGGAGTGTGCTATCGCTCAAAGCCATACCACCAGCTATCAGATCTAATCCTCCAAA
This sequence comes from Dysphania ambrosioides, assembly GCA_026401315.1. NCBI lineage: Eukaryota > Viridiplantae > Streptophyta > Magnoliopsida > Caryophyllales > Amaranthaceae > Dysphania > Dysphania ambrosioides. Next base: position 27,582,577 of record CM048658.1, on the reverse strand, counting down.
GGAAGTGATAAACACTACATACTGACCAATTCAGGTGAAAAATAGATCCTTTGAAAAAACTTGAATGAATTGTAAATTCTTTTAAAAATGAAGAAGATATTATCATAAAACATGTAGTGAAGCCAAAAGCAGAACCTCATGAGAGCAATCTGCAATGCTTGATTCTACAAAACCATATAAGTCACCTATGTAAAAAACCAACTAACATATATCTACATACAGACAGAATAAAAGAGATCTAAAAGAGCCTAGCACACCAAAATAATTATAACATTTATGACAACATTTCTATATTGTTTAATGTTTCTCTCCACAGTGGTCCAGAAACTGAAAGAATACATGCAAAAAGTTTGCATTATGTCGTCCACACCCAAATGAAATACCACAATAGATGTGATAATTCATGAAACATTAAGAAATTATTGGCAAAGATAAGAGATCTTGCAAAACATCCTGGACATCCTCAGGAAAGAGAACCTCATAAAGACAGCAGAAGGAATGCAATCTGATGACAAATAATCAACTCAAAGGTAACTCTCAGATGGAAACCAGAAGCTCACTTGGTGAAAAAGGGAAAGAGACAATTAGTATAAGTTATTCACAAAATTAGTGGTGAATCATTAATAATGATGGGTTGAGGCACTGATTCAACTGTATCAGAAAGGAGGGAGTATCTTGAATCAAAAATTATAACTCTAAACTTCATTCCGACCATAAACATAATCATATTTCTACACAAACTTTGTAATATGGTCACATCGAATTCGAGTATGGGGTTTAGACAGAGATGTCCACTCAATATCAAAACAAGGATTGAAACTAGGTTCAATTTTATCACCACTTTGAACAAAAATGTATAAGAAAATGCAAGCCAAAACAGAGTAAAGATGCTACCCAGAAAATATATATGCATACAAATAACCAAAAAGACAAAATATAAGGGAAATAAAGGACCTTGAACACTGGAGCTTCTATGTCTTCAACCTGTATGCACTGCATATTTTTTTCTTTCATTGGACCAAAAAGTTGTGCCCTAAAGACTGGCGATCGTGCTGCCAGGATAACCCGGTGTGCAGCAAAGACCTCGCCATCAACTTCAAAGCTTACATCAGTAGTACTCTTGCTCTCTAAAAGCTGCCCAAATTGTTTCCCTATATCAGAGGGCGGGATGGGTAATGAGTATTGTTTAGGTCCCTCTGTATATGATCTCACAACACCAACAGTGCCTGTGATCACAAGACAATCATCTTTAAGGTAGTCAGATGACTCCAGTAATGTCCTTTTAAAGAAGCGTTTATATCCCCTGTGACAATCAACAAGTAAGATACAACAACAATATCAGGGCCTCAACACCACAAAGGAAATCATGCAAATTTCAACAAAATTAGAATCTAATCAACCCCACATTAAGTAAGGAATGATAAAAGAAAATAACCTACAACTACAGATCTAATATACCAGGAATTACTTATGCCTAATTGCCAAAAAGAAAAAAAAAAGAATTTATTCGAAAAGAATAAGTTCAAGATAAAGAAAAGATGGCCTTGGTCCAGCTCATATCCTCATTTCAACGTCTATTCTCCACATATAGCTGATTTCAAAACCGTTCTTACAGAGGATATACCATTAAATACAGTTCACCACGGCTTTTCGCTCTTTCCTGTATACCCCAAAGATTGCAATAGACAGATTATATTATATTAATGCCTAAATATTTTGATCAACATACTAACTTATGCGGTCAAACCATTCACCTGACCACACTCATGACTCAGACACTAAGCGAGAAACAGAACTCATACACGACTTAGAAAATTTCGAGAAAACTCCAAAACAAAACTTTTAAACTACTTGCATCGTTGTCACGGAGCTCTCACGTCAATCAACAAAATCATCCATAAAGTTCACCAACACTCGTCACACAAACACATCGATCAAGAATCATCAACTACACCAGGCAATCATTGACTAATCTCAAAAGGTCAACTTACCCCTAAAAAAAATTTACGAGAATAAACATCATATAATCATACAAAACCCATAATTAAAACAGATAATACAACTAATGACCCATAAGTTTCAAAATACCAACAAAAAACCCGAGCTTACCACATACTACCGCGGTATTTAAGAGTATACGGCCCGGTCTCAAGCGGCCGGCCGAAATGAGAATGAACTTTATGATTCTCTCTCCCACTCTGATCTTGGAGCTTCAATTCAAACAACGCCCTGACATCGGTCCCTTCGCTCGCCAACGCTATGAACAACGAAACGTACCCGGCATCATCCTCCTGACTTTTACCATCAGGGTAAAAATATATGGCCCACATATACCCCCCCACCATGAACGTATCGGAAGCAATGTACTTCCCTATTCCCAGTCCCTTTGACAAGGAGTAGCCATTGATTCTGAATTCGTGGGTCCCATTAATGGTCTCGTTTACAGCGATCGAGGAGGTGACCGGGGAGGAGGAGGTGGATGGGTTTGATTGGTCGACTGAAAAACTAGAAATTCCCATCAATTGATGAATTTGATTTTGATTTAGGGAAACCCTAATTGCCGAATTGGGGGAGGGGGGAATTTGAGATTGGGATGAAGATGGAAATTGAGGGATTGGATGTGAAAATCGGGTGAATAGGGCAAGTTGAGGGTAGATTTGAATCGAAGAATAGGGGAAAATTGGGGGTGAATTTGGGAAATTAGGGTTGAAATTGGGGGAATACGGAGAGTCGTACTTTTTGAATGAATGAATGAATGAATGATGATGATGAAATGGTGTTGAATTCTGGACCTTGCGTAGTTTTTATGATTTATTATAGTAAGTGGCTTACGTATCAATGTTTTGTAGTCGTTGCTGAGTAATGTTTTATAGTCGTTGACTGAGTTGTTTGAATATTTATATAACTTAAAACATTTTTTTTTAATTTGAAACATTAAATATTATGATGAAAACTTAATATTTTGATAATTTACATTGATATGCATTTAATAAGATCACGTTTAAATATATTATTTCTTATAATATGATAAGAGTTTATGGTCAAACTTTATAAACTTTGACTTTATAAATAGAAATAAAACAAATATTTTGATAATTTACATTCATATGCATTTAATAAAATCACATTTAAATATATTATTTCTTATAATATGATAAGAGTTTATGGTCAAACTTTATAAACTTTGACTTTATAAATAGAAATAAAACAAATATAAAAAGAAAGTGAGAATAGTCTTTAAACTTAAGTTATAATTTTATTTAAACTTAAGCCGCTTTGCCCATGGTAGCGCCTTGCCAAGACACCTCGGCCATGGTTGTGATGTCTTCACAAGACACTCCGTTATTATTCAAGTACGTAAATTCAAAATTCTATCTGATTACAGGATGGCGTTCCCGGTTGGTCCGACATCTTCACTTCATTACAATAATTCTCGAAAATGAGTTACATACCCCATATTTGTTAAATTTGGGAGCTTTGATTTAATGAAAACAAAAATACAATTTATAATGTTATTGTCTTATTAGTGAAAATAAACTAAAAACTCTTTTAAATATATTTGAAAAAATAAATATAAAATATAAAAGATAAAAAAAGGTCATTTTCACGCTAAAAATGCAAGCAATCCCTAGTAATTTACGAACGACGAATAGTAACTCCCAATCATCTAAGTCATCATTTAAGTTTACTACACAAAACTAAGAAAAATTACTTTTCAACTTTGCTAAGTTTTTTTCAACTTTCTTTTTGTCAGTTAATTTCCATTGTAAGCTTTTTAAATCTCAAAGAAAAAGCTGAAAAAGCCTAAAATAAACCGTTAGACTATTCATACAAGTTTGAGCGTGGGATTTTACCTAGAGGTGTCAGAATCAGACCCAACCCGATAATAACCCGAAAACGACCCGGATCCGACCTGATTATGACCCGAAAAGTGAGACCTGAAAAGTGAGACCCGAAAACCGACCCAACCCGACCTAAAGTTAACCCAAAATCAATTTGACCCGATATTCAAAGACCCGAACCCGATCCGTGTCCGACCCGTTAAGAACCCGACTCGTTTCAGACCCGACCCGTCTCGTTACGGACCCGACCCAAAAAGAACCCAAAATCGATTGAAACCAACACATAACCGATATAGCCCGATTTATAACAATTTGTTACCTGAATTCACCGGATGTGTTAATAATCTGTATATACATGAATATAACATAATCTTGACAAACCTATTTTTTACCTAATATCTAATAACTTTGAAACCAAACATTTTTAATAATTTAATTATTTAATAAGTACATTTATGAAAATAAAAATTTTAAAAGATTTATTAAATATTCAAGTAAAAACAAAATCATTGTGTCTATACCTATGAAAAGTGAGATTAGAGCCTTCAAATTTGGAGTTTCATTGTTTTATAAATCTCATTGACATCCTTCTTTTTCCAAAATGACAATCATTTTCCTACTCTTCAAATAACAATAAATAAAAAAAATTAAAATATAGTTTTCATATAATTACTCTATTTATACTAATGTGAATATATGATCGTTTATATGTTAAGTTGCTAAATATTTACTTATCTCTACATTTGAAAGTTAATCTCTTATTCTTTTAAGGTATCAAATTCTTTCCTAATCATCTATCATCTATATTCGAAAACTAAATAGTAATACACATTGATATAGATAGAGGAATTATATTACAAGTTCTTATGTATATATAAACTTAACATTGTATGTTATAGACTACTTTGATAAGATAATACACATTCAATGATCATTACCTCATAAATATTTTATTTTTAAATGACTTATCGACATCATCATTGTCTAATTTATGAATTAACCATCATTATTGTCTGATTTTATCAAAATCGATTTTGACCCGAAATAAGCCGCTATAACCCATTCAGGAATCGATCTGATTTTACCAGAACCGACCTTGATTTGAACCCGAAATAACCCGCTATAATCCGTTCATGAACCGACCCGATTTTACCCGAATCCGAAATAACCCGTTATAACCCATTCAGGAAACGACCCGAATGTACTAAAACCAACCTTGACCCGAACTGAATACAACCCGAACCGACTTTGACCTGAATCGAATACAACTCAAACCGACATTGACACGACCTGAATACAACCCAACCCGATAAGAATCGACCCGATAAAAACCGACCCGCGATGGGTCAACCCAGAACCGAGCCGTTGACCCGATCTGACACCCCTAATTTTGCCAAGTAATTTAATATGTTGCGCTAATATACGCAACCAAAGCATTCATCAATATGTTAAAATTGTACGTAAACCCAAATGCAAGCATTAACCTAATATCTTAAAAGATATCTTTTGGGAATGGAAAGAAAAATGACAAAAAAGAACTGCCAAAATAGAATGGGTTATCCACCAATGATTTTGTCGTCCTCAAAGCTTTACAATATCAGATGGTGAAAACCTAACTGAAATACTCTTCCCTAGAATCAGCAATCCATAAATATCATCAAATATACCTCCTTTCTAGTCCTCGTTGTTTCCAGCATGCTCCAACAAGTAGTTAATAGCTAATTCTTCGTCACGGTCACAAGCTAAAAAGGCTTCAATGACTTGTGCTCTATCAAAACCCATTCCCTCAAGCTAGCAAAAAGAAACAAAAATAATCAGCATATGAAAGTGGATAAAGTAGAAGTCATGCAATCAAGGATTCAAGACAAATTATTTATACCCGTTCAATGGCTTCCTGCTCTTCTTGGGTGACGCTAATTGCATGGGGCATATCCTGCTCTGGCTGGTCAAATAAATCCCTACAGAGAGAAATCAACAACAAAAACAGTTATTGGCTACAAATTGTACTATGACTAGTCAAATAAAACGCTACAAATTGTGAAAAAGAGAAGTAAATCAGTAGTTATTGGCTTCTATTATACTATGACTACACATCTTAAAGTTTGGTAAGCTCACTCAAATATTGCAGAAGGGAAGTTATATACAGCCCATCCAAAATATCCAATAGTCATTACTTCGAAACATTTCAGATTCTAAGAAAGTGATAAATAGTGGGTTCACAGTTTACCTTCTTCATTGCGGCTACCATATCAATCATCAAATACCAATACCATTAAAACATTTATGAAAAAAAAAACTCTGGCTTCATTCTTTTCACCTTGCATACCATAACCTCAACTAGATCTGAACAATTCTTAGTATGATTAAACTCAATTTCAATTGTGAATTGAGAGGATTAGATAAATATCAGGTAAACTATCTCCTACTCACCCTTCAGAACCATCAAGTGGTTCATTTAAGAGTTGTAGAAACTCAGCATGGTGGTCCTGAATTAATCTTAGAAGCTCTGGGTTCTGCTTTCCAAGCTCCAGAAGCATAGGCTGCATTCCAAAACAATAATCCTGCTCAACACAAAGGTCATAGGAACAATACTATCCTCAAATACAAATAAATATCCACGGAAAATAAGAACCTGTAAAATCTGAGGATTTGTCTGCACCATGTTCCGCAATGCCTGGAACTGTAAGATCAAAAAACATAAGTATAAAGCATACAATAGAGTCACAGACTATTTGATTCTTATCAACACAGATATTGAAAGAGAAGAAAAAAAAAACTTGCACCCAAGCAACGCTATATACTCCAACCAGAAATTTGATTGTAAAACATAGTAGATTTCTGATTACAAACGATCAAGCCGGATAATTTCCTGATCTAAAAATAAAGCCCCAGCTCCTTTTCATCCAAAGGCTGCTCAAGGAGGCAACTTACTTAAAATTTGATAGCAGACAGATATAGTCTGTTCACATGTCTGTCATTATTTGATACTGCAATTTTTCACTTCGACATGCACTCAAGCCTATAAGAGATATTGGTTGCTCATCCCAAAATAACACGAGTTTCATGTATGGATCTAAATTCAGTGACTCTTTACTTGCTCTGATAGTCTTTCATATCAATTTCTAATGTTGCCCATTACCTTTCCCTGATTACTCCTTAATTTGAAACCTAATCCGTTTAGTGCCACTGCACTTCTCAACCTTAATGTGTATCAGATTAAGGAAGGAAAGTCTCAAAAATAAAATTGAAGAGATACAATTTCTTCTATGGGCTAATACAACTTCTATATGGATACATGAGCTCAATAATCCATCTATCATGGATATTAGAATATCACCAGCGTTTCAAAGATCATAATATGCATATCTGAACCCTCATACTCACCTAGTGTCGAAGGATTAGACGAATCTTTCAAATATGCACATTTAAAGCACAAGTATATCATTTCTGATTTAAAAAGGTAGAAAAAGAAAGAAGATTAAACGAACCACACCTGCTGATTGTTTCTAAGAAAATCAAGTGATCCCAAGCCACCACCTCCAGCATCAGAGAGCGACTCCTATCCAATTCCACTACAGATTAAAGAAAAATATTATATCTATCGAAGATATGCACATTAGGAATTAAATCTACCTGTGGAAACATATTTAGAGGAGAAGAATTTGGTCCCCCAGAAATAGGAGCAGAGGCTGTCCCTCTATCTGTGGCAGTGCTTGTTTGATTAGCAGGAAACTGTGGAATTGCCTCAGCAATTTCAGCTGTTTGAGGAATTTCCTATATACAAAGCAGTGGAATATATTAAAGCCAGCTAATTCCTAACAATCAAACATGGGACCATTGATATATTCTGGACTTACAGAATACAAATAATCTATAGCACGCTCAGGATTGTTGTAAGCAGCTCTAAGGGCCCGGATAACTGTATCTCTATCCCAACTGCCGCCACCAATATCCATAATTTGCCGTATGGTATTCTCCAGATTATTACCGGCAACTAGATTAGAAGCAGCCTGATCATAGGTTTCAGTGGGTGCACTACATAAGGAATTCAAGAGTTTTAGAACAAATGAAGGCAAAAACAGTTTATTGCCAGTCCCAATCTGAAAATCAGAGTCAGCATGGAAGTAGCAATTCAGTTGTTTCACATACATACCCCAGCTAGCAACGTACAAACTACAGAAAGCAGAAATGTTTAAAACCAGTTGAGCTAAATCTGTACTACTTGTTGTCGTTAACTCTTCCAGGGATGCAATTCCTAAGGTCAAAAAAGGATAAACCTTCAAGTCTACTTCGTGTTTCATAAGACAAATCAATGTTTAACACAATAAATTATCATTTCAAGAAACTAGAAGCAGCTGCAATCAGGATTGCGTGGGGCTGTACCTCAACTTGACTGCTTTGAATTGAAAATCTGAAAGGAACACATTATGCACAGTCCAAAGCCAAGCAACTAAGGGGAGAGGAGACACAAAGATCTCTAACACAGCTACTTTGGGGTCAACCTAACACATCTACTTTGATATATTGTTCCAAGTATTGCACAATGATATAACATGCAAAGAAAATGGGAATACTAGAGACGATATCATCCAATATGTGTAGATAACTAGATACGCTAGAAAGGATTAGTCAACTAAACAATCTAGGTTCTGAAACAACAATTTCCAAAGTGATCAAGCCACCTTATTCAAGTATAAACCAGAATAAAATAGAGAGAGCTGGTGAATTACCAGAGTACCAGTTTTTTATATACAAGATAGTGGGAAACAAAAAATGCCACACAATACCTAAAAGCATGTAGTAATCCTCAATAGGAACAGGGGCATGCAACCCTCCAAAACCAAAAGCAAATGAACATCTTCAGATAATCCCATCTTTTAGTATATAAATTGCTATAAATGGCTAAAGTAGTAGCCAAGATAACTTGGTTTACCAGCAGTATCTTTCCCCAACCCACTTAAGACCTGGAATCCATCATCAATAATGAAAAATTGAACAACCTCCATCCTCATCATTTTGAATTTCCAGGCAGTAGGAATCAATCTTTAGAATCAAGCTTGATCAAGATGGAGACCATCATCTCAAATCGACAACAGAAAAAACCATGACCTTTATTTCACTTCTACTAGTCTTTGGATATTGAAGGCTCTGTCTACAACTTTCATTTTGGCACTAAACAACATGCAACGAAAAAATCCCGGCAGAAAAAATGCTCAAACTCTCTAGAAACTCATATAATTATGTACAAGCAGGATGACTTTATTGATCATCTCTAGCACATTATCTGTGAACTGAAACAACAGAAATATCACTTCCAGTGCTTGGGATGAAAAAACTCTACTTGTAAGTGATTTCTCATCATTTCATTGCCTGTCTCAAGCTCAAGTAAAGGTAGAGAACTGCAGCAGGTGAGCAAACGCCAAAGCAAAATTGTAAGTTATCATACAAAATCTACATGGACAAAGATAATACTTCATTGGGGTGTTCCCTACTCAGCAACACACTAAACTTCATAGACACAGGTGTAGTAAAAAGTATCCAGAGGTTACTAAAATTATCACCCATACACCATGATGTGTCAAATGAGCAAGCCACAAGATGCTAGAAAGGAAAGGTGAAAAGGGCAGGAAAACAGATGAAATTGCATATGGCTTCTTGGAATAATGGTGTCTTCATAGGAAAGCCAGAAAAGGTAATAAAAGTGATGAAGAGAGAAGTACTAACATCATATGTCTTCACGAAGCGAGTGATAGGAATGAAAAGCTAGAACTAGAGGTACAAGATGAGAATTCCAGGCCAAAAGAGGAATCAGAATGAAGTTAGCATTATTGTAGATGATCGATCTGCTTAGAAAAAAAATGTGGCATAGGTTGAAAGAAAGATGATAGAATTAAGAATCTTCAGAGAACTTCAATGAGGTTGTCAAAGGCAGCTCAAAAAAATATTATTTATGAACGGGAATATGAAAGTGCATGTAGAGGCAAGCAGCTCAAGACTTGCATGTGGAAATGGAGGATTTGGCAATAAAATGTAGGATGAGGCAGGGACGACAGAGTTGAAAACTTCTATATCATATGACTTGATCCTATCCAATGCTCAACATGAGCCATGATGTTTTTCTCTCATCATACTTTTGTACAATGTACATTGGTGAGAACCCTTGGTATCCAATAGAATAGCCTCTTATATGTAACCTGCAGACTAAAGGAAAAACAACAGCCTCCCGCTAAAAAACATTTTTGGGCCATTAAAGCACTGAGTTTCAAGAAGTTATCTTTACAGTGAAAATCCAGCATCTTGAGTTCAATGGATTCCAGGTCGTTTGATTCAACTTCCTGCACCATCTTTTTCTTCTTAAATTCAGCTGATGTTTCTGTACCTCTTTAATAACCACAAAAACTAGCAATCCACAAAGTAATCTTTTTTCTATATAGACCATGCCTCTTGCCTCACTTCAAAATCACAACTGTTTACTAGTGTGTCTCTAAAAATCCTTCTCATCAAATTATTGAAGTTCTCCTCCACTAACCTCACTAGTCATTAAGCAGCTACACTTACAATTGCTAGACAAGTAGCATCCAGATACATTGTTTCTAAAAATTCAAACTTCAAAATAACATTAAAAAAAAAGTAACTCTAACCTATTGCATACAGATATCCTACTCAACCAACTATACAATGCATACATGACATACAATTCATATGGGCTGGTTGGCCAGTAGGCCACACAAAAACGCAATATTTTTTCTCATACGAACTGAAAAAGTAAATGAACTTTGCTTACCCGGAACTTTGAGCGTTAGAATCAGTAGCAACCTTTAAGTCCCTGCAGCAAATTAAACGTTTAGATGAACAAACTCAGAATAATAAACAAAATCTTTGATATTGAATCTTACATCTGTACTTCAGGAGGGGAAGCCACAGCTGTAGTGCTAGGTGCAGGACTAGGCATAGGACTAGGTGTGGGCTGTAGGAAAATGGACATATGAGATGCATGTAACTAATAGACCAGAGAGTAAAACTTAAAGGGCAAGCAAGAATACCTGGGCACTAGATGTTCCTCCTGCACTAAATGGTTTGCTCTACAATAGAGTAATGAAAGAATCAGCATTGATACACAGCTAAAATGTAGAGGCCACAAGACAAAGGAGAATGCTACATTAGTGAAAAGGAAAATGAGTGAGAAAGTGTCTAATATAAGGCACTCCATAAAAAAAAAGGCAAAATATAAGGTTTCTATAGAAAAGGAAATAAGCTGCAACTTATAACACATTGAACACACTAGCATCATTTTATAACAGAACTATGGCTCCGAATTACCAGAACCCCACATAGTTTTGAACAACTTAATGTTAATGTGGTTTCTGTAAAATCTTTACTTTTTCAGGTAGTTTTTCAATAGATATTGCTGTTAAAACCATTAATGACCATCAAAAGGCTCAAACTTGGATATAAATTTTGCCTTTTTTAGGGGATCCCACATAGCAAAATCCAGTCTTTTTTTCTATTGTATATTTTCAGTAAAATGTTAAATACGAGATGAAAATTGCCTACAATAATAATAAGTTTAGTGTTTTGGGGCAGAACAAACTTTTCCGGGTACTTTTCTCAAAAATGGAACACCACTGACTATTGGAAAAATCTTGAAGGAATAATCTGGACTGAGCTTTAAAGAAAACTTTAATCAGTAAGAACTTTTATTCATCTATATAACTAATCCTCAAATATAATAAAACAAAAAGAAACCCAGCCCCTTCCTAATTTCCCTCACTTGACACAGAGTAACTGCCAAAGTATCTCACAAGCAAGAATTTATATTAAGGCTTCATTATCACCATCAACAGACAAATTAAAGTTCTTATCAATCAAAATCACTAGCAACAGTCCAATGTGAATACAATATTAAATACCATAGTTTTTTGTCCCTCCGTGAAAAAGTTCACAAAAATAAAAATTATAAGAAACAGGACAGGAATTTTAATAAAGAAATAAAAGAACAAGAGAGGAAGGACTCAAAAAGAGATGGAAAAGGAACAAAGCCAAGCCAAGCGAGCAAAGGAGAGTGAAAGAGGAAGATAAAATAAAAATGATAAAAATAAAGCAAAAAGAAAGGAAAGCAACAATTCTTACCAGCGGGGTTGTAGTGAATCCCAAAAGAAAGGAAAACAACATACAACACAAAGCCACGCCTTAATCCCAAAAAGATGGGATCGTCGACTACATGAATCAAAAGTTAATTTCACATGATCATCCACAAAAATCATCCTCTTCCTCCATTTCCTCCTATTTAAAGCCACATTTTCTTCTAAAACAATTTTCTCCATATCAATTCTAACTCCCTCCATCCAAGCCATCTTTGGTTTGCCTTCACCTCGTTTGAAGTCTACACATCTACTGTTTAGTGTCTCACATGCCCAAACCATTCCCTCTTATCTTGTCATCAATATCAGCTACTACAACTTCCTTTCACATATCCACATTCCTAATTTTGGAATTCACATATTCACCATAACATACGCATCTGTGTTATATTCATCATCTTAACATCCTCCTTGAAAACCCATACTCCAACCCATATAATAATGCCGATCTAGCATACTCCTTGTAGTTAAGGAGCCAAATAGGTAAAAATAATTAAGGGAGATCAAAGAGTAGGGATATGAAGAAGGAAATAATTATTTTAAGGACTATTTTATAAAGGAATCTAGCGTATAAATCAATTAAAAAAGTCCATTTAGTAAACATTAATTCCTTTAAATATTTTTTTAAAAAGGCAACTTTCCTTCATAGACTACACCGATTATCACCAATGTTACATTAAACGCAATGTACCCTAAGCACTCCTTATACGGGAAGCAATTTCCTGTGTTGATATTACTTTATCATACAAAAAACTGAATAGTGGAACTTTATGCTCCCTTTATTCCTTAATGTTCTTTGCACTTCCATTCCACGCAGTTTCCAATAAACTACTTTGACCATTATTATATTTAAATGTATTATTAAAAATTGAAAAAGTTCATATTTAAAAAGTTTACATTGAAATAAATTCAACGAGATCAAGCGAGACAATTTTTTTCAAATACCTAAACTCTGATTATGTTAAAAGTTTTTTAACTTTTGACCCCATAAATAGTAAATTTGAAAAACATTAAAGAATAGTGGTAATATTATTTATTAGCAAATTTTCCGATAAAATATTCATCATATGTTCAAGTATTGATATGTGGAAGTTAAATGTCTAATTTTGATTCAATTGGATTCGGCAATCAGTAAAGATATCCAATACAAGTAGACAACCAGTTATAAGAACTCTGACTCGAGGTCATTCAAACTCTAGAATGAATAATCTTTCTTCCAATTTGTTAAACATCTCTACAATGGCTCTCTTTTGGAGGGAAAACAAAAACAGAGCAAGGGCAAAAAAGTAACTAATCAAATTTAAAATCACAACAATCCCAGCACCACCAACACTTATACTCAATTTTAAATAATTGACTAACACTAATTCCCAGAACTATACTTCGTGATGCACTAGCTAGTATAGGCTAGTTAGAGTTAAAGCCAAATATCTCTGACCTTCAAAATTTTACAATAGTGAGCTGGAGGGTGATGATTTTAATATACTTGAATGCTACAAGCATAATGTCACCACAGAAGCAAAAAATGAGTTAGTAAAAGAGACAATTACCTTGCTAAGCATAACCACAAGGAAGCCATCATCAGTAACCTTGTTCTCTGCCAATGTTGTTTCATCTTTCAAGACTTTTCCATTATGAATTAGTAACTGCTGCCCGCAGGGATAATTATCTTTCCCTTGCACATCTTCAATATTTTTCTTCACAGCCATAACCTTTTGACAAATAGAGTTTATAAATATGAGCTACTTTTCATCCAAGAATTTTATACATGAATAAAAGAGTACAATTTTTCTTGAAAAATTTACAATATATGTAAAACATGTGCAGAATCAAGTATAATACAGACAAAGACTACTCAATTGATCTAAACTACAGAGAAAGGAAACTATAAATTTTAGATCAGAAAACTTGAGCTGCACTGTTCAAATAGTTGAGCAAGAGACCAAACCACACAGTACCATTATCATAAAAGTCCAACTAAATTTTGACTAAGCATAATTCATAATCAATGGCACCAATTGATAAGAGGAAACTGAAGAAGAAATACAGTGATAGATGCAATAAAAAATAGACAAACCCGAGGCATGTGTCTCAATTAATAAGCACACAGTTCTACAACAACAACAAAGCCAAGCCTTAATCCCAAAAAGATGGGGTCGACTGCATAAACCGAGAGTCTATCTCATATAATCATCCACATAAATCCTCCTAAAAAGCCAACCAGTCCTGCCCCGCCAAAATTCAGTTTCCAGGGGTGACTTTCCTGATGTTTGAAATATGGGGCAAGCAACAATAAGGAATTAATTCCATCGTGTTTGTTTGGACTACAATCTATTCCTAGGTATAGCCGAATCCTAGTACTGGATCAAAAAAATATGACGAGAATAGGCAAAACCAACTTTGAAGACCTTGATCCTTTCACCACCCTCTACTATTACCTTCACTCAAATCCATCAGTCAGCTTGTTCTAATGAGACACAATCACATTCCAACTGATTGCTAATTATAAGAAGGAAAAAAAACAAGGTTCCTAACTTCTAAAAGGATCTTTCCAAGCAGAGACATAAAATAAAAATTAAATCACTTGCCATCATTGTCAATCTTTATCAACAAGACAATGAGCATTCCATCCCAAACAAAATTTCTAACAGACAACTTCATTTTAAATTGTAAAACGAGAAACTTCAAGCAGGTCATGTTTCCCCTTTATAAAACAAGCGTAATCTATATTCCCAATACTCTTAAAAACTCAAGGCACCAACACACCACTTTTTCAATTAACGATATTTACTTCTAGTTCCTTCAGTTATTTTTTAAGACCTCTACAAACCCATAATTACATTCAATATCCCATGATATCTCTTCAGTAGTCAATATGTTGCTTAACTATGTTCCCACCCCTTAGGTTTCTAGCTATAAACAAAAAATATTTCCATAGCCTTTGTTTATTTCCATTTTTCACATTTTTTGAAACTTTGTGTTTTTGTTTTTTGATAGTTTACATGCTTTCGTTCCTTTCCCACAACAGATTAAGTGTCCAATTCAAGAGGGCTTTCTCCAAACATAGACGGAATATGATAAATGCATCATAATTTTCATTCCTGACCCAAATTCCAAAAAAAAGAAATGATGACTACCTCCCATGCTATGTTTCTTGAATAACAAATTATCGATTGCAATAAAAAATGTCATACTAATAAGAGCATTGGAAAAATTAATTCCGTTTGCAACATGGGTGGAACTTTAGAAGCAGCAAGAAGACATTATATCCCTCGAGAACTACATATAAGCTTCATCTCCCATCACCTCTTAGTAATATAAACTAGAATGTGGCACAAAGGGATACCGAAAGGCCACTAATGACTACACATGTTATAAGAAATAGAATTTCAAACTCAAATAAAATAGGAGCTACACTATCATCCTTTTTTATAGTTTTTTTTAATAGATGTAGCTAGAGGTAAGCCTAAGAGACGAATAGTTTTGCAAATATTTAGTATTGCTTAATTATTTTGTGTAGTTTTATTAAATGAAATATGTTATCTAACATATATCTCATATTTATTATAATTATCAATCTGTTCTCATGATTAAACATATATATATATATATATATATATATATATATATATATATATATATATATATATATATATATATATTTAATCAAGGCGTACTAATTTTTTTTTATATTCATTTTTTGGTACATCTCATCTCCCATCAATACAAATTCAATCCTACAAAACTTCATAAATTTAGGTTAATATACCATTTTACTCCTATCACCCCATTTTCAGTTCAATCCTAACTAAATTGTATAAGTACATCCTTTTATTTTTCTTTAATACTGTATAGTTATCTTTAGTAACTTATTTTTTTTATACATCTATTTAATTTTGCAAAATACAAAAAATTAAAATGATTATTGGATTATCTTATGTGGAAGCTCGTAATGCTCTTTGAAATATTCCTCTTTACATATATATATTCCATGCATAAACAATATAAAGGCAATTAGTATGTTGTGTTCAAAATTCAATGACCTTCCAAATAAGCAATCCAGGTATATAGAACTTGAAATCCATCACAAAATAATGACTCCCCAACCACTATTATAAACATAAATCAGTTGTTTCTGATTCAATCTATTACAAAATTGTAAGCTAAAACCATTTAAATATGAACTTGTTACATATAGTTTCAAAAAATCAATTACGCATTTTAGAAAAAAAGATTGAGTAGCATTATGTCCACAAAAACAATAAAATCATGCCTTAATCCCAAAAGGATAAGGTCAACAACGTAAATTAAAAGTCTATTTCCTGTGATAATCCACAAAAGTCCTCTTTCTCCATTTCCTCCAATTTGGAGTCACATCTTCTTCAAAACTCATTTTCTATGTATCTCTTTTAACATCTTCTATCCTAGTCATCTTTGGTCTGCTTTGGCCAAATATTTGAAATCTCAATTACCCGAAACCCTCCACCTTCGCCACATGCTCAATTCATCATAATCAATTTTCCCTTGTCTTATCCTAATTATACATTACTCTAACTTTCTTCTGAAAGTCCAGATTTCTAATTTTATCCTTAATATATGCATATCTACTATACTCATCTTTAAACATGCTTTTTTTTTAAATCCAACACTTAAACCTATACAATAATGTCAATATAATTGTCATCCTATAGAATTCCTCTTTTAACATTAATGATACACTACAATCACACAATAATTGAACTACGGCTCTCTATTTAGGCCACCCAAATTAATATGAAATGCAATGCATCAAAGAGAATACTAGAAAGAAAATGGTTGGCACTAACTGTGTCATTGGGCTGAACTCGAATTTCAAAATGGCTTCCTTTTAGTGTCTTGACAGTCAACTTCATTTTCGATGAGTTGGAAGAGAGAGGGGGGAGGAGATTGCAACACCCCCGATATTCTATCAAGCAAAATATCAAAAGGTTGAGTAGTAAAACTACATTATAAAGGTTTAATGAAGATCAACATGGTTAAAGAGCAATTATAGAGTGAAAAATGAGAAACAACCAGCTAATCACAGTCAAACTGCCAATAAATGATCACAGCATCCACACGAACACAATCTTGAAGGTACCCACCTGTAACCAAAGACAAAGACAAATTTACAATAATAACATATCAGGGAGAACTAATATTAGAACTCTACCCTATCAAGAATAAACTTTTTTCAAGTATCATAACAAACAGCACATCACCTCCAATTGATTTTAGATACCAATCAACAATACTAGTGCTAGATTTCTAACCTATCACTCTAATGAACAACCTAAATTTACTGATGAGAGTAATCTACAGTAAATGCATGCATATATATTACTACCAATCACCTTATGTAACCTGAAAACACCATAGCACTAGTGATTAGCTCACCCATTCAAGTTGTAGATTTCTAACACCAAATCAACAGTCCTACAGGATAAGTGTGAAAACACAACCGCCAACAAACCATAATCCATCATTTACATCAACAACACAGGCAATTCACTAACCTAATCAAAATGTAATTTATCATTAGTCTAAACCAACAATTTTGGAAACAAAATCACTAACTCGCCACCTGCAAAAGGGAAAAATACAAGGTAGTATTATGTAAAATTATCACCAACACAAGATACAAAATTGTTCATCAAGATTCAAAGGGTACTGTCACAAAAGTTGCTAACTTGCCACACTCAAAAGCAAGCCATTCCAAACTTTCTTGCACCTTTAAGTTTATTACTCTTCTATCCCAAATCACCAATTTATCAAAACATTCTAACTAAGGGCCAAACAAGCTCAAAGAGACCAATAATGAATACACTTCACTACACATTGATTATTTAAACTCATATTTAGGCACTACGGAGATGTTAAATTAGATTACACATCTCATAAGTTACACACATATGAATGAGGATTAGACTAAGAAAGTACCCCTTCAATCAAGAACAATTACGAACAACAAGAACCACGAATCAACTCCTAGGCTCATACAACTTCATTATACATAAATCCCTAACCCAAACTAACAAAACAGGCAGCCCATTTAGTAGCATATTCACTTCCTCCATTGTCACAAACTCAACAAAGAAATTTAAAACCCGAAAGGACAAGTACGACGATAATGAACGAACAATAAAATCATAATCCACTAGACATCTAAACTTCTTCATACAAAAGCGCCTCAACCAAAGAAACAATACTAGGAAATCCAATCAATTGCATCACCCCCACAATACATTTATCAGCATTTTGTCAAAGTTCGGAACCCAAGCATTCCCTAAAAACACAATAACCCAATTATTCCATAAATGGTAATCACAATGCTACAACCATAATAATCATTGTAGCGCATACGAAAACTTTGCAAAAATCACGCCAACTGCGTAAAATCATCGCTTTCGGTGCGTAGAATATTTATAACCCAATTAGTTCTAAACATCCACCAAACAGAGTCGTACTACTCTCCCCAAAAACACCACAAACACTTCATGCGATCACTCTCGGGTTTACAATTTTTTAAAATAATTATGTCAGTGAATTAAATTACTCAAAATATCAAATAATATATTGAATATAAGCCCAACTAATTACAAAATAAATTAATAGACCAATAAAAATCAAGTTTATTTAATAAATATAAGTATCTGATCTACAAATTGAGCAGAGAATAAGAGATTGCAAAAGAAAACAAAAAAACTACAAATAAGAGGAAAGGTGGGCCCAGTGAACGACGGAAAACTGGGGAGATGACGTCAGAGCAATGCAGAATTTTTCTTTTATTTTTACATCTTTTGGAAATATTTGAAATTTTGCGACAGGTAGAAGACTAAAAATAGACGCAAGCACGCAACGGCAGAAAGTAAGGAAATTGAAGGAGATGAAGCGGCGGCGCTTACCGTAGGCGGTGGCGGAAGGAGAGTACGAGCGTAGGGGAATGAAATGATAGGAAAGACTGCAGAGAGAATTACGTGAGGAGGGCAAGAATTACTGAATAAGTAGTTTAGTTGTTGGTGGTCTCTTATTAGGGCATGTTCAGTACTTTAGTCTTTTAGAGGATAACATTATTTACTTTAAAGTTGATTGTATTTCAAAATTACCGTCATAATGCGCCAACTTTTATTTTGCATTTAAGATGAATTGATTTGGCCCGATTCGAGTGAGTAAATAATGTTTGATTACTTGATTAGTATGTTTTCGTGCAAAATACACTTATTTTTAATTTTTATTTTTGATGATTTGGCTTCTTAAACTATGATTTTTAAGAAGAAAAAAAAAAGCGTGCTCCACCTTGGTGTATATGAACTTCTTTTGCAAGAATCTTCTGTTCAAATCCACACACGCAATTCATGAAATATTCACGCACCAAAAAAAAAGTAATGATGTTTTATTTTTTTTTATAATATATCGATATCGAGCTATTCAGTCATCATCATATTTTAAAAGCCTTTTAACAAAATTTTGAGGATAAAATATCTAGCTTTTACTCTACGCCAAAAGCGTCAATCTCCAATTCAATACCAAGAAAATTAAATTTTTCAATCTTCCATTTGTATAGAGATAATTAAGAATTAAATAATACTTTTGTATTAAAAAATTAGACCTTTTCAATTTCATCAACTAATATCTAAATTAGAATTAAGCTCGTGCGATGCATGGATTTTTATTAATTTTTTATAGACACAAAATCGTGTCTCTTGACCTAACAGTTCAATTACGAACCTACCCTAGATGGATGTTTTACGGTCGGGATTGAAATTGAGCGGACCAAATCTAAAACCACCCGGGAAACTAAACACCAAAAGCCCAAAATCTATATTGGCCCAAACTTAAAGCCTAAACCCTTAAAAGGTCAAACACACCCCTAAACTAAAACATTAACCTTACTAACCTAGTGCATGGAACATTGTTTTTAAACTAAGTGTTCCATGCTAAGAAAGTTGGGCCGACTACATAGCTTTGAGGTGCTAGACACTTCAATCTTTGGAGTTTGACGCTCAAACCTGACATGACTCTCGAGCGCTCCTCTCTTTGGGCTCCTGACCAATTGAGCTCGTCTTGCGCCTAAAAAGAGCTCTTTAAACTTCAAACTACAAGTTAAGCTCCGAGCACTTACATGCTCAATGTCAAATGCAGGTTTTCAGTGTTCAACGCAAATCCTAGCATCTAGAGCTAAAATTGAGCATTTGACACTCAACTTAGTGTTGAAAGCTCATGTTAGTGATCGACACGCATGGCCCGGGTCATTTTGCTCTATAATACCTCGATTTTTTTATGAACGAGGGACATTCTTTTGGAAGCTCTCTTAGACTTCCCTCACCTCTCTCTCAGCAGTATTACTCTCTCTAAAACCTTCCTAAGGTCTCTCTAAGGCTATAAGTCTTCCCTTTGAAAGATTTCAAGAATTTCTAACATCCCTCTACTCGATCAAGAGCCTAAATAAGACAACATCCTCTTGGTAAGCAAACACAGGATCCCTTCAAATCAATTTTTCTTTTCTTTCTTTTATGCTTTGATCCTTAGTGATTCTTCACTCAAGTGGTTAAAATTGTAACTCTATATTTATTAATCAAGATGTATTGAGATAACAATCCATCTTCAATACTAGACCCTTTTCTTTTACTTTTCTTGGGTCCATGACCTTACAAAATATATCAAACTTGATGGACATCTTGTGATCATCAACTCATACTTCTTTATTTCTTATCATATTATTTATACTAGTCAAGGATATAACGAAGGTAGGGAAACTTTCCTTCATCATTAGATTCTCCTTTCCCTTGCATATTTTCTTATTCTTTCTTTTTATTTTTTCTTTTGGATCTATGATGTGGCATGGAGAACATCTTCACATTCAGTAGATTTCAAGTCACATGACTTATTCCATGGAATACTTTGGAAGGTCAACACACATGATGATATATTTAAAAGTACACCCTTGCTAATTTCTTTTAGGATATTATAAAATATACTTAACATATATACGTTGATATCATACTTCCATCCTTTTTTATTTCTTTTACTTGGCTACATAGCCAAGATTGGAGTATGTCTTGGAAAAGAGCTTATATGTAGGGGTGGCAAAAACTGACCCGACCCGAAAACCCGACCCGAAAATAACGGGTTAGGGTTGAGATTTTTGACACGAAAACTAAAATGGGTTGATACGAACCCGACCCAAAATTAAATGGGTTAGGTAATTATTAAGTTGATTTTAAAAAGGCTCTTTAAAAAAAAATTATTGTTTTACTTGGTGTCCACAGTCCCGGCCCAAGCCCAAAATTTTGAAAAGGAAAAAAGTTACAAACCCTAAACGACTAAACCTAAACTCCTAAAGTCACTACTCACTCACGCAGTCACTCGCTATTCACTCACTAATCAACTATTCAGTATTCACGCAGTCACTCACTATTCACGCAGTCACCCCTAATTCACTCACTACTCACTTTGCACTTCGGTGATTCGGTCTTCCACTCTTCTGCAGTCGGCAGCGCCAGCGCAGTGACCGCACTCCTCAACTTACAAACCCTAAAGTCACTACTCACTCCCTACTCACTCGGCACTTCGGTCTTCGGCAGTCGGTGCACTTCGGTCTATTTTTCTCTCACGCCTCAGCCGATCTCTCAAAGGTAATTTTTAGATAATTTTGTTTTGTTTTTCTTTTCGGTTTTTTTGTCTCTCATTCTCTATTTTTTAGATCTGATGTTAATATGTTATAAAATTGTTATCTAATGATGTTATAAAGCAAACGTTGTTGGACTACCGTTGAATGCATGCACGCTTTAGGAATTCAGGTTATGAATCTCTAATTAACCCTTCTGTATGTATTTTTAAGGTTATGAATGCACGCTTTAGGAATTCAGGTTATGAAACTGCAATGATTATAATGATTTGGACATGACAGATACACCTAGTTTTTGTTGGTTTTCTGTTATCTTTGAAGAATCAGGCGCTTGTCTGATAAAGTATGATTTGGAGTTTGGACCCCATTCTGGTGTGGAATGGTAGGTTTAGGGGTTGAGTTTTCCAGGTGCATAAAAATGTTGCTTGAGTTAAACAAAGAAAAGAATGTTTGGATGAGAGAAATTTGAGTATATGGAATAGTGTAAAAAGAGTGATCAGAATATCCTATTTTAGAACAAATCAATAAGAATTGGGTGAAAGAGAAGCTAAGGGAATCCTTTCAATCCATTATATGAACAAATTAGATGGAAATTAGAATATTTATATTAGCGTTTTAATTTGTTCCTTATCTTCAGTTCGATCCCTTATCTTCATTTCTTCTCCCTTAGCTTTAATTTCCCATCCACAGTAAATATTAAATGGGGTTTTATAATTCCAAATATGGTTTAAGTTATGTATCTAATAGATACTCTTCTAAAGCTGTCATATATAGCATCATTCGTTCTAATATTATTCATAGGCTTAGCTGAAGCACATATTACTATATGCCCATATACTCCACTCCGTATACAGCTAAAGCAAGAGCAAGTGTTATTTTCCTTGCCTATTGTTGCAAGGCACTCTGGTTGCTGATACTAATGATTAAAAAATGATATTTAACCACAAAACTACAATAGTAGTATAGCACTATAGATTTTAGCTTGTTTTGGTATTTCATTTTGAAGTTAACTGTTTTCAGGATTTCTTTCACCTATTTGTTTCAGTAATTTAGGGAGATTATTGAGATAAGGTTTTCTTGTATTTATTGATATATTATATTAGTTTCTACCTACTGTCTTTCATGGGGGAGCATTCTATGAATTCAGATACTGAGCAAGTAAATGTTTACCACAAAACCTTTAATGTCTTGTTTTAATTGTTTTATTTTGTTATAATTTTTTACAGTAATTATGGACACTCATGTTCAACAACATTCTTCTGGGGAAGAGGAGGAGATTGATTCTACACTGAAAGACAAAGGAAAGGGTAAAATCCAGTGAAGTTCTTTTGATAAACCTCGTGTGCTTCTTACTGGTAAGAAACATCAACGTCGACTTTCTTCTGGTGTTTGGGCACATTTTGAGTTTTTAGACGAGCTAGATGAAAATGGTAATTTGATTTGCAAATGTAAAATGTGTGGTGGATGTTTTAATGCTGATAGTAAGAATGGAACCAGGAATCTTCATCATCATTTGAAAAAGTGTAAACAAAGGTCTTTTAGAGATGTTGGTCAAATGATATTAGAGAAAACATCCTCTAGTTTAGGAAGTAGATTTGTTGATTTTGATGCTGATCATTTTCGGGAATTATTGTCTCTTGCTATTGTGGAGCATGATATGCCATTTCAGTTTGTGTAGTATAAGGGTTTTAGGAGATGTTTCACTTATTTGCATCCTGATTTCAAACCTGTCACTCGAAATACTATCAAATCTGATGTGCTTAAGATGTATAAAAGGGAGAAAGAGAAATTAAAAGCGGTTTTGGGTTAAACTTGTAGTAGAATTGCATTGACTTCTGATTGTTGGACTTCTATAACCACTGATGGTTATATTTCATTAACAGCTCATTATGTTGATAAGTCTTGGTGTTTGCAAAAAAAGATCCTGAACTTTTCATACATTAGTCCTCCCCACACTGGAATTCATTTATGCGATCATGTGTATGGTTTATTAAAGGAATGGGGTATTCAGAAAAATATTTTTTCAATTACATTAGATAATGCTTCTTCAAATGATGTTTTTGCTGAAAATCTAAAAGGGGAACTTGAGTTGATTTGTGGTGGGGGATTTTTTCATGTAAGGTGTTGTGCTCACATTCTTAATTTAATTGTTCAAGATGGTTTAAAAGAGATTGATGAGGCTGTGTATAAGATTAGGGAGAGTGCCAAGTATTGTAAGAGTTCACAAGCTAGGAAACAAAGGTTTTTAAATTGTGTATCACATGTTGAAATTCAATCTACTAGAAGTTTACAACAAGATATTCCTACTAGATGGAATTCAACTTACATGATGCTTGATTGTACTTTGTATTTTAAAAAAGCTTTAATTCACTTTCAAAAAGTTGATGCCAATTATGTGTATTGTCCTTCTATGGAAGAATGGGGTAGAATTGAGAAAATATGCAAGTTTTTGAAAGTTTTTCATGATGTCACACTTGCCTTTTCCGGAACCAAATATCCAACTTCCAATCTCTACTTTCATAGGGTCTTGCAGGTTAGGTTGTTGTTAAAAAATGAAATGGAAAGTTTAGATCTTTTTATGCAAAGAATGGCTAGTAAGATGTATGAGAAATTTGGGAAATATTGGTCGGAATTTAGTACATTTATGGCTGTTGTTGTGGTGTTGGATCCGCGATATAAGTTACAATGTGTCAATTGGAGGATATATGGTCACAATGCTATGGAATATGAGTTTGAGTTCTCTAAGGTTAAGGGTGCTCTGCGGGGGTTATACGAGGCTTATGAATCCTCTCATTCTTCATCAAGCACAGTTATTCCCGCTAGTAATGCTTTCGATGTTGCCAATGAAGCTTGTGATGACTTTATGATGGTAAACACTTGTGACTTATTCCCTTGTACTTAAGATTATTATATGAAAATCATAAATTATAGAAGTTATAGAAGTTGACTACATGTTTTGATAATAAACTGATATTCATATAATCTGAATTTTTATTTTATGATTTTTTTGTGTCATATTTCTCATGTAATATAACATTTATATATAGGATTTTGATAGTTTCTCTACGGAACAATCAAGTGTGGCAATCAAATCTGAGATTGATATGTATTATGAGGAGCCACTTATCCATCGAGGCACCAACCTTGATATTTTGTCATATTGGAGAACTTGTTCGGTCCGTTATCCAATATTGGCTAAAATTGCTAAGGATGTTCTTGCTGTTCCCGTATCAACCGTGGCCTCCGAATCAGCTTTTAGTACTGGAAGTCGGGTGCTTGATTGTTATAGAAGTTCTTTAAAATCAGAAACGGTGGAGGCTATCATTTGCTTAAGGGATTGGGTCTTTGGGGAAGGTAATAAATGATTCAATATACTTCTAACTTTTATTTTTAGTATATATCATATATTATATTATCATTGATTGCAATTTGCTATCTTTATTCTTGTAGCAAATATGGATCCTCAAATGAAAATACTATGTGACTCAGTTATGGAGCTTAAGGTGGGGGACAAGGTCGACACACCACATACCTCATCCGAACTTCAACACTTTGATGAGAGTCCAATTGCTTCTTCAAATATTATTTGACTCACTCATTGAAGGTTCAATGGGCACTCAAGAGGGGGGGGGGGGGGGGGGGGGTGAATTGAGTGTTAAGTAATCTTCGGCAATTTTTACTTCTTTTCGGATTATGTGTAAGGAACCAGTTGTGCTGGTTCCCTTATGCAGCGGAATAAAACAAGGCAATACAGAACACCACAGACTTAACGAGGTTCAGCCAACTCTGGCCTACGTCCTCCTATTCTAAGTCCTTTATTAATCTACTCCGAAAAATAAAGATAAAGAACACTCTACTGTTTCCCTACTCCGGGAACCAGTAAACCCCACACTCTACTCCGAATGTGCTTTAAACTTACCCTCGTAAGTTCCTAGTGTGTTTGAACTCACAAACACTCACCAAGTCTTCAACCCCTCTGTCAAAGACTTAATACAAGATCAAGAACTCTCTAATGATCTAACTCTCAAAAGTCAAATACAGAAAAACGTTAAAACACTATTATGCTCTTGTGTATCACTTAATAATTGAATTAGTGCTTTTAGCTCTCAAAGATCAAACTCTACTAAAAATGCGTGAGA
This sequence comes from Dysphania ambrosioides, assembly GCA_026401315.1. Taxonomy (NCBI): domain Eukaryota; kingdom Viridiplantae; phylum Streptophyta; class Magnoliopsida; order Caryophyllales; family Amaranthaceae; genus Dysphania; species Dysphania ambrosioides. Next base: position 27,556,809 of record CM048658.1, on the reverse strand, counting down.
GCTGTGTATATGATTATTCAGAGAAAGATGTATTTATAGGTTAGTTGGCTAAACCTAAAATCATGCATATAAGATATATATACGATTTTAGGATAAGTATTTATCCTAATTGATTTGATTACAAGATAAGATCAACTTAGGATAAGATACTTCCCGGTTTTTAGATAACCAAAAATATCATCTTATCTTTTAGCTGCTTTGATTTATCTTAAATCAATATATTTCGGAAAATATCCTTTTTGTAAAATCTTTGTAAAAACCGCAGCTTGAATAATCTGTTCAGTTAACCTGGTTCCCTGACCTGGTTCCCTGAACTGAATATGTTATGAAATTTGTTCCAAACCTTGTACCAAATTTCATAACGATATTTAATATACTAAAAGCACTTTATATACTCAATTATATAAGTTGTACTACGGAGCATTTACATGAGGATCCTAAATAACTCTTCGAGTGTAGTCTTCCTTCATGCATTCGTTAAGTCTTGAAAGCTTCCATGAATGAACTCAATTATTGACTAAGGACCTTCCTTTAAGTTGATCGAAAATCCTTTCAAGCTTCCAATCTTAGAATTCAACTTAGATGCATAGCTCATTTATCATCTAGTTGTTCCCTGTATAAAGATAAGTTAGTTCAACAAATATCTCATATAAGTAATAACTTATCTAGGGAAACAATGTTCTATTTTAGCTGGTTCCCCCAACTGTATTGAACACTTTCAAAGACCTATTTCCCTTAGCTGTTTTTCATCATTCAAAACTGTCAATCCAAACTTAAGGAACTCAACAAATTCCCCCTTTTTGATGATGACAAACCTTTGAAGTTTCTGTACCTGTGAACATACTCAAAAGGAAGTAGTCAAAAACTTCAAGAACTCAAGACTCAATGGAACAAGTCAGTTAAGCCAACTAGTTCCCTAAACAGAAACAGAAAATAAGATAAAGTCAAAGTAAAAGTAAAAAAAAACTCGATCTAAACTAGTAAAGACTCTAGGCTTCAACTTCAACTATTTTCCCCCTTTTGGCATCATTAAAAAGATATGCAAAAGTAACATCTTATGCATAAAGTAACGTGCTAAACCATCCAATGGCATCAACCATTATACAAATAAAGTGCTGCAAAAGAAGGTCAGAATAGTCAAAGTTAAGTCATGCCATCAATAAAGATCATAGTTCAGTACAAACCAACAAAAGTGAACGATAGAGCCCAAATCCATATCAAAACAAGGTCATGGATTGGGAGGAATAAAAACAGTCCAACAAAATCAGCTATTCAGAATATAATATGATAAAGGTAGGCTAAATGAAAAAGAGAACAGATTCAATCATCATCATCATTTTCATTATCTCCTTCCTCTTCTTCAGTGGCAGCCTCCTCAGCTGTTTCTTCCAGGTTCTCCTCGTCTTCACTGTCATCTTCCTGCTGGTCTACTTGCTGGTCCTCCTCAACTTGTTTCTTCTCATTTCCAGAACTACCAGCAATCTGTTTCTCTAACTTGATCATCCTCATAATAAACGAAGTAGATAGACCTTCCACTAAGTTCACTAACTTGCTGAGCTGATCCCCTACAGCACTTATCTTCTCTTCCTGACTCTCCAGCCTCTTAAGAATAACCTGCTGACCAGCTGGTTCCTCTGCCTTCTGTTTCTTCTTGGCAGGCTTAGGAGTCTCTACTGGTTCCTCCTCCCTAAACTTCAACACCCCAGCACTTATGATCAACCCCTTTTGTTTCAGAATGCCTTTGGTAAACACCATTACAGGAGCAGTTGATCCACTAAGAGAAACATTATTCTCTTTAAGAAGCTTAGTTATGTAAGAACCGTAAGGAAGAGAGTGGTGGGATGAATTATAGCAATTCATCATATGGTTTATCATTAGGGAAGGAAGATTTATCTTAATCCTTTTCATCAGCAAATATATAAGCACCATTTCCATGATGCGCACAAAACCCCTACCTTGTGCTCGAGGGATAATCATCTTGTTACACACAGAGTGAAGGACCAGCATCACATACTTCATCTGGACTGACCCCTATAAGTGTGGGCCATCCATCTCCAAAATACTCATCAAAACCATCTCTGGGTATATTCAACAACCCAGCCAAACTTGCAACAGACACATTCACTTCAACATCATTCACAACTGAACTTAACGACCTATCCAACATTTGTTTCAAATTCACATAAAACTTTCTAACACCATCAATATTAGCATCACAGACATTAAATAAGGGCATCCAACCCTGATGTTCTAACAGCTCTTTCACATCACTTAAGGCAACTTCATCAAAATAACCAACTTCTGTTTTACACCCAGATACCACAACCCTAGAACCTAAATCAGTCATACCAACAGATGGAGATTCTACTGACATACCTCTTGTAGACTTCTGTGCTGTTCTCTTTTGTTTGGAACCAGCAGAGTCCATCGACTGTTCCTCTATTACTACTTCGCCAATCCTTTTTAGGGAAGACCTAGTCACTCTGCTGCGAACCAAGGGTTCTGTAGTCCACTTTTTATGCCCAATAATCTGTAGATCATCTTCCTCACTTCGAACTTCCTCCTCTTCCCTTTCTCCAACAGTGTTGAAGAATTCTTCAGTGCTTTTGGGCTGGTCCCCCTGAGATGAGACAGGTTCCTTGATGATGGAATCATCAGCCTCAGGGGTTTTGGATAAAGGTGCATTTTTGGGAGGTGGAGGTGAGGGAGATTTAGAAGATGGAGATAGAGTTGGTGATGGGTTCTTTGTGGTGGTGGGAGGTGAGTTGCTCGATGAAGTTGGAGCAGGGTTTGCTTCATTGATGGAGGTCTCCTTGAATTGAGTGGACTCACTTGCTTGAGTCTTCTCCTTCCTTTTCTTAGCTGGAGCCCTGGTTGATTTCCTTCCCATTGTAGCAGATGAGCTTCACAGATTTGAGGGAGATGAGAACGGAGTGAGCAGTGATCAGGGTACCACTTTTGAACGAGAGAGAGAGAGGATGAGTAGAGTGATGATGTGATGTAAAGCTGTATCAATGAGTTGATGTGTATTTATATCAATTGCATAGACATAGGATTTCAAAAAATTAGCCGGTTGAGAGTCAAGATAAACGGAAGAGATAATTTCAGAAATTGAAACTTTAAAGATTGTAGTTATCTTTTTACAAAAGAGTCAACCAACTATAAATTAGGCAATTAAATATATTTGCCTCTTTGTAGGATGGGAATAACTGAAATAAGATAATTCTTTCCAAAAAAAAATTATCTTATAGTAATCTTCCGAAAATAAGATATTTTCGGATGACATATCAGAGCTGAACTGCTGTTTCCTCTTGCTGGTACCTGTATTGAACCAGTCATTCTATTTTCAGCATGTTTCAAAATAGCTTCTCCTGTTTCTATGCAACAATAATCCACTTAGGTTATTTACACAGTATTTGTAAGTAAGCAACATAGTTATATACATAATCGATACAAAAGCATACTTATTCTAACCAATCATTGAAGGAAATAATTGAAGCCATCGCCTAAAGTCTAACTAGACCTAGAAGGACTCTTAACCTACAAAAGGACTCTCTACATAAAGGCTTCGTGAAGATATCAGCTATTTGATCTTCACTTTTACAGAACAACATCTCCACCAATCCTTTTTCCACATTGTCTCTTAGAAAATGATGTCTTATCTCAATGTGTTTGGTCTTGGAGTGTTGCACGGGGTTCTTTGAAATATTGATTGCACTAGTGTTATCACAAAAAATAGGAACACTTTTATAAATAACACCAAAATCTTTCAGCTGGTTCCTTATCCACAGTAGCTGGGAACAGCATGAAGCTGCCGCTATATATTCTGACTCTGCTGTGGATAGGGCCACTGAATTTTGCTTCTTAGAACCCCATGATATAAGACAAGAGCCAAGGAAGTGTGCCATACCTGATGTGCTCTTTCTATCAACTAAGAAACCAGCATAATCTGCATCTGTATATCCAATGAGATCGATGGTACTGCCTTTGGGGTACCACAAAAACAGATCTGCTGTTCCCACAAGATACCTGAGTATCCTTCTAACAGCCTTCAAGTGAGATTCCTTTGGATTGCTTTGAAACCTAGCACACAAACCAACAGAAAACACAATGTCAGGTCTACTGGCTGTTAGGTAAAGTAGAGAACCAATCATTCCTCTATAAAGCGTAGCTTCAACATTTTTTCCTTTAAGATCAGCATCCAACTTTGTGGATGTGGGGACAGGTGTATCATAAGCTTTGCTGTTCTCCATGCCAAACTTTTTCAGCAGCTCTTTTAAGTACTTTTGTTGATGGATCATTATACCATCATTTGTTTGCTTAATCTGCAGCCCTAGGAAGAACCCTAGTTCTCCCATCATACTCATTTCAAATTCACTCTGCATAAGATTTGCAAATTCGTCACACAAGGTTTGATTAGTAGCACCAAATAAAATATCATCAACATAGATTTGTACTACAATCAAGTGTTTCCCCTTGGTTCTTATGAACAAGGTCTTGTCTACTGTTCCCCTCTTGTAATCATTAGCCATCAAAAAATTGGACAGTCTTTCATACCAAGCCCTTGGAGCTTGTTTCAAGCCATATAATGCTTTATCCAAGTTATATACATGCTGGGGAAACCGTGTATCTTCAAAACCAGGTGGCTGCTCCACATATACCTCTTCCTTCAAATAGCCATTAAGGAAGGCAGTCTTTACATCCATCTGAAATAGCTTAAAATTCATGTGAGCAGCATAAGCAATTAAAATCCTAATAGCCTCTAGCCTAGCTACTGGTGCAAACGTCTCATCATAGTCAATTCCTTCTTGTTGATTGTACCCTTGCACCACTAGCCTTGCTTTGTTTCTGACTATAGTACCGAGGTCATCTAACTTATTTCTAAAGACCCATCTAGTACCAATGACTGATCTTTCCTTTGGACGGGGAACCAGGTGCCAAACCTGGTTTTTCTGAAACTGATTTAATTCATCTTGCATAGCTAGTACCCAATCAGAATCAGTCAATGCCATTTTATAGTCAGTAGGTTCTACATTAGACAGGAAAGAATAGAAAGCGCAAACGTTTTGAAAGACACTTCTTCTCGTTTGAATCCCCTTATTTATATCACTAATTATTTGATCAGTGGGATGAGAGGCTTGATATCTAAAACTTTTGACATTAATACTGTTTTGTGCTTCCTCATTAAGTTGGGAACTAGCATGTTCATGAATCTCTTCTCTTTCTGAAGAACCAGGAGGATTCACATTCATGATGTTTCCTCTATCATTACTTACCTCAGGTTCAGGGGTGGTACCTTCTTCTGTTCCCCCTGAGCTCATTACCCGTCTATTATGTGAGGAACCATCAGGACTTGATTCCCCTTCAGAATCCTTATTTTCTCCATTTTCTTCTCTAGGCACTTCATCATTATCATCTGGTAGAGTATTTGGTAGGCCTAGCTCTGCTTGCACTTCATCTGAGGGACCAGTATACTGGTTCCCTGTGAAATCCATCAATCCAATAGCTTCATCAGGTTGTACCTGCGCAATCTCAGAAGACATGTTAAATTCATCAAAAATGACATGGACACTCTCCTCAACACAGAGTTTAGGATAAGTATTTATCCTAATTGATTTATCCTAATTGATTTGATCACAAGATAAGATCAACTTAGGATATATATACGATTTTAGGATATATATACGATTTTAGGATAAGTATTTATCCTAATTGATTTGATCACAAGATAAGATCAACTTAGGATAAGATACTTTTCGGTTTTTAGCTAACCAAAAATATCATCTTATCTTTTAGCTGCTTTGATATATCTTAAATCAATATATTTCGGAAAATATCCTTTTTGTAAAATCTTTGTAAAAACCGCAGCTTGAATAATCTTTTCAGTTAACCTGGTTCCCTGACCTGGTTCCCTAAACTGAATATGTTATGAAATTTGTTCCAAACCTTGTACCAAATTTCATAACGATATTTAATATACTAAAAGCACTTTATATACTCAATTATATAAGTTGTACTACAGAGCATTTACATGAGGATCCTAAATAACTCTTCGAGTGTAGTCTTCCTTCATGCATTCGTTAAGTCTTGAAAGCTTCCATGAATGAACTCAATTATTGACCAAGGACCTTCCTTTAAGTTGATCGAAAATCCTTTCAAGCTTCCAATCTTAGAATTCAACTTAGATGCATAGCTCATTTATCATCTAGTTGTTCCCTGTATAAAGATAAGTTAGTTCAACAAATATCTCATATAAGTAATAACTTATCTAGGGAAACAATGTTCTATTTTAGCTGGTTCCCCCAACTGTATTGAACACTTTCAAAGACCTGTTTCCCTTAGCTGTTTGTCATCATTCAAAACTGTCAATCCAAACTTAAGGAACTCAACACTCATGAAGATTGAAGACTATGAAGTTTATTTTAAAACATTTATTGTGGTTTGTAATAGTTAATTAGACATTTATTGTGGTTTGTAATAGTTAATTAGACATCCGACTTAAGGGTTTGTTATTTATTATTGTGGTTTGTAATAGTTAATTAGGCATTTAGACTTGTTAGATTTTATTTGGTTTTCTTGAAAACTTATAGTTTGAAAATTATGTTTGAAAAAAAACAGGTTGTTTAGGTAAAAAAAAAAAAGAAAAAACAGATTAAATCAAGTCTGACTGTCTGAGGGTATTTTGGCCTTTTTGACGAAAAAATAGGTCAAATCAGGTCAGTTTCAGGTCAACCCGAACCCGAAAATATCAGGTTCGGGTTTGGGTTTTCAACCCGAAAAGTTAAACAGATCAGGTTCGGGTTGGGGTAAATCTGACCCGAAAATAAGTGACCCGAACACGAACCCGACCCGACCTGATCTGTTTGACACCCCTACTTATATGCGAAGCATTGATGAGCTAAATCTTGAATATATCATACATAACTCATACGTTTCATCTCTACATTTCACACTTTTAAATATTGCAACTTTATTTCTTTATTTAAATTGGTCTACTTTACTTACACATAATTTTTATATTGTTATAATATTGTACTCTACTTTATCTTTTTTCATTAACTCAAGACCTATTAATGTGCATCATTGTCAAATAAGATTATTTGAAAAATCGATTTTAGGACCCCTAAATTTATGGACATTAAGAATCTAATAATGTAAACCCACTTAATCTATAGAATGCTTTTTATTGTGCATGTACCTAGGAACTATGAATCTAATATTATTCGATCTTAATTAGATTATTGAACATGTCATCTTCGAAAATCTTTGACTCGACAAAGATCACTTATTCTCGAATCCATCTTTAGTAAAGAGATAATTTTACGAAGTTACTTGGGGTTTTATACCAAATGGGGGTCCTAAGTACCTTAAAATAAAATATTTGGTGGCAACTAATGAGGATATCGTCTGCCTATCAAAAATACCTAATGATGTCTATTACTATGTAGTCGGGAAAGTAAGGGTTGAAATCCACAAGAAGGTGTGATAATGTATCAAATTGCTATAAATCTAATTAGTTAGATGAATGAACAATAAGGTTGGTGATTAACCAATCTACTAGATAGATCTAACAAGTACTAAAAACACCGAGAGTCAAATATTTCCATGCCACTGCACCATCTAATGTAATGCTTAATTCTAACCCAACGCAATAAAATAAAAATTCAAGATGAAAGATGTGCCATGAAAAGTACCATAGATTTCTCTCGTGTACCTACAACACTCCTATCATGCTATCCTGCCTTATCTTGTAGATTCATGCAAATCTAAACACATTAAGTTAAGTATCCTAACTTCTAAATTAAATGCTTTATTCTACCTACTCTTGTGGATATGCAAAAATACTCCCGTCATGATAGAGACAATGGAATAATGATAATATATGAAAATAAGCGTCCTAATCTAACACCATTATATAACACAATAAATTAAGCGAGAAAGAGTAACTCATGGAATTAAAGAGATAAATCACATCATAAGATCTATGACTAGGGTTTAATGAAATCATAAAATAATAAACTACTCTAGCATTATTAAATGAATTAAAGAAAGCATAAAATGAATATATAAGAGAAATAGGGAAGAAAATGTATTACTTGAATTAATAATGGGAATCCAAAGAACGAAACTAGAATCTATTATGATAAAATTGTGAAAGATGAAGAGTATGAATAATAATGTCTCCCTAAAATAAAAATGCTAAGAATATTTATAATAACCTTAATAAACTAAACAAAGAAAGAAAACATACGTAGTGGAATTGGCATAGCTTTGTTAAGGCAAGGACGGCTACCTAACTTCAATTAAGCACAAAGTATGTGATTTCCATAAGGACACAGAGTGCTTCTTTAGGCATGTTTGTATCATTTGACTAACGCATTCAACTCATCTTAAAATGGCATAAGTTGAGATTCAAACCTTTCTTTAAAGCGTGTGATTTTGTTGGAATGATATTGAAGTCTACTTCCTAACCTAATTTTAATCACATCATGCCAATGTAGAAATTCAAAAGAAAGTTGGAGTAGCAAATATTAAGAATAAGATCAAAGAGAATCAATTACAGTGGTTTAGGCATGTGAGACACCGTACCATAGATGCACTAGTGAAGAAGATGAAGGGTTGGGGGTAGGGGTGCTTAATCAACGAGTCAAGCCTTAATAGTAGTGGACTCGACTTGGGCTTGATAAGGATATGCTCGGCTTGAGCTCGAAGTTCGGCAAGTTTTTAAAACCGGGCTTGAGTTCGAACTCGATAGTTGAATAGGAACTCGGCTCAACAACAAATTTTTAATTAAAAATTTATTTTTAAAAAAATAAAATATAAAAAATAATTCAAAATATAATATAAATATATATATTAAATTAAAAAAAATTATATTAAAAAATTTATATATTATATTTTATCGAGCTTGTTAAAGAGCTTTCAAGCGAGCAAGATCTTCCTCGGCATGGTTTGTTTAAATCTTGAGCCGAGCCCGAACTCGAGTTGAGCTCTCTTTGACATAACTTTGACCGAGCCAAGCCAAGTCGAACCTGAGTAGCTTGGTTTGTTAGGCACATGATTTGCACTCGTTCACCTGAGTAGATTTAGTATGCCCAAATTGTACATTGCTATTGATGTGTAGTAGGTTTGAACACTAAAGTTGCACTACGTACCAATCATCATGGGATTTTGAATGCACTCATGGATCACGGATCAAAATCATCGTAAATCGACCGAATATCATATCTCAAAATTACCAATTTTATCGTGATCCGGGGTTGATAAAGGAGTAGAGCATTATTGACTTCAAAATGTGTTTGGAAAGGAGTTCACTCGTAAAGTTAAAGCAATCCAATTGAAATGAGGTAATTACCTAAGTTTCAATATCAATAAAAATTGTGTCTCAATTGACGACTTTACAAGGATTTTAATGATATTTGGAATTATTCACTTAACAATCTTACTCAAAATAAGGTGATTGTCATATTAGCAATAAACACAATAGTCTTTTGAAGAAGACTTCTTTTTTGATAAATTGCGTCCCAATTAACAACTTTGCAAGACTTAGATCAATGTTTGAAATTATCACTTGATAACTTCACTTTGTGGATGGTTACACTCAAAATAAGATCTTGTAGATTGATAGGCTTAGTATAATTGGCCACTTGAAATATGATATTCGTTAGGCCTTATCTCTAAGGTAATAGTTTTCTATATCTTTAATTATTATTAATTAATCTTTAAAGACCTTTATGAAGGAAAATTAATTTTTCAACTTTTATAAGCGAATTCCCAATCTTGACCCTGAATTTAAAACTTAGGCCGTCCACACTTTATGACTTGATTTTAAGAACTCAACATGCATATAATTTATTATTCATTCTTAAAGGCAAGGGATATATATATATATATATATATATATATATATATCTTTTATAAATCTCATTTTATTAGACTTGAAATATAATGTATATTACATTTGAAACCACAATTTCAAATTTAATGTTAAAGTCTTATTAGACCACTTACGTACGATTTATAGAGAAATTCTTAAAAGAGCCTACATAATAATGAATGCATGAGAACATACACTTAAATATTGCGGTTGTAGGGCTGGAAACAAGCGGAGCCGAGTCGAGCCTAAGCTCGAAAAGCTCGTGGCTCGGCTCGCCCGAGACTCACAAAGCTCGGGCTCAGGCTCGTGACTCGCCGAGTTTAAAAATTTGAGCTCGGGCTCGACTCGACAAAAGCTCGTGGCTCGGCTCAGCTCGATATAAGCTCGTCACTTAATTCAGATTTGTCGAATAATTATTCGAGTAATTAAGCTCAATTTTATTTAAAGATTGGTTTCAACTATGCCCTTAATTAAACTCGGCTCGTTTAGGCTCATTGAGCCGTCGAGCCTAAATTGTTTGAGTTCGAGCTCGGGCTCGCTTTTGTAAAGCTCGGGCTCGGCGCGGCTAAGGCTCGCCTAATTCCAAGCTCAAGCCGAGCTTTAGGCGATCCGATCCCGAGTAGCTCACGAGCTAGCTCGGCTCATATCCAGCCCTATGTGGTTGTACTGTATAGTCAACATATATATTGCGAGTTGTATAGTAGAGCTAGTGTATTTTCCATTATATTTTGACGGAAGCTTGTGAAAGCTTGCATGACTTACCAAAATTGCTGAAGATTTATGTAGGTTATATGTGCTTTATGACTTCTTAGTTCCTTTTAGAAACTAAAACTCCATAAGTGAAGATTAATCTTTCATTCATTTTATTTTTTTTAAACTCATTAATTCTAAAAAATTTACATTTGGTAAGGTTGTGTGATATATAAACTTGCATGGATCTCGTGCTTCTATATATCACATAACTTTGTAGGATCTTAATAAAGTATGTCGATGTTTTGTAATAATGAAGTCACATCATGGGAGTACTATATATGACTATTTGTAGATTTATTACTAACAATAATTAAGGGGATTTATATAAGGAACATGGTGGGTATATTTACTTTGATAGAGTTTTGATTTAACAAATAAAATCACCGTTCTATCATTTTAAGTCACGTTCCATATCTTTCAATTTTTTAACATACTACAACAATTTTCCCCAATTGGCATAAATACATGAGAATTGTAGAGTGGATTTTATTCAATTTTAGAAACCCTTAGGATTGATCTTATGCACTCTTAATAATGGGTAGCCATGAATTTAATTTTATATGTTTATGGTGGAAATGTCTAAGGATACTCTACTAAGCTATTTTTTTGAAGTCAAATAAACAAAGCTTATTTTATTTTATCAATTTTTAGCAGGAGTATCGATGATCAAACATTGAGTTTTATGAATTTAATAATTTTCTTATGTTAGCTGACTTATTATGCAGATAATAAAAAAAAAACTATTTAATGAGAGTGCAAACATACTAAAACATTACTTTCAAACCTCTCTAATTCCTAAAACCTCTCTAATAGGGTGGATTTTTTCTAATGTGGAATAACCATAAAATTATGAGAGAATAAGCACCTAATTTTTTATTATTTCATTTGTACGTCATGCAAACAAATGGACTTTAGTAAACTAAAGATTGAGAATTATACCTTAAACTAGAAGTAGCTATTTTATGGATGATTTTTTTTTCTTTGCAAGGGTGATTGATGATAATTTTTTTCTTCAACTAAATGATATTAAACTAATGTGTAAATTTTTTTTTTGTTGGAATAATGAGAAAGTTCTAAAGTTGAAATATAAGTAAATCTTCTATTTTTTTTTTTGGTTTTATGAGAAATATTAAAAACTTAGATTAATCTTGTAGGAATTTTTTTTTAAATTCTTTCCATAGTGCATAGAAAATTTTGAGAGTATTATCTTATCTTTCGTTTTTTCTCCCCTCCTTTTTGGCCTCAAAACCTAAGGTATATATAGAATAAACCCGGAGAAGATTTTTTGTTAAGTAAAAAAGATTGTCGCTATCACTATTTTCCTTCACACCTTCCCGTTTGAAACAAGGATTTCTGAAAAGAAAAATAGTAGCACAGGAGTTTCCAAACTCCTGTCTACTCATTGCGTTGGTTGAATAATGCACGTGCAATATAGTTATCGTGGAAGAGTATTCATAGTAGTCAATAGTTAATGTGTCAATCTTATAAATTTGATTTTTTTATAGAATAAAATTTGCTAGTTGGATGGGATGGAGGCATGGGGTTAGCAATGTACTACGATCATAACAATAGAAAAGCCAATGTCTTCCACTTTTCATGTCATTCCAAGAAAACAAAACAAAAAGCCTGAGCATTGAAACCTCACTTCTTAAGAGGACTAATGACATATCAAGGTTAATAGGCTAAAAGCTAAACAAACATTGTAGCCTTGTAGGATTCCAAATTTCTACTTTGGACACAAGCCAACGATACATTGACATCAATCAGTAAATTTTTGAAAAATTAAGGTGCATTTGATGTTATTATTATTTTTAGATCGATATGATTCTGGTTTAATAATTTCGTGTTTCTTAGTAACAACTTTGTACTTTGGTCGTTCACATCACCATACACAAGAAATAATGTATTTAACAACCACTTTAAAACAAAAGATAAATAGCAATTATGTGTAGATAAATTTAATATCACCATATCCAAAATTTGGGATCAAATCTCGTCTACATCAATTGTTATTTTGTCACTTGTGACTCACTTTACATAAAAAAAATATATACCACCTGTATATTTGTTGATGTGAGTACATATTTTTTTTAGTATCAAGTTTGAGGAGGGAATCGATTAGTAGACTAGTTGTGCGTAGTACCTGACTATTTTCTCTTTAATCTCAGTTAATTATGTGGGTTTGGGTGACTGCGAATAGAAAAAAATGGTTCACACTACTATTTAATATTGGGACAAAGGAGGCAATGATGAGAGAATAATGAAAAGGGTGATAAGACCTACAAAATTAGCCCACTCACTTTATGTTATCAATAGTTAAAATACTTGGACTTTTTCATATGAAAAATAAATCACGTACTTGAAGCACACTATGTTTGATTGCTTGTGCACATATTTGTCCTTATTCAATGCAAAATTTTAGACATAACACATGTGAACCTTTCATTTACTATATTGTACAATGTGCATTAAAGTAGTTTCTAAGTCCATTGGTCATTGAGTTCACAGGTGCAATAGTTGATCTTATAAGTTAAAGGAGTATATATATACTCTCTATTCTTTTTATGCTATTCTGAATTGTTTGATTATTGAGTTTGTTACTAACCTGTGAACTACTCAAGAACAACCTAGCTTAGCTTGTCCTGTGCCATTTATTTAGGAATCTTTAGTCTATTTATTTTATAGTACATCTTTGACCTTATTGAATACAAGAGTTGATGGAATCTTTTTTTAGGTTTTATTATCTTAAGTTGTACAAATGTGTTGACCCGACACCACGCATGCATTACAGGATGAGTTTCTCAAATAAGCATTGAAGTTATATAGCTTCAAGCCGGTGAAAGTAATGGAACATTACTTTTGGAACATTAATTTGTTCCTTGTCATTTAATTAATTAGTCTTTGTTTATCTGTACAAATTAATCTAAGATCTAAAATATCTCAAATATTTAACGGGTACATACATGAAACTAAACAACTTTTACAAAATTTAACAAGCCTTAATCCTAAATACCTATAAAATAATTGTTATTATTATTATTATTATTATTATTATTATTATTATTATTATTATTATTATTGCTAATGCTCATATAAGCTATAAAGGAATATATCCATCTAATCTTTTCTGTCTATACTATTAAGGATTAAGTTATACTATCCAGATAATTTTCTTATAAAAGGAGATTGCCCTTATCCTTTTACTACACACCCTTGTCTTCTTCCTTTTTTTTATCTTCATTCAAAGCCGTTCATTTTCCCCCATTTTTTCAAACACCATGCTTCGAAACAATCACTACCAAGTTCATGATTTTTTATTTGAAGAAAATATTCGTATGTTAAAGCTATACATTATGCTGCTAATGTGGTTTTATTAATGGCGTTGGTGGTAGCTATACTTAAGTATGGTTGTAGTTAATTAGTCAAAAGGTAAAAATGATTTATATTTTTCTTGTATGTTGTAACAAACTCATGTGTACTCATAAAGATTATTACTTTCCCTTTTTTTTGTTATCCATTTTTGTTTGTTTATTGAGAAGATTTAGTTTTTTTTTAAAAAAAAAACAAAGGACACATTTAATTAAAAAAAGAAAGGTAGATTATCATCTATGTGAGGTGTTTCATACTAATTTATTTCGTATGTCTTTTATTATTTGCAAAGGGGATAAAAAAAGCAGAGAAAATGCTAAGTACAAATATATCGCAGAGTGATATACGTATCTAGTATATTATTGTGAGTTTTGATAAGGTCGTATTAGTAGTTTAACAATATTAAATGATCCAAACTTTAGAATGGTGATACTCCTTTCATTCTTATTATAAAAATGTTCTCCTCACTAGCATAATCAAAAGTGAGAAAAAATGACACCGTAAATTATTAATAGAATAAAATATCAAAATTTAGTGTCTACAAGCTATTTCGATCAAGTGTTGGTTGTATTACAATATGACTCAACTTCAAATTTACTAACCCACACCCTAATCAACACACCACATAGTTTAAAATTAGAATTCAATCGATCCGTCAATTCCATCTTAATAAGCCTCCACCAGAAGGATGAATAAACACAATCATGAACTCAATATTATAAAATAAAATATGATACCCAACCATCAATAGATCCAAATACTCTTAAGATGGCATGTCAATTCACATAAAAGCAAACAAAATAAAATAATATACAAAGATACCACAATTATTCGAAAGAGGAGTAAGGGATGGTCAAGCAATGACTAGTATTAAGAGTTGAAAGAAACAATTGTAATTCTATGGAGTATTAAAAATGGAAATGATTGTCAAATTATTTTCCTATCATGACAATTAATTTTGAGTATTTTAAAAAAAGTGTTGATTTTTACACATTTTACACTCTCTTTTTTTAATCATCTTTTGTAATTATAAGTAAGAAAAATACAATTATGTGGAATTTTATTAGATCAAACAAGATATAAACTTTTAAAATATAAACTTTTTGTTAGTTTTACTAGAAGTTAATTAATTATTTAATCTGTATATCAACAAATATAAAACTCCAATTATTATAAAAATTTTAAAATAAAGGAAGTAAATGTTATGAGTGCGTATCATTCACAATTTTTCCATCATTAGCATCTAAAGTGAAATGATTTCCTACCTTTAATCAGCAAAGAAAAAAAATACAAAATCTCATCCACGGCTGAACGGAAAAAAAAAAATTTATCTTTTCATTTTTCAATAATCTTCCCATTTGTCTAAGAAGGCATAAAATTCCTCAAAGTAAGTTGATTAGATTTGCTAAAATAAATTAGATTGTCTATTAATTTCTTAAATAATAAAAGTATTTTAGAAAATAACGTTTTTATTTAAAAATAAGAGAGCGAGAAGTAATAAATAATACATTAGCTAATGTTATAAAAAGTTTTAACATTTACCATTTTTGGATACTTAATATAAGATGCAATATTTTTACTTATTTTTTTACCCCTTTTAGTATCTTTTTGAGAAAAAGGTTCACCATCACTTTTAATTATTTTTTATCTCTCTCTACTTTATCAGATGCATATCTCATAAACACTATTATCAAATTTTGCCTATAAATCCGTATTTTATGGGTTTGTTGCAACTTATATTAACCGAAGGTATTAGACGAGAATTGAGATACGAACGGCTAAACCTTTGAAGTCTAGAAATATCAACATGGTGCAATCTTCAGAAGCAGAGGGACCCGACCTTAGGATGGAGTAAAACATGTCGTTTTATGTACAACGGAGTGCTATAGAAATAGAATGAAGAGCTGGAGATTATAGTATTATAGAAACCACAAATTGAGCGGGTCTCAATTCTCAAACCTCATCAGCTCAACCCACATTTCTCCCCCTCTTCTGCCTCAGTTTGTTGCAAAAACCCCAACAATTCTCGTTACACATACACATCGATCGATGCTAGTTAGACGCTTCTGCGCTTCCCTCTCTCGCTTAGAGAACAACCCACCTTACAAAGTCCGCAATTTCAACCCAACCCCTCCAAAAATCTACATCATTTCCTGCCAAAACTCTGCAAAACTTACCCTTCACGTCTCAAACTTTACATCTCGTAAGGGTTGCTCATCTACCTCCCATATGGGTGACGCCCGGCGCCCTGTTTCGGTCCCGATACCGGACATCGAGAGGGCGGACCAGGCTGAGCTGCTCTGGGCCCTGAAAACGTCATTAGGGTCCTCTTTTAGCTCGGCCCTGTTGGTGCAGCAGCCGAACCCCTTAATCATAGTCATAAGTGGGCCTAGTGGGGTGGGCAAGGATGCAGTGATCAAGAGACTGAGGGAAGTGAGGGAGAACTTACATTTTGTGGTGACCGCGACTAATGGGCCTAAGAGGCCAGGGGAGGTGGACGGGAAAGATTACTACTTTATCTCGAAAGACGAATTCTTAGGAATGGTGGATAGGGGTGAGTTGCTGGAACATGCTTTGGTGTATGGAGATTACAAGGGGATTCCTAAGCAGCAGATTAGGGAGTTTATGGCTAAAGGATGTGACATTGTGTTGAGGGTTGACATTCAAGGGGAGGCTACGTTGAGGAGGATTCTTGGTGATTCTGCGGTTTTTATGTTTGTTGTGGCGGAGAGCGAGTATGCTATGGTTAATAGGTTGATTGGTAGGAAGACCGAGATGAGGGAGATGCTGTTGGTCAGGATTGCCACTGCTAGGGAGGAGGTTAAACATGCTTATAACTTCGATTATGTGGTTGTTAATGCAGAGGACCAACTTGAGACTGCGGTCAAGCTTGTGGAGTCTGTGATTGATGCTGAGAAGGCTAAAGTTACTCCAAGGAATGTCATAATTTGACCTGTATTTTGCTAGTTCTTCTTCTTCTTCTTCTTCTTCTTCTTCTTCTTCTTCTTCTTCTTCTTCTTCGTCAGGTAATGCTTTCTCTTAACTACTTCTATGTAATTGTGATTTTGCCAAGTTATTACTTCGCATGTTTGATTTTATGTTCACTTTGTGAAGATGTGCTCTAGTTTGGTGATAGCTGTTGACTTGTAATTTGATGTGCGACACAGTTTTAGCGAGAGGTGGAACTAATTTCATTCACCAAATCGATTATTCGTTGCATCCTAGTTGAGGGGTGTACTTTATTTGTTTTCTTGCCGTAGTTTGTACTCTAGAAGGTAATAGCTCTAAATATTCTGTATTTTAAACTTTGTTATAATTTAGTGTTTTATGACTTTTACCCCCGATGCATTGAAAAGCTTCTATTAGTGTTATCTGGAATTTGATATGGTTTGGTACTTAGAGTAGTTCTAGGAATGCAATTCTTTCCTTTAGTTGTGTCTAGCTAGTCCACAATTTGGCTTTTCGTAGGGGAAGGGTTTGACCAAATTTGGTTAGAATAACATTGTTATGGTACCTGAAAGTCCCAAATGAAGTTTCTAATGTTGAAGATTTCTTACTTAGTCTTCCAGCTCCCAAGGTTTTAACTTTTAAGCCTTAAGATATCGGAGAAGGTTTCTTCTTTTAGGGTTCTCTTACCTTTTCTTTGTAGGAGGGTTTGGCTGGTGATATTTTTCATAGTTTCAATCAATTTTTAGTGTGAATTTGTCATATGGAACCTCTTAGATAAAAAATTTAACTAACAGCCCTCTTGTTAATTAGATCTTTTTTCCCTTTATTATTGTTTGATCACACCACTGCTAAATAAGCTGAGTTAGTTTTATTGTAATTATTTTTTGAGGTTTCTCTTGCATTTGAGGTATTCAAGAAAGAAAGTGGGAGTTGGGCTTTTCTAGCAGTTATTCTTTGCCCTTTCACAAGTTTTTCATTCACTTTGTATACTCTTCTGATTTGCTTCATTGGTCTATCCTGAATGGCCTTAAGGCATATGAGTTTTCTGTGCCCCATCTCCATTTATGATGGGATCTCCCATCATAGGATTTATGTCAGAAAGGAAACTCAAAAATAAGAAAAAGGTTTAATATCCACTATACATCACTAGTCCACTACATGCCCAGACCCATCTCCTCTTCACCACATCTTCCACTCTCTCCTACCATATTGTTGCCTCACAACTCCTTTTGCCATCTGTATCACAACCTCCTTTTTGCAACACCTTTCACTCCTGTATCAATTACCTTTTTCGGCCTCTCTATCACTGCCATGATTGTCAAGAGTGGCATTTATTGGAAAGTTGGCTTCATGACAATCTCTACACTCTTATTGAAAAGTGAAAACTACTGTTGGCATTAAGCAAGAACAGCGCAGAGATGGTCTCAGACATTCTAGTTAGGAGTTTGAGCATAAGAACAGCGCAGAGATGGTCTCAGACATTCTAGTTTTATTATGCATGTAGATGGTTTTGGATATACCTTGGGTAGCCAATCACACTATTGAGACCTATGTATTTGAGCAAAGTGAGCCAATTTTTATACATTGTATGATACAATCGCCCACTTCCTGGTTGTCAAAGTAACTTCCCAGCATGTAATGGGAGCTACACACATCCTGGAAGGGGAGGTGATTTCTAATAGTCAGAGCGTCCTCTAACTGTGATGGCAACTTCCTAATGGGGAAATTTTCCTATGATCCATGCGTACAAAATGAATAACTGTTGTTAAAACCTGAATGATAAAAGATTAGATATAAGTATATGTGGTGTACGTTAATCTCTTTTTTTAAGGGCCTTGATATACACTATGTATTAGTAGTCATTATTTTACTCAGACTCTTGTCTGATCATCTACTCGTTGACATGGGAATGGATGCTTGAAATTTCATTTTAGACCCAAAGTATTCATATATTGGGGTAAAATGTCTAGATTTGACTCATGGGCATGCATACTTGTAAAACACTAGTAACTGGCAGTAAGTAACAAGGACAACAGTTAGAAGAGGCCGTAAATTATACATCCAATTTGGAGGTAGTTACTAGATACTGCTGTCAGTTTTCTTTGTAAATCCTGATTATATTTGGTCTTAGGTGGTTAGACCTATAAATAATCTTCTGTTGTAATCAGAAAATATGTTTGATGAGTTATATTTGTTTATCCAGAAATTACTGTCTTGAACATAATCTTTACAAGTTTGAGTCAAACTTAATTTCTTCTTCAAAATAAATTGATTCTTGATGGCTGTATTATAATGGTTACTTTTTGTAAGGGCATTAGTACTTAGTTTCTAACTTAATTTGCTGTTCTCTAATAATCTAGTCAGATTCATATCTTTTTTTTCAGTTTCACCTTATAAGAACACAAAACCCTATTAAATGCACCTTTTGTTTGATTTTCTATAGTATTTTTAGTATTCTAATGATCTAGTAGTAGGCTTTCTTTGTGTTTTAGAGAATGAAGGGAATATGGACACATTGAAAAAGATTACAAGCTTATAGTAAAATCAAGCGCTCATGCAACGATAGGTAATTGAAGAACTTAAACAAGCGATCACCCAATTCATTATCCTACCTAGCTTGGACAAATTTATTGGGAGAAATGCGGAAGGAGAGGGGCATTTGATTAATAAGCTTGTATTAAAAAGAGTAACCGATATACAAGCTTTCGAGTGGCTTGTTTCACCCCCTAAGACTAACCTATGACTGGACTAGTTCTTCACAACATTGTATTCATTATTCAACATACCTTTCTCTCTACTGATTTCATCTATATATAACTCCTACTCCTAGCAGCCTTAGCTTCCTCCCCAAGGTAATTCTAACTAACTTCTTATGCTTTATCTATAGTGCCCCCTCCCTTCATACATTTCATCTTCGACAATATTTTTCTATTATCTATCCTAAAGCATTATATTCTTATGATATTATCCAGGAAAATAGGGAAAATAGGTTGTCTAGGACCCTTGTTAAATTTAGTCAGTGGAGGAATGAACTCAAGACAGTAAGTGATATATTTAATCTTGGAAAGATCAAATAAAGTGTGGGAATTTATCTTTGAATGTCACTCTAAAGGACTACTAAGCAAAAAAGCAAAGGATCGAATTGTTAGACCCTACTTAAAGGAAATACCACTTGCAAGCTTCAACAAAACTAAACAAGTTTAAAGGAAGTAACCACCAACTTTCAAGAGATAAAAGTCTCGCTTCAATAAGCTAAATCTCAAATTATTATTCGGCCAAATCTTTCAAACCAAATATGACTGAACTAAAATGCTTGGAATACCCATCCTACTCTTTTTCCCTTTGAACCTTGATGTTGCCATGCATCAAACATAAGACGAGATCTAACCGCATTATTAGTTCATCCTTTATGATTTCTAGTATATGATTTCTAGTATCTAACCACGTGTAAGATTGGAATCATTTGATCCTAATATATAAAGATTCAATCTTTATCTCTTCATCACCAATAATAATGGAATATGGATACTTATCAATTATAATTATAGAAAAACAAAATGACCTAGTAGGTGTTGAATCAATAGTAATATCAAACCTTTCCTACAAAAATTCCTCTTTATGCTACAACATAGCACTAAGCTTACCAAAGATCTATCCTCTGGACTCTGATGGCTCTTCATCAAATTTTGGAGGTAGATTGGGATCAAAACAAAAAAACATCAACCTGTTCATCTTCAAAAACATCGATTATAAATGTCTCCGTCAATGCATAATTTGCCTATCCCTATACAAGTTGGGAGCTTGCGCCAGATTGAGCCCTCTTGGAACTCACGTTCTCATAATGTGAAAAAGGGATACTTTTACTTTGACCAATCTCTTGTACAATATGTCTTCTTCCATGAAACTAGAAATTCCTAAATCTTTGAAAAAATTGAATCTTGAACACTTTCGTTCAATCTGAATTCTTAAGCAACAATTTGTCCCAAACCGCAGTTTTCCAGATATTTGTGTCTAAGTCTCCTCATGCTGGTAATTAGTTACTGATAAAAAAAATGGTGAGATTTTACAGAAGCAAACTTCATGATGTTAGGATTCCAATGCAGGAAGAATTGCTAAAAAATTCGATGTAAAATTCCAGTTTCGGCCAAAGAGTTTTAGCCTGATGCAACAACACCAAGTAAGGTTTGTCAAAACTTCTTAAACCCTAATTCAAGTAGGACTAGTAAAGTAAAACAAATTCTTACATAAGTAAGATTAGTAAGATGAAGCAAAAATTCTAAACCAAGTAGGATTAGTAATACTTTATCAAATCATAATTCAAATGTTATTAACAAAGATATGAAGAATCATAGAAGAAATAAGATCCAATTAGCTGTTAACTTTTGCTTTGAGAGAATTCCATGCATTGTTTGGCCTGCATTAAATTAGATGGCCAATGCGAGTCTCTTTAGGGTCCATTTGGCTTTTAAATTGTAGAAACATTATTACATTGTTTGTCTTGATTTTTATTTCAAGAGTTTTCTCTCTTTCTCCTTTTGTTTTTCTTTTTTCATAATTCCACCTTTTGATTATCAATCAACCACCATGTAGCCCGCCAGCCCCGCCATTGACAGCCTTTGGACCAACAAAACCCATCCTAAAACAACTAGAAACCTCCTCAACCAGCTACCACCACCATTGAGAATCACCATATTGTGATACCCTAAACCGTTACGAATCAAAATTACTATTACACAGCTGTATTACTTCCCAACCCCACTACCATCTGCAGAAACCACCACCTTGGGTGGAAGGAAAATGAAAACTCGTGAAAAAAGTCGGGTGGTTTTCAGCACAAAACATTTTGATTCCAAGTTTTGGTGATTGGACTAGGTCTTTGATGATACAATTCAACCACCCAAAACTATCCTTGTATTAATGATAAGCCTAAGATAGAGGTAAAGACCTTAAAGGAATTTGAGAGCGGTGGCTTTTTATTGTGATGGATATGGAAATGGTTGCCTATGGTGAGACGGTGGGTAAGTGATGGTGAGTACAGATAAAAAAATACATCCAGTGTTAAATGAGCTATTATCATTTCTTCATCATAGATTGGGATCTTCTTCGAACTTGATGCACAAATAGATAGATATGGTGCAATAATTAGGCATGAGAAAAAAAGTTTATTGGGTCTGGTGGCTGTTGGAATTTGGAATAAAGAAATGATTACAGTAAAGGTAAAGAGAAAGATGAGAGGGAACATGGTTTATATTTCAACAAGAGAGAATTTTGTTGATCTTGTGAGGATAAATTGGCCAATCAAAAGTTTCATTAATAGAGCAAATTGTTCTCTGTGAAATTTTGGAGCTTGGCCAAACACCCTCTAAGTGAAATAGTGAATTGTATGATTTGGACCACAATCTCGAGGCAATCTATTTTTGAATCGTTGTCTAAACCAATTCCAACGCCCTCTTTGGGAGTAAATTAGAAGCCTAGACTTTAAAGAATTATTGGTATCAATGATATTTTGTTTTGGGTCATCAAAATAGTTCCATATAAATTTAGAAGCTTATTAAATCATCCCGAAGTGCGTTTTAGAATTGAGAAGAATTAGTTCAAGCTAGTTTTCGGGTTGCAAGCTGACTTTTATATATCTACATCTTTTTTTGTGCAAAAAAATAGCTAGTGGACACTGGAGAGGGTGGTTCAGGTTTTTTGCGTTATGGTTTGGAATATACCAAATGAAGTGTGTCAGTGATCGTGCGCTAGTCCGTGGTGAGGCGACATGGCAGCCGGCTGGCTTTGCGTGGTGAGGCGGCGTGCCTGCGCTAAAGAGTTAGCTTAGAGGCTACTTGGATTACTCCTCATGAGTGAAGAGGGGAAAAAAGAGGATGGGGCATGTGAGTCTAAGGAGACTAAAACCCAAGATCCTTTGTATGTTATTTAGTGGACTTTACCACTGAGCTAGAAAGTGCATATATGTATGGAAATATTGCAAATTATATATAAGTTAATTTTTAAAAGGCTTTGGGTTTTAGTATAGGTTATTGAACCCATACTAAAACTACCCTTGCATCGAGCTAGAAAGCAGGCCGATCCAATCCAGCCTACTGGTCGGTCATCTTTTTGTTTAGTGAAGAACCCAAAATCAGCACGAAACCAAACATAATTACACAAACACTTGTTGTATGTCTACCCAAGTTGCCATCTTTACCCATAAGGTAAAACTGGTTAACAATATTGCAAGAGTCAATTTTTATCGAATATTTAATGAGAATGATTACTCCCTATGTCTCTTTTTAGTTGCTACATTTGTTTTTTCATGAATTTTAAAATATAATTTAAAATATTTTTTTCTCTAAATTTATAAGATAAAAAATTATAAAAACATGATATTCTAAAAACTTACATAGAGACACATCAAATAAGATTCCACTTGAGTATATTATTTATTATAACTTAGCTAGAATTTATGGTCAAAGTATACAAAATTTGACTCCTAAAATAGAAATATAGTAAGTAAAAAAAGACGGAGGTAGTATATAATACAAAAATAACAAAAAGAATTGCATAAAATTAATGAAATTAGCATAAAGAAATTAACTTATAGGGGTACCTTGTTCTTTAGCTTTGTTGACAAGAAATTCCCATAAATCTTTTGATTCCACCTTTGAACTAATGATCGGTTGCCCACATTATGGCTTCCATCTCCTTCTAGTTTGTTTATCAAGCAACACCAAAATTTATAATTGTTGATCCATGTCTTGTTTTATTTTGGGAGAATAATTAGGAGAATCTGTGGGCATAATTGTGCAAACTAATTATAGTCAATGGAGATAACACTTATTATATAGATTAAGCTAAAATCTGGAAGATTATGGCAGGAAGAAGACAAGGAATGGAAAACTAGGGTAAAAGTATGAGAAATTCTTGGGGCTACATAAGTTCAAAGCTATGTTGTACGACTATCATTTTTCGTACCAGCATCTGTTTTGGAATTCATATCGGTGTCACATTTCACTAGCAATTAAATGATTTTTCCATTTTTCATACTTGTACTTGTATCGATATCCATATCTGAATTCGCACGGGTGCAACGTAGGTTCAAAACATACATAAAATTTCTATTTTAAGTTGCCCTTGTTATTTTATTCTCTACTAATAATATTTTAAAGGACCACCACTTTTATTTCACAATCATCTCATTTGATCCCACACAATTGCTCTCTTATATACTTAACCCAAGCAATTAGAAAAACACATTTTCTTTCCAATAGAGGACAAAAGGAGTATGGTTTTATGTTTCTATAAACTCTTGTAATACATTTATACCTCAAATTTCCATCTAGCTTCTCTCTTTCATATATTTTTTTTAAAAAACTGGTCTCGTAAAATAATTCAATGTTCAAACTATTATTTTAATCATATTATTATTCCAAATTGCTTAAGACCAATTTATAGCTTATGAAACTCATTATTAAGCATTAAATTATTCCGAACTTTCTTATGTGACCCAATGATGCACCTAGTGTTATTAAAATAACTTTAAACTTTTTAAAATGTGTCTCAAATATAGTGTACTAACCTTCCAAATTCAGTCTTTGAACAATCTTGAACCCCATATAGGGACACCTCCAAATGTTCACCCAGGATATAGTAATATTAGGCTCAAGGAGTGACTAGAACAATTTTCTTTTACTCTAAACTCATTTCATTTGATTTTCAAAAATCCTATAATTAAGCCCTAAACTTATTTTTGGTCATGGAATACATAATATAATTAAGTTATTTAATGGTTCAAAACTTCCTCATACAACCCTATGAAGCATTTAGTGTCTCAATTTCGATTGTGGAATTTTTTCGAAAAGATCTCAAAAAGAATTTATAATAAGCTTTAAAAATTAGTCATTTT
The DNA here is from genome assembly GCA_026401315.1 of Dysphania ambrosioides. NCBI lineage: Eukaryota > Viridiplantae > Streptophyta > Magnoliopsida > Caryophyllales > Amaranthaceae > Dysphania > Dysphania ambrosioides. The sequence goes on along the minus strand of CM048658.1, from coordinate 27,531,970 downwards.
GAAAAATTGCAAACCCAATGAAGGAACATTTTCATATGCTTACCATGGATCGTATATGTTCATAATAAAACCTAAAATTTATTGAAATCATCTACTTTAATTAAAAACTTTTTATTTCAGACGAGATTAAAATCTCCTACAATTAGGTCATAAAGTCATTATAAGGGTCTTAGGAGACCGAATATTGAATGATTCCAAAATTCTAAATAAGACTCAAGGAAGCATCCCTTTATTTCAATTTCGAAATAAATCTCATAAATAGTTTATAATAACCTTCTAATTTCAGCTCTTATGGACAATAATAACCTTCAAAATATTGTTATTTTGGACATTTAGTTCAAGCTTTGTGAGAGAACACCTAGATTGATATGTTCACCATGAGTCTTATAGGGTCATATTAAGCTTTATTTAATAGAAACCATCTACTTCAACTTAACAACAATTTAAAGTAATTTTCACAACTCTTAAAGCCGGGTCATAAACTCATTTTTAGGGCTTTTTGAGACTAGATATAAGGTATTGAATAGTATCAACCTCCTCATATAAACATAGTTTCATATCTGGTACTTTTATTTCAATTTCGAATTAATTTTAAAAATAGTCCTAAGATAAAAGAAAACTAGTTTTTTGATATAAATAGGCGTCACAATATAACAAACTAAGCATGCCAAAAAAAATGACCCCCACAATTGATGATCATTTCACCTCTAAATATTCTATAGTGAATCATTTACAAACACTAACTCAAAACTAAAATTAAGAATCCTAATTAATCGATCCCAAATGTTTAACACCAACATTAATCGAATAAATGCAATCAATATCAAAGCGATTTCACATACATCCAACAGTTCAATCACTTTACAATAATCACACTATAATAATCTCAATAATACATTAAGACATAACCAAAATAAGAAATTAGGGGTGTACAAAATTACCAATTTCGGTGCATTTCTTCTCCGATACATCCAGTAATTGGGTCCAGCACCTATTATAATAGATCACTAAGAGACAGGGGATTCTAAGGAAAATTAAAATGGTATTATGGCTGATTTGTGAGACTATCTAGCCTATAGCTTGGTGTATAATCCTTTGTTGCTTATAAATAAAACTAAAGACGGAGTAATATAGAGATAAAACCTTCAACTCATTGATCTTTTGTTTTAGTTCCCTATTCTGGCTAGTCAAGCAACCAGTTTTTTCGCGTAACAACTATACTTGCTGAAGCATCAGTTAGAATAGGAGCTTTGTCAAACTTGGCTGGTGCTCCAGACTCCAGAATAGCACCAAAGTTCCAGGAACCTACCAAACAAAGCGGTATAAGTATTTTGAGAAAAACACAAAGATGAATTGAGATCTAAAAGCCCCAAAAGATTCATACATGCCTTCTATTCAGATTATCCCTTCGCTGTTCTCAAGACATGCTTTGGACTTTTGGAGTTCAATAGCCCCTTTCCGAACTTGACTGCAACATCGTACTTCAAACAGTAACTGTGATGGTACATAGTACATGTTCGGAAATAGGCTCCTGGACTGTGAGGAGTACATTACAAGTCCTATGGGTATGAGAAGATTATCTGGTATTCTGTTACATGTAAGCTTAAATTGCAGGATGTGTTAAGAGAACATCAGAAACAATCAAGAACACACAAATCCCTTAAATGAGTAAGAATATAATAGTTAAAACCTCAAAAGCTTTGGTTGTGTGGTGAAAGACTACAAGAATAAAAGTTATGCCTAATCGGGGTACAAATAGCAAATCACACAAGGGCCCTACAGGAACCAGCTACATAAGGCGACCCACATAGACAGATCGAGGATATTTCCTTTGCAGATGTGGCCATTGCACGTATATTTGATCAGCCATTTTTAGTTTGTAGAGCAGCAAGCCACTCAAAGAGAGCCTTTTGACTCTTGCAATGCTCTCTACATAGAATATCGATGACCATCTGATCCCTAATACCTGAATAAATAAATAGAATTTCACTAATTCAGTACCAATTGACACCAAACGAGCATGTCTCGCATATTTTTAACATATAGTGAAAATTTTGGAAGTCAAGTAGGGACTAGGAAGCATACCTTAAACACAAAGGCAATTGCACATAAAGGTATGCAAGTTCCAGGGCCATTGCAGAGGATCTGGCAGGAAGCATCAACACAGCTCATCATCACTAATTCATTAAGATTTATAATTGTTCAACTAACAGCACAGACTATAATGAAGATGAAAGATTAAAGGGGCATATAATACCACTTGAGGTCTGATTTTAATCATCAACCAGAGTGCATGAGCAATTGCAATCAGGGTTGTCCCAACAGAAGTTATATATGACTGACCAACTTCCCGACTTCTATATATCTGCATGAATTGTGTAGATTCCATCCCCTTCTGTACCAAATCCAAAATGAGGATGAGCGAAAAGTCCCCTTCCATTCAAAGGGCAATGTAAAAAATTTAACGGAAGGTTCACAAAGTGGCAAATCAGAGCACAATAAGATGCTAGACCTACTGCTAGTTCACAGAATTTCTGATGTCATACTTATCAAAAAAATAAAATTCAAGTGATGTATGGCAGTTCGCAAAACATAAATTCTTCCACCAGATTCAAATCAGTCACATTTCTTCCAACAAACTACCTTGGAACAGAGTAATACAGCCACATTCACAAGGATATTGCTTGATACAAACTCTACAAGTTAGCCCCCATGCACTTATGATTCTACAATAGCCAAGTCATAAATTCTATTGAGATCAGAATATAATTGGAGACCATGAATCACATGTAGGCACCTATGGACTAACAATTAAAAAACTTCAGCTGCTTTGGCTAAAGTTCTTGAACAAATTGGCTTTCCACAAAAAATTCACATAAAACACAAGCTAATGGGTATGGCAGTATGGCTACATTATGATCAAGCCATATGTTAGGAAGCCAATCAATACAATTTTGAGAATGAAAGAAATACTTTGACAACCCCACCTAACTTTTATGATTCAAAAACAATTGCACACCAAAATCAACTAGAACAAACCTTCAAGGAGTCATTGACATGGATGATGATGTAAAGCCTAAAAAGATGTGGTGATAAACAATCAAAAGACACAAATGTTGTAACTAGGTAGAGAACCCAAGGCTTTCATTCTCTTCATTCTTAATCTTCCCTAAAAGGGAATCAAGTCCCATGCTACGCCATCCCATCTGACCTGTAAAAACCACTGCCTCCCCCCAACATAGACGAGAAAAGAGGAAGCAGAAGGTTGAATTAGCAACTCGGACAATAGGCTCAACACATCTGACCTATTCGCAATGAAAGGATAAATTTTCTCATAACCTACAATATGTATCACCATGTACATTGTAGACTCAGTTCCTTTTCACCCAATCGGAGTAGACCAAAATCAACACCATTCAAAGTAGAAACATTAAGCCACAAACGCTGACTGAACTACTAAATCAGCAGCAACATTTAAAAGGGGCAAAACACAACATCTCCATCCACGAATGACCCTCATAATAACAGCATATTCAAAATTTCTATCTAAACACTCTATCCCAGCTGCTTCAGCACACAAAACAGTAAAGAACCAAGCAACACAAATGCGATCCACTTAACGACAGCTACTACTCATACGAGTCCATGTATTCTAGCCACAACCATGAATGCCAAAACTTAATCTAGCGCTACATTCATCTAAAGTCACTACATTAAAAACTACTCAGAGCCATAAACATGATTAATCTGATGCAAATCCAACACAAATTCAATCCAACAGTTCCGTATAAGATCAGAACAAAGAGTGTCCAGCAATAGAAACTACCGCATCACTCGAGGATTCCTCGAGAATTCGAGCTTTCTTCAGACTCATATTATCAGAAGCAGCAGCTACATAATACCTAGGCATAAACCTATCCTTTTGTAACTCCAACAAAAGATTAATCATCTCGGCAGTATGACCACCTACAATACCAAAAGTTCCCCAATTTCACAAATCGACTACATAAAATCAAATAAATCCGACCAAAAACAATATATTATACATAATGCAAATCATATGATATAAAAATTGGGAATTTTGGATTAGTAAGCTAACCTGAGCCCAGAACGATTAAGGTGCTACGTGGTTTGGCTGTTGTGGGATGTAAAGGTTTGCCGGTCCGATGAAGGATGTAAAGTAGTCGGAGTAGAATTAATGTTGAAATAGTTAGCGTGATGAGTAAGATTCCTTCTGAATCCCAAATTGGTGGTATCCACCGTTGGTTCTCGATCATTATAATCGTTGTGATTTCGAAGACGGCGCCGGAAATTGAAATGAGGGGAAGAAGTTCTTCTTTTGGTGATTCCAGAAGGACGGATGGGACGAAGGTAGATTCGACAACCGCCGGAGAATCGGTGGAGGCGGTGGCGGTGGCAGTATATATTCAAATCTATCAAATTAAGTAATAAGTAAAATAGTTTAAAATTTCAAATTACAAATAATATCTGGGGGTCCAAATATATAATTATGATAATGACAAAATTGTATCAATAAGGCGTTGACGAGGGAAGAACATAGTCAACATTCTCAAAAATGAAACTGTTATAAATTATCTTCAAAGGTAACCTCTTTAGCTTAACAGTGGAGTTATTAGTTTACAATGTACTGTTATCGATTGGTTAAATTTCCAATAATAAAGTTCTGAACCACTGAATGTAACTAATATTATTATGAATACCATTAGGTCATGGATCCAAAATATGCTCTTTAGGTCCAAGCACATTAGTAGCTAAAATCATGACAAGTGAATTACTGAAATCAACGGATAACGAAGCACCACAAATAAGACATGTTTGCTCGTAGCTTAGCAAGTAACAATTAGAGAACTTTTCTTAAAAGATAGGACTAAAAGTTAGGGGTATTTATTGAGTTGAGGTACTCGCGAGCTACTTGAACTCAACTCGATCAAAACTCGACTCGATTGGACTTGACTCAAGATCGAAGTCAACTCGACAATTTAACGAGCCGAGTTGAGAAAATCAAAACTCAATTCGAAAAATTCGAATTTTTATTTATAGGATATACTTAAAGAAAAATATACTTAATATATAAAATTGGAATAAAGTAAAATATGGTTTGATATATAAATCAAAAGTCCCATATTGTATTAAAATAAAAGATGGTTGGAGAGTGTTTTATATAAGCTCAAAGTCCACATTGAAAAAGAAAGATAGATGTTTTGAAGCAATTAGTATATATTAACCCAATAATGTTTTCCACCTAAAACCAAATCAAACATATTAAAGCTAAAACTTAGCCTTATTATTGACCCAATTTGACTATAAATACTTAAGCTTATTAAGCTTTTAAACGAGCTGAAAATGAGTTCGAGTTCAAGCTTGAAACGATTTTTAATTTAGCCTCAAGCTCGAGCTTGAAACAAGCTTTAATCGAGCTCGATAATCGAGTTTTCGAGTCGAGCTCGAGTTTCGGTTATTTAGCTCACGAGCTTTCAAGCTCGAATCGAGCTTGGGTTTGAGTTATCGGATTTGAGTTTGAGTCGAGCTCATGAAAAGTCGTGTAAAATTTTTTTTCTTTCCCAAATTCTGCTCCTAATATCTTGATTGTTTGCAACGAGTTTCAGAGGCAGTATTTAGCAAAAGAAGATTTGTGACATTTATCTGTAAAATACCAGTAGTACTATTTTGAAAGGTAAATGAGAAACCTAGAGGCATTTCCTCTAGTCTAGTCTAACGCCATTTAGGAGAGAAGTATTTTTTTTTTTTTGGTGCTAATTTAAGAGAGAAGTATGATAAAATGATTCAAAGTACCTTAGAGTCGCGTGCATTTTAGCGTTTGCTTTCTCTATGTAATTGTTCAGTAATTGTTAAGTTCAATGGCATGGGGCTTCCTTATCTTATCTTAGCGTTTTCTTTCTCTATCTAATTGTTCAGTAGCGTTCGCATGAATTCATAGATAAGAATTCACTCATCGCGTCATCCTTCAATTTTTTGGCATACGACGTTTAGCTTTGGAATACTGAATTATTGTTCTTCGATGAAATACGTACAGGAATTGACATATAGAAATAATGTCTAAAAATATGATCTGATGAATTTTTTTTTTTTTTGTAGTTTTATGCTATAGAATTATAATGGAAGGTATTGTGCATGTAAAGAAGTTTGTTCTAAAATTTGAGAAATAAAATGACATATATTAGCATAGTATTGAACATTAAAAAGGTGGTTTTAAATTTGACTATAATGATATGAAGTATTTATAAATGTTTTAAAAGATAACATTTGGTTTCCTTGTTCATAAATCTTATGTTTGTTAACGTTAGATAATTTATGCATTGTAAGAAGCATTGCCAATCTTATAGAAAACTAACTTTTTATTATATTAGGAGACAATAGTCTCCAAAGAGGAAAAATTAGAGATTGTTAGCACACTTATGATACATAAAGGCAATTTTTTTTAGGAACACTATCGACATACATACTAAATAGTGTAGGCTATATTTTATGGAGAGAAATTAACAGCCACTTATAATATTATTTACATGAAATGTTTTGAGTCTTGTACTTTATATATATATATATATATATATATATATATATATATGGGTGAGATCCAATGAGAAAAATGCTTAAAATATGAAGAATAAAAAGAGATATTGTCCATTCAAATGGTAAGATCCAACGCTAGAAATTTCATATAAAAAAATGATTACTATAACAATAAAAAATGGTCACTCTAATAATAAAGAGAGTCACTATAATAATAAAAAGAGTCATTTTAAGTGAAAAAAATTATTTAGTCACTATGAGTTCAAAAAGGTTACTATGCATACGTAAAATATATATATGGTACTTAAAATGAGAAGGATAAGAAGGGATCTTAACGACTTTTTAAGTGGTAAGATCTAACGTATAAGATTTCACATAAAAAAGTTACTACAATAATGAAAATGGTCATTATAAGTACAAAAATAACTTGGTAACTCTAAGTTAAAAAAGAGTCATTATATGTACGTAAAATATTATGCGTTGGATGTAGGAGATGAAGCTAGGGCTAAGATGCCTTGTCATCATTCTCATTTTAAGACTCTTCTCATTTTTATTTTTACCTATCTATATTATACACACACCAACATAGAAATATCAATTATTATTTCTCATTATTGAATACAAAATTGTATTGGACAACTCATTATTTAACAAAAATGCATTGTGAAGTATAATGCAACCAAAGCTACCAACATTTCTCAACATCTAACAGAGTTACTAAAAAAACATTCATTAAACCAACAAATATATTATGAATTTAGAATTCTTGAAATATAGAGCTATAAAATACTATAAAAATGTTGTTTTATGAGCAAGAATGATGATGTATGGTTTCATTAATACCAGTGAAATGAATGATAAAGTAGACTTTTTTCTTGCAAGAGCATGAGAGATAAGGAGATAATTTTCTTGGTCTTTTTTTAGAATTATATTATTAGGAGGAGTTCAGGGATTTTTTTTCTCTTCACTCGTCTTTGTTGTTAATTACTAACATACTTTTTAGAAGGAATTTAAAAAAAATGTACATAAGTGTTCCATTGGGAGGGGACGATGCAAATATGTTCATCTCGACAAACTTTAGACGATGCAAATTGTTGTGGTTGCTTGTCACACTCACACAACCATCACTCTTTATAATCTTTGAATAGATGGCGCAAACAAATTTTTTGAATAGACGTATCGTAGTTTAGAGACTTTTCGCTAAAAAAAAAATTTTAATGTTAGTGGATTTCGAGAAACTAGTTTCAAAGATACGAGTATATATTAGAGAAAAAATCATAACCAGAAATACTTCCTTTAGTTTTTAATACTGACATTAGTTTGACCTTTATATTATTCAATACTAAGTTTTACAACAAAATTTTACTCTTTCATCAATCTTAAAATAATTTCTCCATTTCTCACAAAATGGTCAATATAACAAATAAAAAAAGATATTATATACTCTAACTATTCTTTAATGTTCTTTATATTTTCTGTTAAAGGGGTTTTTTTTTCTTTTTGTTAATAAATCTTACTCTAACTTTATTTCTTTCATGAAAAAGAAAATTATCTCTTTCCCCCATTTATAATTCCTAGCCCCTATCAATGAATATGAAGATAGTGAATTATACAAAAATACATGATATCCTAAGGAAATTCCCTACAATAATTGTTATATACTTAAATTTGTGAACAAAGATACTTATCTTAATATTAAAGACGAACTAAGCAAATCACATTTTTGAGCAACAATTTCGTGAAGATAAAGCCCATCTTAACTAGCTTTAATGAATCATCTATGATTTTATGGATATACATCTTTCAACAATTTGTGTAACAAGAAATTGTCAAAGGCTAAGCAAAGCATGCTGACCACAAATTTTGAAACTTCTTTAGCCATGACAACTCTATGAGTCAGTTGGAACTGTGGAAGAGAAAAAATATCAAGAAATTTCAAAATAATATCCCTTACACTCAAAGAATTGAAAATTATAAGGGATAAGGCAATTTTGGTAGGGACCCAAATATTTAAGGAATACAAAAAATCTTTAGCTTCACACAAGCAAATTCCTAGTAATACTTGAGCTACAATGTACAGCATAGAACAAGCTTACCTTAGACGTACTGGATGTTACTTGCATTAAGGCGTTGAAAATATCTAACTGGTTATTATATTAAAATAAACTTTTGTATGTAAAATGTGTTTAAATTAATAGACATGCGTGAGTCTAATTTGTTGAAAGTATTTTGGGATGCATGTCAACAAAATTTGAAATTTCGAACTATGTATTCATTCGGGTCTAGGATTTACTGGCAGGAGAAGGGGTGACAAACGAATCAGGTCGGTCGGGTTCGTATTCGGCTTGCCTATTTTCGGGTCAGCTATCTCCCAACCCGAACCTGATCTATTTAAGTTTTTGGGCTGAAAACCCCGACTCGAACCTAACCTATTTAATTTTGGGTCGGATTTGTGTCAGCCCATTTAAGTTTTCTGTCGAAAATATCAACCTTACCCGCTATTTTCGGGTTGGGTTTGGGTCAATTTTTGCCATCCTTGAGATGTGGTTATTCAGTAGAGTGGCTGGAAAAAAAAAACTTTTAGAGTTTAGATGAAACGGCTGATAAGTTGACAATAGTAGTTTAATTGTCTTTTAGGATTTTAATTTGGGCTTGGGGTTTGGGTTTTGGACAGAGTGGGTGACTGACCAAATTTTTTTTTTAAATCTATTTAATTTAGTTTGGTTATAAGGTTGGGTTTAGGTTGACCCGGCCCGATTTTGACTCGAAAATAATTTTGGGTTATATGGGTCATTTTCGGGTTGGAATTTTCAACCTTAACCTAAACCATTTAATTTCATGTCAGGTTGTGTCAACTCATTTAAGTTTTCGAGTCGAAAATCTCAACCATAACCCGTTATTTTCAGATCGGGTCAATTTTTGCCACCCTTAGACAAGAGTGATACAATTTCAGCACTATTAGCTCTGGAGCAGCTAGTGTTACAGACTTAAAGTTATTCAACTTGACGTCGAATTTACAAATTATTACACATTTTTCCCCCTGGAAACAAATTATTACACATTTTTCCCCTTAGAAACAAATTATTACACATTTTAATAGTACTACAAAAGATGTGTGCTCTTACGAGGTCACTTAATATCGGAAAAAGCTTTAGTGGTGCGTACAATATCTACTCTAACAACTTTAGGTGGTGCCATTATGATTCTATATAAACTTATAAACTGTTTTACTTGCCAATTTTTTTTTGAAGATAAAAATTAACAAGACTATAAAGAATAGACTCCGACTTTTTGATGGAAAGCTAGAGTAATAATCATATTTAATTGTATCTTTCTAAAATATATATGCCCTCAACCTTGAGTTATCACTAATCATGATTAGAGCTGTCAGAATCAGACCCGATCCGATAAGTTACCCGAAACCGACCGGGACCCGACCTGATTATGACCCAAAAAGTGAGATCCAAAAACCGATCCAACCCGACCTAAAGTTAACCCGAAACCGATTTGACCCGATATTCAAAGACCCGAACTCGTTAAGAACCCAACCCGTTACAGACCCGACCTGTTACAAACCCGACCCGTTACAGACCTGACCCGAAAAGAACCCGAAACCGATTGAAACCGATACATAACCGATATAACCCGATTTATAACAATTTGTTACCCGAATTCACTAGATGTGTTAATAATCTGAATATACATGAATATGACGTAATTTTGACAAACCTATTTTTACCTAATATCTAATAACTTTGAAACCAAATATTTTTATTAAATAAATTTTTATTAATTTAATTATTTAATAAGTACATTTATGAAAATAAATTTTTTAAAAGATTTACTAAATATTCAAATAAAAGCAAAACCATCCTGTCTATGGCTATGAAAAGTGAGATTAGAGCCTTATAATTTGGGGTTTTATTGTTTCATAAATCTCATTGACGTCCTTCTTTTTTCCAAAATGACAATAATTTTCTTACAACCTACTCTTTAAATAACATTAAATAAAAAACTAAAATATAGTTTTCATAGAATTCCACTATAACCCGTTCAGGAACCGACCCGATTTTACCAGAATCGATCTTGACCCGAATCCGAAATAACCCACTATAACCTATTCAGGAACCAATTTTATTGTACTAGAACCGACCTCGACCTAAACTGAATACAACCCGAACCGACCTTGACCCGAACCGAATACAACCCGGCTCGAACCCGACCAAGCAAATAACCAATTTAATCCAACCCGATAATGACCCGACCCGATAGGTAAAATTGATCCGATAAGAACCGACCTGATAAGAACCGACACCCGTACATGATATTAAATATTAATGCGCGTTTCCATCGTATGATATCTGACAATGTCGACCCTACGGCAATTGAAAATTTGTACTTACACCAAAACAAGAGAAGAGCATACTAATCAATAATCCAGATGATGAATCAGGAATTCCTCCTAATTAAAGGGATGTTATAGGCACTTAATTTTACTTGTGACACAGATTAAGTAAATTCCATTGCTAATTAATTGACATAACACAAGTTTCAATTGCTTGATTAGGGGAACTCCATTAATCAAGAAATTCATGATTAAAGGGAATACACTATACAATAATGGTACGTCAAAATTTATTTTTTTAATGTTTTTTATTGTAAGAAAAAAAAAAAAGTATCTAGTCTTTCTAGAGACAACCATTTATATGTCGATAATATTGTTTCTTGGACCTTTAGATTTTCATTCACCTAATAATAGTCATTGGTTTAATTAAATTACCCAAATCTAGCTGAATCTGAGCCATGTAAAAGAGATTCCTTGGATGCGTAGTGGGACTGGGAACAATTGTATACGTCGGAGTGTAGGACCACCCTTTAAGAAATTTACATGGATGTTTAAGGATGATGTGCTTGCAATTTGATATACATTTCTTAGCCTTTTCGAGGCCCTCTTAGTTATTTTGTATGTGATACCCGTAATTCTTAGCTGGGTTATAGTTTATTATATAGGACGAAAAGTCTACATTGAATTATATTGGCTTTATTAGAATTAAAAAAAACGGCTTCATATTTTGATTATTATTCCTTGTGACTATTAATGTAACGACATATTAGTATTTTTTTGTTAGACGTTGTGGAAAAATGATATTCCGTATCCTTATTAAATAGCAGATAAAATTGTGATTAAAATAGTCTTCACATTTATCGGTTTAAAATGATATTCCATATCATTGCCTAAATAACGGATAAAATTGTAATTGAAATAGTCGATGCATTTATTGGTTCAATTCCTTATAATAGTTATAAACAAGTTAATAATGTAATGTACATGGAAAAAACGTAACTCATAGTCATTCCTATTTCAAGAAAAATGACCACACGATAATCTATGATACAAACTTCTATGTTTAATTCGGGGGCGGCGGTGATGGCGTCCACTGGGCTAACTATGTAAGAAGTATAATACAGTATCACTTAAAACTTGCTCGATCATAGAATAAGTACCAAAAGTCAGACAACTTTTCATTTATGAGTTATGAAATTGATAGATAAGAAAACTTTAAAGATAGATTAATGCTTCCTCGAGAAGTTATAACCAAGCCATTAGATGCTTCCAAGCAAAAACCATAAAAACCAGCACCCTTTAAAGCAAAATACATGAGACTTGTGAGACAAGCATGTATTGTCAAAGAAGGTATCCAAGCACCAGCACATATAACAGAACCGACTGTCACAGAAATGTAGTAACAAAAAAGGCAGCAACATAGTCCCACACTCTACCTCTTTACGCCTGTTTAACAGTTTATGAAACGTGGTCCTCAAGTTTAATCAACCCCTTTATATATTTTACCCACCCATTTTTCTGAATTCTTAACCTAAATACAGGCAGCCACATATTTCTTATAAATATATAATAAGCTTTCGAGGGTCGAGAATTGAATATCAAACCAGCCCTTTTGAGTGGCTACTGAGTCCCAGGTTGCAAAAAATGGATCATGCTAGTCCTAAGGCAGAAGATGGCAGTGTACATCTGCAGGTATCTGAGCTGAAGAGGCTCAGTGATGCATACAGTCAGAGTGCGACTATATTCGAGCCTGAAAACGACAACAATAATGGGTACAGAGAAAGCAGTGCTGAAACCTCAGGAGATCGATCAACAACAGGGCCATCTATTCCTGCACCTGAGAAGAAGCTAACACTTTTCGCTCTTCGTCTTGCTATTCTTGAGAAGTCAGCTACTGGATTAGGGACTCTAGGCTTTATTTGGGCTACAGTGGTTCTTCTTGGTGGGTTTGCCATAACCCTGGATAAGACGGATTTCTGGATCATAACAGTCATACTTCTTACTGAAGGAACAAGGATTTTCAGTAGAAGTCATGAACTTGAGTGGCAGCGCCAATCCACATGGTCGCTTACAGGTGCTGGGATCAACAGTTTTCGGCTACTGAAAGTAGGCTCAAACAAAGTCTGGAGCGCTCTAACATCAGTCTTAAGATCGAGGAGTCTAAATGATAGGCGGATAAATGCTAGCAGAGGAGGAAGACGGGAAAAATGGGCTATACGAAGCCTGCCAACTCGAAGATGGGAAAGCTCAGATGTGCCCCTTTTACCTTATGCTTCTTGGCTTTTTCTGTCACGGAACATCAGTAAAATTCTTCAATGTCTTCAGATTTTAGCCGCGATGGCATGTGTAGCTCTCTCAGCAATGAAGCTTATAATGCGTAACTTTGGAGAAATTGAAAAAGATGATTCAGATAAGAGGAACAGAAAAGGTGCTTTGATGATCTTCTATGGATTAGCCTTAGCTGAAGCTTCCTTGTTTTTGCTTGAAAAGATTTACTGGGAATTGAAGATTTGCAGTAAAATACTGGAACAGGTAAATGAAGAATGTGAATTTGCACCTTCGGGTATTGTTTCAGTCAGGAGATTCTTCTATGATGCCTATTCAAAATGTGTGGATGGAAGCATTTTCGATGGGTTAAAGATGGATATGGTGTCTTTTTCCATGGAACTTCTTGCTTCAAATTCACCAGAAGAGCAGCTTATGGGAGCCCGAATTCTTAGAAGCTTTGCCATGAGTAAGCGTTTTTCTGATGACACACTGCAGAAAATAGGAATAACTTTCTCAGCAGTCGAAAGATTAGTAGAGATATTGAACTGGAAGGATCCAAAAGACGAGGAGATCAGGCAATCAGCAGCAGAAATCTTGTCAAAACTAGCAGGGAAAAAACAGAATTCCCTTCGAGTTGCAGGAATCCCTGGTGCCTTGGAATCAATTTCATCCCTTCTCTATGTTAGCAAGACTTCAAGCTCAAGAATAGATGAAATTTCTGAGAAAAGTGTCGTTGCTGATCATGAGCATTATAGTTTCTGGACATTCAATCATCTTGGACTACTCATTCTGAAGAAGCTAGCTCGAGACCATGATAACTGTGGAAAGATAGGGAATACAAGAGGTCTCCTGCCTAAAATCATAGACTTCACATGTGCTAAAGAGAGGTTGTTGAAGGATGATCATGTGGCCGCATCTCAAATTCAGACAGTGAAAAGGTCCCTGCAAGTTATAAAAATGCTAGCGAGCACAACAGGAAGCACAGGAAAACAGCTTCGGAAAGAGATATCAGAGATTGTTTTCACTTTCAGCAACATCAGAGACATATTAAGGCAGGGGGAGAAATACCCAGATCTGCAAAAGTTGGCGATTGAAATACTGACAAGTTTAGCAATGGAAGATGATGCGACAGAGAGGATCGGGGGCACAGGAGGAATTCTCAAGGAGCTGTTGAATATCTTCTTCAATGATAAGATGCCTACAGGTCAGGCACATGTCAGAACTGCAGCGGGTGAAGCACTTGTCATGCTTGCAATGGAGAGCAAGCAAAACTGTAACTTTATCTTGAATCTAGGTGCACTAGAGAAGCTCGTGAAAGGACTAGAAGTTCCCCTGGTTCGTCTAAATGCAGCAAGGATTTTAAGAAATTTATGCACCTATAGTGCAGAGGAATTCTTCCAGGAGTTACGGGGAGTCGCAGTAGCAGTACCTACAGTAAGTTCTATTTACCTGTTTGAGATTCTCCTATATGATGTAATAGTCATTTAGACCATCATTAAAGTTTTTTCACCTCAAATATGCTTAGCTGAACTTACTTATTTGAACTTAGTTGTGAATTGAACTCAAGTAGTCCTTTTTTCTGAATTTATCGAAACTTATCTGAAATATATTCCATGAAACTTAATTTCTGAAGGCCATAAGTAAAAGAATAAAGATTGATTGGAAGTCTATTTTGTTTTGTAGGTACTTAAGGGCATCATTTCGGAAGAGGACAAGCTACGCGAAGTGATGGTTGGTTTAGCAGCACGAGCCTTCAAGTTTATGACATACCATGAATCTAGCATTATGTTTGAGCAAGCTGGGATCAAAGAAACTGAGATAGCAAAGGTGCTAGTACAGATTCTGAAGAAACACACATGCCCGGCTGCCAGATTTCCTAGGATACGCAGGTTTACCATTGAACTTGCAATCTGGATGATGCGAGACAAGAAATCAAACGCTCTAACATTTAGAGACCTAGGACTCGAAGAGGAGCTGAAGAATGTTCTAGATACAACCTCAGAGCTAGAGAGCTTCAACATATTCTCAGGAACAGTGGGATTAAGCAGGTACAAGACATCTATGCATTCATTGGTTGAAACTGCACAAAACTTACTGTCACAGGAGTGAAAGCATGATATTGCACATTCATTTTCCCTCTATTTTATACATTATTTAATTCCTATTAGCAGGATATTGCACATTGATTTTCCCTCTTTATTACATTATTTATCCTATTAGGCGCTCAAAGAGACACATGCATTTTTTGGTTTAGTCATGTAAAATAACACAGGCTCATTATTTTCACTCTTTTGGAGTAACAATGATGGCAATTGTACAAAGCAATACTTTTTTTTTTTTTTTTTTTACTTGTGCTTAAATTTTGCAATGCTGATTTGTGCATAATTTATTACCTAGTTTATTGATCGTATGGATCTATGTTACTCCGTGGTCGACGTAGTCACGTATATGCCAAAACTTAGTGCTATGAGTCAAAATTTATGATCCACTAAAAAGATCTCACAAATTATTACCTAATTCCTTGACTTGTATATTGGGTCGGGTTAGAGTCGGAATGAGTCATATGCAAATAGGATCGGGTGAGATTGGGTCAAAGAAAATGCATAAAGGGTCGGACCGAAAAAGATGCAAGATGGGCTTAGACAAGTTGAGTTGGGCCAATCCAAAGATAGTGCAGTTCTATATATGGAGTGTGATAGTCTAACTATATCACTTTTAATTTTTGGATCATCGGTAAGCAAGTGGAAAACATTCATTACATAATAGTGTTTAAAAGCCTTAGAAACTATTGACCCATTATTTACCCAACTTGACCTATAAAGACCCAATAAAAACGACCCTTTAAAAGACCAACTCATTTAAGCCTATAATTGATTAGACTATTTTATAAACGTACCGGTTAAGAGCCCCTTCCATTTGAACAGATCTACTAGTTCCCATCGAGTGTTATTTTTGGCAAACTTTGTTTGTTAAAAATGGTTGTTAAAGTAACACTTATTTACTCAGTGTAACACCCTTAAATATTCCAATAACCTTTATATCGTGAATTCTCTCCACGGTCATCTTTTTCAACAAACAAAATGCTGACTATTTCGAGCAGTGCCAGATTAAATATATCATAATAATTTGTCGACACTATTTGAGTTTAAAACTTCCGTAAAATGGGGTAAGATAAGATGAAAAGATAGTGTCTTCTTACTATGTACTATAAAGAAGTATTAGATATATAAATAATTTTTAAAATTTTTTTAGGCAGAATTAGTGAAGCATTTATTATAACTAATATTGAGTTATCACTAACCAATTCAAAGGTCATGCGTTTAAGCGTCGATGGAGATAATATTTTTGAATGAAAACTTGCATGAAATTCTAATATTCGTAAGATAGGAGAGTGCCATGGGGGTACATAACATTTGAATAACACTTTTTTATATATTAATATGAATTTATACGATTTTGATATTGTAATTAATAATGGATGTAATTTGTAACTTTAGTTTTAAGCCCATGTATTAACAAAGCCAACGATTGAATTCACTCGATTTTTAAGGAATGATTATATCTATTTCTTTCAATTATAGTGAAATAGTAATGTCTAATTCATTCAATTTCCATGAAATAGTCATCACTATTTCATTCAATTTTTTGTAGAGTGATATGGACTACATCATTCTATTCATACAAAATAGCTTTATTTATTTCATATATTTTGCACGAAATGATTCCAATTTCTTGAAAGAATCTAAATCAGATAACCTTCATTCAAATTAAAGTTGCTTAGGTTAAATTCATCATTCATGTTTTTCCATCCGGTTTATCAAAACAAAGTCACAAAATCTATACTTTATCTCCAAACGAAGAGAGAATAAAGAAAATAAGACTTTATAATGAACTATAAAAATTAGGGTCTAGGGATTTGCGTGAATGAAAGGTTCCAAGCAAAATTATATCTTCATATGCTTCCTAATATGTGTACTCCCTCCATCCCCAAAGATTAGCCCATTTGACTTTTTGTGGTATTCAAGACACGACATTAAACAATTATTTTCAAATCTGTAAGGCAAAAAATTATAAAAACTTGATATTTTAAAAAGTTACAATGAAATGTATTTAAAAAAATCCCACTTAAATAAATTATTTCTTATAATATGATAACATTTTGTAGTCAAAATTTGACTGTATATATAAAAATGGGATAATATTTGAAGATGGAGGGAGTAGTCATTAACGTATTTACAACATTACATGGGCTTTCAAGTCCAAAAAAACAAAAACAATAGATGGGCTATTATCCTAAAAGGTGGAGCATAGACTTCATTGAGGTTGAGGTAATACATGAGGCAGCGGGCCTAAAAATTCCCATTAACCCATCTCAAATTTTAAATGGTGTGAAAACCCCACCACCCCCGACCCCTTATCTTCGTGACTTAATACTCATGATTACAGCTGTCAAAAATATATCCAACCCGAATTATCGATTTGAACTACCAATGATTTGAACTTGATCTGTATCCGTTTTATAAGTGGAATTGATAACATGTAACACGACCCGAACTCGACTTGATATCAAGCGACAACCGACTTTATCTAATCTTATTTGACCCAAACTCAAACCTGCACCCTACCCAACATAAACCGATAACCGACTAGAACCGAATTGACAATGAAACAAACCCGAAATGACACCTGATCTGATTAGAACCGAAACTGATTATAACCCGAGACAACTTGTTATATACTCGACCTATTGTGACCCATGATCCGTTTTATTTCAATTCGTTTTTGATCCGACCTGTTATTGACTAAAGTCGTAATAACTTATAACTTGATTTCGGAGAAATTGTATTATGTTTGTTGAATTTTACGTTTAAAAATACATATAAAAAAGTATATTATGGATTATTTAATCTTAATGACTTTCGATAGGCTAACATAATTTGAGGAGGCCTTGTCAAAATAAGTTTTTTGTTACAAATATCAAATTATGATTCGGACAATCAGATGTGCATGCTTTCTCTTATTTACTTTTTCCAAGAAAGATAAACCTACTTTCTATAAAGTTACCCCGTATTGTATTTTCGACTTTGTATATACAGACATGTGCATTGTACGCTCGCTCATCTTTCCTCTAGACAATTCAGAACGACATATATATTATGAAACTGATTGACAAATGAAATTTTTAGCTTAAAGTAAGCTCAATTGTTTAAGATATACCATTATAGATCTTGTGGTTATTCCAGGTACTGTGCAACTGAATGATACTAAGAAATCAAAATAATAAAGCAGATTTATACCATGTCGAGTAAGTACAACTTGTACAACCTCAATATATTCTGGAGGTTGGCTAAGTAAATGGAAAGACTTTACACCTCAGGAACCTTAGGAATGACACCATACCAATAGACTTATTAGCTCATTTTACTGTGATCTTCCTCCAAAAATATATAATAAGTAACTGCTCTTGGTGGGTTGTTTATCGGTTTGGGGGTAATAAACTGTTGGAAAGACCAAAACTCAACATTTTCTTGATTCATTAGTGTTTTAGGGCTTTACTGCTACTCAGCTAGTGTTTTCTATAAGTTTGCTACTTTGTTTTATAATTATTACTTCACCTTGGAAGAGGCCGTGGGTAAACTTAATTTATATAGGTTTTGATAGTTTTGTTTGCACTACTTATCCAATATAATTTGTAAATATAAATATATAATTCAGCACAATCAACTTATTAATTTTATTTCGCATTAAATCCTTAAAATAATAAGAGCAATACGGGATAAATATAACAACTTTTTTTTGGGACAATAATAATAGAATTACGGCTTTTTAAAGTTAAATGGACATAACTCCTTTGTAAGATACAACTAGGTCGAGTAACAAGAATATCTCCTTTTTTAAATGAACCTAGGAGGATCCGACATTCAAATACATGTTAGCTAACAAATTAGGATAATATTCTTCTATATTACAGAGGTTGATTCCTAAGGTGACGTATATTAGATTATTAGTTAAGTAATTACACAAAAATCCATTTTTAAAATTTTCGAGCATCCATGAATGTTTAAATAAGCCCTTAAATGATGAGTGTTGTGTTAGTGATCTATATTATTTGGGTTGAGCCATCAAAATATACTCTAATATTTTAAATTTTTTGCTGACATATATTGTATTATGAATATTTAGTTTTGGTTATAAATGGAGATTAGATTTTAATTTTATTGTTTTAAAAATTTACAATGGGTCGGATCTGAATCTATATTTTTTAGACCCAGACCCATATCCGTCATAAGGACATTTATACCCATATTCGACCCAAATTCAATGGGTCTGAAAAAATAGACCCAGACCCTAAAAAATAAATCGAGTATAACCGAATCTAGATCGGGCCTTGGACCCGTTGCCATCCCTAGATACATCTCAAAGTGTATATTCAAGATATAAAATTACATATAATGGGCAACAAGAAAATGAAAATAAAAAAGTCTAATTTAATGATATAATATATAATATAGATCCTGCAATTTAGATAAGTTTTGTTCATGAGAATTGGCAAGGGCTATCCAGGTACAATTTATAACTAAAAATGTACAAAGTAACATTTAACAAGCTTGGATAAGTAATTTTTCCATTTTTTTTCTTTGGCTTTTGCTAACTTATTAAATAAACTTAAAAGCTAGATTGCAGGTGTTAGGTTTACAACAAGTTTATAATACATGATTACATGTCATAAATTCTTTAACATACAATTTTGAAACAAAGAAGTTTAATTGACATAAAAGAAAGTAAGAAACACTCCAGCAACTCAGCAAGGCAGCAGACTCCCAGCAGAACTCTAGCAGCCAGCTAGTAAGCCACGCACCCACGCCAACAGCCTCTCCAGCAGACTCCCAGCAGAACTTCCGCAGAACTCCAGCAGAACTCCAGCAGAACTCCAACCAGTCTGCAGAACTCCAGCAAGCAGCAGACTCCCAGCAGAAATCCAGCAGATGTGTGTGTAATTAGTAGGGATGGCAATTCAATCTGAATCCGAACCGAGTCCAATTCGATCCGAAGGAAAAAGTCCGACCCAAACCCGTTTAAAAAACTCTGACTCCGAATACAATAAAAAAACTCCGACTCCGAATAGGAGATGGATCAGATTCGGATATTGTATTACATCCGACTCGATTGTGATCCGAGTCCGATTGTCCGATCTGAATGAGTAATATTAAGGATAATATTAAAAAAAAGACCAAATATAATAACCCAAAATAAAAAAAGTTAAATAAAAAAAATAAATAAACCATGGTATTTGCTTGTGTTGTATAAATTTTTTTAATTTACTATATATGTTATAAAGGAATTATAGTATTAGTAATGAAATTAACAAAAAAATAGGTAAGAAAATATTAATTTTTGGATCGAATTCGAAGGTCCGACGGATCGGATTCGGAGGTCCGACAGATCGGATTGGATTCGGAGGTCCGACGGATCGGATCAGATTCGGAGGTCCGACGGATCGGATCAGATTCGGAGGTCCGACAGATTCGGATTCGGAGTTTGCAGATTCGAAGTCGGATTCGGATCCAAAATTAAAGTCCGCAAACTTGTCGGATCGGATATGGATTTTGTTGGATCCGCTTCGACTCTGATCCATTACCATTCCTAGTAATTAGTTTCTTACAATATTTGCACCTTGCCTTCGTTGGATCATCTATTTTCTCATATTGATCCCAAACTGCAGATGTCTTTTTCCTCTCAAACTGCCCCTCCTCTTTTTTCTTTGCTGCCCTTCTCTTCCTTTTTCCTACAGATTCTTCGTCTTCATCTAGTGATTCAAGTGTACGAATTGATTCATCCTCCAAGTCATTGCTCATGTTTATTGAATTATCATTTACTATACTCTCCATTTCTGTAAAAATAATGATCAAAGCCCATTAAAGTAGTAACTCTTGTATTATTTAGTATTCGCTTTATCAAATTTTTATATTTTGTGTTCATTATTATTCATTAGCGTTACGAAGTTTGATGTAATTATTATTCATTATTATTCATTATCAAAGCCTAATAATTTTTATATGTTTGATATAATTGAAGGTTTTACATCTTAGATCATTGTAGATACAGGGTTTATATTATAGCATTTATAATGTGAACTCAAATTTTCCATCACCTACATTTCAAATAGATTTACATGTATTATTTATTAAACAATTTTTGATGCTTCATTTATTCAATGCATGCTTAATCTTACTGTACTAGAAGCATGAACATAACATATGAACAAAGTGTAAGTGATTAGTAAACCGTAATGTATCAAACTGCCATAGATTAAACAGAACAATGAAAGCGGGAAAAGCTGACAACTTGGATCGTGTATGTCCACCTTGATAAAGACTAGGAAATCCTAGAAAAAGTTAAAAGGTAAGATCATTATGAGTGGTAGACCTTTATCACAAGAGAAGAAAGGGATTCCATAATCATAAGGTAGGATAGATCACATAATGAAGTAAGTGTATAAAAATGATAAAAACAGGGCCACCTCTTAGCTATTGCTGGGGTGGAAATTGGAAAATGGTTAAAGTTCAAGGCCCCTAATCCGCTATGAAGTACTCTTTGATCTCATCAACTATTTTTACTATTATTTGCTATTATTATTCAGATTGAAGGCCCCTAATCCGCTAGAAACTAATTTACTATTATTTGCTCTCATTATTCAGATCGAAGGTTTCAATTTTAAGTCATACAAATTACAAAGTAGAACATCTATTCAAAGATTTCAAACCCCTCCCACATCACTGATCTCTCCATCCCACTCATCCGCAAGAAACACCCTCCAAAAGCAGCAACATTCAATAGTAGACGACATTCAATAGTGACAAATGACAAGCAAACAACCAAAAATGATATAAAGAAGTAAGAATAATTATTGAGAAGGCAAGAAGGTCACCGACGGAGAAGGTACGACCACAAGCAGACAAGCGTTGAGCAGTACCAAACTACCAACTCACCAGACGAGCATCGAGCAGCACCAACAAGGCAACAATGTGATACAGTGATAGTGTGAAAATGGAAGAAAATGTTGTTGTTTGGAAGAAAAATGTGCCGACTCTGCTTTTGAGTTTTAGGTTTTAGTTTTAGATTTTAGTTTTTTTTTTAATTTAAAATAATATTATCGGTTACCGACGGTTAACCGTTAAAGAAATTTCATAACCATAACCGTAACCGTTAATCGTTAATGTTAACGGTATGGTAACCGTAATCGTTAATGTTAATGGTTCGGTAAAAAACATTTAACATGACCCTATTATTTACGGCTAACGGTTACAGTTAACGGTTACGGTTTTTTTGCATACCCCTAATGTAAACTATCACCCTTTTTATATCTTGAACGGCCCGACCCGGCTCAACCCGACTCGATCCGTTATATATCTCCTTTGGCCCTGCTCGATCTGGCCCGCTTTGAATCTTCTTTGACTCGACTCAACCCGTTTTTCTTGTGACCTATTTCGGCCCTGATCCAACCCAATGCACAGATCTAATAAACAATTGATGTGAACTTGCATTATGGGAGAAGAAACAAAAATATCAAACAAAGTTTTTTGTAAGATCTAGTCAATTGAAATTTTACAACTACGAAATTCTGACACCTGTAAGTGCTCTTTAGTAAATTGATCTTTCTGAAAATTCCATGTGTCTACATGATCCGCCAAAACTCTGCACCATCTTTAATTAACAGTGGATCTCATAGACAATGTCTTACTAAAAGTAGCTAAGAGGGTAACATGCTCTGGCGACAAACTGAAATTTAAAAAAAAGAAATAAAAATATTTCACAACTGTGGCTCAATCAAGTCAAAAGGCAACATAAAAATTAGCAAAAGTCCACAAATTACATCAAATAATTCGCATATAATTGTGTGTATAAGAAAATGGTAGAATATAAGGGGCTTATATACTTTATTTAGCTTTGGCATATAATTGTTTACGCCGCAAGTTAAAGATATTTATTTGCGGCCCTTCCATTTGTTGCACGCATATAAACGCCGTATATATCTCTATTTACACCTCCACAAATAGCTAATAATCTACTAATATATTTTATGCAGTAATAAATATATTTAATTAAATATTATTTATAAAATTAAAGGAAAGAGTTTAAAAAATGGTGAATGAGTAAAAATTTCCTATTTTGAAAATGATTATGTAGTTTTCTACTTTGTGAGAAGTATGATTTCGAAACCCACATCGTTGATTTCGCAATATGTCGAAACCCACATTGTTGATTTCGCAATATGTCAATCTTCATCACCAGTGTTTAAATAGTCAATCAGCCCCATATAATATAATTCAAGCGAACCACGAACAAATGTAATGTCATTATACTATATAAACCCAATTTCAAAAGTACTAAAAATTCTAAAATAAAAATAGCACAAACATTAGATCTAAGACCCATCATCAAAATAAGCATAAAGAACCTCGTCATATAAACAAATTTTAGAAAATCCACATCATCTTTGGCTATGCTTGAAAGTAAAATAAAAAAAAACCCTAAAAAAGAAAAATTTTCTAGTAACCAAACCTATTAATTATACTCTCTCAAGCCTCCTTAAGGATATGAATTGCCAAAATCAAGATGTATTTCGGTGGTCCAAAACATAGAGACACTCTTCAAAAACAGATAAAAAATTAAACCTCCAAATCATATACTAATTAAGTACATAAATAAACACACATAATACTCCCATCCTTTCTAAAGTACCCCATTTGTCTTGAAATAATTGTAGCATAATGCCAACATAACGAATGATCAAATAGGATTATAACCGTATGATAACCTACGTAATGAGGAAATCCAAGTACAATTCTTTATAGAGACTATTTTTAAAAAAGCTTTTTTTTTCTTTAGACATGACAAAATGATATGCGTTGCTTAGTTTCTCCAACAACCTATGATCTCAACTAGGGGTGCTTATTGAGTTGAGCTACTCGTGAGCTACTCAGACTCGACCCGCGGTCAAAACACGGTCAAAGCTCAACTCGATTGAACTCGACACGAGATCGAACTCGGCTCGATAAGTTAACGAACAAAGTCGAGCAAATTAAAGCTTGACTCGAAAAGCTCATGAGAAACTCGAATTTTTTATTTATAGTATATATTTATTAAAAACTTAAAATATAAAATTGAAATAAATAAAAGATGGTTTGATATAAACCAAAAGTCTCATATTGGATCAAAATGAAATATGGTTGAAGAGAGTTTTATATATAAAATCAAAGTCCCACATTGAAAAAAATGATAGATTGTTTGAAGTAATTAGTATATATAAACCCAATAGTGTTAAAATAAATTAAAATTACGAATAGAAAAAAAAGAAAAAAAATTAACAAAAATCCACATCTTGATTACCAATAAAACCCCATCTTTCAATCATAGCCACAAATATCAAACACAAATACAACAAAATCATCACGAAATTCAACAATTGATTATCCAAAAAAAAAGTAATCAACAAAGAAAGAGTAATTTCATTCACATCAAAAAAATTTAGTGGCGAAAATATGACCAATTAAAGGGGAAATTTAAGATTTGTAAGTAACTTATACCATAAATCGTCAAAAAAACGATGTCAAATTTTAATAAAAATGAGAGAAAGAGGTGGAATCCGAGGAGTGTCGTTGCGTCCGCCTTGGAGGGACCCGATGGCCAATCACCGGACTTTCTTCTTCTTGGTGCCGGCTTTCTTCATTTTCTCTCTCTTCTTTTGTGAATAAATTTTGTAATTTTGTAACCTCCGCTTCTCATTTACGATATAATTTTGGTTTTTGTAATTCGAGATTACAAATGATAAAATAAATATGTGATGTATATTTCAAAATGCTTATTTTTTTCCCCTTTTCTCATCAATCCAAAGTGGGATCTGATTCTCGCAACAAAATATGCTACAACTCAGTTAAACAAACTTAATTCAAGATAATCCACAATCCAACTAACTTGAAACTAAATAAATTCATAGATACAATGTTTCCCAATGTAATAGTTCATAGAACATGTTCTAAGTTTATTAAAACATATCATAATAGATCGATCTTATTTTAAAGTACTTTTTAACGCAAATTCTATGACATTAAAATTTAATTTTATAATATTAGTTGTAAATTTTAGAGTAATATATAGTTCTATATGTATGAATATGAAATATTTGTATTTTCTATGGTAAATTTGACGTACTAATATATTTTAATTTCCTTTTTAATAAATAATTATGATAAATAAAAACTATAATTAACTACTTATCTTACGTAGAGCTTGCTATGCTCTTGAAATAGATCCTCTTAGTATGTTTAGTTAGTTTATCGATTGTTAAGCAACATAAAGTAATTTTAGAGTATTATGTGCAATTGTAGTGATGATTATACGAATCTTACATATGTTACACTGCCTACGTTTTTTTTTTCTCTTTTAGAATTTTGACATTACTTAGAATTTCATATACTCTTCTAAATATTTCCCAATACATAAGTATAAATATAGTCATGTGAGAACTACTTGATTCATTTCAATAAGTAATATCAATTTTATAATTTTATAAATACATAACTAAAGATATATTAAAAATGTGCATTAACAAACGTGTCAAGACAACGAACAAAATAGAGTAGAGGGAGAATATTGTAATATTGTTTAAATTTTGTTAATTGATTCTACCTTCCTTGTTCATTTTTCCTAAATTAAATTTGACAATTAGAGTAAAATCCGGATTCCTTAATTGAATTCACATTTCTTTTAAAAAGTAGAATATTATTATCATAATTTGTCTAGACATGCAAATATTTAAATTTATGTATATGGATAGTTCAAACATGTAAACCTCAAACAAGGTGTGAAGCTATCAATCAACATCTTGAATAATACCAAATGGTAAAAGAAAACAATCATTAAGATATCACATACGACACAAAGCAGACTTTCCAAGTTTCAGAACATCACCCAGTGGAATCGATAAAGTTTCTCCTCTTCTTGCAAACTTTAGCCTCCACATAAACTCGGCCGGGCCCACATGTGTAGCCTGCCCCACAATCGTTGCTTGTGTTGCATATACACAATCCATCACGGGCACACCCTGTTTTATTTATGGTCAACCCCTCTTTTAATCCCAAGACTTGATCTGTCCAATCACTTGAAAACAATCCCAACGGATCATACCTTTCCTTAACCCTCAAAAACTTTGGTCCATCTTTGTACTTATTAATCGCACCTTCAAATGCTACGTTACGATTTTTCCCCCAATGTGGTATGCCACCGTACTTAAATATCGCTAGTTGCTCAATCTCTTCGATCAAGTCCTCATTGGTCTTAGGACCCAAGGGTTGTCTAGGCCGATAATAGGTTATATCGAAATCTATCCCATCATCGTCCTTTCCTAGGAAAGCCGAGGAAGCCTTAACATACCTCATCAAGAAACCCACATAGACCTCGAAACCACAAAACGACGTCGGATCCATGCTCACTAGTCTCTTGATGTCTTCGATGAAGGTTGGTACTTTGGTCATAGGCAAAGTAAAGCCATTGCTCCAATAGAATAGACCTTTTATTCTTGGATCCCATCCACAATAACCGCTTATAATGTTGCTTTGACTATCAATACAGCTTGCGGACGACTGCATTTTGTTTTGGTAACCGATTACTGGGTAGCCAGTGAAAAGGATTCCTAGTGGAATGCATATATCACACCATCAGTAAGAGGATGAATTTTCATTGATTTGGAGTTCTTGCTAGGGTCTCAAATTACAAGGTAGAAATGAATGACGTCGAATCACATAATTTTTCTGTACCGTATGTCATTGTTACTTGATAATACCGAAAATTGAACATATATTATCATTAATTTTTTAAAACCCACAACGTCATATTTAATGCCGTATTATCGATTTGAAAACATTTATATATGCTCATATGACATCAAGTCAACAAATAAAATAGTAAATAAGTCATGCTTAACAATTTCAATTTAAATCTAGAAAAATAAATTAATATATCATTATATTTACTTAAAACAAAAATAGATGGTGTGAGAAATGATGTTGCTAAGCCAAAATAGAGGGATAGGACTATTACCATTATTTGTGAGCCCAAAGGCAGCTCCTAACAAAACTGGAACGACAGTGTTAGCTGTGATGCAACTTAATGTGTTCAAACCACTTGATTCTGCAATGTCCTCTGAATAATCATGTAAATAAACTCATATTAGAAGAATGTTCCTCAATCGCTCCCTACAAATTTTGGATTAATTTCATATTGATTTATGGCAAATGACATATTTCACAATTTCTTTTGATAAGAAATATATCGTGTTTTGCTCAAGTTAGGGCTAGTTTTTCTAGGTAGAGTAGGTATTGTTGTGATTCGTCACACCGATTTGTTGAGAAGGATGAATAATGAGAAGCTGAGGTCAAAATTTAAAATATATTTTTATTAAAATAACAAAACTTGAGAAAAAAAAAGGTGTGAGACTAAAAAAAATCTAAGACCCAAAAATAAGAGAAATTCCTAATTTATACCTAAATATATCAGGGGTGTTTTTATAATTTCATTTCTATACCTGATATCATAATGTTTATAACTAATATATGTTTTTCTCTCTTTATTTTTATATTTTCTGTATTTCTATATCTGATCATATAACAATACATATATCTAATATGACAATACTTGTATATAATATAATAATACTTATATCTAATATATCAATATTTTGGTATAAATTATATCAGGTATGAATTAGAAAAACCTCAAAAAAAAAGTTGAAATTTGAGATAAAAAGGTAAAAAAAATTAGGAGTCCAACTATGAAACAAAGTAATCTAATTTGAGACAAAAAATTGAGTCTGATAAGCAAAGAAGAAAAAAAATCTAAGACAAAAGACTCATAAATTGAGAAAAAAAAATCAATATATGAGAAAAGAAAATATTTAGAAAAAGAATCTAAATCTTAATAAAAAAAAATCAAAACCTATGGCAAAAGTAGTCTTAAATTTGAGACAAATAACTCAAAACTAAATTTTTTGATAATCTAAGCTAAATATTTAAGACTTGAAAGCTCGAAACCAAAATCTGATACTCAAACAATAAGAAGAAGAATGAGTAAAAGGCAACGACCATATCATCAACACCATAAACTCAAAAAATCAGTTTAAATCTATATATCCTACGTTAGGTTACCTTCTCTTAATTAGCTTTTCTGCCCTTAAAAGCCCCTGACAAAACCACCATATATTCAAAGCATACTCACTGGCCACTGCTTCCACCATTCACGTGATTGGAAACACCACGAATGGGAGAAGGATATGACTCAGAACAATTAATATATATATGGAAGCAATCGCTTGTAGATTAAAGCGGACTAGGAAGGCATTAGAAATTCAAAAATTACTAATTTATATCTGATATAAATAATTAAGGGATATTTTTGTTATTTTATTTTTATATTTGATATGAATTTTTCTGTATTTTTATATCTTTTTTATTTTTCTATATTTTTATCTCTTTTGTATCTTTTGTTAAAATAAGAAGGGTACTTAAAATGAGAAGGATGAGAAGATATTTTGACTTTTCATCTTTTAAATCCAACGAATGATATTTTATATACTCATATTGACCATTTTTTAATTCATAGTGACCAAATAATTTTTTTCACTTTTTTTACATGAAATCTCTAGCATTAGATCTTATCATTTGAATGTCTAAGATCTCTTCTTCTTATTTTAAGCGCTCTTTTTATTGGATCCCTCCTCTTATATATATATATATATATATATATATATATATATATATATATATATATATATATCAGACATATATAACAATATCTATATCTGAAATTTTAATATCATGATATAATTCATATTATGTATAAATTAGAAATGTTTTGAGGTACACCTAAACATGATTGGAGTTTTTAGTAATGACAGGCGGCTGTGTCTATTTCGTGTCATTAGTGTGTGTATATATATAAAGGAGAAATGTAGAAAGTAGCTAAAAATCAAGTGACTGACCCTATAAAGATATAACTGAGCTAGTGAAAATTTAAACAACTTTATTTTTTTTAATAGTATGACTTAAGTACAATTTAATTTTTAAATAGATCAACTTCAATTTTAAACAATGTAAATTCACGAAAAATAGAACTGAAATAACTATTTTACCCTAGATATATTAACAACAATATATATTAGATATATATTCGGACAACCATTCATGGTAATATTGTTGTTCTATGGTTATCGACTAATCATTGCATTAGTTAGGCCATATGGGTGATTATTTTAATTTTTATTGGGTCAAGCTGTACGTCTTACCAAACTTTAATATGACTATCTTAACCAATATTTTCTGAAATATGTAGCAGGCTAAGATGAACTCTCAACGAAAATCATAGATTATGAAAAAAAAAATTATCATAGCTTGTACTATAAGGCAATTAAACTCATAATTATTTCGTGTAAGATTTTCAGTAAATTTGAAACAATTATCCAACTCTAATAAGACAGGAATAATTTACTATAGAGTGAAAGTGTCTTTAGATGATTAAGTAATATTTAAACTAATAATTTTAATACTCCATAGCAAATATATAATTTATGTAAATCATACTTGCACAAGACTTGCCAAAATTTGAATAAATCTTGTGAATCAAAAGCCTTGTATACTTTACCTTGTAATCTAGCAGCTTCTATAATAGATCGTGGTGTAGGCCGGAAGGCAATGAAGTCGTAGACACCATTTCCAGGAGTTGTGACGGGGACCCTATTATCAATTCGATATATTGCTTTACGCTGCCCAGGTAGCCAAGTTATATCTGCAAACTCATTTTGGAGCCCAAAAGTTGTGACTTGAATACCCAACTCACTGTCATCTCTTGTAGCGTACGTTATGTTTCGTTTGAAAAGTGGTTGTAATTTCAAGGTTACCTTCACAAATTTAAATCAAGTTTAAATTAGTACCAAATTAAATGTGTGGTTCCTTAGTGCCAAAACTAATCTCATAAAATTGAACTTTAGACTTCAATACTAAGTGTAAATATAGTTATACGGCTTATCCTAATACGGGTGTCTAATTCTCGTGTGTGTGTATATATATATATATATATATATATATATATACTATTTATATATAATAATACTTCTTCTATCATTTAATATTTGTTCCATTTTGATCTAAAAGCTCACACAAAAAATGGTCAAATTGGACAAATATTAAGGGATAGAGGGAGTATTGTAACCAGTTACAACAATGCCCTTGGTGTCCTCTATATGTTTTTTTTTTGGCATACCTGTGAAATGACACCAAGAACACCAAGTGAGACTTTTGCTGCGTCAAGATCTTCATCACCAACATTTAGAGTCCGAACTTTAACGTAATCATCTTGGAGCTCACCAGGGCTAATAATCTTGAGGCTAACAACATGATCATGAACTGCACTTCCGCGACCCCAGAGAGAGCTTCCGTGAGCTCCTGTTCCGAGCATTCCTCCAACGGTTAATCCGGC
This sequence comes from Dysphania ambrosioides, assembly GCA_026401315.1. Lineage (NCBI taxonomy): Eukaryota > Viridiplantae > Streptophyta > Magnoliopsida > Caryophyllales > Amaranthaceae > Dysphania > Dysphania ambrosioides. The sequence continues at coordinate 27,501,276 of CM048658.1, read as the reverse complement.
CCAATAAGGAGCATAAGGCAATGCTAGCTGCACCTTCGCTGCCTCGTCTATCAGCTGCTTTAGGACCATGCCGCTTTCCACTGTCATAGTTTCTTCTGCGACGTTGATGTTTATTATCTTGTTGAGATTCTTTGTGCTTATTAATAGACCGTCTTCTCCATCAGGGCACACCAACTTTGTGGCGCTGTGACCATATCTGGTTGCTACCTGTTTGCAAAATTACCAGATGATTGATTTATTTAGTGAAGCTTTTAAATTAAAACCGAATAGCTCTATTAAGATCTTTCAAGTAGTACCTATTGTTTTATCAAAATAACACTCCCCTTCACGTCTAAGCCGATTAGAATAACCAATCAAAGAGATATCAGAAATAAGTATTATTAATTATATCACACATAGAATACAAAAGATATAAAAATACAGAAAAATATATATTAAGTATAGATATTATGATTTCATATATAGAAGTAAAATTATAAAAATGCCCCGATATATTATATCAGGTATAAATTAATAATTTTTCGTTATCTAAAGTATATAAGCAAAAAAAATGCCTCTCTTTTATTTCATTTTTAGATGAGTTTAATTAGATGTAAGAAAGACAACTACTTTTTTTTAATATTACTCTATGAGTTAGCTTATAATTCCTCTATTTCTTTAAGCTGATCCATTTCTTTAATCATGTTTATCAACACATTTTTCCTATATCTTTAATTATGTTTAAGTAATCATTTTAAAAAGTTGATATTTAGAAACTATATATACTGTTAGATAATATAACCAAATCCCCTTAGCTTGACTACGTTTTTCTTATGTATAAATCATTAAAGAGAGTCAAAGTAGTAAATATAAACGGTGGCAAAAGTCAATATGTGTAAAAAAAGAAAAAGAATAGTGGAAGTAGTATAGAGATAACTAATATAACATCGTACAATTCCCTGACTTTAAAATTTTGAATGTAAGTTGACAATTTAAATATTTTAATTAGTGATGAATCAAAATTTCTTTAAAAAAAATTACATACACACTAATTTACTTATCAAATATAACAATAATAAAAAGATTACCAAATTGGAATCTCTATATTGAGAAATCCGTAATATTTTAAAACTCATCACAACGTAAAGCCTAATTTTACACTTTAAACTATATAAAGAGATGACTATATCCGGTTGATCCGTCTATCGCTCTAGTGTAGGCCTTGTAGGAATAATAATTATGTACCAAAAATCAAATAATCTATAATCTTTAATGGAAATTATTTTTTCCTGAACAAATTAAATTTCACACTTAATTTAATTGGTATAATATATGGAGATCATTAGAATTGGTTGAGGAAAAGAGTTGCGAAGTCTGATGTGGACTTGGTTTACATGCATTTTCTAACTTTTTATATGTCCCTTAGTAGATTATTTTAATAAAGTCTTGTCTTGCACTCAATATAATACACGGACTCTCTTGATGTGTTCGTTAATGTTCTTCCTACTTATTGTATCAAGTAAGAGAGAGAGTACAAGTGAAAAAATGGGATCGTTTTTTCTTTTGGATAGTAAAGAAAAAAATATTGAGACATACGTAATTTCATGTGATGAGGTTAAGAAAGGTAAAAGAGTGAATTTTTTTATTTATGAAAAGAATGAAGAAAGCTAAGAAAATTATTGACAAAATCCCATAAATGGAAAGTATGAAAAGCACAAATGAATACATGGTGTAGTTTATTATGATCGAGGCGGTGCATTAATATTATTACTTTTTGTAGTCTTGAAATATTACTTAAAGCAGTGTCTTTTACTCGGCATAAATTTTATTATGTTCAACATATCATATTTTAAATATTTTTAAAAAACTAAACAAGAATAATTTTTTTTAAATATATAAGACCAAAATAATGATTATAGATTTTCTATTCTCGATCCTAACAAATTTTATAATGGTACTAGGGATTGCAACGGGTCCAAGACCCGATCCAAACATGGTCAGATTTGACCCATTTTTAGGATTTGGGTCTAATTTTTTTAAACTAATTGGATTTGGATCGAATATGGGTCTAAATATTCTTAGATAATATATGGGTTTGGGTCCAAAAAAATAGATCCATATCTGACTCATGGACCCGTATATTTTAAAAAAATAAAACTAAAACCTAATCTCCATTTAAAAACTAAAAGTTTCATTAACATTGTCCCGTTGTCTTCCTCTTCTACTCTTCTCCTCTCCATCCTCTATTTTCTACTCTCAATCTACTAGAAGCTTTCAACTCTTTCTCGTCACCACTTGTCGGGTAACATATACATATAATTTTGATGAATACTTTCCTATATAGTGATAATTCGTGCTTTGAGATTATTTACTTTTGTGCGATCTGGCTCCCAAACTTGAGCTGCTCTAGAAGTAGGCTGGTTAGTGAATATGTAGTGCTCCAAATTAGCCTATTTCTAGACTTACTCTAGAAATACTTTTCAAAACTTGGCAGAGATGCACAATTGATCTTAAAAATATTATAACAGAGTACTTCTAAGTTTAGGACTTTTGATTCATTGTTGAATTTTAACTCTAGTGCTTACTTGTTTTCTACTCACTGAACTAAAGATTATTTTGCAAGTATTTCAACAATACAAATTGTGTGCTTAAGAAAGGACTGATTGATTTCTCTCATTTGACATAATAATACAATTGGTAAATAATTATGAGGTTTGAAATGTGGAAATATACAAATATGTTAAAGATCCATTTTGGACACAAGATCCATCATATCTAGTGGATTTGGATAAGGATTTGAAATTTTAGGACCTAGTGGATCTGAAGCAGGTATGGGTCTAATCAGACCCTACCTAGATTCAACTCATTGCCATCCCTAAATGGTACACTATAATCTATATATTTGTATTAATTTTCTAGGTAATCATTACAAGAATTGAAGGGTATTATGATACTAATCTTTATTCTTATTTTTTAATTAGTAGGAGAGGAATAGAGAGTAAAAGAATTACAAAATATAGTATGATCCCATAAATTAGGGTATGAGATGATAAAAAACGAATATAAAATGTCATAAAAGGAATAAAATATAATTGAGTAGATTTAAGAAAAATGGACAAAAACAAAAAAAAAATGTAAAACTTAGAAAAACAGATAAGTAGTGCACCAAATGTGTTAATCATCAATAGATATTGTATATGAGGAAATTATTATGTTTTCCATGACTTAGTTTCTTTATTAGGTGTAGGTAAAAGGGTCACAAAATTTTTATTAAGGAATAACATGTGTATTATTTTGTTTTAGCGCCTTGTGTTTGAAAAAGAGATATGAAGAGAATGTCTAATTACAACCTTAGTCTTCTATTAGTCTATTACAAATTAGTAACTCAAAAAAAAAAAAAAAAAAAGAACTTGGAGGTCAAGTCCCATGCAAGGATAGTTGGACTACATACAAATTTGATAGAGTTTTCATTAAAAAAAGTTGATAATTGGAGGAGTGACCTACTGAGTTTATAAGTTGTCCTTCATCTATTTATTCGGGAAAATTGTTCTCAATTTTCACGTGGATTCCTAACACTCCCTCTCACATATAAGCCACATACATATAAGCTTATAATATGTATATGTCACAATATTCTAATGGGTCTTCTTTGGACTTCCAATATGAGGTCACATGTCCTCTACTACTGAGAATCATAAAATTATGTATTAGCTTGTTCCAAATGGATTCTCAAGCCTATCCATCTTGCATTAGCTTACCATCCAACTTTAGGTACTAATAATGGGTATGATTGTTGGCTCTAATATCATGTTAAATAACCTCAATAATTCTCTATTCGGAGCCATTATCAATATCAATTGGTCCTTATTCTTATTAATTACAACCATATTTACACAAAATATATAATCGAAATCTACCAGAATCTACCATACTTAGGATATTACATACCTAACATAAGTAAAATCCTAGGTATTTATCATAATATTCTAAATTTTATCTTAAGGTAAATACGTATCATAAGACAAGACTTGTATAATTATTGGATAAGTTCCTTACATCCATTTATCCCCATCGATCAAATTTTAAAAATAAGCCTTTCAAGTCAAACTTTTCACGTAACTTTCACACGTAGTATTATATTCAAATCAAACTAATAAGTCTTCATGTAACTTTCTTACATAACATATTGACATTTGAATTATATTCAATATTAATCCTTTCTATTCAATCTTAAAAATCATTATTTAATCAAATGGGTCGTTGTCCCAACACTTTTCAATTCATCGGTGTCACTTAGCTTGGATGAGATTTGATATGATTCAAGTCGAGTTCGTGAATCATTCTGCTTCATTTTGAATATATATATATATTAAATGAAGTTTTTTCCCTTATTGACTTCATTAATTAGATTTCAATAATTATCAATCTAACTCTTTGTTTTTTGCTAGCATCATATAATATCATATCAACCCGACAAACAATCGAAGATTGTGATTATTGACTAAATAAAATTAATAAAAGAACATCTAATTTGTTTGGTTCAATCAAATGAAGAAAATGTATGATTTTTCAATGTTTAATTTGATTGATGGAAATAAGTGTACAAAAGATGGAGGAAAAGAAAAGGTATTATTTTGTGACAAAGCTCTATGTTTATTTTCCATTTTATTTCTTATCTTTCCAATTCCTTCCAACCAAACAAGGTGTAAATTAAAAGAATAGTGTAATCTGTATAACTATTGTACTCAACGTTTCCATATATATTCTCTATGCCAAGGGATATATATGTTAGTTGTAAGTAATATGGATAAACCATTTCTTAGATACGATATATTTCCTCTGTCTCTTATTTTTTTCTCCATTTGATTTTTCACAATCTCTAAAACACGATTTAAAATCATTTTTCTTCAAATACGCAAGACAAAATAATTATAAAAACTTGATATTCAAAAAATTTATAGTGAGATGCATCCAACAAGATTCAAATAAAATATTTTATTTATTATAACATGATGAAAATTTGTGATCAAACTTTTAAAACTTTAACTCTATAAATAAAAATAGGAAAAAAAATTAAAGGAAAAGGTTCTTGTACTTTGTGTACTAGAAATTTTAATTAGTATATTTAGTACATGCATTAGCTAGATTGAATTGTACTCTTATCTTATTATTTTTTGATCCATCACTGGAGACATACATAAGTTGGTTGTTCCCATGATCATTGGTCAACATTAAACAAAAGGTGTAGATAGCAGTATGAACAATAAAGTTACAATATCATGCACAATTATCATGCATAATTATCATGAATTTATGTTGGAATAGAAAAGATACTTACTTAAGAACATATACTATGGTTGACTGTATATATATTATATGTATGAATCATGTTGAACGTACACAAGCAAACCAAAGTACCTTGATCTTTCTCTTCAACTTGGTTGCATCTCTAACGTAGGAGATGAGCTGATCTTCGTTTTCCGGGTACACGGCGTCGGCGGCATGGCAAGTGCTCCGGTCAGGGAACGAGCCATAAGAATTGGTGATGGTACAATCCGAGTTTCCGGAAGAGCATTTGATAGGCTCTTCCGGTGGATTATTGCAGTTGACAGCAGTTTTACAAAGGATCAGATAACTGAAAAGAACTAACCAAATCGGCCTCAAGAGGCTACACGGCCGTGTGCCATACATCATCGCCATGGGAAAGGTCAGTGCTCGTAGCATTATTTAGGAACAACTTGAAGGTAAGGACATATTATAGACTGTCTCAATGAAGATATAGTATTACGTTTTGGACATCGATTAATAATTATAAGCTCTAACTATTTAACAATATATAGTACGTGTTATGCATGACAAGCTAATAAAATAAGGGTAAGTAAATTGACCAAATATGAGAACAATAATATATAATTCAATGAATATATTATAGATAGACAATTGAATCAATTGAACATAACCTTTCTTTGGTCAACATTATGGGTGTGTGCTATTTGGTTGATTTAATTATTTATTTTTCATGATCTTATTTTATCAAATTTTATTAAAATTTATTTATTTATAAATTGTTTTGATAACCCTATTTTTCTAATCTTATATTTCCTTATCTTACATGATTTTTTTTTTTTCTGAAATAAGCAAAAAGAAGGTGAACTAAACAAGCTTACGATCATTTCATATCACACTTGTTTTTTATGTAGTTTGAAAGATGATTTTTGTTTGATTCATTTGTTTGTAGTTGATAAGTAGATCTCTTTTTTCGTCTGCATAAACCTTTACCAAAGAACCAATTATATTGTTCAACTATTAAAAAAAAACTTGAATCTATCCCATTCCACACATAGATATAGTTTTATTGAAATTGATTACAAATAAACTAAAAATATTCTAGACAAGGGTTAAGAAATAGCCATATTCCTTAACTGTTTTAGCCTAGTTTATCCTAATTTTTAAGATGCCTAAAGACAAAAATGAGAAAACTAACAAAGGGAGATTACATCAATGATTAGTTTAAATGCTAGAGTTTTTAGTTTGATTTCACTTAAGAAAAGATGGCACGTCAATATGAGTTAACATTTCGAAGATTTGGCTTTGGGCGATCAATTAGGTTGATTGCGAATTTCCTATTACTTTTTAAATATATTATATTCTTATTTTTAAACCTTCATCCTTATTATCGAATTTCTTCCCCTTATCACCTCCTCTTATTGTGCCTCATAGATGGTGACTTGACAACGAACATATAAAGTTAAGGGCTACACACTTTTACAAAAAATATACTCCCTCCATCTTTTTACTTATTATATTTTTATTTTAAGAGTCAAATTTTATAAATTTTGACCATAAATTCTAATTATATTATAACAAATAATATATTCAAGTGAGATTTTGTTGGATACGTCTCTATGTAAGTTTTTAGAATATCAAATTTTTATAATTTTTTATCTTACAATTATAAAGAAAAAAATATTTTAAGTTGTCTTTTGGATACCGTGAAAAGTCAAATGTAGCACCTAAAAAGAGACGGAAGAAGTAGCTTAGTTTGACCATGCATCGGAAGTCAGAACTTAGGACTTCATTTGCGTTTTAGCACTTACTTGTTACATAATTAACTCAACTACCATTTACTTTGTCACATAAGTAATTACTATTAATTTCTATGCCCCTACTATTTTATAGATGATCGAAAGTGTAGAACTTTAAACTTAACTTTCTATTCAACATTACCACGCCATCTTATTGTATAAGTTACAACTTCCTATTTTTTTATATTTTTATTAATATTGAAATATAATTATTTAGCATTGTCCTGTACTTCAACTCTCAAATCCAACTCAATCAATTCAAACTTTTATTTAATTTATACATTTTTTAAAAAAATGAGTCTCTAGGTATCTTCTCTTGACAAAATAATGTTTTTATAGGACAAAATCATCTCAAATTGCAAAACTACACTAATCTCTCTTTTGGTAAGAAGAAGTATAGAAAGAAAAAATCAAATGACATTTTAAATTTAATTTTTTTTCTTTGAAGAATCTACTCTTAAAAGGGAGAACCATCTTATTAATGTCTTATAATGCATGTCATTTTTTCTTTTCTCATTTTTATAATTGGATCAAATTTTTCATACTTCACTTATATGTTTGTTGATAATATAGTTTTATCTTTTAGTAATGTGTAGTAAATCAATATCTTTTTTGTACATGTGTAGTAAATTAAAGTGAGGAATTTTTTCTTATGAGGTATCTGTTGTTTATTATCTCATGTTACTATCTTTAATAGTTGTTAAAGGTATTTTCAAATACATTGTGTGGTCAAATGCAAAAAATATTTATTGCCGCCTAGTTACCTTAATCTGTATAAATGATATTAGGAGTAAATTTAACTATGTTCTTTGATACTTTCTTCTTGGCATCTTACATGAGCCATTCAATTAGCATGTATTACATGCAAAGAATTATGGACCACATTCTATTGGCATTGATTCACCAATGTATGATATATTCACGTGTGAACAATATTTGTCACATGGAGGTTTTGTGATTAACTTTTGAATGGGACAATTGAAGGATCAAGTAGGAGTCATCAATGAATCTTTTAAGTAATAAACCTTTGTCAAGGATTCATTAAATAAGGATATAGGAAAAAGGAAATATCTATGGAAAAAAAAATTATGCTATGAACCATTGAACCCTTAAAAGACATAACTCTATTGATTGTCTTTAATCAAAGTTAGATTAGAGGATGAGATATGGATTAAGTCATGAGCCATATACACCCAAAAATGGCTTTACTCCAATTCAATATTGTATTACAATTTTCCAAGACTTCCATAAGCAAAATAATTAAGAGTCTAAAGATTTAATGCACATAAAAGACTGATAATTTGTGATCACTTCTTAAATAATCATGTTCTCGACATAGTGTTTGTAATTATTGACGAGGCTGTCGCTACTTTATCAAAAATACTTAGCTTCCTAAACTAATGTAGTTCTAGTAAGTAGGGCCGAGATCCCATGAGACTATCGGATGATTAGGCTACCTACCGTTTTTATCTCTATTAGGTAAGGTCGAAAATAGGATGATTACTAAACTAAACTAAGATAGGCAATGAAATTTAAACTAAGATTATGATCAATATAATTAAAACACCTAGGATAACGAATCCCCAATAATATGGATAGATACAAATTACACACTCGACCCCTCGAATTCAATTCATAAAATAATTCCTAAAACGAATGTTTCCTAAAACAATAATAAATGCCTCTTTCAATTATCAATAGCTTTCCCCTAATGCAATTAAGCCTAGTTTTGTGGAATCATGCAATAAAAAGACATTAAACATGATATTCCATTGGTCTTAATGCTCATGACATCTACTTTCGTGATCGACACTCAATCCTTAACTTATTATTCTAATTTAGATTAGAAATTTACCATTGAACTTAATCCATGTCATTAATCAATTACGTCTAGTCTTTTAATGAGGTTTCAGGGTTCATCTATACTTAACCCATATTAAGGTTCATCAAAGATTAAAGAAACTACTCACTCATGATTGAAATAAAAACATAGCAAATAATAAAGGTAATACAATTAATAACAGAAAATAAACTAAAGAATAGAAAGAAAACAAGTACTAGAATTGATTAGAAAACAAAACAAGAATTTGCAAACTACAAATGCTAAGAGTTCTTGAAACTTCAAAGTGCTTGAAAGGAAAAGCTAAAAACTATGAAAAACTGATGAAAACTAATGTGTGCCATACTTCTCTAACCTAGAGAAGTATGGCACACATTCGTCCCCCCCCCCCCCCCCCCGGTCAGAATTGAGAGAACGGAAAAACCAGCATTTCTAGCAAGGACTCGGTAAAGTGCTCCACACTCAATCGAGTCCCTCTTCTTTCATCACTTTTCATGTGAGGGCTTGGTTCTGTCGAATTGTGTGCTTACACTTGGACTAGTCCTCTGCATTACTCGTCCGAGTCTCCTTGCTTTAGGCTCCATGCAATTCATACTTCAACTCCTTGGCTTCATTAGTGATTAGGCCATTGATCAATCACTCCTCGTAGCTTTGTGTTACTCCTTAATGACTCTCAAGACTTCATAAAATCCCTCCATTAGATCTTGAACTCGTCTCACACTTTGAGATCTTGGTAGTCTTGAAAAAGATCACAAACATTATGAAAACTCGTAAACCCATCATATAAAGGCAAATGAGTTAAATTTAAGTAAAACTAAACTAAAGTTCATCTAAATTACATGAAAATAATCCTAGAATACCCTTAATTCATAAACATTAATGAGACTTACTAATTATCTAATTTAAGTGTGATTTCAAAATACAGGTGATTAATACAATAAATATAGGTGAATCATATATGCAATAAAATAAGTAAACATGATAAATTTGAAAAGAAAATATGATTAAGCACGCTAAACATGATAAACCATGAAAGTTAGTCACAAAAACAGGCTAGAACAAGTATCGTAATTGAAAAGTAAAAAACCCTTGCAAAAATATTATCAAATCATGCCAACCATGCTAGAATCGTATTAAAATCATGCTTTACACAATACATAATGTAAAATTCAATAAATTTGTATGCATGCTTACCTATCCTAAAACGCTTACTTATATACATGGCTACAAAATAAATAAAAGTTAGTAACAAAAAAGAAGTAAGATTTAAATCAATTATAACTCTCTAAGTTTATATCATGATTACCTAAGTCTAATACATATTAGAAACTATATCTTGATATTGTTTGAAAATTGAGACTCTAATGTTGTCGATTGATCATGAAGTATTGTTGAAGTTGAATATTAGGGTCGGTAAATGATTAATTCCAAATGATTTCTAGTTGATTATAAATTGTAGATGATCATTGATGAATGATAGAGGAAATATAGGGAGGTATATATAGGATTAGGAAAGATGAAACATACAAAACTGGGACGTGTAGAGAATGCACAAAGCACAACCTAATTGCAGTGGCATGTAACCATCTTTTAGGCATGCAAACTGCTTTTTGTAGGATGGGATTCAACAACTATTTTAAGTGTTATTAATTTATCATGTTTACTTATTTTAGGCATGCAAACATGCTTTTCCAAGGTACCTATTTGTATAAACATACCTAGAATAATGTTAGGAAATTAAATAAACACCTTAGAGAGTGAAGAATCCTTGATTAAAACTTATATACAATATATCATTGCTACTCTCTTGGCATTATAGAACAGAAGAAATGACTTGGTGTTTAACAATATTAGAAACAACATGTCCTCCTGTTTGGGATTAATTGAAAAATATCTATTTGATCATTCTATTTTCCTAGAAGGTTGTCATCAAATATTACGGTTTCTACATCCCCCAGAACTGGCTACTCATCCTCCGTCGGGTTTCAACTTTGTATTCATGGGTAAGACATCTAGTTTTACTTGCAACAATGGTACAAGTTGATGGTGCTTGGAAGCGAAAATCAGGGAAGTCGCTAGGTAGTTGGGAGATTACCATATCAAATTTAGATGATTAGAGTGGATCTTCGAGTAGATCAGGGGGATCAAATATGGGGTTTGCCTCTTCTGCTTTCCATGGGAAATCTCTAGCATGTCTCAATGCTCTTCAATGGTGTTTAGCTAAGGGATTATTATCTTGCCATATTCTGATAGACTCATCGACCCTGATCTCTTCCATTCGAGGCATTGGTATGGACATTCTGGAAATATCAAAAACGATCCGCCGCATTAAGTCAGTTACAACACAATTCGAGGTTTGCCTCATTCATCAAGTGGAGCGCCTTGAAGTTGGCCAATCACATATAAGAGCAACCTCTACCCTAACCTACTTTTTGTTTTAAGTTTTCCTTTATTAATTTCTTTACTTGTTACTTTTCAGGATGTCAAAAAAAATTAAAGAAATATGATAAAATAAATAACAAATATTGTATATTAAAAATATCATCTATCAACATAATTAAAGAATTTTGTTATGATAATAACTTTATTATAAGATATAAAATTGTTATTTCATAAAATATCTGAATTTGAAAATACAACCAAAAATTAATTTGAACGACTTTCGTTCCTGTCAGAATCTAAACATCAGCACAACTAAAATATACAAAACATATAAACAAAACATTAAATAAAATTTTCAAGCTCCGTATACGCTTTCACAACACATTGCGTATGGACATTATTGTCAATTATAAAAACAATGGTCAATGATTTTGTTTCTTCCCAATTATCTCATTACGCAATATCCAAAATCAACGTCAGATTTGATCATAATTTGGCCTATTGCAATCACGAATTAAGTACTTCGTTTCCCTTCGTCTGCTTATTCCACTCGTTTTTAGCACAGAACGTCAGAACGGATCGAGCTTATAAAGGAGTAATATTATATCTCCAAGAGCTCTTCATAATATATCCGTCTACTCCTTCCGTTCTTTATTTTTTTCCTTTTCAATTGGAATTAGGGAAGAAATTAAAATAATACTAAATATTATTAAGACTTTATAAAAAAATTTAAATTAATCTAAAAAAAGAATAAATTTTATTAAAAAATGATACAAGCAGGTTAAACATTAAATAAGTAGTAAAATTTCTAAAGTTTATGGCATTAAACAATTAAAAAATCAACCAATGAGCTACATATCATATGAATAGTGATCATAACTAAATTTTTTCATTCAATTACAATATTAAATTAAAATAGAAAGATTTCAAATAATAACAATATTTTGAATTCCGGATGGAAAAATGGGAAGAATAAGAACGAACAAAGTAATATATAAATAAAGTAGGTGTTTTGGAGAGCATTTAGCCGCCTAAATAAATATTAAATATAGCCAATGAGATTGAAAGTTTACAAATTAGTTTTAAATCTAAAAAATTCATGTAGTATACAAGTAATTTTAGCGAATAAGATCAAATTTATTAAGGACATTCCATCAAAATACGATCAACTAATATTCTCTTGTCTACCAAAGATTGCCCGATTTTCATTTATAGAGTTAAAGTTCAAAAAATTTGACCATAAATTTTCATCGCATTATAAAAAATAATATATACAAGTGAGACCTTGTTGGATACATTTCAATGTAAATTTTTCGGATTTTAAGTTTTTATTATGCCTTGCAGATTTAGAGATAAAAACGTTTAAAGTCGTGTCTTTGAAACCGCGAAAATCAAATGTGGCAATCTTTAGGGGATGAAGGAAATATAATTTAAGAATTTTAGAATAACAGAAAAAAAATATTTTTTTTCTAATTAAAATATAAAATTATACTTTATTTAATAGATAAAGAATGAAAAAAAGCTACGTATTAAGTATTAAATTTGTAAAGATTAGTTGTTGTTGTCTATGTCAACCTCGGTATTTTAGCATGAAAATAATAGCACAAAAGTTCTAATTTTAATAATTTTTATAAAAAAGTTCCATATAAAAAATATCTTCCTTTGATATTCATGCACTATTGGTTTCTTATTATAATGGCTTTATGTTCGTTGGTGGAAGCTATAAGAGGCAGGCTCGCAAAATACACTCAAATATTGTGTGTATGTGACAAAAAGCAAGTGTATCAATATATTGCAATTCAGAGAGCAGTGAAGGGATGATAAATATGCATAATGCGTGTTATAATGAATACGGAGTAATAATCGGAAATATAGATATACATGCCAAAGTGAAGTACTCGATCAATAAAAGAAACTAGGGAGATGAACTCAACCTCATTATAATTAACTAATTGGGAACAAAGAGCTCGCTTATCTCTACTACTCCATCTGTTACCTTTTGTTTTTCGTATCCTACAAGGTAAATTTCACAAAAAAAATTCTTGTTTAGGATATTTCAATTTAAGTCTACATTATTTTTGACTAAAATGTCCATAGTTTCTTTAAAACTGTGTTTTTTTTAATCCCTATTTTTCTGACCATATGGATCTTTTTATTTTTATTTTTGGACATGAACGAACGTTTTTATATATTATATTAACTCCATACCCTTTATCCCACAGAGGCGAGTTTCACACCCATAAACCTCTCTAGTGTATCAAAAAGTCACTCTCATAACTTTCCTTTCTAAGTCAGAGTCAAGTCTTGGTCAAACCTTTGAACTTTCAAAGCTTCAATTGGGACAATGTCACGTCCAAATCTCATAAGTTTGATAAATTTGGTGTCATACTTAGTTACATTCATGTTTTCCATCCTACTATTGATGAACTTTAAGCACATTTTCTTTTTCTAATAGATCGGGTGAAGCTTAGCTCTAAGAATCTTCTTGAATTATTCCTAATTAAAGTTAGGATTAGCTAAGACAACTTCCTTATTTTGGTGACCACCAAAGATTGACCTCTTCCTTAAAGATATATATCATTATAAATTTTGAGTTCCTTTGGACAACTAAAAGCAACGAAGAATTTATCAAACTCTCTAATCAAATTCTCAAAGGTAATAGGGTCTTGCTCCTTATTGTAGGTAAGTGGTTTGGTTGCAAAGATCTTCTTAACAAAGTTATACAAGTCATTTTTAGGTATAGTGGCTACAAAGTCTCGGTTATGGAGGAAATTCTTAAGGGTGCACTTTACATGCATGTGATCCACTAGTCTAGCAATAATTGTTAGGTTTAGAGGCCATGGTTCCTAAACAATAATGATGCCTTAATTGAAAAAATTAAAAGAATTTATAGAAATATACAAAGAACCACTTTAATTTAACACTTTGTCCAAATAAAAAAAAAATTATAACTCAACAAAACATGAACAATAAATAAAATACTTTCCCTTGATTTCATTAACTTGAAAACAATAACAAATATTTACGGAAAGAAATCTTTAAAAAATCCAAATTACTTGTCATAAAGTAATAATTATTGCATAACAAAAAGAAACCTAAGCATCAAGCAACTCCGATCCAAGAGCCTCATAGTCTTTTATAGGATCATCCTCCCAAGGGTCATTCTTCTCAGGTTTATAATGGTCTATTGGATCATAATTCATCGCATAGGGCTCATCCTCATAATCAAAACAGTAAAGATTTGAAGAATCCAAAATATAGTCATTAGGTTAAACTAGTAGAGAATAAGTTGGAGTAACCAATAGCACTTCTCTAGTAGGTGATTTAGCTCTTGGCTCATCAATAATAGTCATTACTTCTACCTTTTTAGCTTCATTTGCTTAAATTAGCTTCCTTTCAACTTATTTTTCCTTTTCTTTTACTTTCTCCATCTCCACTCTCTTCATTTTGTTTGCTTTTATTTCTCTTATCCTCAAGATACTCACTCCTCATGAGGTGGCTCTCATAATAGTGCAACTCTTGCTCAAAAGTTTGCTTAGTTGCTAGCCAAACTCCCTCTTAAGAATGATATGTGAAATTCCAAACTCTAGACTCCTCATCACCCATAATCTTTATCATACATATCAAAGGCTTAGCGTATTTATCAAGCAAAGGCTTATAATTATATCTAGGTAGGTGAATCTAGTATGAGAGGATAAAGAAAGGCTCTTGATGAAATGTTACATTACCATCCTTAATAAGTCTTGAACAATACACTTCCATTTTGTGGAGAAAGTCCACTATTGTATCATCATTATACTACCTCAAAGCTTTGATAAAAATCTCTTAGAAATATAATCCATCGTTTTCGATGTATGAAAGATCCAACCCAATACCAAATCAAATAATTGCTCATCCAAAATACATAAAATATTCAAGTTTAATAGAAAATCATGTTACAATACAATTAAATATGTCAATTTAATTCAAAAACATGTTGCAATATAAATGCAAGCATGTTCATTACTTAACTTTTAAAAAATTTGGCCAAAAGGCTTAAATATGCTATCAAAGGCTAAAAACCATCCTTTTTAAGTACTTTTCCATGAAAGACTCACATGTTATAAAAAGTACAAATAATCCTTGAATTTTCAATTTTAAAACTTTTTTTGAACTGAACTTCAATGATGATCAATAATAAGACAACATTCCAAGACTTCAATGTTTCATACTTAACTTCAATTAAACACATAATTAAACGCATACTTTTCATAAATAATTATCGCAAATATTCAAAATTAATTCAACTAATTAGTATTAACTCCATTTATTCATAAAGTTAGTTCAAATTCGTGTACTTAATGTATCCTAATATAATTTAGCCCTTTATACTTTGGAATAATAAGGAAATTTGACCTACTATATAATAAATAGAATTTGAGCTTTGTCTAATTAAACCAAATATGATAAAGTTTAATTAACCTCAAAATTCTCCATCTTAATAATCTAAAAGTATTTATTATCAACAATTTATAATTCAAAAAATAAATTGATTTAAAATGATTTCCAATATTGTTTTCGTAAAATTTTGAAATTTAACAATGTAAAAAAGAATTTTAATAATGATGCACACTATCTTGAAAAATTCAAAATATGTGGTGGTTTTTGAATGTGTTAGAAATTAAGACTTAACTTAGGGTTTGAGTCAATTAAGCCATTGAGTTGACAAATAAGAGGGTTTTGTACAAAACAATATACCTGCTCAAATGGAAGGGGTCATGTTAAGGGCCCTTGACCAACTCGTTTGTAAAAGGGCCTAATCAATAATGGGTCGGTCTCTTAAAGGGTCATGTTTTGTTGGGTCTTTAATGAGCCAAGTTAGGTCAATAATGGACCAATAGTTTCCAACACTTTTAAATACTATCAGATAATGAATTATTTACACTTACTTGTCAATGGTCCACTACTAAAGATTGGAAGTGATACATGTAAATTATCACCCTCTATGGATAAAAACTATACTCTTTTTGGACGGCCCAACCCGACTCGGCCCGTTTTGTATCTCCTTTGGCCCGACCCGTTTTGGATATTCTCAAACCCTGCTCGACCCGACCCGTTTTGCTTGTAACCCATTCTGGTCTTGACCCGACCCAATGCATAGGTCTATATAACAATATTGATCTAGACCCACTCTAGCATAAATAGACTGCTAATTAACCATTTCAATCATCGTGCCTCAAATAAGAAAATAAGTTTCATTTGGAAGTATAAGTTAGAATGCGACATAATGAAAAACTCTAACTTATATGCCCTTCTTAAGTCTACTCATTCTCTTAATATTATTTTCATTTTAACCCTAGGTTCTTTTCAAGACCCAAGAAAATTAATACCATTTTATAACGTCCATATATTCTTTCTTAAAAAAAAACTCAATATTTTAATCAAAATATTTTAAAAAAATATAAGAATATATGTTACTATGAGATAAAAATATAAGACAATAAATACTAAGTACTCAACTTAATATGCAGTGAAAAGATTAAGGGTATACTTGTAGAAGAATAATAATAAATAATAACAAATAAACAATCATATCCAAAACCAATATCCAAAAACCAACTCTTAGCTATGTGAATTCTCTCCACTTAAATATCTACATGAAGAGGCCTACTTATTCATCACAACTTGTCAAACTATTTACCAAAGGTAAAAAGTGCAAATCCAAACAAATGTGAAATACGAAAGCACTTGATAAGTAAATCATTTAATTTCAACTTAATTCATTTCAATCATGCTTCAATTCATCCTTGAGAACTTAATAAACTTAATCATAAGTGTTTGAAATAATCCTACAAATAACCTTGAATAAAACAATGGTTCACAACCAAATAATAATTCTTAAAACTCAATACATGATTGAACAAACAAGTGGAATTTATACTTTAAAATCTCTTAAGTGTACACCCCTAAGCTAATAACACTTTCGCGTAGTTTATATATTAGGAAGCCTTATATACTAGCTCACACAAATTTCATAGTCCAAAATAATAATACTTATCTCCCATAATAAAGGAAGTAAACATGAACAAAAATAATTTCATTTTTACAAATCTAATAATGAGCCCAATAAATTGCATTGATAAGATCACATGATTAAAACTCATATAAAATTCTAATAATTATAAAAATAATTCCAAACTCCTTCTTAATTAAACTAATCACTGCACACACAGTTCAAGCAATATCAATTTATCATTTAAATTTCCAAAACTCTCATAAGTGATAAAAAAAGTAATTGAAAAATAATTACTTTCTAACGAGTAAAACACACGGCTAAGCTTTAAAATCAACTCCAAAGAGTTATTGAAACTTTTGATTTTCATGAATAATAATCCAAAAATATTTTCAACAATTCCAACAATTTAATGGAAATAATTGACCAACACAATACATCAATAATCTAATCCAAAGATATTATTCCAAACAATTAAAAACACTCAGCCTTTTTCAAATACCATTTGAACATCCTTAATTAAGTCAAATAATGCATCCAACTTTGATTAAAATACCATCATGAAATAATTCATCCAACTTTGATTAAAATACCATCATGAAATAATTCATAAATCAAGCTTTAATAAATATACATGCATTAAAATCCTAATTGAAAAAATCATAAATCAATTTTCCATTCATAAAACCATAAAAAAAAAAACCTTAATTAAAAAAATCACCATAATACGTACTCATTCTTAAAAGTATCAAGCAATATGTACATACCTAATTTCCTTTATTAGCACAAAAATAACTAGCAACGTGGACTCCCTTGATCAAACTCATATAATAAAGTAATTAACACATAATTAATAGCCTAATGTCAGTTCAAGTAGTGGGCTATGAATCCATTGAAGAAGAGAAGAACTCAAGTGTTGATTCAAGCCTTAAGTCAAATATGTAAATAAAGTTTGTTTGTAAGTAGTTGCTATTTAGAAACATACCCCAGTTCATGAAATGCATCAGTTTATGCTTAATTAATTAATTAATTTTCCTAAACCCTGATTAATCTAGTCTTAATTATAAAAATATGTTTTAGGGATATTGGATTGTTTTTATATTTGATAAATTCATTTCCAAAGTAAAACTATTCTCCTTGACTAAAAATATCTTCAATATGAACAACGACATAAGGGAAGTTGCCTTAAACTAGTTCTTAAAACCAATCAAATATTCCATAATAATTATCTTCAAATCAAAGATTTTCGGTTCAATTTATATGTCAAAATGTTGGGAATGTCTCATATTCTGGCTAGTTCCTGTGTTTGAGTGAACTTTGTACATATTATGGAACTTAGGGTGGAGTTTCTCATTGATTCTCCTTTCTATGTTGTTTGAACTCTATAAAATGATTTGATCGAATCTTCCTATGGTGGTAAGAACTACTAACAAAGCCAGTACTACTATGTTTTGACTCCTCTATGGTGGTAGGTAAGGGTTAATGAGGAGATGACTTAGCTTTGGAAGGAGAGCTAATTATTTAGTAAGAGGCAGTTTGATGAAAGAGGATTTTACCAAGAATAATTGTTCGTGTTAGAGTAGTTCGTTTATGAGAAATTCCTAATTTATACCTGATATAAATATATTATAAGACATTTTTGTAATTTCATTTCTATACCTGATATATGTTTTTATGAATTTTTATATTTTTTTTTATTTCTATATCTGATATAACAATATCTATATTTGATATAACAGTACTTATAACTGATATTTCAACATCTTGATATAGTTTATATCAGGTATGAATTAAGAAAGCCTCATTTGTTTATATCAGGAATGAATTAGGAAAACTTCGTTTGTTTATATTAAAAGGCATATCACAATTAAGGAAGGAACCTAACTTATAATTCATAAACAGGAAAGTTAGAAGAAAATAAGTACCTATATATAGCTAAAAGAGTAGAAGCATTATTCTTTTATTTATCTAAAAGCCGACACATTCATTTGGTGTTCTAGCATTATACTAGCGTGTAATTTCAAGCATATAAACTAATTAGTCACTCCTCTTTTTTTTTTTTAACAGTTTAACTAAAGAACACATTAAAACAGGAACTACACATTTCAGTTGACAAACGTGAGAGCATGGTCATGCAGGAAGAAAATTGAAAAAAATTTAAGACTTTAACTAAAATTTGTAAAAACAATTGGACTGTGTTTTTGTCTTGTTAAGTATATTCTTGGACGATAAAACCATCGAATTGCAGGCCTTAAAGCATAACCTTTATCCGTATAATTGAGTTGGTGCTTAATCATATTACTTCCTATATTTTTGGTGGTTACTGACAAAGTGGCAAGTGTTTGATTTTATATGGAAGTAGGTGAATTTGGAGAATGCACGATAATCTTGCTTTCTTGCAATATTGGACTAACCTAACCAAATCTGTTTATATTGCGAAATTCCGAATTTATATCTAATATAAATATATCGATAAGTATTTTATAATTTTATTTCTATATTTGATATCACAATGTCTATATCTAATATGAGTTTTTCTCTATTTTTATATATTTTATATTTATATATATGATATAATAATATCTATATCTAATATAATAATACCTATAACTGATATAACAATACTTATATCTAAAATTTTAATATTCTAATATAATTTATATCATGTATGAATTTAAAAAACCAAAAATTGCAATAACTAAAAATGCTAAAATTGCTAGCCACTTTTCTTAATTTGCGGCAGAGCAACAACTTAGTGACATACTGCGGTTGTAGATCTTCATCGAGTTGCTTCTGCCAAACCAACTGGCCGAGGGGAAATTAAACAGAAGAAGAAGAAGAGGTTCTTAATTATATAGCAAGTGGGTGATTATGAACCATACAAATTTGATTAATGAATGAATTTGGAAGATAGAGTAGAGATAGGAGAGCAAGCAAACGTAGGAGAGGAAAACTGCACAGACAGGAGAACAAGCAAATTAAAGTTCAGGTAAATATACCCACGCTTTTTATCTGTACATTGTTATATTGATCATGCCTTTCTATTTTAATTTGTGGCATGTGCTTATTGTCATAATCCTTGTTTATAGTTATCTGAGATTGGAAATAAAACTATATATAGTCATCTGTTTGAATAAGTAAGGGAGATTAAATGATAATGAGCCTAAAATGTTATTTTTTTTTATACTATAATTAATGGTGTGTTATAGAAAATCATATAATGACTTAGATATCTGTTCAAGACTTATTTAATAGAAATAAGTCTTGAATAGTCCCTAGTTTGGGAGACGTCTAATATCACTTAGGATTTGAATATGTCTTTTCAATGATGAGGACCCTTTGGGTGTGTATAATTATTTATAAATTGCATATTGATTGAGATTGTCATTTCTCTTACATGTCAAATAGGACATGACTTAAATTGTGATCTTTAAAAATGGGTTAGGTTAGTTCGTTGCCTTCAAACTATGGATCGAAATTGGATGTATAGTAATCATGCTTTGTCGGAGTTTATGAATGGAGTTGAGGAGTTTTGTAAATAATCCTTGAAACACCAAAATAACATGAGAGGTGATGTATTCCATTGTCCTTGTGTTGATTGTGAAAATGTGAATGCAGTTAGTAGTATAAAAGCATTGGGAGACCATGTGATTCTGCGTTTGCCGGATTTAGGCAACAATGCACGTGTGGGTATGTCATGGTGAAGTTCATGGTTGTAATGACATGTGCTTCATATCTAAAGAAATTCCCATTTATCATGTGGAGTTGGAGCATCATGAACAATTAGAGTCTGATCATGGGGATGAAATT
The DNA here is from genome assembly GCA_026401315.1 of Dysphania ambrosioides. Lineage (NCBI taxonomy): Eukaryota > Viridiplantae > Streptophyta > Magnoliopsida > Caryophyllales > Amaranthaceae > Dysphania > Dysphania ambrosioides. The sequence continues at coordinate 27,480,188 of CM048658.1, read as the reverse complement.
GATGTCGAGCACAAAGCCAATAGGGAGAATGAATTTAAGGATAATGATCTCGAAGAAGATCAACTAGATGAAAATCTTGAAAGGGTCGAGGATTAGTTTAGTATACAAACTCATATTTTTTATCGTTTAACTAAAGCTGCTCTTTGTTGTATTTTGGGATATTCCAAATACACCAATTTTTCTACAATATCAATGTTGTTTAACATAAAATAGAAATACTACTAGATTAATAAAAGTTTCACAGCCTTGCTAAAATTATTAGGGAATATGTTTCCAAAGGAAAATGAGTTGTCTAAATCCCCTTAATATGCAAAGAAGTTAGTGTGTCTCTTGGGTTTAGAGTATAAGAATATTGAAGCATGTCCAAATGATTGCATACTTTATTTAAATAAGTATAATAACCTCATTCAATATCCTAAATATGAAAAGTCATGTTATAAGCTGCCAAATGGGGTAGAGCCTGAAGTGGGTATTAAAGGTCTCTCGGGTAAAGTGTTATGGTACCTTCTCATAATACCGAGGTTTAAGCACTTTTTTTTATTAAGAAAGATGTAAATAATTTAAGGTGGTATGCAGAATAGAGGAAGAAAGATTAGATGCTTTAACATCCTACTGATTCCCCATACGGGAAAACAATTGATGACACTTTCAAGTATTTTTGCAAGATATGAACCTAGTTTTGTTAGAGATGTATAACTTTCCTCAGTTGCACAGATAGCCTAAGTATATTATGTTATCACTTTTGATATCAAGGCCCAAGCAACATGGGAATGACTTTGATGTTTATTATGCTCCATTCGTTCAAGATTTGCAAATGGTGTGGGATGATGGTATATTTGTGTACAATTTATATGTTGAAGAGATTTTTATACTCCGTGACATGTTATTTTATACCATTAATGACTTTCCAACATATGAAAACTTATCACGGTATAAGGTGAAGGGAAGGAAATCATGCCAATTTGTGTGGATAATATGGGTTCAACTAAGGGTGGCAAAAACTGACCCAACCAGCCAACCCGAACCCAACCTGTTTATAAAGGGTAGGGTTGAAATTTTTAACTCGATTAATTTAATGGATCGACCCTACCCACCCCGATTAATATACAAGTTAGGTCAGGTTGAAATTTTCAACCCGACTTAACCTGTTTATTATTGGGTTTGATTTATATAAATGGGTCGGGTTTTATTAATACGGATCTTAAACTCAAGTCATAATTACCACCAGCCAACCCTAGTTTCTACTTTCTATTTGCATTATGGCGCTTTGCCTCTTCTCTCTTAGTCTTCAATTTTTCATTTTCTCATCTCTTTGTGTTTTTTTCTTCACTTTGAAGTGCTCTCTACCTCTTCTTTACTTCTCAGTACTCTCTACCTCTTATTAACATATTCTCAAGCTTTTCAATTTGGTTGTATTAAGACAATGTTAAGATTTGTGATTTTTATTTTGCATTGCTTAAAACCTAAAAAATTAAAAACTCAAATAACTTTTTCTTATTAAATAGGTTGGATTAGGTCAATTCCAACCCATAGCGGGTTGGGTTGGGTTGAAATTTTCAATCCATTTAATAAACAGGTTGGATTTGGGTTGACATATTTCAACCTAAACCCCAAATGGGTTGAACCCAAACCCAACCCAACCCATTGCCACCACTAGATTCAAGATAGTTGTCACATTGCAAAAAAATATGTATGTATCTCATTTTTCAAAGAATCTTGAATAGGTTTCATCCTTATTGTAATAGAAAGACCTCATTATATAGTAAAGTTGAGTAACATAAGACTCCTATACTATCGACTAGTAGTGCAGTTCACGATCATATGAAAGGAATTGATAATGTGTTTGGGAAATATTTTAAACCTAGAAATACTAAGGGGTTATGGAAAAAGAGTTTGTCTTTGGAAACTAGCTTGACTATTGAAATTACTTACCCGTTAGATATTGTCTTGATGTTAACATATAGAGAAGAATGTTTGTGATGCCATCTTAGATAATTTGTTGAATATACTTAGTAAGACTAAGGATAGTCCTTATTTTAGGAAAGATATGCAAAAATAAAGATTCAATCCAAGTTGTTGCTAGAAAATAGAATGTCGAAGAATTGAAAATGTAAGTCCACATGTCTTCCTCTGGCTTGTTATGCCTTGCCTAAGCAGCAAAGAGAATATTTTGTGAGTGTTTATATGGAATTAAGGTTCCTAGTGGGTATTCCATAAATACTAAGAATATTGTGTCCATAAAAGATTTGAAATTAGTTAGTTTGACGTCTTATAATTGTCATGATATGATACAAGTATTCTTACCCATTGCCATTCGTCATATTTTGCCTAAGCATTTTGGGCACTCCATTATGAGACTTTGTTCATGTTTTAACACAATATGTAGCAAAGAGCTTGATCTGACACAATTGGATGAATTACAAGCTAATATTGTTGTGGTACATTATGTCCACTAGAGACGTATTTTCCCCTTCATTCTTTGACATTATGGTTCATCTAGTTATTCATTTGGTTCGAGAAATCAAGTTGTGTAGTCCAATGTTCTTAAGATATGCGTATCCATTAGAATACCACAACACTTTAAAGAACAAGGTGAGAAATCCTACACACTTTTAAGGTAGTATAATTCAAGGTATAATCACTGAGGAGGTGGATGAGTTTCTTGCCGAATTTTATGTAACGATAAAGCAATTGGGTTGTTAAAATCATGACATGAAGGAAGGCTTGAAGTTCATGGTACTATGGGTGTTAAAGAAGTTACAATTCCATTGTTAAAAAAGAAGCAAACTCATTTATTTGTTTTGCACCATATCACATAGGTTAAATCTTACTTTGAGAAGCATATGAATGAATTGAGGTTTAATTATCCTTCTAAAGGTGATCAAGTATTGATGCAAGAACATAAACATACCTTTATTGATTGGTTCCATGAAGAAGTCATGCGTGAATTGTCTGAAATGGGCTACAACATTTTTGATACAATAAAATAGGGAAATTGTTTGGACGTTTGAAGGGTATGATATCAATGGGTACATCTTTTACAATGAACATTGAGATAAGAAATCAAGCTCTATTTAAAATAGTAATTTTTTCAATAGTTTCTTCTTCTCGGGAATATGCTAACACAAAAGATAAAGTACTAATTAGGATAATTCAAGAGATATGATAACTTGAATACTGCAGTGTTAAGGCTCCTTTTTTTAATGTAAGTGGGCAGATATTGGTCGATGTGGTTCAATGCAGAAAGATGAATCGAATTTGATACTAGTTGACATTGAGTCACATGCGTGATACCGAGGAACTGTTCATACTTGTATCACAAGCTAAATAAGTATTTTACATAAAAGACACAAATAACCCTTAATGAGATGTTGTTGTCCCTAGTAAATGAAAAATCCTTGGAATTGGAGATGTCACTGATGAGAAAGAGTATGTATGATGACTTTGGTGACAACATTCTCATCATTTTCAATGCCTAGAAATGATTATGTAGGTGGACCTAAAACGGAAATAAATTACATGAGGACGGATAACCATGAAGGAATGATTGTAGATGGGTTATAAATTTTAATTGATATATAGTAGGAGTAAAAAAGCCGAAAAAATTATTTATTTGCGAAGGCTCCTCTGTAAAACTGTTGCAAATAAATACAAGTTAAGCTATTTATTTTTTTGCAACATAATTAAATTACCACAAATTAACTGTATTAATTTAAGGCCTGCTCATTTGCTGCTCAAACTTTAACACCACAAATGGCCCCATTATAACCATCAATAATTATTATTCTACACGTGGATCTTAGAATCACTCAATTCAAAAGGATAATTTTAAATTGAATTAAGTGTCTTTGGCTTTTTTTTATTTAACTTGTTTAGATACTTTAAGCTAATTTCGAAAAATAAGAAATCTTGCATGGTTTTACTATTGTAGATTGATATCATGTCTAGGAACAATTTACTTTTCAATTTACATTCTAACCTTGAGAATGATAATTAAGTTGAACAGTAATAACTTCGTTGATTTAGGAAGGAACCTAAGAATTGTTCTAAGGTTCTAAGGAAGAGAGGATGTCCTTAAAATCCTTATAAGCTTCACCCCTACGATTGTTGAGTTTGCCAATCATATGGTTATCTTTAAAAGAGGTTTAAGAAAATGGATTCATATGGTATCATTTAGCAGCTAAAAATCCTGGTTTAGGCTGCATGCTAGAGTTGAAAGGTATGAGGATCATAAGGTTATCCTAGAGTGTGAGTTAAAAATTGGGAAGCTAGCTAGTGGGAAAAATTGTCTTCAATATGGTTGGTCATTTTGAAAAAAATGGAAATATTAGGAATTCCCTATAGCCAAGAATTGGCTACTAACATCTCACTATACTCCCTTTATGATGGGTTTAAGAATTTCTTGTTGAATTTTCTTATGAAAAAGATGGAAAACTCTGGTTGAGTTACAAGGGATGCTCATAATTACTTAGAATAACATCCAAATTAAGCCAAAGAAAAGAGTTATTATGGTTCAAAAGGAAAAAGAGTTTAAGAAGGTTAGGGCTGGCAAGAAGAAGTATATATGTAAAAAGAAAACAAAGAGTTGTTGTCAAAACTTCTGAAAAAAACAAAGGTTGTTGCAAAAGATGAAAGTGGTTGCTGATAACAAGTGCTTTTATTGTGATAAGATTGGTCATTGGATGAGAAACTACCCCAATTACTTGATGGATAAGAAGTTTGGTGCTTCTACTTCAGGTATCTATGTTATATAAGTTAATTTAACAACTTCTTCTTCTTGAGTATTTGGTACTATAGATACGAAATCATGTCTCCCCATGTAGCGATCCAATGATGAACTAACCCTTGCGTGTGGACTTAGCTTTAGTTGATATTGAGTGCGCAAAAACCCAAAATGACTTTAAAATTGAACTCTCAAAAGGCCCTAAACACAAATCAATCCCAACACGCTTACCTTTCAAAGCTAGAATGCTCGAAGCTCTAACGCTCGAAGTAATCGTTGAACGCAAGAATGGAAACAAGCTTATGTTGAGGCGTCTAATGATAATTCCTAATTATACTCATAATTATATGGTATTTTAGGTCATTTTTCATGTAGTTTATTTCATTTTAGTTTAGTTTTAAGTGAATTTTGCTCATTTATTATCATGTGATGCGTTCACGAGTTTTTATAGTATTTGTGTTGTTTTTCAGGATTCCATTGGACTTAGTGTCATTGGACGAGTCCAAGACATAAGGAACATAGCTCCAACCAAGTGAAGAACATGGACCTAAGAGAACCCGAACATATGATGAAGCAAAGGAGTAGAGTTAGAGTCAAAAGCAAGAAGACTCGATCGAGTATGAAGAGGACTCAATCGACTGAAAGTGGCTTTCAATGCAAATGAAAAATTGAAGAAAATGAAGACACTCGATCGAGTCTCCTCTCCTACAACAAATTTAAACTTGATTCAAAATCTGCAGAAATAAGGACTCGATCGAGTTTCATTCAAGCTTGATCGAGTACCTTAGTTTTGGGCTGTTTTTTAGCAAGTGATTTGTCAAATATATATATATATATATATATATATATATATATATATATATATATATATATATATATTAGGCTTTTCTAGGTTATTAAGCATGGTTTTATCATTAGATTATAGAGAATAAGATAATAGTTTTCATTAGGTTTGCTTAAGTTTTCATTAGCTTTCACAAAATACTCTCAAATTCTCTCTAGATTTATGCCTTGTTCTTAGTTTTACGTTGAAACATTTGGATTGCAACTCTACCATTATGGACATAATTCAATTTGTTTATATTTAGTATTTTTGTTTTCTATTCTCTATTATTGCTTAATATTGTTCTAGCATAGATCATGTATTTTATCATTGCTTGTGTTAGATTTAGAGTCAATATGTGTGAGTAGTTCGTTAATATAGGATCTTGATGAACCCTAGTATGAATTAGGTATTGATAAATCCCGAGACCCAAATATAAATGCATAAAAATACTTCTTCTAATCTTTGGTTGGTTTTAATTCCATTAAAAGGCTAGACATAGTTGATTAATGGCATGGATTAGGTTCGTGGTGAGAGTCAATTCATAATCTATATTAGAATCACTGATTATGGTGTGGTTGATGATCAAGAAAGTAGACGTCATGACCATTAGGAATTATAAGGTGTTGTGTTTAATATCTTAATATCGCATGAATCCACGAAAGTAGATAGGATTCCTTTAGAAGAAGCTATTGATACTCAAGAGAGATCCTTAAAATTGTTTAGGATGCATTCGTCTTAGAAATTACTTTATGTGTTGAATTTGCAAGAATTAGGATATAAATCTATATCTAAGTCATATTAGTGAGGATTTGTTGTCTAGATATTTGTCATATATTGTATCTATTTTAGCTATAATTCGTACTCTAGTTTAGTTTAGCTTAATCATTAGCTAGAATAGACCTCCCTTAGTTCATTACATTCCTAATATAAGTTAGAACTAGTATAGACAGCATTAGAGCCAAATAGGCTCTTAGGATTTCTACCCTACTTAGCCGAGTTATATTAGTTTAGGTGAATAGGTTACTTTTGATAGGGTAGCGACAACAAGGTCATCTAACACCAACTTAAGGCATGTAACACATGCCCTAGCATCCAATGCTTAAGTTAGGCGTCCAACACCCATTGTACTTCCATCACCCAAACTAAAACTCATTTAGTTTAGTTCCTACTTTAAGCATTTGACGCTTAAAGTGTTTGACACACAACCTTGAGCGCTCCTCAAAAGAGCTCCTGACTCCTCTCCCCTCCCCCCTCCCCCACCCGAGAAAAATATTCTCTTATTGAGCATTCGATGCACAAACTGGACATTCGATGCCCTAACTTATCGTCCAATACTCATATGCTGACCTCTACTTTCCTGTAAATACCCTAAAATTTTATGATCAAAGGGTCCAAAAATTTCATATTCCAAAACATTGTTACTCTGCCACAATACTCTCTCAAATACTCTCAAAATTTCATAAACCTCACTTAAGCCTATTCAAAGTGCATTCAAGGCATACTTTGCCTTAGCTAATCAAGGAATCATAACTCCTTCAAGATACACTCAATCACGACTCAAGCAAAGGAACTTCCGTCAATGGTATTCACTAACGACCCTTCTAAATTCAAACCATTTTCTTTTGCTTTTGTCTTCTTCTACTTCCTTCACCATCCATCTTAGGTTCTAGTGGTTTTCATCCACTCAAGAGTCTAAGATTGGATTTTTTTTATTGATTACAAAGGATGCAAACCTCTTCTACATGAACATCTCATTTTAGTGTTATGCAACTTTGGTGAGCCCTGCTCAACCAAAGAAATATCACCTTTGATGTTCTCTTGTAATCAACTCCTAAACTTTTATTTCTTAGTCTCTTTTATCTATGATGTGAAGGATTAGGACCAACTCCTTACTTTACAAGGTCAAGCCTTAAAATCCTGACTTTGAACATCTTATTCAATGAACCATCTTCATAGATTGATATCCTCTTAACCTCTCAAATAACCCCTTTCCCTTGAATTTTATTTATTGTAATCTATTTACATTTTATACAAGCTTCTTTTATTTTCTTTGCCTTTGTTCTATGATGAAGAGATTTGGACATCTCTATTCTCTTTAAACTTAAAATTTTAATCTATTTCATGAGCAAACCTTAGGTGTGCATTATATATGAATGTACATTTAGGTTTTATCCTAATGCTCATTCTTTGTTAAGCATCATAAAGTAAACATCGATGTTCTTTTTATTTTAATGTCAATGATATTTAAAGGCTAAAACATATGATTCCTTTATGAACTATACCTTTATTTGGTTAAAGTATGTTATGAACAAAGGCCTCTTTAGACTTAAATTCTCATTTGATTAGTAAATCTACAGCTCATCATCATGCATAACTCATACTTTACATCTTTCAATATTGTTCTTTAATGCTTTCTTTTCAATTTTGCACTTTTAAATTTGCACCTTTATTTCATGAATCTTACTATGTAATTATTGAGTATGCCCAATTTTATCTTATGTACTAATTCAAGACCTATTGAAATGCAATCACACCTAATAAGATAAATTTGAACAACTATAGGGACCCTTAATCTTGTAGATTTTTAACAAAGTGATAACCTAATCTAGATTTATGTGCATAATTCTTAACTTGCTAGACTAACCAAAGGATTGTTTGGTTCAATATCTTTGAAATGAGTTTTGAATCCATACCTCAATTGGCTTGTTTTATTAAATATTTTTGGAAAGGAATTACATATCCAAGGTATTTTATCTCCTTCTCAACCCCTTGGAATTCTAAACCCACCCTACCCTAAAGATTCACAACACATTCCTCTATACTATCAAACCCTCTATTCTACCAAAAAATTGTAAAGTGGTATGACCATTTGAATCCATACCCTCAAGGAATGGACTTCCATACCATTTCATTCATAGATGGTGAACTAAATGACTCCTAAATTTAGAGTGTGCTTTTCCTTTATATTTCCATGATTTCTTGGGAGATAAAACTTATTAGTTCCATCCTAATGTAAATTGTTTGCATATCATTCTTGAGTTGACATAGATTGCTTATTCTTGAACCTTCTCATGGTTTTTAGACCGCTCACAGGATTTTTTTGGATTCAAACCCAATCGGGTGTCCAAATCACCCTTTAAGGTTTCGTGGTGACTCCTTGACCCATTATTTAAGTCGCATAGCTAGCCAATCCTTATTGACACGCAAAACTTGTAGGGCACTAGTGGGGGAGAAAATTCCTTTGCTCTTTATCAAGAAGGGAAGGTTGGGTTGTAAAGAATCAGGCTCCCTAATGATAATTCATCCATCAAATTATCTATCCAAGACCTAGTTGGGTTCAAGACCCTTAAAACTTTCTTACAAAAAAAGCCCCTATAGGTACCAACTATGTTTCTCATTTGTGTTCAAATGTGTATGGACTTGTAGTTTTATTTTATTTTCTAGATTAGTATTAGAGCTTCATAATTGTTATTATGTTCCTAGTATTGACAAAATTAATATCTCAATTCATGTTTTGGATCTTAAAGGTTACTTGTCTATAATAAAGAAATGGTTTCGCTATTTAATTGGATGACATGCTTTTTGCCAGTGCTAATAATTCTAATGGATTGTATTTGCTCAACTTAGATAAACATGTTCTTAAAATAGAAAGCAAGAAACATTGATTAAATGATATTAATCCTAACTATCTATGGCTTTGTCGTTTAGGTCATATCAACTCGAATTGCACTTAGAAGTTACAAAAAGATGGAGCTCTAACGTATGTTAATTATAAATCGTTTGATGTGTGAGAATCTTACTTGATGGGAAAAATGATAAGAACATCTTTTACTAGAAAAGGTGAAAGAACCAATGAAAATTTTGGCCTAATATATATATATATATATATATATATATATATAGTGAAGGTTGCAACTATTTCATAAGATTCATTGATGACTTGAGTTTATATGGCTACATTTACTTAATGAAACATAAGTCGGAGTCTTTTAAAAAGTTTAAAAGTTCCAAAAAAAATGTAGAGAACCAACTTGGTAAAATGATAAAAATATAATAAAATAATCAGATTGTGGTGGTGAATATTTGAGCTAAGAGTTTTTTTGATCATTTGAAGTGTTGTGGGACTCTTTTGCAAAGAAATCCACCTAGAACACCTCACTTAAATTATGTATTTGAGAGGAGAAATTGAACTCTACTATATATATTTCAATCCATGATAAGTCCTACTGACCTTCTAATGTACTTATAGGGATATGCTCTCAAAACTACTGGTGTTTACACTAAAAAAGGTTATAGATAAGACTCCATATAAGCTATGAAGAGGAAGAGTTCTTAGCTTATCTTTTTATGCATTTGGGGTTATGAGGCTTATGTAAAACATTTATTGTCAAATAAACTCGAACCCAAAACCAATAAATGTTTCTTTATATGTTATCTTAAAGAAACACAGGCTTATTACTTCTACAAACGTCAAAATAAAAAAGAATTATTGATAAGGATGATACTTTTGTGGAAAATAACTTTATTTCCAAAAAGATAAGTGGGAGTAATATATCTCTTAAAGAAAAAGAGAAAGTGCAACAAACAAATATAAATCAATCCATATTATGAGTAGAAGTACATGGGTCATTGCTTGTGATAGAGGTAGTGCATCCTATGCATGATCCTTCTCCCACTCTTAACCCTATGCTGAAGGAAGAACATTCAACATATGAACCTCCCATTGCTCCATTCAAATCTAATTTGAGTGAAAATTCTCAAATTATTGAGAAGGGTATTTCTCCTGTTACTACCTCACATAGGTCTAGTAGACTAAGAAACCCACCAAAGAAGTTGGATTTCTTGTTGATAAAAAGTAATGAAATAATGATTTTGGAACTTGACGAACTTAATAGCTATAGATTAAAGAAGCCTTGACGAGTCAAAACTCCAAAAAATAGTTTGGAGCCATGAAATCTGAGATGGAATCCATGTTTGAAAATCAAGTATGGATCTTGGTTGATTTATTTGATGTGGTAATACATATTGGTTTCAAATGAGTTTTCAAAGTCAAAACATACAATGATGGAAATATTAATGTTTTCAAAGCTAGATTGGTTGCAAAAGGATTCAAAAAAGTTCATGGTATTGACTATGATAAAACATTTTCACTAGTTGCAATGTTTAAATCCATTTGGGTTCTTCTAGTGATAACTGTCTTTTTATGATCATAAGTTTTGGCATATGGATATCAAAACTACTTTCTTGAACGGTTTCTTGAAATAAGATGTGTATATGACACAATACAAATGCTTTGAGGATCCTGAAAATCGTAGGAATGTATGTAAGCTCCAAAAGTCCATCTATGGATTGAAGCAAGCACCCTAGAGTTGGAATCTTCGATTTGATAAGGAAATCAAAGAATTTGGTTTCCTAAAAATATGTAGAAAAAGGTTAGTGGGGAATATCTTAGTATTCTTGGTTTTATATATAGATGATATGTTGCTCATAGGAAATTATATTCTTACGCTTGACTCTGTCAAAGAATGGGTAAAGTATTTCTTCTTTATGAAATACCTTAGAGAAGCTGGGTATATATTGGGATCAAGATCCATAGATATAGATCTAAAATATTTATTAGATGTAGTTAAAGAAATTACATTGATATGGTCCCTACTAGGTTCAATATGCATGAAAAAGTCAAAAAGAGGTTTCCTCCCCATACAACATGGTTTATCGCTAAGCAAGACTTAATGTCCTTCTAATAAGCAAATGAGTATTCTACCTTATGCCTTAGCTATCTATTATGTATATCATGATCTATATTTGACCAGATGTCTCATATTCTTTGAGTATGTGTAGCATATTCCAATCAAATTTAGGTGATGCACATTAGAGTACAACCAAGAATATCCTAAAGTACTTGAAAAGGACTAAGGATCATTCCTTAGTGTATGGAGGTGAAAGTGAGTTAGTGGTTAAAGGTTACACATATGTGAGCTTATAACAAACAAAGATGGCTTTTGATCTTAACATAATTTTTATCTTTCATTGAATGGAGGTGCAATGAGCTGGAAGAGCTCAAGGTAAAGCATCAAAGATAATTCTATAATAAAGGTAGAGTACATTGGTGCAGTAGATACCACAAAGGAAACTATTTGGATGAAGAAGTTCATCTTTGAGCTAAGTATATTTCCTAATATTGCAAATAAAATTTTATTTGCATTGTGATAATAATGGCGCTATTACTCAAAGTGAAGGATCCAAGATCACATCAAAAGTCTAAACATGTGCTTAAGAAGTTTTCACATCATTTGTGAGATTGTCGAAAGGAAGGATGTGATGGTTTGTAAAATTCACATAAATAATAACATTGTTAATATATTAAATAAACCATAGCCTCAACCTAAGCATGAAAGTCATACTAGGGCTAAAGTATATTGTAGAGTGTCTTTAGTTTTACGCTATTAAAATTTTAAAATTAGTCACATGTGTAATACATTTGAATATGTTTGTTAATATTATCAATAAAGTAAATGTTCTTATTTAACTTAGGTTTGATGTTAAATAAATTGTTCAAAGTATTCAATAACATTTGATAGGTTTATCAAATGTATGGTTTGATGAATTAAACCCTATTAAGTGAACTAAAGTTAGAAATGTCTATCTCTACTACATAATTAACTTTAGGTAACATTCAAAAAGTGTTATAAAGTACTTAAAGTGTTACTATATTGCTCAATTAACACTTTTATGGGTGATATATTTGCTAGTGCTATATATTATTTTGGATAACACTTTATAAGCCTATAGTAACACTTTTACAAGTGTTACTTTAAATGCCCTTAAGTAACACTTTTTTTCTATGTAATATTTTCAAAGTGTTACTAAAGTATTTCAAATGTAACACTATTTTAAACATTAGGTATCACTATTTCATCTCATATCAATTACGTTATTGTAACACTTTATACATAATTATATATCACTTTTTGACACTAATGTAACACTTTATTTAGTATTAGGCAATACTTTTTCTTATTTAGGTAGCCCTACGTTCAATAGTTTTTAATACCTATAGTAACACTTTTAAAGTGTTACTTATAATTGATGATCATAACTAATAAATATCATCATAAAATTAATAAGAAAAGAATAACAACACTAATAATAATAATATTAATAACAATATTAATTAAAAATATGATGATTATGATATTAAATTTAATAAATTTATTCTATTTAAGTAGTACATATATATTGTTCCTTCTAATTAAAAAGAGTTGTGCATACATGTACAAAAATGTCATTATAAAGGTTGAACATAATAAAAATCCTTATCTAAGATCTCAAAAACAACATTATTATATATACGTTTGTAAAGATAAAAATTTATCTAAATAAACTTGCAAAATATAGTTTAAAAAAAATCTCTTTATTCATTCTTTCTTTAAAAAATGATTCATTCACGATTTAGTTTATAAAATGATTAATATAGGTGTTTCATAAGCTATAGAGACATGGAGATGTCTAGTCATTTAGATAGATATGTATATGGATATATATTGGATAGGCCTTCTTCATATTCTTCAAAATATTGTATTTAGTGGGTTCCTTGAACATGAGTATGACACTATTTTCATTTAATAATTAGTATGCCTTTCTAATTTTCAAACGTTGTACCGTAAAAGGAGGCTATAAAGGGATTGCTCGGGATAGCTAAAAGTTAAGTGGGAGTTTTGGTTGTACAAGATTGCATAAGTCCTCCTATTGAATATAGTTGGTTTCATAGGCCTTTTGAAGAGTAAGAATTGAAAAACGCATGGCTTTTCTCAAGTGGATTAAAAGTGTTAATCATTTGTTTGACAGTTTAAAATCGGATTTTAAGAAATAATTTGAGCATCGGTATGGGTGACATGGGATGTCATTATACTATTAAATTTGGCATTAAGAGACTTTAAGGAGTTTATGGTTACACACTTATTTTTGGGCAAGTGAAAGATTAGAGGAAATATCTTTGACATGCATAACAACAAATATAAAATTAGGAAAAATTATGAAGATAATATATTCGATTCGTTTAGGTGATCATAGCATTTTGTAGAAACCGACTATGATTTATATATTAATAAGCTTATGTTTTACTAACTTTAATCGAGTTATATGAGGTCATACATATAAGTAATAAATTGAAAAAATGTAATATGTTATGTGAGGTGTTGCAATAGAATTAATTAGGCTAATAAAGTCACCTTAGGTCACTCAATTAGCCCTATTATATATATATATATATATATATATATATATATATATATATATATATATATATATATATATGCTTAATAAAAATGCAGTTAGTGAAATTTAAAGATATCTAAATCAATGTCTGTCAAATTTAGGGCAATTATGTTTACGTCTGTTATATAAATGTATATAACGTTTAAACTTTAAATTAAATCAACAATTGATTTCTATACTTAGACTACGTGACAATCTCTTTTGCTTAATCGACAATTCTTTCTTTAAAACTCCCGAATTCTAATTACTTTATATAGAATGTAGTGACAAGGAGGATCTAAACCATACTTCTCCATAGTAGATTCTTTCAAAACAACTTTTTCAATAAAAAAAATTCCTATCCATTACATCCCTTCACCAAAACGGTTAGTGAAATCATCATCACTATTTTTCTTCACCAAATGACTAGTAAAATCATCATAAGAGTTAAATCTTTTTCACCTATTCAACAACCTTTCCTTCTAAATCCCAAAATACAAAATGTTTACACGTGCTTATATTTCATCATAAAAAACTATAGATATAAACGGTCAAAATTAAACCATACTTCCCCAAGAACACTCTTTACTTAAAAAATTCTCTTCCAGGGAAACTTAAACTCACATTCCACATTCCACATTCCACATTCCACGTTCCTTCTCCAAAACGGCTTGTAAAATGATAATCATCAGCATAATAATTAGGAAAAATTGATGAGAATAATCTAACCTTTGACCGATTCACTTTTATTATTTCAACCTTTTGTTTATTTTTTTAATACACCTACCTTTGATCACTCTTTGGTTTCACTAAGCTAGTTTACCGGTTATCTGAATAGCAAGTGAATTAATCAAAACACAGTTTATATATTAATCAAAACACAATTAACCATTAATGTCAAAAGAAAATTTACTAGATGGAAAGTACCATGTAACGAAGTACAGAGTAGGGAAAAGTCTTACTTACCCATATGCACATATAGTAGGAAGCAGCCTCACAAGGAGCTACAGTTGCAACGATACGAATGCCTGCAAAGCTGTAGGTGAAGACGGGGATGAATCAATTGATGCAGCTGTTCGTCGGCCTGAACCAGGGATACTTCCTTAATTTCATACTCTTTCTAGTACTTTTATTTATAAACCTTCATTAGCGAGCCTGTAGGGAACCAGAGACAATACAGACAATACAATCTCATTAATATGTTGCTCAATATTACTTATCCGCTTAGTTACCTCACTTGCAAATCTATTGCGAGAATCATCAGAGCTTCTCAAGTCCACCATAAAATTGCCACTACTCTTTTTATAGGTGTCGCTGCTGTCTTTGCCGTCACCACCACCGTGTCTCCCATCATCCAATCCTCCGAGAATCTCTCTCCTCTTCTCGTTGTTGTTTCCATTGTAGTGTGGGAAAGAGTGCAGCCACCTAATGATTAAGAGGAATTGTTATCATGGATTCGGGTCCATGGCGATGAATGGTCTTGGTCTCCCAATGAAGCAAGAAAGATGGGGAAGAGTAATTAAGCATAAAATAAGAAAAACGGAGAAAAGTAAACAGGGGAAGACTATAAGTAAGCAACCATAATAGTGGTCAAATAGTGGTCAAATATATGTATATTAAAAAATAAATAAATAAATTGGATTAATAAAAGTGAATCGAACAATTATTAGATTAGTCGCGTAAATTTTTCCTAATAATTATTATAAACTTTGAAGAAGTATAGAAAATGAGAGAACAAGACGCAAAAATACAAATAAGCACAGACCAACGCAACAACAGCATATACCCCGCAAAGCGAGTCCACACCAAAGCGAGTCCACACGGTTCCTACCCACTCACCCAACTTTAATCTCAATAGTTTTCTAATTTGTTTGGCTTCTAATTAAAGCTTCCCCCCTTTCCTTAACTCATCTGTCATCGTCCCCTCACTCTTCCTTCACCCAAAAATACACAGCAAACACTCAAAAAATATTCGAAATATTTCCTCTCTCTCTCTCTCTCTCTCTCTCTCTCTCTCATGCAGTGCTAATCAAGGTAAGGTAACGCCCCTTCTTTTCACCCAAAAGTAGGGTTTGTTTTTCGATCATACAACTCATTCCGGATGTCACTTTTCCCCCTTTTTATGCTTTTTTAAGATCTGGCATTTTTTATTTTTACTGTTTTTAACTACCCCTTCTTCCCTTTCTTCTCAATCTTTGCTTCAATTTTGGGGGAGTTCTTCTTTTATTTGAAAATTTTCAATTAATTTTGGGATTCCCCTTTTTTAGGGTTTTCAAAGCAAATTTCATTCTGGGTATTTTTTTCAGTTTTTTTCCAGAATTTTTGCAGCTTCCTGCAATTAATTTTGTGGGGTTTGATTATTATTTGCTTTTGACCTAATTAAAGGTGGAATTTCGCAAATTTTTTTATAATTTTTCATATTTTTGGGGGGTTTTAATTCGTGAATTTTGTTCTTGATGGACGGCACTTTTCTTCGACGTGATTTAGTGGTGAGGATCAGTTGATCCCCTTTTTTTTGGGTTATGAATTTGTATAA
Source organism: Dysphania ambrosioides (assembly GCA_026401315.1). Lineage (NCBI taxonomy): Eukaryota > Viridiplantae > Streptophyta > Magnoliopsida > Caryophyllales > Amaranthaceae > Dysphania > Dysphania ambrosioides. The sequence continues at coordinate 27,463,847 of CM048658.1, read as the reverse complement.
ATTTTCATGTTTTGAATGCAATATTTGATCAAATTATTGGGTCTTCTTTTAACATTTTATAGTAATTAATTTGTTGTTGATTTATGTGCTTATTTATTTATGGTAATTAAATGGACTGAATTATGGTGTGGCTTTTTGGAATTTTGTGTGTATTCAAATTGTATGATATTTAATTTTATTGTATGGCTTTGTTTGTATGTCCCGTTTTGACGTTTTCATGTGAATTGATTCACAATAATATGAAATGATTAAAATTTTGGAGTCGGTGGTTGTTAGGCACATGCACCGCCTCCTGGCCACTTTATACGGTTGAAAGGACATTCTCAAGACGATTTGAGTTTGAGAAGGCCAACATCAAGAATGCGGCGGTGGCTTTGTTGTACTCATGTTGAAGAGTCGTACCCTTCGAACGATGAGCCCCTTAAAAGTCCGAGGAGCAATGCGGAACGTATGTTATATCTATCTGTTTTCTTGATTGTGTTTTTACTTTTCATGGTAACGTTCTTCAATGTTGATTTGTTAGGTTTTCGGAGACATAGGGTGGTTGTCATGTATAACGGGAGTCAACATGAGGATCCCTAGTGTATATGTAAAATACTATTGATGAATATATTGTGGTAATATTTGCACTTTTTGTGGTAAACTGTTTCAATGATTGGAGGAGGGTGTGCTTATGTGTATAATGGGAGTTGATGAGCTTTTTTATGAAACATGAAGATCCCTAGTATATGTGTAGAGTAACCTTGATGAGCTCGCCGTGTTGATGTTTGTTAGGTGAATGATGGCATGCTAGGTTTCATCATAAGTGACTGAAAGTTCTAAGGTCTTCTTTTTTGTGCTGCTTTTTATTCAGTTTTATGAATTTGCTAATGCATATGGAGGTTCCCTTGTAGTAGGAATTCTTTTCAATATATCTTACATAGGGTTTATGCTGCCTGTCACATTCTTAGATTTGAGGCTAAGATCACTGTCTGAAATGTCTGCTATTAACATTGTACTCTGCTTGCATGAACTTGATCCTGGCTATTCATTTTTCCTCTGGTGGACTTGAATATTTGAATATTGGGGCTTGTTTTGTTGTTCCGGGACCTGTAGTTTTGTGTCTGCGTTGGTACTCGCCCTTGATTGAAAGTTAGATTTTAAGGACTTGTGTGTTGTGCTTTGGATAGACTTAGTGGTCTTTTTGGGAATTGTCATTTTTGTTTGGATTCGGTGAAATCTATTGTTTGGATAGTGAAGTATGAAGTTATGAAATTGGCCCCAAGTAGTGTAGTTAGGAAACCCAAAACAGTCATAAATTCATCAATCATCTCCACTTTCCTATTGCTGCTGCCTCTTCTTCACCTTTTGAGTCTTGAGCTTTCTCAATTCACCACCAAATTCTCTGTCATGGGAACTCGTCCTTCCTTAGTAAGAGGCAGTTGCGAACAAGCACAATTGAATACTCTGACATTACAGGAGAAATTTTTGAGAATTTCTGGAGATATGGGAAGTGGTTTAGTTTTGGTATTTTCATTCAATGTTTTTTCTTTATATTCTGATTTATGGATTCTGTTTGCTTAATGAATTTCTACTTCCCAAACATTATTTGGACTTTGGAATTCTCAAATTCGAATTCTTAGTTCTAAATAATAGATTTTAAAATGAATGTCATAATTTGACAATTCTTATATTGAAATTTTGTTTTTGAAATGGGAATGGAATTCGTAATTGCTGCCTTGAGGATTTCTATAGTTTTTAGATCATGTTGGTTTTATCTATAATTGGTATTAGATATCATGTCTTCTTTATGAATGCATTTTTATCTAGTGATATGGCTACTTCAGATGCTTTATTTTTCACAGGGGTGACATTTTTCCAGGCTTGTATTCAACATTGATACCATATAGTTCCTTTTGTAATTAAATGCTTTTAACTTGCAGATAATTAAGGATTTGAATACTTATTTTTATGGATCAGAATTGTTATCATGTATCTCTTCTTGTGCATTAAAATTGCTAATGTAGCGAAATTATTGTCTATGTGGATCTTGGTTAGTGTAATCATTAGCAATGTAGTGGGTAATATAATTTCTAACGGCTTGCATTTATGACCTTATGGGTTTAAACCCCAATTGTGAAATAGCACAATTAAAGTGTGTAGTGGTGTAACTAGTTGCTTGGATATTTACATGTTAGTGACTTAGTGATTGCCAAGCCTTTTTGTATGGATCGGAATGTTAGTGTTTCAAAAATGAGCATGTTAAGAAAATGAGTCTAACAAAGATGCGTATATTAAGGTGGATGTGTGGGAATAACTTAGGGATAAAATTAGAAATCGGGTTATCTAAAAGAAAAGTTGAAGTAGCGAATATTGAGGATAAGCTAAGGGAGAATCGGTTGTGTTGGTTTGTGCATGTTAACACTGTTCAATAGGTAGGTGGAGAAGGTGGAGAGTTGGGGCAATGAAAACCTAAACGATAACTTGGATGGATAAAGTTAGTTGGGATAATGGTCTAATGGAAACCTGAAAGATAACTTGGATGGATAAAGTTAAGGCATATTTGGAGAAAATGGATTTAGAAAATTTGGCTCTAAATAAAAGAGAATGGAGGAGGAACATTTTGTGGATGATCACACGAGATTTATTCATGGTTCATGTATTTGGGATTAAGGTTGGACTTTGTTGTTGTTGATTGCCCCGATAAAAACAGTTTATGCTATTTAATGGCAGTTATATGCAATTGTGCATTGGTCTAGTAGAGGACTACTATGCCAACTCATAGCTGTTCTCGTGCTCTATCCAACTAACCTGAGATGGGCAGCCATAAGGACGATTTATGGTATAAAAAGAACTAAAGTCAAGGTTCTGGTCAAATGATTACTGCCAGAGCTAATTTCATATGAGATTGGCCTTGTTGGTCATTGGTGTATTCTTGCTGTCAGATGTACATCTGTCATTTATTTATGTTGGAGCCCTGTAGTTCTTTTTGACTTATTTTATTGCTAATCGCTGAATTTATCTAATATCTTGATTTGAATTATTGATTAAACATTATTATGGACCTTATTTTCATATTTGTATTCAATTCTATGATTGTTGAAGGTGCATTCTTTGCCTGTTTATAAACTATAATTTCCTTGGCTATTTGCCTTACTGATGTATTCCAGTGTTGATTTATGTCAGATATGTCCATGGTCAATGGTAAATTTGGTATTAACCAGGAGTTTTCCTGGTTAATGCCTTAATTGTATTTCATTGTTAAATTATGTCAGATGTGTCCTGGTCAATGGTACATTTGTTCACCTGCCTCTGTCATCTGTTTTCCCCTCCATGATTATCACTAGTTTTCTATTCTATTTATTGTCTGGGGAGAGGGAGGTAGTGGAGATAATAGAGTATGGGAGGTGAAATGGAGATAGAAGCTGCTTAAGATTATTACGATCTATTTGTCTTGAACTTTATTCCTTGAAAATTCAGTGAGTAATATTGTTGTGCTTGACAGATTTGAGTTTGAATATTACTTCCAATCAATAGCTTCTGTCTCATGTTCAGTGATGAAGCATCAAAACTTAGTTGTTTTTATTGTGGATTTAGGAGCCATAAAAAGCCAGAAGTCAGCGTCACCTATGAAGGAAGATGGGCAGAAGACATCACCTCCACCAATTGAAGTGCCTGCCTTGTCACTGGACGAGCTTAAAGAAAAAACTGATAACTTTGGGTCAAAAGCGTTGATAGGTGAAGGTTCTTATGGAAGAGTGTATTATGCTACATTGGAAAATGGGAAGGCAGTGGCTGTGAAAAAGCTTGATGTCTCCCAAGAACCAGAGTCCAATGTTGAGTTTTTGACACAGGTATGGTTTACTGCAGGCAACTGCTACTACAATCTTTTGGCCTTTACTGCCTGTTATGCTTTCAATCTAACCTGCAGGTTGTGTATTGTTATTTATAGGTTTCTAGAGTCTCAAGGTTGAAACATGAAAACATTGTTGAGTTGCAAGGCTACTGTGTAGAGGGAAACATGCGGGTGCTAACTTATGAATTTGCTACCATGGGATCTTTGCATGACATCTTGCATGGTATTTAAATAATTGCCTCATTATGTTATTTTTAATAAAAATTTTGAAAATTGGATTTGAAAATAATTTCAGAACCCTTGTAGGTAGGAAAGGTGTGCAAGGAGCTCAACCTGGTCCAGTGCTCGACTGGATGCAACGAGTAAGAATTGCTGTTGATGCTGCAAGGGGATTGGAATACCTCCATGAGAAGATTCAGCCTCCTATTATTCACAGAGATATTAGATCTAGTAATGTCCTCTTATTTGAGGATTTCAGAGCCAAGATTGCAGATTTTAACCTCTCTAACCAGGCTCCTGATATGGCTGCTCGTCTTCATTCCACCAGAGTTTTGGGCACCTTCGGCTATCATGCACCAGAGTAATTTTCTTTCCTTTGTGTCTGTGGTTTGTTTATAATATGAAACTATTACCAGGGATCGTAAGTGTCTTTCCGTTATTATGTTCACGCCTGTTTTCCTTGCTAATATATGGCTGCTAGATGCGAACATCTTCTTGAATAATGTCAAAAAGTAACACGTGACCTCAATTACTGATGATTATTTTTGCTAGATTGTAATATCCATGCTTATTTCTTTTGACAGCATCCTTACTAGGGTGGAGGTAGTGTATCCTGATATTGACTGATTGATGAACAGGGTTATTTCTTCATTATTTATTTTGTGACCAATCGAGTTGTAGACCTTTGCTAAATTATCTACCATTGTCTCAGGTATGCAATGACTGGGCAGTTGACGCAAAAGAGTGATGTGTACAGTTTTGGTGTGGTTCTTCTGGAACTTTTAACTGGCCGCAAACCTGTGGATCATACTATGCCCCGTGGTCAGCAAAGTCTTGTAACTTGGGTAAGTTTCCAGAAAGTTTTTGTTTACCGTGTACAATAGTAGCTGAATGATAGTGAAACACGTATTTGACACCCTGTATTTGGCATGTCAAGTGTCCTGCCTCGTAATAGATAAATGTGTTCTTTCTGCTCTCAGGCAACTCCAAGGCTGAGTGAAGATAAAGTGAAGCAGTGTGTTGATCCCAGATTGAAGGATTACCCTGCAAAAGGAGTTGCTAAGGTCAATTTTCTTTCCTTTCCTCTTACTTCCCTCTTTACATTCTACTCATTTGCTAATTGCTAACATGATGTGGGAAATACTCTTTTGCAGTTAGCTGCTGTGGCGGCTCTTTGTGTTCAATATGAAGGTGAATTTAGGCCAAACATGAGCATTGTTGTCAAAGCACTTCAGCCATTACTAAAGCCCCCAGCTCCAGCATCGGCTGCAGTTCCAGCTCCAGAGGCAACTTAACAAAGAGGATTGTCCATATTCATTGCGTTGGTTGTGTTATAAGTTTTCTATAACTGTTTGGTTTACCTTGTTCCTACAACGCTTGGCAGGTTTCGTTCATCAGAGCATATATATCCAATTTTTTTTAATTCGTTCCTACGTTTGTTGATTTGGATGTGAATGAGTTTGGTGTCTAGGAAATCCGTTTAGAGTCTTTTTTGTGCTCTTACAGATTACCTGACTATTGTATGAAAACGAATATCGACGATGCATTCAAGCTCATAATTTGAGAATGGCAGAATGGTGAATTCTTTGTAGTAGTATCATGCTTTCAATTCATTTTCGTTGCTGTTCTCCCAAGTTCTTCTGTATTCAGCTTATAATCATCATGTTGCCAGTCAACTCTTGGTGGTAGTTGGACTTGGCTTGATCTTTAAGGAAAAGCGTAGCATCTTGTGAAAAAGGGCAGGTGTACTTTCCGCAACTTCGGCTAGCTCTCCTCCTTGACTCCAGGTATCTGTTTGTTCTTGATCCACTTTTCACTTTACCTAAGCGAAAAGCAACTCAAGAAAGCAATGGGTTTTTTTATTCCCTCTAGTTTTTCGACGTGGTACTGTTGAATAGCATTGAAATTATCTAATTTTTTTGCTTATCTAATTTGAAATTTTGGATCAGTGATGCAGTATCTTGGATATCAAAATCTAATGGTTGTCCGACCTAGAATCATGATTGAGTAGGTAGACTACTAGAGTGGATGTGGGTAACTCTAGGGTGCTATTTGAAGTTTTGAACTATTTCATGTCATTTGTTCTCTGACCCTTTGCACCACCAAATTTAAACTGATTGAGTTGTTGCCTAATGGACAGATGGTACCTCTTAAATAAATAAATAAATAATTCTCTAATTAACTTTTTGACCGATTCATATACACATTAAAAAATCTTAAAGCTTTTTTGGATGTAGCCTTTGTAATCGTGATACATGTGTTTCTATATGGTGAAAAAAAACACCAAAAATTTCAATTTGTATTTTTCTCTTCCAACTTTGGTTATGGAATTTTTATTTGTGCAAAATTTTTGGGATTGCTAATATAATGTTTGGTTCCGTCAAACCCTCGTCAATTGTCTCTTTGATAATCGGGTTGTGCATTTGCAAAATCCCTAAAAGTAGGAAGAATGAAAAAAAATATTGCCTAATTTTGATTATTCAATACCATGAGGAAAACTAGCATAGTGTAGCCTATATTGGATTTAACTACATAGTTCCTTTTGAAATATATTGGGATGGAAAATATAAACTTGGTACTCTCTCTATTCTTTTCTTTTTTTTTTTTTTTGTATTTTTCTTTTGAAAATTTTAAAATGATCTTCTCATATACAATCATTCCAATTTAGTCTAATTTAGTTTTACATACCTCGAGTGGTATCTAGCTAGCTAGCTCAGCTATGGTAGTTCTTGAACCGCCTTCACCTCCATCGGATTCCTCACTCATTTCCATCAACATCCAATGATCGTTTTCGTCATTCTCATCCTCACACAATCATTGGGTCCTTCTTTCTGCTTGATCTCAATCCTTTTTGCAAACACATATTTCAATGCTTTCGGGTGATAAGCGCGATCTCTTCTCGTCAAACACTCGTCTACCTGCACTGAAAGTAGACTCAAAAGCAATAAAGGAGGTGAGAATTGCAAGGATATCCTTTGCACTTCTCGCTAAAACTAAAAATTTTCGTTTGTGATAATGCCACTAAATAATTTGGAAATTCTCATCGATTTCATGTTGGTAGAAAAGATACTTGTTAATAACATAAAGTAAAGAAGTGGAAGAAGAAGCCGATGTTTTTTTATTTTCTTAGAATTCTAGTAAGTGATGGTATGAATCTCATATCAAAACTTCCGGTATAAGACGATTTTGTGTAGGAACATAAATAATAGCATAATAATCATATAAAACAGATAAAATAGTCTAATATTTCTCTTTGTACGCATCAACGTTGAATGCAAGACCTAGAGTACTATATTAAAACTCTAACAAATTCTCTAAACCACTAGCCTTAACCCCGGGATTGAGAGTAGTCGCTATGCCGTATATGCCTGGGAATTCTGTGAAGTAAGCATACCACTTACTTAACATACTCGTACGAACAACACTAATATGAGGGACATGAAAATGCTAGCTAATAGTGTTACGACGGAAACACACTATAATATAACTAAATGAATGTTATGGTCATAAATTTGGGAGAAAATCTTGGTTGCATGGTCAAAAGATCTTAGAACATCAAGAATAAAGGTTTCGGAAGTCCAGTGGTCATCTATAATAAGTTCCTTAGGCCTCACCCAAGTTTCGTTATAAAGAAGGGTCAAAACTTCACGGTACCTAATGCGTCCTTCAACAACCTATAGGTTGAGTTCCAACGAGTCGATGTATTGAGACACTATTGCCTCTGTCGTAAGGTCTCTCTCCTTACACAAGGTTATATACCTCCTTCTAACCGAGGTCGTTATCTTAATCCATTTAATCACACTCCTAATGTAGTTAAGCAATTGAGTTAACTCACCTAAACCTTCATGAACCGACAAGTTCATAATATGAGCAGAACAACGTACATGCAAAAGTTCACTACTGCTGAACAACTTCAAGTTAGGGTCTCTCTTCAAATAATCAATAATTTGGTTTTAGCTGAAGCGTTATCAAGGGAAAGGAAAAACACTTTATCGAGCAAATGGAAGGTCTTAACCCATCCAGAAATTTCAAATTGTTTTTCTCATTCAAAGTCCTTCTATTTTGGTCTAATATTGTGAATTGGTGAAAAAGTTTCTTGTAATTGTTTAATACCATAAACTTTAGAAATTTTAGTACTTATTTAATACTCAACCACTAGCATAATTTTTTAATAGAATCTAATCTTATTTTTAGATTATTTAAATTTTTTTTATAAAATCTTTATTTTATTTAATATAGTCTTGGTTTCTTCTCGTATTCAAAATAGAAAGGAAAAAAAACGAAAGGAGTATTACTTAAATTTTTAAAGTGTCCTACATATGATGAACTTAAGTGTAGGTCAATCTCATAGCACATTTTGTTTATTTGATAGTATAGGTTCCGTATGTTTCTCTCTTTTACTGTAAATTCATCTTGAGTTTTAATTTAATTCTTCAATCAATTCCTCATTGATTACAATGTCTCAACTCATATTTCTCTTATTTGTCTAGTGCTCCACCTCAATCACTCCCCCACCTCAAGCTGCAACCACCATCTTAGAGTTAGGAAAATATACAAGAATTAGTACTTATTATAGGTGTTAGCTATGCTACATATGTGGGACTTGAAAATTGAGTCGAAATTGAGCTTTCCTTCCTATGATTCCATAAATCATATTATATGAAAAAGAAAAATAAATTAGAATATGATTGAAATATGTCGATAGTTATAGTTATGAGATTTTTTTTTTTAATATTTTATTATATTATGTTAGAATAAGTTTAACTTTGGAAGAATTTTATACTAAACACTAATATGAGTGGTAATATATTTAATTATATTATCTAAATTATATGTTTGGAAGTAAAGTATGCTGAATTCATCTACAAATCAAATCAATATGTTGTATTACTTAAACTTTTAATGTGTCATATGATGAACTTAAGTGTTGGTCAATCTCATATCACATTGGGTTTACATGATAGTATAACTTGATCACTGACTACAGTTTCCAAATCCTTTGTATGTTCCTTTCTTTTGCTATAAATTCACCTCAATTTTTTTTACTTGATTCATCACTTAATTCCTCATTTATCACAATTTCTCAACCCATATTCCTTCTATTTGTATTATGCTCCACCTCAATCACTCCCCCTATCTCAAGCTACCACCACCATCACATAAATCATTGGTTTAATAAATCTTGTAAATAATAGTTTAGGATTTTAGATTTAGTTTTTATTTAACAATTTAATTTTTATATAAAAGATCAATACTTTTAAGTAATAATTAAAAGCATCCCATTTTAACATATATATACATATATTGAGAAAATATTAGTATATTACACATCTTATTCAGGTAACTCCTTATGAACAACATAGTAGAACACTAAAACATAAATAACTCTTTTTCTTAAGAAGCTATAGAAAATACATAGCTTAAGTCCACATATCATCAGCTCTCATTATTTTGAAGGAACTTGCTTGAATACTAAGTACACAATGTAGACGTTTTCGAAACTATTGTAAAAAGTATATTGAGAAGAAAATACGCGTAGAATGCATGGGTTTTGACAAAGATGAAAAACTCAGAAACATTGGATCGACACTTTTGGTTGGCAGTATGCAGTCCTAGAGTTGGGAAAATATACAAGAATTGTTACTTGTTATTGGCGTTTATCTATGCTAAATATGTGGGACTTGAAAATTGAGTTGAAATCGAGCTTTCTTTCGTATGATTTCATAAATCATATTATCAATATGATAAGAAAAATAAAGGGGATTGTTATTTACCGTCCCCGATAATTCTTATATTACCCTTTTCACCATCCTCCCTTCCCTCACTCTCTATTCATCTCCCTAACTCTCTCTAATCTCTATAACTTTCCTCCCCCCGGAAAACCTGCAGTCAGCCAGAAACCACCGCCGCCAACCAGAAGCCGCCGCCACCGGGAATCGCCGAAAATGAGTTATCGTCCCGGAAAAAATATTGCATCCACCGTAGAGAGAGGAAGACCACCACGTGTAAGGGTAAGTTTTTAGCGTTTTTTTTTTTAAATCGCCGGCTGGATAGGGGGCAAGCTGTTCAAAATTTCCGGCATCCTTGGGGGCAAGCCGTCTAATTTTTCCAGCAAACCCTAGGGCGGACTGTCTAAAATTTTCGGCTTGCCATAGGGCTTGCCGGAAATTTTAGACGGCTTGCTCCAGTCGGAATTTTTTTTAAAAAAAAATTATTATTGTTAATTATTGTTTAATTATTATTGTTGTTAATTTTTTTAGGTAATTATTGTCAGGAATATTAGTTAGAAAAATTTGAAGTTAGGAAAATTAGTTAGGAAAATTATGGAAATTAGTATGTTAAGTTAAGTTAGGAATATGTTAAGTTATGTTAAGTTGGAATATGTAAGTTAAGTTAATTTAGGAAAATTAACATAGTTAGGATTATGTTAAGTTAGGAATATGTTAAGTTATGTTAAGTTGGAATATGTAAGTTAAGTTAATTTAGGAAAATTAACATAGTTAGGATTATGTTAAGTTAGGAATATGTTAAGTTAAGTTAGGAATATTAGTAACATAGTTAGGAATATGTTATGTTATGTTAATTTTGAATTTTTAAGTAAGTATTTTAAGTTTTTGAATTTAAGAAAATATTTAAATTTAGGAATATTAACTTTAATTAGGATATTTTAAGTTAGGAAAATTAGAATTTAGGAATATTAACTTTAATTAGAATATTTTAATTTAGGATATTTTAAGTTATTGGTTTAGGAATATTGACTTAAGAATTTAGGAATTTAGTTAGGAATATGGTATGTTAGAAATATGTTAAGTTAAGTTAAGTTAAGTTAGGAATATTATTAACATAGTTAGGAATATGTTATGTTAGGTTAATTTTGAATTTTTAAGAAAGTAGTTTAAGTATTTGAATTTAGAAAAATATTATAATTTAGGAATATTAACTTTAATTAGCATATTTTAAGTTAGAAAATTAAAATTTATGAATTTAGGAATATTAACTTTAATTAAGATATTTTAATTTAGGATATTTTAAGTTATTGATTTAGGATATTTTAAGTTCTCGTCGTCGATTACGAGGCAAGAGCAAGAGAGTTGATGAAGAGGGAGGGGGGTTTGAGGAAAGAGAAGTATGCCATTGTGTTCGCATAAAACATATTTCTCCTTCTTCAAACCCTCCTCCCTCTCCATCAACTCTCTCGCTAGTGCCCCATAATCGGTGCATAGATATACGTTGTCAAAGAGAGTAATAACTAGGAAACTGTTGCTTTAAATAGGGTCTTGTATATGCTTTGATATGTTAGTTTTAACAAACTTACTCTCTAATATGATGACTTACTCTCATTATTATCAAATATATACGTTCACAACAATATTATCAAATATATACGTTCACAACAATATCAACAATATTATCAAATATATACGTTCACAATAATATCAACAATATAGGTTTAGTTCATGTTATAAACTAGTCAAATTTTGCCAAAGTCCTACTCGTGACTCATACAATTGCTCTCAACCTACAACACTATGATCTCGTACCTGAAACCACAAAGTATATATGAGCGGCATAGGACAGCCACGAGATAGAGTTAATCTAATGTAATGCTTGTAGGTACCGAGGTGTGCAATGCATATCTCCCTTCGTGGCTGACTAACGTTCACGGGTGTAGACCATGGCAATACAGTCATTCAAGTATAAATAGATCCATCTAGCCCAACAGTGAGAAATATGACTGCACAGTTCTAGAACTGCACTATTAGAAATCCATAGAGCAACTCCCTCCATACCATGTAATACGAGTCACGACATTGTCAACGCCTTCGTAGAAGATGGATGAGTAAATGCCTCGATGCACCAACAACTAATTGCATATGATCTTTTGCGCTTCGATCCAATTCTCCTCGCTACCTAAGAATAAGTCTTCCACCACTCGAAAACCACAGTTACCATCACCCCGAACGTCGAGATAGTCAATTACGTATTCAAGCATGATCACCTGAATCTTATCCATGTTCAGGTATGCTGTAATGTTTGCATGACAACCTGACATGTTCACAGACGACATAAAACGTCGACCACGGCTAGACGTCATACGCGAACCTCGTCCATGCCCTTGACTTGAGTACTCCCATGAGAATTGTTCACGGCGTGTGCTAGGTCGTCCTCGGTTCGACATCCTCGGCTCGGGTTCTACGTAACCCGAATCCTCTAGATGGAGCTGTGCGTGGATAATCCTAGACACATGACAAAGAACAACAGGATCACTTTCCATAACCTCACTCACGAGCGACTGAAAAAATTGCACGTCTTGCGTCGGAGAATCAGGTTCGATAAGCACCCGCGCTATCGACTTCATTCTCCTCTATTGTTCTCCATAATTAATGGACTTGCTGGAATTTAAAGAACTGGTTGTCCGTGATAGTATCGTAAATCTGACATGCGCATGGTATCCCGTGGCTTGTCTGGTACGCACAACCACATAGATCATGCACTTCATTACCCAATGATTTCATCCGCTTCTCTACCTCAACCAACAACTCTAAGAAATAGTGGGATGTCCGTCCACCCAGATGCTGGAACGGAATGTGTCGATGCTGTTGGCCATGTGAACGTCTCGATGCCTCGAGAGTTTGTCGAATCTCTATTAGCTGTGCATCAATGGCTTTGTTAATTTTACGCCAAACAGTATCAAACGACCCGTTAGAGTATGACAACCAACTCTTTAGCATAGAATGAGCACTCTCAACCCGACAGTTAGTTGTATTCCCAAAATGAAGTTTCTCATTCATCCACCGCTTCACAAAATTCTCGGCGTGAACGAGCCATGTACCCTCCAAGTACGTGATAATAGCAGGGAATGCAGTTCCCCACGACCCATAAAAACTCCTATGACATGATCATAATCGTCATGAGTCTTTGCTTCCATGATACTTATTCCTTGCTTGAATCTCTCCCCGACCTTCTTATCTCTGCAAATTTCACCAATCCTATTCTCCACATCCATGTTGATGTGCCATGTACAGAGTAAGTTTGCAGTTCTGGGAAAAACCTCACGAACAGCAGTCATCAGCCCTAATTCCCGATCAGTGACAATAGTCCATGGAGACAAGTCATTGCCATACAACATCTTCAACTTATCTAATACCCATATGTAGCTACATGTAATCTCGTCATAAAGGAATACATATACAATCAGGAAATTCTTGTTGCACGGATTGACACCGCATATCTCAAACAAAGGCATCTTGTACATGTTCGTCTTGTGAGTGAAGTCCATGCCCAAAACCCATGGATACGTACGTAACAAGTTTGCAGAAATAGGATGCGCCATAAACGCATGGGTGACAACATTCGTTTCAGGATCAGAGTGTAAAAATTTCACGTAGTTGCTATCAGTAGCAAGATGAAGGAATTGACTAATAAAATCCCGTCCCCAGCCTCCTCCCGTCTCATCCTATCTCTGAAATTGTAGATATGTTGTGCATTCAAATGATCTTTGAGAAACTGGGAGTTCACCGCAGCCAAAATAACCTTAGGCTTCGCTTGAGCCACAAACATATCCCGAACCAACTTCTTCGCTACGGGGCTAAGACCACTCATCTGTCGATTTCCCTCCGAATACTTAATCATTTCGTGATTGTGTTACCGTTATCCTCGAGACCGATACTATCAACCACTCATCTACAGAACACGAAATCTTAATCAGAAACTTACAACCACAAGCTTTAGATTTAGTCCCCAGTTATTCAACATTCTCTAAATCTCTATTCGCTCCTCTGCTTCTCTCTCCCCGATTGCATCTCATATACATATTTTCTCTTTTGTATGACGAATGCACCAATTAAAATCCGTGTTGTATGACAACCGATTTAGTCCATGCATAAGCCATTTCTTTCGTTGGAAATATTTTTGAAGTCGTGAAATGAGTGTAATAATTAATACTATTGCCACCAAAATCTCCTGTTGGAACCTATAAAAATAAAAGAAAATGTTTTTTAAAAAATATTTCTTCTCGAGGGCTAGCCGTCTAAAAAAAGGGCAACCCAAGGGCTAGCCGTTTTTATTAGACGGCCAGCCCATTGGCATGGTCGTTTTTCCCCTTTTCCGATTCCGAACCAAAATTTTTACCTCCGGCGTTGTCGACAACGGCCCATCCATAATTTCGGTGATTTCTGATATCCTGAAAAGCAGTTTCTGACAACTCAAAATCGATTTTTCGGCCATCGTAGAGGTCTACGACTGGTGATCGAGAAATTTAGTGGAATTTTGTCATTGTTAAATTTTACGAGAAAGTGAAGTGAAAAATAAGATTTAAAGCATAAGATGTTCGATTTTATTTAAAATGAGTCAAAAGGCAAAATCGCCATTCAGGGAACCGATTTTATCAAATTCGAGGCAACATTTAATGCTAAGTATTACAAATATCTATCGATAGTTATAGTTATGAGATTTTTGAATCTTTTAGTCTATATAATATATTTGAAAGTAAAGGATGTTAAAATCTGTATGACAAAATTATAAAAACTTTATATTTTAAATATTTACATTGAAACAAATCCAACAAAATCTCACCAAATATATTATTTATCATCAAAATTTTTAAACTTTGACTTAAAAATGAAAATATAACAAACATCTAGAAACAAGAATATTTTCCTTGGATTTTTTGTAGAAAAGCACCTCAGTAGAGTTTTTATTCTCATTGACACTCTTAAGTGCAAATATCAAATCAAAACATACATACTTTCCAAATTGTATTCTCTTAGATACCCCTAGTCTCTGTTGGTCACAAAAATTTATGATAATAGTAGATTGACTACCATGAGTGAAGATTCAATAGGAGATAAAAAGGATCAAAATACTCTAGAGGGGGGGGGGGGGGGGGGGAAGGGGGTGAATAGAGTATGGTAGATTTTCGCAATTTAGGTGATCAAAGGCTTTGAAACGATTTATCGATGCGGAAGTAGAATAGGATACGTTTCAAGGGCTTTGATCGATTATCAGGATTTGCTTTGTATACGAATATGATATAGTAAAGCGAATGAAGAAAGTAAAACGAGTTTAAAGGGGACAATGATTTGTTACGAAATTCGGCAATGTGCCTACGTCTCCGCTTAGGGTTTCCTACCCGTAGGATTTAACGATCTTTATTTCCTCCTTTAGAGACCTAAAGCCACCTTCGAAGATTATCACCCAATATTCTATACCGTAGCTTTCCCTAGCTACTCCCTAGCGTCTCAATTCCTAGAAATAAAAATCTCCTTTCTTTTTCTGAACCTTTGAGTATTATAAATCTACTCAAAGTATGTCTCTCTTTTCTTTTGATGTTTTTCTTTTTCACACAAAGAGACTTTCTTTACTTTTCTCTCAATCTAAATTACAATTAAGATATATATTTCTAGAGAGGAAAGTGTTTGATCTTTCAGCAACTTGTATTGAGTATCTCATTGAGGAACTTCTTTTTCTTTAAGCTTCAGCTCACTCTATTTAAGGAGTGACTTCGCAACGAATAGTCTTCAATATTTTCAACACTATCGTTGCCCTTGAATCGGATGTTAGGACTTTGACTAACTACTTCAGAATTTGTTCCGTGATACTCGGGCAGTTACTGAAGTCTGTTTCAAAGGTCTTAACCGGGTAGTCGTTGCAAATTTGAACGAGTCTTTCTTATTTTGAATTGCACGATCAATATCCTTTTGAATGGGGACAGCTTCAACAGAATTTGTTCAATCCCATGAAGCTAGGAATACTTGAATTTCAAACTTATCTTTAAACCATTTGAATTTAAACTAAAACCTTCAAGAGTCCATCATTTAACTACTTCCTTGTTTTTACGAGAAGTTTAAGCAAGAATTCAGCAGCTTGAACAAGTTGAATTCTTCGACTATATCTGGACAACAAGCAAGTAATCCAAGCCACAAAACAAACAAATAATGCAAGTAATCATATAGTAACATAGTGACCATGTTTTATGCATGACATATTCCATGAGGGACTAGGCTTTAGCTTTACACTCAAAATAAGGAGGGGAGGAGTCTGACCAGTCTTCATTAGGAACATTGAATATAGAGGCCAAAATACCTGGGGTTAGGGTAATGGGGATGCCCTTGACAAGCGTAGTCAGGGAAATGATACCATTTTTTCTCTTGGAAGACATGTTAAGGTAAAAAAGACGGGTTAACCTAGGATAGAACACATCACCAACGTTTAACATACGGACTAGAGAGGTGGCTTTAAACATGGCAATAGCCTCAAGCTTAGAAGAGGTGAGTAAATCAAGGTCAACTGACTCACAAACACATAGCTTTCTAGACTGAAACCCGTCGGCCCAAATGCCGGCGAGTTGGAAGTTCTTAAACCAAGACACGGGAATGTCATCAATTGAAGAGGAAATTGACTTAGGTATAGAGGAAATTGGGGAAGGGGATAATACCTTAGGGCTGACAGGGGGAGGAGCAATTTTTTCGACCACTGGAGGAGAGGGAGAACGCACAATAGGAGACTCAGGAACCTGGGGAGGTGGCTCAATAGGCACCTCAGGGGCTGGGGAAGCAGGAGAGGGTTCAGGCAAAGGAGGGAGTTATGGGGATGAAGGAGGAGTAGGAGAAGCTGATGGAACAGAGTATTTAACAGAGGCTACTTCCCTCTTAGCTTTGCGCCTGGGCATAGCACGAGTTCTCTTAGGAATGGGTTTGGGGCCGATTGATTTACGTTTGGGGGCCATTGGAGATTTTGAGAAAATGATAGAAGAGGAAGGAAGAACAAGCAGTGGTAAGGTTTGGTGAAAGGGACGGATTTAAATAGAAAAGAAAGGGAGTATGGGGAAGGCAAAAAGATGAGGACAAGGTGTGAAACGGTCGGTTGGGAGGAGTTTTAGAAGCTTGAAACGACGGCTCAAGGAAATGATGACTGAGGCTAGGTACAGGCTAGGTACACAGCACGGCAGTCAAGGAAATCAAAAACAGATTTTGAAATCAGTCAAAATCGAAAGAAAAATTTTAAAACAGAATTTGAAGAGTTTTAACAAAGTAAAAAGACTGAATTTAAAAAAAAAGACGGAAAAATTTAGAATTTTAAAAAGATTAGAACTTTCGATAAATGAATAATTATTTATATAATAAGTACCCATTTATGAATCCATTTGAGACACGACACACATACAAGAAGGGGATATAGTATATCTTACTAGTAGGTTCATGCAACAAGATATAAGATATACATGCAGTAGTTATATAAGATAGACATGCAACAATATTTATGTACGTGACAAAGTATGCATGCAATGTTAATAGCTAAGTATGCATGGAAAAAGGAAATACTTACCATAACTCCCCCTAAGTTGATGCACCTTTATTTAGCATGTCGAGCTCAAAACGAATAAAATTAAAGCGTTCTTCACTTAAAGGTTTAGTAAATTTATCGGCAAGTTGATATTCAGTAGATATGAAAGAAATGTTAACATCACCTTTTTCAACATGATCACGTATAAAATGGTGTCGAACATCAATATGTTTGGTGCGTGAGTGTTGCACCGGATTCTTTGTGATTGAGATTGCACTTGTATTATCACATCTTATAGGTATGCCTTTAAAGTCTAACCCAAGATCACAAAGTTGTTGGGATATCCAAATAAGTTGAGCACAACATGCATCAACCGCAATGTATTCGGCCTCGGCTGTAGAGAGAGCAACTGAATTTTGCTTCTTAGAATGCCAACTAATGAGTGAGGACCCTAAAAATTGGCAGCAACCGGAAGTGCTTTTTCTATCAACTTTGTAACCTGCAAAATCAGCATCGGAATATCCAACAAGTTCAAAGCTACTATCCCTAGGGTACCAAAGACCAAGGTCCTTAGTCCCATTGAGATATCTTAATATTCTCTTTACCGCACATAAGTGAGATTCCTTGGGGTTAGCTTGAAATTGTGCGCACATACATACACTGAACATAATATTGGGTCTACTTGCAGTAAGATAGAGAAGAGATTCGATCATACCTCGATATTCCTTTTGTTTTACGGACTTACCATTTTCATCTTGATCTAACAATAAGGTAGAGCTCATTGGTGTTTTGGCTTCCTTTGATTGAATCATATTGTACTTCTTAAGGAGGTCTCGTGTATATTTTCCTTGATTTATGAATATATCACCTTTTTCTTGTTTAACTTGTAGGCCGAGAAAGAAGTTCAATTCACCCATTAAGCTCATCTCAAATTCCCTACACATAATCTTAGAGAATTCCTTGCATAAAGAATTGTTAGTAGCACCAAAAAGAATATCATCAACATAGACTTGAACGATTAATATATCCTTGCCTTTGGTTTTCACAAAAAGAGTTTTGTCAATTAAACCTCGTTTAAAATCATTTTCCAATAGATATTTTGACAGGCGCTCGTGCCATGCTCTTGGAGCTTGTTTCCGGCCATAGAGAGCTTTATCAAGTTTGAAAACGTGGTTTGGAAATTGTTCATTTTCAAAACTGGGAGGTTGAGCAACATATACCTCTTCTTGTAAATAACCATTTAGGAATGCACATTTTACATCCATTTGGAATAGCTTGATTCACATGAAAGAGGCAAAAGCAAGTAACATTCGAATGGCCTCCATTCTTGCTACGGGAGCAAACGTCTCTTCATAACCAATGCCTTCTTCTTGATTGTAACCTTGTGCTACTAGACGTGCTTTATTTCTTACGATTTTCCCGTTTTCATCAAGCTTATTTCTGAACACCCATCTTGTTCCAATGATTGAATGATTTATTGGGCAAGGAACAAGTGTCCATACTTTATTCCTTTCGAACTCATTTAGTTCACTTTGCATGGCTACGATCCAATCGGGTTCTTGAAGTGCTTCACCAATGGTCTTTGGTTCTACAAGAGAAACAAACGCGTGAAATGCACAAAGATTTTTAGCACTAGAGCGAGTTTGAATACCAGACTTTGGATCTGAGATGATATTGTCAATTGGGTGAGATGAGGAGTGCTTGAACTTTCGTCTCATCATCAAAGGGGTAGAAGCTGATTGCTGAAGTACTCCTTCAAGACCTGGAGAAGGTTCTAAGGGTCCTGAAAGACCTTCCATTCTATGTTCTGGGTCTTGAGATGAGGTTTCAGGATGCTGAGAAGACACTTCAGGCCTTTGAGGCGATTCTTCAATGTCTTTATCTGACTCATCCACATTCTTAATTGGCTCTTGCATATTTCGGACGGTTTGTGACACACCTTCATTAGATGAACTTTCATCTTCATCAGATGAAAATTCTTCATATTTATTCAGCTTTAGACCTGTAAAAATGTCACTCAAAGTACCATTCTCGGATTCATCAAAGATCACGTGTATACTTTCTTCAACAACTTTGGTGCGTTTATTAAAAGCTCTATATGCTTTGGAATTCAAAGAATAACCTAATAAAATTGTTTCATCACTACGAGCATCAAATTTCCCTAGGTTATCTTTGTCATTATTGTGAACAACGCAAGTACAGCCAAAGGGTTTGAAATACGAGATATTAGGCTTTTTCCCTTTGAAAAGCTCATAAGGGGTTTTCTTCAAAATTGGTCTTATTAGACAACGATTTAGAATGTAATTTGCTGAGTTAACAGCTTCAGCCCAAAAATATTTTGGTAAACCATTTTCTAAAAGCATAGTCCTAGACATGTCCTCAAGAGTTCGATTCTTGCGTTCCACAACTCCATTTTGTTGAGGTGTCCTAAGAGCCGAAAAATTATAAGAAATACCGTATTTTTCACAAAATTTGTTGAAGAGAAGTTGATCAGACTCTCTACCATGGTCACTTCTCACAGCAACAATAGGTAGGCTTTTCATAGTTTGTAATTCTTTACAAATCTTGGAAAATTCTTGTAAAGCTTCAGATTTTTCTCGTAAAAATGAAACCCAAGTAAATCTTGAAAAATCATCAACTACAACAAGGATGTACTGTTTTTCTTTGGGAGATTTGACACGCATAGGACCGCATAAATCAATATGAAGAAGTTCTATAGGGCGAGAAGTACTTACAACCTTTTTTGCTTTGAAAGAACCTTTAGTTTGCTTACCTCTCGAGTCTTTGAAGTCCATTTTAGGAAGTCCACGTACCAAATCTTTTGAAATAAGTTTCTTCATTGTATGCACATTAATGTGACCTAAGCGTCTATGCCAAAGCTTTGAATCGACAGTTGAGACCTTAAGACATTTTAGCCTAGCACTCGAAATTTGATTAGTATTAAAAGCATAGACATTATTACAACGTGGAGCACTAAGAATGACTTTATCGTTCTCCTTGCATAGTACTTCACATTTATCTTTGTCAAAAATAACTTTATTACCTTTATCACATAATTGAGAGATACTAAGCAAGTTGTATTTCAGACCTTCAACAAGGTATACGTCGTCTATGGAGTTTGATTCGAATTCTCCAACTTTTCCAATGCCAATAATTCTGCATTTTCCTTTATCACCAAGAGTTATTGTTCCTGAAGATTGTTCTTTGATTGTTGAAAATAGCGAAGATTTCCCACTCATATGCCGAGAACAACCACTATCTAGGATCCACTTATGATCTTTGTTCTTGGTGATTTCCTACACAATAAAAAGACATCAAACCTTTCTAGACCAATTCACAAATTTGGTTTCATATTCAGGATGGACCATATTAGGTGGCCTAGTCCCTTTTTGAACCCATATTTGTTTTATTTGGTCTCGAAAATATATTGGAAAGGAACTCTTAATAATTTGAGGATCATTCCTTCTAAAAGGACATGTTAATTTGGTATGACCCTTTTTGCAACAATAGAAACACGTAGGTGTCCTCCAAGTATCCTTTGCTTTGACAAAAATGGTCGAGTTTTTCTTTGGAAAGTTTTTATTAAATCCAAGACCGCTTTTGTTTAAGGAAGCTTGGTGAACACCCAACTTATTTAGAGTTGCTTCCGAATGAGTAAAGTTAACCAAGGTTTTATGCTGTTCTTTATACTTCTCAGCCAGAAACTTTTTCTCCTTCTCTAAGTTATTATTGCCATAACTTAAAAATGTGAGCTTTCTTTTTAAAACGGTGTTTTCAGTTTTTAAAGCTTTGACCTGAGTTTCAAAGGATAACTCCGTGGCCTTAGCCTTGTTTTCAAAGGCTGACTGAGTAGCTTTGAGATCACATAATTCCTTTGAGAGATTTTTCGAGATACTTACCTGTTTGTTAAGCCTTTCCTTGAGAATTTTTGATTCAAGAATCAAGCTTTCCTCATTCATTATCATGCTTTGCAAAAATTCAGAGAGAACATTGGTAGGACTTGAAATTAAATTCTTTACAATTACCTCAAGATGTTCTCCTTTTTCGCTTTCTTCATGATTAGCCATTAAGCATAGGTTTGCATGCTCTTCTTCTTCATCACTTGATTCTGAGTCACTCCATGAGGTACCATAGCCTTCTTCTTAAAGTCCCTCTTAGGATAGGCCTTTTTTCTTTCGTTGAAGGCATTCTTTAACAAGATGGTCTGTTTCACCACATTCATAGCATGTTAGTGTATTAACCTTATTCAAGGAGTTAGATGACTTACCTTTATATTTATTAGGGCGGTGGTTGTCTCTTCCTCTTGGAAATTGCTTCTTCATCTTTAATATCTTTACAAGACTTCTAGAAATAAGAGCAAAAGGGTCTTCATCATCCTCATCATCTTCACTTTCGCCATCTTCATTTGAGGCTTCTTTTTTCTTAGCCTTAAGTGCTAGATTCTTTGTTGATGAAGCTATCTCTCCATCTTCTTCATTTAGAGACATTTCGTGGGTGATTAATTTTCCAAGAAGATCATTCAACGACAGAATTCGCCAGTCTTGTGCTTCTTCTATTGCCGTCACTTTAGGACCCCACTTTGCTTTGGGAAGACATCGAAGGATTTTTCTGACTTTTTCTTCATTTGTGAATGTTTTACCAAGTGAATCTAGATTATTCACTATTTGGGTAAATCTTGTGAACATCTCCTTTACATTTTCGTTACTCGTCATTTTGAACAATTCATATTGTCGGAGAAAGATGCTTATCTTTGTTTCCTTTACTTGGCTAGTGCCTTCGTATGTGACCACCAGCTTGTCCCATATTTCCTTTGCACTTCAACAAGAGGAGACTCTATTGAACTCATTTGCATCCAATCCGCAATAGAGCAGATTCATGGCACAATAGTTTTTCGCAATGCTCTCCAAGTCGGTTTGAGTGAAGTCACCATCTTCCTTGGGGATTGGAATGCCACTATCATCATTCTTCATTGGCACCTTCAGACCTTTCTTTATGATATCCCAAAATTTTTACCTCCGGTGTTGTCGACAACGGCCCATCCATAATTTCGGTGATTTCTGATATCCGGAAAAGCAGTTTCTGACAACTCAAAATCGATTTTTCGGCCATCGTAGAGGTCGACGACTGGTGATCGAGAAATTTAGTGGAATTTTGTCATTGTTAAATTTTACGAGAAAGTGAAGTGAAAAATAAGATTTAAAGCATAAGATGTTCGATTTTATTTAAAATGAGTCAAAAGGCAAAATCGCCATTTAGGGAACCGATTTTATCAAATTCGAGGCAACATTTAATGCTAAGTATTACAAACATCTATCGATAGTTATAGTTATGAGATTTTTGAATCTTTTAGTCTATATAATATATTTGAAAGTAAAGGATGTTAAAATCTGTATGACAAAATTATAAAAACTTTATATTTTAAATATTTACATTGAGACAAATCCAACAAAATCTCACCAAATATATTATTTATCATCAAAATTTTTAAACTTTGACTTAAAAATGAAAATATAACAAACATCTAGAAACAAGAATATTTTCCTTGGATTTTTTGTAGAAAAGCACCTCAGTAGAGTTTTTATTCTCATTGACACTCTTAAGTGCAAATATCAAATCAAAACATACATACTTTCCAAATTGTATTCTCTTAGATACCCCTAGTCTCTGTTGGTCATAAAAATTTATGATAATAGTAGATTGACTACCATGAGTGAAGATTCAATAGGAGATAAAAAGGATCAAAATACTCTAGAGGGGGGGGGGGGGTGAATAGAGTATGGTAGATTTTCGCAATTTAGGTGATCAAAGGCTTTGAAACGATTTATCGATGCGGAAGTAGAATAGGATACGTTTCAAGGGCTTTGATCGATTATCAGGATTTGCTTTGTATACGAATATGATATAGTAAAGCGAATGAAGAAAGTAAAACGAGTTTAAAGGGGACAATGATTTGTTACGAAATTCGGCAATGTGCCTACGTCTCCGCTTAGGGTTTCCTACCCGTAGGATTTAACGATCTTTATTTCCTCCTTTAGAGACCTAAAGCCACCTTCGAAGATTATCACCCAATATTCTATACTGTAGCTTTCCCTAACTACACTCTAGCGTCTCAATTCCTAGAAATAAAAATCTCCTTTCTTTTTCTGAACCTTTGAGTATTATAAATCTACTCAAAGTATGTCTCTCTTTTCTTTTGATGTTTTTCTTTTTCACACAAAGAGACTTTCTTTACTTTTCTCTCAATCTAAATTACAATTAAGATATATATTTCTAGAGAGGAAAGTGTTTGATCTTTCAGCAACTTATATTGAGTATCTCATTGAGGAACTTCTTTTTCTTTAAGCTTCAGCTCACTCTATTTAAGGAGTGACTTCGCAACGAATAGTCTTCAATATTTTCAACACTATCGTTGCCCTTGAATCGGATGTTAGGACTTTGACTGACTACTTTAGAATTTGTTCCGTGATACTCGGGCAGTTACTGAAGTCTGTTTCAAAGGTCTTAACCGGGTAGTCGTTGCAAATTTGAACGAGTCTTTCTTATTTTGAATTGCACGAACAATATCCTTTTGAATGGGGACAGCTTCAACAGAATTTGTTGAATCCCATGAAGCTAGGAATACTTGAATTTCAAACTTATCTTTAAACCATTTGAATTTAAACTAAAACCTTCAAGAGTCCATCATTTAACTACTTCCTTGTTTTTACGAGAAGTTTAAGCAAAAATTCAACAGCTTGAACAAGTTGAATTCTTCGACTATATCTGGACAACAAGCAAGTAATCCAAGCCACAAAACAAACAAATAATGCAAGTAATCACATAGTAACATAGTGACCATGTTTTATGCATGACATATTCCATGAGGTGTTCTTTGACTTTCATCACCTATATTTAATCAAGTTAAACATATATGAACATAATATCATCATCAAGGTGGAGCCTTCAATGAGAACACCTCGAAAACGGGTAAGTAGAGGTTGATACATATGAACTGATTTTTCTAGTTCATATGAAGAGACCCAACTTCCCAAATGCTTAGTTCTGCGATCAACAGCCATATGGCATAGTCGAATACGAAATGGATCAGCATATTTTTTTTCACAAGACTCAAACGTTCGAGACATGCCTTCTAACCCTATTACACAATTTCTCTAGCTATATCACACAGTTTCCTGTTTAGCTAAGCCAAAAAAAAATTCTTGGCTCACGAAATTAGGGAGATGAGGATGTGAATAAAACGCACATCACCTGCTCAGTGATGCATATATACATATAAAAGGGGCTAAAGGAAAATAAGAATAAAACTGGAAACCCAAAAGCAAACACAAGGAAATTCCAAACACCATTCAGAATCCTCAAAGCAATTGTCGAAGCCTTTCATTTTCTTTCTTCAAATCCTGAATTTCTTCTGTAAGTGAAGCTAGTTTGTCCATAACTGTATTCATAAAACCTGATACTTCTGTCTGCAAAACAATGTGAAACAACCAACAGCTGAGGGAAAGAACCTGTGCGCCACAACAAGGAAAGAAATATACAGCAACACCCAAAGACAGAACTAGAGTGTTAATTCAGGGCTAGACACCATACCTCTTGCATATGGAATTGCCTTAAAATTTCTATATGAAGGTTCCTAACGTCTTCATGAATAGACTTTTGGAAGGATGAAAGAGTTTCTTGAAGTGTATGTTGAAAAAGTTGAAGGGTGAAGTTAGAAGACCCCTGCTGCAGGTCAGCCTGAGGTGCTCTCTGATGTGAATTTAGTGCTCCCTATGGCAGCAAAAAGGAACTACTTCAGTTTTGGGCATTGTACAAACGTATTAGCAAAAAAATTATGAAAAGGCATCCTGAATTCAAATCATAAAAGTGATTAGTTAACTGATGTGAATACATACATTAATAGATGAAGGCAACCCGGATTCAGTAGTGTATGTTGTATCAGATCTGGCCAACAGACTATTCTGACGTTCTTCCCGAGTTTCAACTCCTGTTTTCTTTGTTTTAGGGGAGCCCAATGAAGAAACACCATCACTAAAAGATGCAGAAGTGCCTATCCTCTCAGCATAGGTGGGTCTTCGAGAAGGATTCAAAGATAATGGTCCAGTAGCTTCAGGAATTGTCAGGCCTGTGACAGATTTCGAACCAAAATTCCCGAAAGTACTGAGCGGGACACGTCCAAAAGTTCCAGGTGAATTTTCTTGGCCAGATGATATGTCTTTTGTCCGCAAGTTTGAGAAAAGACTTGCACTTGTGGAGTAAGTTACGGCTGACTGGCTTGAAGATGGATCTTGCGATCCACTGAACAATGAAGATGAAGAGCTACTAGATGTTGACATACTGAAACGTGTTCCCATAGGACGATAATGGGCAAACTTATCTGATGGCCTATCACCACCCCAAGCTTCTGGAGGAGTAATAGATGAAGAATCGTCACTTCTGGAAGACGCACTAGGAGTGGAAAAATGTTGCGATGAAAGGATGTCATCCTAAGAAAGTGCAAATGCAGCAAAATTACGACCTAAATTGGAAATAAAGTTCATACTTACGCTGGTAAATTCAACAACGAAGTGAACTGAATCATTTGGAGATGAGATATTTCATGAGCAAAGAACTCCAACAGAAAAATCTACACTTACACAGAAGCTCAGTAACTTAACTAATAATTGCCAAGAAAAAAAACACCACGCAAGATTTATTATTTTTTTTTCTCTCCATAAACCTTAGAGTCAGTGCAACTTCTCCAAATTTGTGACTTTCAGGTGGAAGAGTTCCCAGCTAATTTACATAACATAAGAATGGCCTTTGTGGAATGATGACTTTCTATGAACAAGCATCTAATAAAAGCATAAATAGAGACTTGGTAATGAAAAGGGAAGTTTGTCGCGCTGTCACCGTCAAACACAATTCTTTCCCATTACAAATTTTAATGACTATAAATGCAATGGTTAGGATTACTTTCAATCATAGAGAACAAACCAAGATCCTATGAAAAAGAATCAAAGAAGGGTGTGTGAATAGTGAAAAATATGAAACTGTGTCAACTAGATAGGGAAGAAGAGCCAACCAATGTCGTGTGTATGAGTAACAACCATATCTATTCAATCTATTGAACGTAGTAAAAGGCATTACAGGACATTGTTATTTACGTGCCACCAGAGCCTTAGCTTCCTTGACTTTCAAAGATAAATCATTTATTTGTCCACTTCACAGATATCCCAGAAGAATATTACAAATGTTCCTCAATACTATAAAGGCATAATATCAGCTGAAAGTGACTGCTATACAACCTTTCGAAGAGCAACAAAATAGAATTTATAAGTAATCATAAATTCATTAACATGCAAGTTCCAATGATCAGAGAAGAAGAAAATATTACATACCTGTTTAGAAGCTGGACCAGGCTTCCAGTCGAAAATTGAGTGGACATCATTCACACTTTCCGGAAGTGTAAATTTCCGATTGGGGAACACCGATATTTTTTTATCACCAGGTTGATCCTTTCTGTTTCCATCAGCCTCATTCCATAGTTTATCAAGTGAGGGAGTAATAGGATGAACGTCCACAAGTGGAGAGAAAACATCCATGTCATCCTTGAAGGTATAGTCCCGAGGAGCATGCAATTTTGGCAATACTCCACCTGGCCTCAATGAGCTTCTATGAGGTGTTTCCTCTAAAGAAGATAAATTATTGTTTGTAAATGTAGCGGCAAAGGCTGATTCCACCGCAGAGCTTGAACGCCGAGGACCAGACAAAGTTGTTGTTAGTGAAATGGTGGATAATGTTGCTGAAGGAAGTGGGTCAGGCATTAAAATTGAATCCTCAACAGCCCCTCCTAAAAGAGCTACCTCAGCCGTACAATTTTTCTCATCAACATCAATAGGTTTTGATCTTTGCCAACATAAACTCATTACTGCCTGATTATTAATTCCAAACTCAGAAATATATAGAATATATGACATATAATGAAGAGAACGAATGAAATAGAATCTTCAAAAAGACTCAGGCTTTATTCTCTTCTTTTAAACTTGTAGGCTCTTTATCAAACGTATTAAGAACTGATTTTATAAGGTAAAATGAAATGGTAATGGACCCTTGTCTAAAATTATGTTTCCTTGAAACTTAATTTTCAAGATGAAAGCATTCCTGAATGAGAAAACAAAACCACCTCCAAAGAAATTCATGTATATAGCGATAAAAGCACAGCAATATTCATACGTGCATACAAAGCTTTATACTTGGATTGTGCTACAAAGTTGATTAGATAGGACTCTAGAATCTCCATAAGATATCCTTAAAGTTCAAGTGGTTACATGCAACACATTTTACGAGCAGATAGTACAAGATCTCCTACAGTCACTCCCCTGGCATGAATTTCAACAGAAAGTTACAGCTCACAAGGTGAAAGTTTTTGGTAGGCAAACAAATTCAAAGAGGTAAAAAATTATTAAGAGCATAAACAGTTTTTTCCACAACAGGGGAACTATTATAAGAAAGAGTCCCCTGAAACAGTGAACACATTGCAACTTCGCAAGGATTAAAATTAAAAAACTTGCACCAGGTTGCAAGCATATTTAAAGTGCCTCTCAGACAAAACTGCTATTTTCTCAAGCATGCAGTGAAGTTGTCATCAAACTTGAACAATTGCCAGCATTCGACCTCCGTTATTTAATTTTCACTCTTTTGACCATTTGAATAGTTTCCTAATCAACCATTTCAACCACAACCAATATTAAACTATTCACACTTTCACAGTGCATAATACCATACTTTTATTTAAACTTACTCATTAGTCATCTTTTTCTCTAAAATGAACTGTAAAGAACTAACATCTAGGGGGTGAATGCGGGGATGCCAAACAATGCACCAGTGTCAGTAAGACGCATGTAGTCACCATGATGAAGGTGCACAGGCATGACATTTGACATGGAAAAAGGGAAATCATCCATTCAAATATACAGAGTCTGTGAATCTGTGATTCTGGCCAATTGAATTATTTATGATATCCATATGAAAAGGAGAGTTAAAAAATTTATTACTCCAAAAATAATGACACACTAATCATCAGGCAATTTATTTAAGTAACTAGTTGGTTATAACAACATATAATTCTCCCACTACCTAAATTTACTCGCTCCATAAACAATTGTCACAATAGATAAGAAGGATGAAAAAGTAGAGAGGAAAAGTTGATGAGAATTCTACATATATGCACCTAATACAATAGTCTTCAGATAGTTTGGTTTTTGACCTTTAAAGAGCTAAAAGCCCTAAACAGAATCTGCAACTTTCAAAGCCACCTCATCTAGAGCAATGCTCTCCAAATCCATCTACAAATCAGATGACTGCAAGACCAAACAAAAGCCACCTCATCTAGAGCAATGCTCTCCAAATCTATCTAGAAATCAGATGATTGCAAGACCAAATAAAAGTAGAGCGAAAAAACTTAGCATAAAAAGAATGGAGCAAGTAATTTGAGGTACCTAAAAAATAATACGGGGCAAGTGGTTTGTGATACTTTGCTGTCTCATACATCAGACGCCAAACCTTTTCAGAAATATCTGGCTCTGCACCACCTAAAGGGTGCTCTTGATTCATATTCAATTAACCAAAACAAAACAAATCTTGGCTCTAACCATGAATCTATTCACATGCCACTCAAAGGCATTGAGGGCTCACAAAAAAAAATGTATCTACCCTCTCTATTAGCTCAGAAGTAATATCATGGGATGTGATTCAGCCTATGCCAAGATGGCTCACTTTCATGAATAAGTTGAGTAATGTTTACACTAATGACTCTAACTCACTAGATATTCAGTACTTAGGGCACATTTTAGCAGAGGCAACATACATGCCTTTGTGTACATATTTGTCAGGGGGTAATCAAGTGATTTACATAAGCCTTCATTCCAGGCGCTTAGGCTCATAGAGCCATAGAGCCCTCTGTTACCAAAACTCAATAGCCATGATAATAACATAGCAAGAACAAATCCTTACAATAAAATCCAAAGAACAAAATATTGAACTGCATATTTGTAAAAAGTATAGATCGTTAAACCAGTGTAATTACCTCTGACTGCCCGTAAGCATGAAGAACAGTAAACGGCTGAGGTTTTGCACGAACATCATAGAAAACAACACGACCGTTGCTTGTTCCAGCGGCCAATATCCAGCCATCCTCTCTGAATGACAATGAAGAAAAAGGGGCTTCAAAAGATATGCAAAACGAGGGCCTTTTTGCACCTGAATCGAAAGTATACAGCTTTTTATCAAGACCAACAGTAGCAATCATCTGCATCATAATCAGCAAACAGATTCCATTTTAGCATATTACTAGTACTGTCTCCCAAAATTTGAGAAACTTCAGAAGCAACAGTTGAGGACTATGAAACCAGACCTTATCATTTGAAGGAGAGAAGCTAAGGCCAGCAGTAGGTGCCGAATGCTGCTTTAACCAAGAGACCTACGAAAAACCAAAGGGTAAGAGTAGTAGAATACAAAAGATGGTAATATAAATAATCAACCTACAAGTTTTACATTTCGACCCACCCAGGGATGCCAAAAGCGTGAGCAAGGTGTCCACCTCAATGTATGTAAAAGGCAGTAATATGTTTTAGTAAAATGTGCAAAAGGAATGCAAGATATAATTCAACAGGAAAAATATAAGTCTGGACTTCCTTAAAGTTTTAGCTGAAATTCAAGAAATTGATGACAGGTTGGCAAGGGTACAATAAGGTTAAGAAAAAAGTTTGAAGACTTCGAAGCCCCTAGGCTAGCTACTGTTCATTGCCCACAGGATTTAAATCAATTTCTAAAAAAAATATAACATACATCAAAATGAATCAAAGCAGAAATGACCAAAAGCAAAGGGACTTGTTAAACCCATAAACTAACAAATACTCTGTATCCGATGATAATGAAGTCAAAATTTATGTTTCAAGTTCTTGAAACCTCAAATTGCTGAAGGTCACCGGGACGATTGCAAGCATTGGACACAATGCTTATGAAGCCAAATAAATGGGAACTTTTGGACGACAAATTGAGGGCATAGACTTTACTGGTTCTCATGGGAATCTTTGGGCATCAAGATTAGCATAGAAACTGAAGCCAGAGAAATGTTTATGACTATCAAAACTGTAACCATCTCAATAGCAATCCTCTTGATGGGTTTATTACTACCAAATTTCTTAATCAATACTCCCTCGGTCCTAGGTTAGTTTTTACACTCTTCTTCTCATCTATTCAGTTTTTACACTTCCACTGTAGGAAAGGACCCACAATTATTTAAATACATCTCTCTCCTGACTACAGAAAAATAAAGGTCCCACCTATTTCACATTCTATTAAAGAAATATCTTATTATCTTCTATCACATCTACTTTTCCGATAATAACAATCTGATATCCAAACAACTTATCACCTTAAACTATGTGCCTTGATGAGTATCAAAACTAATTTGAAAAGGAGAGAATAGCATATTATTTTGAAGTTTAAAATTATACAGCAACGCTATCTTTAAATCAACTAATTCAATTAACAATCAGTGCTAGACTAAATTCAAAACAAACTCCGCATCAACAGATTAGACCTGCCACGGTACCATACCCAACTAAAGGCATGCAGACAATCAGCCCTTAACCTAGCCTCTATAGAAAGAAATAATTCCACCTCAAGAAAAGACAATCACAAGGACCCAGACCAATCCATGATCAATAAAGAGCAGTCCACAAATAAGAAACACAATACAGAGTATTCTACAGGTATGATTCTGCAATTCTGCAAACCATGCTGGACATAAGAACTTAATACAAACGTAAAAAGAATATTCATATTTAAACTAGGACTTCACATGAACCATAGTTACAGGGGTCACAGGTCATAGCTGCGTTCAACGTATCGGGTTCAACAACCCAGTTCACAGGAGGGGCACAACCCGGTATACTGAACCCAGCATCCCGGTTCTGGAGCAAAATATTAAGTTCCATAGCAGAGTACAAGAGGAGAAGAGAGAAAGCTTTTCTCCTCCATAGCAGATGGCAGCAGGGCTTCTTTTGATTTCTTTTTGTTCTTTAAAACTTATATTATAGCTCGCATTCACCATTTTTGACATGACTTATTTATTTGTTCTCTTGTACTGGGAACTCTACATGTAGAGGCCCGTAACCGGATTCCTGTACCATGAACTGGATTGTTCCATGACATGGGTACTATGTAACATTGCGTTGAACTATAGGAATACAAACCAAAAAGGCAACATAACTGTCCCTCGTCCATGTTCACATAAATTCATGAAGTGATGGCACAAATTAGATTTCTGTCTTAACAAAAAGTGATTCAAATGCTACCCATAAAAGTTTATAGAAGAAAAAGGATCAAGCTAGCATAAAAAACATCATGTATGCCTCGTCACATAAACGTCAATACAATACACACCTTTGGATTTCTACCCAGTGTATCCCACAAATGCACGGAGCCATCATCACCAGCTGTAGCCAAGAGATTCCGGCTAGTTCGAGAATAATCGAGCACTCTCAACATCTGGTCTTAACATCAAATACATGAGCATTTAGCACAGCCAATGCAGAAGAATGTTTAACTCTTGATGAGATGGAGAAAAAGAAACCAACCTGTCCATGAGGATCCTTCAGTTCAGCAGATTTAGCACCAGAGGCAAGGTTGTGGACCAAAAGATCCCCTTTTATACTAATGGAAGCCAAGTGCTCGTCTTTGCAATTATACATAGCACTTGATATTGAGCCAGTGTGACCTTTCAACCATTTGATACAGCGCTTTCTCTGTAGATCCCATATTCTCACAACTTGACCACTTCCCCCAGAACACAAGTATCTAGAGGTTTTGTTGCTGAAGCTTATGGATGATATAGCCTCCTGTAACATATCAGAGATATTAGAGTAAAGTCAATGAAACAGACAAAAAAACATCTCTGAAATAAGAAGCAACACACACACACACAACCCACAAAAGAATTGGCTCTCTCAAAAAGACTAATTGAGATGTTTTCAGGGATGCCAACAAGAGAACTGGATCCAGGAATTCAGTTCATCCAAATGAAGAAGTGTATAGTAAATACAGTCCACATAATTTAAAAGAATTGGCTCTCTCAAAAAGACTAATTGAGATGTTTTCAGGGTTGCCAACAAGAGAACTGGATCCAGGAATTCAGCACATCCAAATGAAGAAGTGTACAGTAAATACAATCCACTTAATTTAACAATGCTCTCAGCCTTGGATCAGTTTTGCTCTTTGGTTAAGAGCATTTTCTTGATGGGAATAGCTTTTTTTCTCAAAATCAAACCAATAAAAGAGATAGGAAGCAGATATCTATAATACAACACATCAACATGCTTTTACAGACACCAAACACCCCTCCCCCCCTCCCAAAAAAAAAAATTCCCAAATATATTCAATATTATATTTCCATAAAACAACACATCAGCATGCTTTTACATACAACCACAAAAACCTCCCCATCCCCTAAAAAAACCAAAAAAGGTAGAACGAGTGCTCTTCCTAAAGGTCACTTTCACAATTTAACAACAGTAATATTAGATTAAGCAATATAACAACAATTTTTATAATCCCTAACCTTTACCACCATGGACTAGTAAGGCAAAAAACTTTAAGCCAGCTTTTTGATTTGAAATAATGCTTTTAAGACGTAAAACTAATCAAACAGCTAAAGCATATGTTTTGCTAGTGGCTTTTTCATGGTAGAAAAGCTTTCAGCCTGGATCAGCTTTGCTCTTTGGTTCTGGGCTTTTTCTTGATGGAAATAGCTTTTTACCCAAAATTAAACCAATTTTAATGCTACCAGCCAACAACAAATTTACCAAAATAAAACTTTAGAGAGCTAGTGCTTCCATGCTAAAAGACTTGCACCCAAAACCTTGAAAGAGAAATTTCTCCAACACAAACAAACCTATCACTCTTGATTAATCCATTAAAAAAGGAAAAATGCAGACAGAAGAGGTTATTAGTCTTTAAATGATTAAAAGTTGAAACAGAGTACAGCAACATCAAAAGAGAAGTACTTATAGAACCATATTCATCACTAGTCTCATTCTCGCTTTTTTCACCTACAATGAATGTCCTCCAATCGGCTTTTGTATTACCCCAATAATCTTTTTACATTTCCAACTAACTCAAAATGGTCAAATGACATACAATCATTACAGACATGACACCTACGAAAAACAATTGTCCTAATGAAAAGACTTAACATCAAAATACAGGAAACCTTGACTTGGATAAGGCCTAAAAATTACAGCAACAATATCTGAGCCTAAATCCAAATTGATGAGCTCGGCTAATCACCATCCATCATTCTAATTTAATCCCTGCTTACAAGAAGGTTTACACTCATAAATGATTAAAGGCTAGAAACTTAAGCTTATACAAGCAATTCACTACAAGTTTCACTGTTGTTTATGCTACTCTGAAACACAAAGTACAAAAGAGACTTAATTCATGAGAACCTACGTCATAAAAATAAATTGCAGTCCCACAATTCCACAATCAAATAACAAACTGCGGCTACCAGTACATAGCAAATGGCATCCTCATTCTATACCTTAACTTTCCTTAAAGAATCTCCCTTAATCCAAGCTCTCACAAGCCTTACCACATAAGTTGAGCAATCCCGCATGTAAAGCCTTGTTTATCCTTATATAAAAGTCTTGTTCAAAACTTTTTTCCTCATTCACATATCTTAATCTAATTTTTATTCTTCAGGCTATTCTAAAGTCCAGTATCTAAAGTGAGCCAAAAGAATCATAAGAATAACTGAAAAATCTGATCTTGCTCACTTCATATATTTTTCTCATCAACCCATAACTTGTACAAATTTGTCAGTGTTCCCGGTTACAGGGAGCTCTACATATATGCAAGAACATAATGGACATTCACAAAAGTAGAAATACAAATAATAGTCCTGCAATATTTACTCCAATAACCCTAAGTTGCAACTCAGCCCATAATTCTATTGCCAATATCCCCAAACAATGAACTCAAACACAACCATTTTCAACTCATACAAAACTAAAAATAAAAATACCCCCTTATTTTAAAATTACACCAATTACCCTCATTTCCTACACAATGCTTCATCAACCTGTTCCTCGTACTTTTTTACCCTACAACCTATTAGGTCCATAACTTCACATAATAATCGCCTCAAACAAAAAAAAAACCTGCACAAAGCCACAAAATTTTTGCTTACACCGAGCTCTAGATAATCCCATGAACATAGCTAAATTAAATTATGCTCCTACATATTATACCCAAAAAATCCTCCTCACTTCCTACTCCATCCTTCTTCAACCCAATTTTCATACTCTCTTAGTAACACGGTGTTGACTGAGGGGGGCATCTCCTATTCTCCTTCTGTATGACGATATTAAGAGGCTCAGCACGAGCTTCACCACCTTTAGGTGTGGACATATTAAACGATGCAAGAATATGGTTGCCCACTTTGTTGCTCGTTGGGATGTTAGTATGAATTCTGAAATTGTATGGTTAGACTCCTTCCCCCAAAGTATTAAGGATTTGACAGACATTGATTTGTTTTAATAATATTGTATGTGTTTTGTCAAAAAAAAAGTAACACGGTGTTTACTAAACCCTAAATACACCCGGGAACATAACACTGCATCTAAAAAACTCCCACAACCCCCCCCCCCCCCCTCCCCCCCCCCCCCCCCCCCCCCCCCCCCCCTTAAACTATCAAAACTACAAAATTAAAAGCAAACCCAATAAAATTTAACCCATGAAAATGATAGAATCACCTCAATATTGTCCCCAGATTCGGACCCGAATACCGGAATAGTACCTAAACTCTGCCCACTTTCACGCCAAAGTGAAATCTTTTTGTCATCCCCTGCACTCGCAACCACCAAATCTGTACCAACCCACAAAATTTAAGCTTAAACCCAAATCAAAAATTAAAAACACACACACACAAAATTCCAAAAAAGTTGAACAAAAATTATTCATACTGGTGTGGTTCCACTTGACGGAGTTAACTTGGAAGCCAGGAGAAGGGGTGTAAGAAAGCAAGCAAGGATCCCCGGATTCAACGGAGACGTCGAAGAGCTTAACGGTATCGCCGCTGCTGGTTGCTAATATGCCTAGCAACGCCATCGTTGCGATGAATCTGTGGTGTCACAGAGGAGGAGAGAGAAAGAGAGGGGAAAGTTTGGGGTCTGGAGAAGGATTTTGAAATTTGAAATGAAATCGAGTTGCAGATTGAGGTGTGTGTTGGACTGTTGGGTGGGTTTGTTGCCCGTTGGTAGGGTGTCTCATTTCAGGAAAGGATATGTTAGTTTTTTTTGTTGCAAAAGGTTATGTTATTGAGCGTTGGGCACAGGCTGGGCCGGCACGATGTCGGCTCAGCACAGTACGGACCCGCTGTTGGTATGGCATGATATGAGCTCGCTGAGAGTTCAAGTTTCAGACGTGTCACGAACAAAGGACTAATATAATTGACTCGAGCCCGGCACAGACACATTAGGTTGATCCGCTCACCTGCTATGTATGTTTCTGTCTTCATTTACGTTGGAGCATGACCGCTGATGAGTAAAGCTGGGCACAAAAGGGAGAGAAGACAATACACTTGTACAACTCACCAGTACATTTGTTTTTGTTGACTGTACATTTGTTTCAAGGTCCAAGGTCCCATGAGATTTTCTAGAAGTATTAGTGGGATCGGCTAGTTGTAGCAACAGCTCACATTTGTCCCATTTGATTTCTCTAGAAGTATGTAACGGCTAGTGGTAGCAACGACTCTCAAATGGTTTTGCCTAGGGATGCTTAATCTACGAGCCGATCCTAAGTATTAGTGGGATCAACTCGAGCTCGTTAAGCTTTTACTCGGCTCAGCTCGAGCTCAAAACTTGAAGAGCTTCAAATGTTGGGATTGAGCTCGAGCTCTGTAATCATGTAGTAGGCTCGGCTCGAAATACTAAGGGACATAAAATCCATATTACTGGAGCAAAATGGGTGTAACTTGGAAGTTACTAATATGAGCCTACTATGTTCATAAATGGACTAGATAAAGCCCAACCATACTAACATAAGCCCTTTGGCTAAATTTAGAATTTTGCTTAACCATGATGTCCAATGCATCAAAAAGCATATAAGATAGTTCAGTTAGCAAAGCACTTAATAGCCTAAAGAGTTATTATGTATTTATAAACTCACCTATTCTTATTTTTTCACAACTCTCCGATGTGGGACAAAAGATCGTTAGCTTTGCTAACTGATGCTGGTGGTGAGTGCCTTACTTTTGATCAGTTAGCTTTGAGAGCTCCTCTTTGCCAGAACACTAGTAATGCCCAAGATCTTTGAAGATAGAATTTATACAGCTTTTGAAGGTTCCAAGACCATTTCAGAATCATTGTTTGACAATTTAAAAAAATAAAAACATCAGTGCATGCGCTGAAATGTACAAACCAAGATTCAATAAATGGAAGAAACTTTAAGATGTGCAAATTTTGCATTTCCTTAACCAAATGAAATCGAGTAAACAACTGTATATACTTTAAGATGTATTATGATTGTCTTTTTTGACAAGGTGTTTATTTATTTTTTTTGCTTCAGCTATTTGTTTATATTTTTTTTGTTATTTCTTCTCCTGCTCCCTATGTTTCATGTTGTATTTCTATTAAAGTTCATGGATTAGCCCACTTATACGATGAGCCTGCTTGATAAAGAGTTAAAACCCAAATTGCTTTCTTGAGCTCATGAGCTTAGTCTTGTCTCAATTTTTTTGCACTATTACTATTTCTAATGTTTAAAATTGTGATGGTTGATGTAGTATCCATGGGCAGTGTGCTATCATCATGTTTGATGCTACAACCTGGCTGACTTATAAGAATGTTCCAACTTGGTACCCGTGATCTTTACCAGTTTGCTCTTACTCTTTGACATGATAGTTTGTTGTATTTAGTATAATTTATGTAAGATATCTTAACTTTGAAACTTGTATTAATCTGAGAGTGTCTATAAAATATCCCCATTGTTCTTGATGAGAAGAACATACAAGTGAAGGCAAACCAAGTTACTTTTCACAGGTTGAAGAATCTACAATACTATGAGATTTCTGCAAAAAGAAACTACAACTATGAAAAGCCTTTCTTGTACCATACTAGGAAGCTTTCTGGGTGATTGCTGAACCCATATTTCTCCTGCAGAGTGTTTGAGGAATTAAATTTTCATTAGTTTTTGTGGTTTCTTATGGTACCATCGGTTTGGTTCAATATCCAACATATAAACGCCATTGGTTGTTTTAGGGACCAAAATCTTTACCTTGCAGAGGAGCTTGCTCTTTTTACCCCTTGAAGTATAGATTGACTAGGCTGAACAACAAAAGTGAGTATTATCACAATTTAATTGTTTTATATAGTACTATTTTTTATGCTTAGCCAAAGTAACCAAAAATCAAATGTCTTATTCTTTTTTAATACATTCATATGTATTATTATTTGAGGAATTTGTTTTGTCATTCTCAATGTCTCATAAAAGTCATGGAAAAACAACATTTATTTTTGTTGTGGTTTGGATATGGACCATCATACATGATGCAGTGATTGCTTGATTTGGATTTTACTTGAAAACTTAAGTCGGCCAATTTTGTCAATAGTGTCCTCATCAACAAGGTATTTCTCCAATTTTAATGAAATTGAACAAGGTATCATGATCAATGTTCTATTTCATGGCGATGTTATCTTGTATTTCTGGACAATGTTTCTATGTGGGACAAGCAAAATTTCATCTCTCCCATTCATTTTCCTAGTTTCCTCCTATGTTACTTATTGCATAGATACACACACATATATTTATATAATTCAAAAATAAATTAAGGTATTAAATTTTATCGAGCTAGTTATCGAGCTTTCTAGCCGAGCCGCATCTTGCTCGGCTTGGTTTGTTTGCAGCTTGGTTTGTTTAAGTTTTGACCCGATCCCAAACTCAAATCGAGCTCTATTTGACCAAGCCGAGCTCGATCCAAACATGAATCATAGCCTCATGGGGCATCATTCACATAAGAAGAGGATGAGCAGCTGGATGTAACATATTCGTTTAAATGCATGATCATTTTGAGATTAAATATCACTATAACATATTGGACATGTAAGCAAAGATACTTGTGTATGCAATGAAAGCATGTAAATAAAACTTTTATGAATATAATGGAAGCTTTTTGGAATTTCTAGTGTCCTCTTACTACTTATAATATTATCTTTACAATAATTAAACAAGTCACATAAGACCATCAATGTATACAAAACTCATATGGCATGTAGTAGATGATGGCTTGTAGCACCATATATATAATTTAGGGCATTAGTAGTCTAATGTTATTCAAAGACAGCTAATTCATCATAGAGATAAAATCACTTAGAAGAATTAATTTATATCACAAGCCGAACTACTCACTCCCCTAATTATATGACTCCCTACATGCCTTTACACTCTTGTACATGATAATGGCTGAAGTATCAATGGTCTAGAATGACTAGTTCAATTGTGTTGTTATTATTAGTGCCCATTATATCATTGAGGACCTCTATATGCATAAAACAACTAAAAACGCAGAAATATAACCCAATGCATCACTAAAATATAACATCTAAGATGGATAACCAACACAAAATCATGACATTTAAAACATAATCATGAAACACAAAACATAAGCAAATCATAAAATCATACTCAAATAATATAGAAGCCATAAATCAGTATGATGCTCATTTATCATAGAACTTGGAGATCATAAATCAGAACATGTTAAAGATCATATATCATACAAATGAGAGCATAATCAAACCTAAAATAAAAAAAACTCAGATCGTGGCCATAAAATTTAGAACATTCTCATAAGTCATACCCAACATAATGATTCTCTATGCCAGCCTAGAAGATGAGTAGGACAACCCTAAAAGGAACATGGGGAAGCTTTGGGGGATATAGGGAGTATCTCATAAATCATAATCATACCCAACACACGCACAACATAATGACTTCAAAAATTACAGAAAGTATATCAAGAAAAAACTTTCCATAAAACATCATACCCAACCAAAGCCTAATTAAGAATTTGAAGGAAAAAACACAGAAAATCAACATCATCAACATAACCAACATAATCATCTCCCAAAATCAACAAAATCAACAAAATCAATTAAGATGATCAACTCCAAAAGTGAACACGATCAACTCAAACGTTGCACTTATTTGTTTATATTTCTAAATGATTAAAACTCATTAAATAATAGTTGTATGATTCTTTGTTTATGACTTGTGCCTAGGACATATCATTACTAAGTTGTTGTTTGTTATTATTTCTTCAAATTAAAGTAGGTCACTTATCAATGAATTGAGGAAATATACAATATTTTCTATAGTAGTTTGTATAATATTAAGGAAGCTAATCAAAAGTTTGATTCATATCCATAAACACAAACATTAATTGAAATAAGTTTAAATTCTTAAGCCTTCTTTAGAATATGCCCCATGTATAAACCATGGCCTTAAGGGTTTAGGTAAAACTAAGCGCTATTGAGTACAATAAGAAAATGAAACATACACAAGATTCATAAGGGCTAGAATAAGTAACATAGGTTAGGAACACTTTCTTAGAAGAAAATAAGCTAAAGCCCATTCTAACTTTCACTAACAAAACACACCAAACTTAAATAATAAAAATTTCATCTAAATGAATTATTTGTCTTTTTAGTGCATCTCTATCAAAAAGACAATCCAGAACCTCCAAGTTTTTGTTCCATCAATTTGTTCATTTTATCCACCATATCATCATTGAGATAACGAGTCCATCCTTTGACTTCTCCTTCCCTAAAGAGCGTCTTATTCTCCACAAAATCGCTTAGCATTCCACTCTTATTAACCTCAAGATCTTTAAGATTTTTGATACTGCACAAATTTATTATATCTTTGATAACACCTTCCTTTTCCTCCAGAGGAGAAAATGGCATACCAATAAATTTAGCCAATTTCTTCAAATGATAAATAGGATCCTCTTTCAGGTCCTCATACTTTAAAAACAACACCTTATTAGGACGCTCTAAACTCTGTTTCCAATATCCAAGTATGTGCTCAAAAAATGGCCCATACAATACACGACCATGGAAAAAATCCTCGAAGAAATCTTCAATATTAGAGGGTTGGAAATCTCCGTCTCCAGTTACCCTCTTTATTAAACTTGGATAAAAGTGCCAATGTGACACTAAAGTATCCAAGGGATTTCTACCAATGTATAAAATCTTACATGCGGAATCCTTCATGGATTTTGGAAGGGACTCATAAGGCATGTGTGAATGGAGAAGTCGAGGTGAAGGAAGATCGACAAGTTGTTGAGGACTTGGAATCTTTGGGTTATCACCATTGAAAGAGGTTTCTAAATCAATAACAAGTTCATGAGGATTATGGGAGAGTAAAGGGCTTTGGTTAAGAGGGTGAACAAAGCGATTAACAACTGAAAAGAGTAAAGATTTCAGCCAAGTTGTACCAGTTTTTGGAAAACTAGCCACGATAAGATCAGTGTCTTTGGCAAGGAAATTTTTTTGGAAAGAGAGGATGTTAGGGGAAAAAGAAATAAGATACCAAAAGTCTTGAATTTTAAGGAGCAGGGGTTCCTTACTACCCATCCACTTTGTCGTAGGAAGACATTGCTTAAGCTTCTCAACCTCTTCTTCAAAGTTTGAAGTTTCTACATTTTGGTTTGTTATAGTTGAAGTATCTTCATTTGTTTCAATCTTTTGACATAGAATAGCCTTGCTATGTTCCATATCTATGACTATTTTTTGAGGCTATTGCTTCTTTTACAAGATGAAAAGAATTATACTGATTCAATAAGAGCGCATAATATTTATACAAGTAATGAACTAAACTAATTAGGTATAGGATCAACTAATAAAGGAAGGAGAACTATATCTTAGAAGAGGATATTATACTATAAATTAGAAAATACTCTCCTAAATTGCTGGACTAACCTAATTAGATACATGATCATCTAAACAAGGAAATATTAATGAAATCTAATCAAAGAGGATACTATAAACAAAAGATACTCACTTAAGACATCTCCGGAGATATTCCACATTATATGCAAGATAATATTAACAAGATCAAATCAATCAGGATAAGTTTTGATCTTCTTAGACAATTCTTGGCATGCTTATACAAGATAGACGTTTTATTAATAAGTCTTATATTGGTTAGGAATGTGTTAAGTCTTTGGTGAAAGAGGTAGGTTTTTCTCAAATAATTTGATCTTTCGAAATTCTTTAAGAAGGAATATTACAACTTTTCTATAAATATATTATTGTAATGCCTCCTTAAATCACTAAAAATACATGGTATATTGTAATAATTTCATGATTTCCAATATAAAATTCAATGATAGGGTAACACTGATGCTTAGGATGTAATTTTTTTCAAAAAATGTTATTATATTAAGAGGGAGGGGAAACTATTATAACACCTTATTATTTTAATTGAAAAATTAGCGAGTGTTTGATTGTAACATATATTTTGATTCTTAATTTCTTAAAAGAAAATTTCATTCTCATTTGAGTCCATCTAATCCTTACATGTAACACCATCATAATTCTCTACTTTAACAAATCATTTTTCTCGAATACATAAATCAAATAAAGAGAAAAATAAGAACATTATCACCCGTAAACATGGTTTGATCAACTCTTTAGAGTTTTGCAATGGAAAATTAACTATTGCTATTATAGAGCTTTATTCAAAACACCCAAAGTACTTATAAAGTCTTCCAAATTCCATGAATATATGTAAACCAATCAAAGTATTTTAATATCATTCTTAAAACCAATGTAAAAGCGAAATCCAAAGCCAATAATAATATTCAAAACCAAATGCGATAAAGTAGAAACTCTTCATTTAGGTCCCCTATGTGAATATGACACTTCTAAACATAAAAATGCCACAAATCTTAAACCTTGGTGACAATTGCTCATTAGCAACACAAATATGGAATTGGGTCATTGCAAGTCCAAATTAAGGAATAAGTCATAACCAACAAGAAAGTACACACTATCGACAAAGTTGGGAATATATATGTGATGCATTTAACTAAAACTTAGCATGCATCATCCAAAATAAATAGTTATTTAGAATAACATAACATAGAGTTTATGCTTCAAATTTCTAACAAGAATACTTTAACTTTAGAAACTAAATATAAACTACAGCCTAAAATACTATTGTTAATAGTTTAGTAAGAACGAGTTTGTTGTTTAGTTCACAGGAGACTATTAAGGAATTATACAAAGTTCAAATCCAATACTATTGTTTCTATGTCACTATTATGGAAGTGACGGGATTATATCACTACTAGAGACAAAGATAACATCATCGTGTCACCCAATGGAAGCTTTAGGCTACTACCAAGTGCTCCCATAGTTCAATACACTAGGTGAATTTCACCCTCGAGTTTAATCGCTATCTTCTTTCACTTTAAGTGATTAGTATTTCAAAAGACTTAACCATACTTGAATAAACACAATAAAATACGCTCATCACATAAATTCCTATTTTATCTTTTAATGAATAGTGATCCTAGGATAAATTTACAACACTTTCCTTCCTAGCCTCCTACCTTGTTGAACAAGAATATTAATAAATTTCAACTAACAATACATGCCATAAAACATAACTTTCCTTCCTTGCTTTTCATTTTAAGACTTATGACATGAAAGAACATAAAGTTGCTTCTACTTAACATTCATTACAATTATGAAAATAATTAATGCAATATATTTAACTTGCATCAAATCTTCTTCATGCTTGCATATTAAATATATAAACATATTAACCTTTTCAAATCTACCAATATGCATGCATCCAACATTGCTCATATATCCTTACCAATTCTAGGCATGATACAATATAAATATATAATCAAACAACAATAAAAATTCCTATACATGCTTCTATACATTCATATACTTATAACATATATGTACCATAGATAGATAATGAAATTCTCTACCTTAAGAACTCCAAAAATCGTCTAAGTAGTACTTCTCTCCTAAATTATAAAGGAAACTCATTTAATCCTTTATTTTACGAACTTATAGCAACTTAATATAATTTTAAAATTTCATAAATTATAATTAGAAATCATATTAAAAATCATAATACAAATATTTAAATTTGTAAATATAACCATTACAATAAATTTCATATTTTAATACTTGCAAAGATTCTTATTTCAACAATAAAATGTTGTAAAATAAATTGCAAAAATAAATAGGGTTAGGGTTTTATATTTTTTTGCAATTAATAAATAAAATAAATCAAGCACATGCTTTTGAAAAATAAAAATTGAGAATAGTAAAATGTATGTAACCTTTGTAAAATGATAAAATTGAGGAAAGTTTGGTGTTTACACTAGATTTGTTTAGAAGAGTCCTAAATAGACTAGAAAACTTTTCAAAATGCATGATCATCTTTTTCCTTTAATGAAAAAAATAAATCCTTTTTAGATTAGAAAACTCTTTAAATTTTTTTCCTTTCTTTAAAATACAATATTTTTATTTTTCTAAATAAATACTTTATAAAAATTATTATTAATATTTATAGTAACTAAAATATATGTAGTCTTAAATTACACTATTGATATTTCACTCCATTATGATGGAAAGAAAGACGTGTTTTTGTTGTTGTGTTGACTAGTGTATGGAGGTATGTGTCTACTACGTAAGTTTGTAACTCTTAGTTTGGTTAAAAAATGGATAACAATTGGATCATTTTTTTTTTAAAATTACAAGCAATGGATAATTTGGTCTAGCTTAAAGTTCATGTTTCGCAAGAGTAGTAGGATTTTAGGCAATGGAACATAAGACTTCATGCAACTTTGATTTAGGTCATATAAAGTATTGTTTAAGCATGCAATCTTGGTTTTCCTCAATTTTTTATTGAAGTTTCTTGTACTGGTTGTAATCATATTGATAATTACCAATTTACTTTATTATTTGTATGCTTTATTATCACATTTAAGTTTCATATAATTAAATTTCTATGCTTCTATTTTATTTGATTCAAATGTTAGTTGTTTTTTTTCTTAAATGTGGACTTCATTTAGAAATGCCTAAATAATTTCTAGTATAATCTTATTTACACATATATGAAA
The DNA here is from genome assembly GCA_026401315.1 of Dysphania ambrosioides. Classification (NCBI taxonomy): domain Eukaryota; kingdom Viridiplantae; phylum Streptophyta; class Magnoliopsida; order Caryophyllales; family Amaranthaceae; genus Dysphania; species Dysphania ambrosioides. The sequence goes on along the minus strand of CM048658.1, from coordinate 27,419,313 downwards.
GAAAAGTTATAAATAAGATGAAAAGAGATGAAAAAACATTTGGAAGAATAAAAGCCAATTAACATTAGTCTATGTGGCAATGACAAAAAGTAGGATTTAATAAACCACAATATGTTTAAATGAATTGGTAACTTTAGGAATTTTTGTATATATTGAGAATGAGCATATAAGAGGAGGAAGGATCACACATAAGTACATCATGGGAAGATACCACTTGGGAAAATTTCTCCAAGGACGAATCATCACAAATGCGACAATGAATATCCATACCATAACTCTTACTTATGCAAGTTGAGGAAATTGCTATGATGACCAAAGATAAGGACACAAAATTGGAAAGAAATGTTTTAATATACACATGGAATAAAACAAAAGATTTCAGCACGGAGGGGCAATCAAGATGATTAGAAATACATTTAAATGTTTCAAATTTATTCTTTATTTTATTTATTTAAGAATTGTCAAGGGGTAAACAAGGACACGTATAAAGATCTCATGAGATGGGAAATATATAGATGAAATGAACCTTCTTCTCTATTTTATTTATGGCTTTAATAAAACTTTCAAAACTTTTTTTAATTACCAAGTCATTGAAATTAGTTGTGCTTTAATATTTGCCATAAAAAAATTAGATCATGATTTGTATTGGGTCATTTTAGATAGGAAAGTTTTGGCTTTGTCCATTTATGTCATTTTTTATGGGTCAAGAATACTTGATTATGACTCAAATAGTTGAGTTATAAGTCAAGAGATCTTTTATCTTTTTTTTTTGGCAAAATATAAGTGCTTAATTTAATTTAAATATTTTTAAAATTTAGTTGTAGTATATAAATTTTCTCAAAATAAGTTTATAGTATTACACACATGTAGATAATAAGGACATAAATCCAAAAACTAGTATAATAATTCAGCTTTATCAAGGTAAGGACTTACTATAAAACTTTTATATTTAGGAGAATTCTGATAGGATTGTTGCAAACTTGTCAAAATCAATTCATAAAAAATCCTCCTTACAATTTATTGTAGTAGGGTAAATAGGGTCAAATCCATGAAAGAAAACTATTTCACTTAGCTTGTAGGTAATGAAAAAGTTTAAACTTTATCACGAGTAGATTCAAGGTTTAGTCTAAAGTGAATAGGAGAAAACAATAAAAGAAAGAAACAGGGCATCAGCAAGATATTCCTTAATATAATAGCCATATTTTAAAGTTCCTAATTAATTTTCTAAATCTTTTAACTAGTAAAATAATATTATTTTAACACTTTAACTGTTAAAATTATTTAATTCTTTGAAATTATGGAATTTGTTGTTAAACAAATATTTAAAACTAATAATTCTAGATAATGTTTTATAATGATTTTAACTGCTAAACCCGAGTTGAATTCTAATTTGATTTAAGAGATGATATTTTATGTTCTATTTTACACTTAAGAAATTATTTTAATATTCCTGAATTGTGGAAAGACTAAGCTACTCTTACTATGATTTCCTAATTACTAAACTAACCTAATTTATTCTTCCATATATATCTATAAACCCAGTCAATTCTCACCCATTTTTACTACTAGTTCATGCAACATTCCTCTCTTTCTCATCACTCATTTCTTTCTTTTTCTCCATCTTTCTCCCACAACATTCCCTTATTTTATTTTCTTTTCCTTCTTTATACTCTTTCATAGTGTTTATTTTCTTGAGCTAGGCAACCTAAATTATGAAGGAATCAAACTCGGGTTATGTTAAGAACAATGTAGACAATCTTTACCACCCAACACTATTTTAGACCTCTTTCATTTTAGAATTTAAGTTGTGGATTATTGTTCAAAAGACGGATAACCCCTTGCGTGTTAGTTATGAAATTTTAGGTGTGTTTTGAGGTGTTTTTGTCCATCAACTACTAAAAATATGGCCATTTGTGTATGTATATTTGCGTCGCTTACAAGGACAATGATGAAAATGAAGTTACTAAATTTAATTGCACTGTAGTAAATAAAATGATGAAAATAGAGATAGGCAATTAAATAGTATGTTTAGTTGCACCACTTTTAATGAAGGATTGAATCAAATAGGTGTTCAAATTAAGCTAATTAATTTCATTGTGTCATTTGTTTGTCTATAGCTGACACAAACACTTAACTTAGGTTATTTTATTTTTCCTTTACAGTAGCACCAATTGCCTTAGTATCCCACTCCTTGATAAGTCCCAACTATACTCATATTTATATGGTATTTTAGATCATTTTGCATGTAGTTCAATGCATTTTAGGTGAATTTTACTCAACTGTTATCATATGATGCATTCACGGATTTTTATAGTGTTTGTGTTGCTTTTTAGGTTTCCTAAGGACTTAGTGTCACTGGCTGAGTTCAAGACCTAAGGAACAGAGCTCCAACTAAGTCAAGAACATAACCCTAGAAGAGCTTGATCAAAGGATGAAGCAATGGAGCAAAATTATCAAAAGCAAGAAGACTTGATCGAGTATGCAGAGGACTCGATCGAGTGAAAGCATGAAATTTGGCAGAAAGTGGCTTTGAGTTGAAAAAGTGAAGAAATCTAAGACACTTAATCGAGTGTACAGAGCACTCAATCGAGTCTCCTATCTAGCAGCCAATTTTCCCTAATTTAATATCTGCAAAAAGAAGGACCTAATGAGAGGCATACAAACTTCATCAAGTGCCTTGCTGTTGGGTCGTTTTTCAGTGAGTGTTTTAATGAAGTCCAAACTCTACACGTACATGTTTAGGCTTATTAGCATGGTGTTAAGAAAAAATCTAAGTTATGTTAATCATAAATTTAGTGATTTTCATTAGGTTTTACAGTAGTACTCATTAGTTTAGCATTAAATCTCTCAAAAGCTCTCTCAAATTCTCTTAGTTTTGCTATTATTTGTTATTTTTCCTTACATTCAAGTTTCCAGATTTCTACCTTAGCGTTGTGGACAAATTTAGTTATTTTTTTTAATTCAGTACTTTCTTACTCTATATTATATTCTTACTTTAGTATCATTTATATTATTGCTCTTATATCATTCTAGCATAGATTATGGCTTTATTCATTGTTTGTTAAATCTATTATCAATATGTGTGAGCAGTTCATTAATCTAGGATCCTGATGAACCATAGTATGGATTAGGTGTTAAATAGATCCCAAAACTCCAATATAAATGCAAAAAATTTGATTCTTTTAATCTTTGGATGACATTAATTCCATTAAAAGGCTAGACATAGTTGATTAATGATATTGATTAGGTTTGCAGTGAGAGTCAGTTCATAATTTATATTAGAATCACTAATTAAGATGTGATTGATGATCATGAAAGTAGACGTCATGACCTTTAGAACCTATAAAATGTTGTGCTTAATCTCTTGCTATTGCATGAATCCATGAAAATAGGTAGGATTACTTTGAGAGGAAGTTATTGATACTCGAGGGAGATCCTTAGAATTGTTTAAGGTGCATTCATCCTAGGAATTACTTTAGGTGTTGTATTTACGAGATTGGGATAAAAATCAATGTCTAAGTCATACTAGTGGGAATTCATTGTCTTAGATGTTTGTCTCATATCGGTAATATAAGTTTAGCAATAGTTCATTTCTTAGCATAGGTTAGCGTAGCTAGTAGTTAGATTAGATCCTTTTTGTCCATGCAATCCTAAGAGAAATTAAAACTAGCATAGGCAACATTAGAATACGATATTCTTTTAGGATTTTGACCCTATTTATGGGATTTTCTGTTTTCTTAGGTAGTTAATTCGACTATTGTGTTTGTCGATTTGATCTTTTTCCTTTCTAGTGTTTTCATTGTATGCACACTCAAAGTATAGTTTTTAAAGAGCTTATTTCTTTAGATCCTAAGATCGAGAGCTTAGTGAGAAGCAAAATAAACAGAAAAAGAAGTCAAAGAAGCCCCACCTCAGAAAACTTTGTTTGAATATAGTATCCCTGATCCTTAGACGATGTTAAGTATTTCTCGACTGCAGGTTACAACTGCATAACTTGAATGAAAGATGACATTTATTCAGTTTGTCTCAAGCGATGTATTCGCAGGACACCCTACGGAGTGCCCCATTTCACACATCGAGAACTTCTTGGAGAAGTGTGACACGATGAAAATGAAGGATTTTTCTAAAGAAGATGAGGTTGTTTCCGTTCTTTTAGAGGGATAGAGCATATGAATGGCTTAGACATGAAGGTTGAGGTACTTTCAAAACATGGGACAAGCTTACAAAAGGTTTTCTCATAAAGTTCTTAGATCAGGATAAGATGGCTAAGTTGAGAGCTGAGATCAACAACTTTCAATAGTTGTATGATGAGTCATGCTAAAATGTTGTCCTCATCATGGATTATTATATTGGCTATTACTTTAGATGTTCTATAACAGTTTGCACCATGATATCGAGTTGTATATCAATGCAGTTTCAGAGGGTAACATCTCGATGAATCACAGGGTACTCTAGCACTAATTTAAAAGATGGTTGTATTGATACTTCACGTTCTTTGAGGGCAGATTATAGAAAGGAGTTGTCTTCTTCATCGGAAAATTCAAATATCTCAAAGTTGGTAACTTCCATGCAAGCTCTTACTAAAAGTCTAAGAAAGACACATGGAAAACCTACTTTGGTAGCATCTCATGAAGTTTGCAATATTACAGGGCATGATGTGAGTTAGTGTCAGTACATTATACGTGATCTAAGTAGTGAGCAAAGTAATGACATCTACAACAACCCAAAGAGGCCATTTGACCCATTTTCAAACACCTATAATGAAGGTTAGAAGTAATACCTGAACTTCTCTTACAAGAACACCCAAAATGTGGTAAACCCAATCTAAAACTAAGCCCCACCATATTTTAAAAACTTCAACCATCCACAAGGTCCATCAGATTTTAATAATCCATCTCCCTTTTAACAACCACTAGCTCCACGAAAATCTAATTTGGAGATCATCCTAGAAAACTTTGTAGCTCAACGAACCAGGTGCAGTAAGAATAATGAGAAACAGTTTGCAAAACTTAGAGCTCATATAGAATGAATAGTGACTTGATTAGACTAATTGAATAAGTAGTTAAACCAACCCTCATGGAATGCGACACAAGTTTCAAAGGAGGTCAAAACCCCTCCTAAGGAGAAATTAAACATGGTAACCCTAAGGAGTAGAAAGGAGTTAGAAGGACCATCAATGAAGGCCTCTACTCCTCCGACTAAGTTAGAGAATAAGGAGCTAAGTGAGAAGGTAGATGAAGAAAAGGAGCAGAAGAGTCCACCTGTAGCACCATATGCACCACCTCTCTCATTTCCCTATAGATTAGCCCAAGCAAAGTTAGAGAAAAAATATAGAAGGTTTCTGGAAATCCCGAGGAAGTTGCACATCAACATCCCATTCTTATATGCTATCTTAGAAATGTTTTCATATGCAAAGTTCTTAAAGGATATGCTTTCAAAAAAAAAGAAAATTGAGGAGAACGCCAAAGTACTCCTCACAGTTGAGTGTAGTGTTATCCTTTAAAACACCCTTCCCAAAAAGCTAGGAGATCCTAGAAGTTACTCCATCCCAATGAAGTTAGGGGATTTGGAGATTAAGAAGGCTTTATGTGATTTGGGAGCAAGTGTGAGTCTTATGACATTATCAATCTATGAGAAGCTCTAAGCAGATGAATTAAATCCTACTCGTATCTCCCTTCAACTAGCAAATCGTATTGTGAAATTCCCTCTAGGCATTTCGTAGGATATTCCTCTTTGAGTTGGAAAATTCTACATACCATGTGACTTCATGGTCATGGAAATAGAAGAGGATGCGCAAGTTTCAATTGTTTTAGGTAGACTGTTCTTAGCCACCGTAGGTGCTATTATAGATATAAAGAATGGAAAGATTACCTTTGAGGTGGAGAGGAGAAGGTGGAATACTCATAATTCAACTCAATGGGGACGCCATCCATGGGAAAAATGGAACATAGAGTTAATGCCTTAGTTGAGGTTATTTCTAATCATTTAAATATTGTTTCTTTGCAAGATCCCTAAGCAACAGTCTTGGAGGAAGGAGAATTGAAGACTTTAGAGGAACTAGATTATATGAGGCTTCTTGAGGATGTGTTGCATGTTGAGAGAGCCACCATAAGAGCTCAGATTGTCCAGCAATCCGGCATCTACAGATCCCCCCCCCCCCCCCCCCAAGTAAAACTAAAACCACTTCTATCCACTCTCAGGTATGAATATCTTGGCCTTAATAAGACATACCCTATTATAGGGAATGATGCACTCGATGGTGATCAAACTGAGAAGATACTAAAAATTCTCAAAAATCATAGGAAAGCCATTAGGTATACTCATAAGATCAATCTTAAAAACGATCATGCATCCTTGATAGAATTAGAAAGACAACTAAATCTGACCATGATAGAAATAATCCGAAATAAGGTTCTTAAATTTCTTGATGTAAGGATAACCTATTCTATCTCTAATAGTAAATGAGTTAATCTTGTTTAAGTAGTGTCCAAGAAAGAAGGCATGACCGTTATCAAGAATGACAAAGGGGAACAAATCCCAACAAGGACAGTTACGAGATGCGAATGTGTATAAATTACAAGCGCCTGAATAAAGCTACACAAAAGGATCACTTTCCCCTTCCTTTTATTGACCAGATGTTGGAAAGGATGGAAAAGCGTTCTTACTTTTTTTGGTTGGAAGGATACTCGGGATTCTTCCTAATTCCAATCCGTACAACAGATTAGGAGAATATCATTTTCACGTGTTCGTATAACACTTATGCTTATAGCAGAATGCCATTCAGTTTATGTAATGATCCTACTACTTTTAAACGGTGTATGATGGCAATTTTCTAAGAATTAATCAAAAATTCCATGGAATTATTCATGGATGACTTCTTAGTCTATGGGTCATCTTTTGATGATTGTCTAACGAACTTGAAAAGGGTCTCCTTAGATGTGTGAAAGTTGGTTTGGTGCTAAACTAGGAAAAATGTCACTTCACGGTCACCGAGGGCTATAAAGTGTCGAATAAGGGCATCAAAGTGGATAAAGTGAAGGTAGACGTCATTGAGGGCTTACCTGTTCTTACATCTGTAAAGGCGATTAGGAGTTTCTTGGGTTATGCGGGTTTTTATCGGTGTTTTATCTAAGAGTTCTCAAAGATTTCCAGGCCTCTAACTGAGCTTTTAAGCAAATATGCTCTTCTTGTGATCACTGTTGCGTGTGTTAAGTCCTTTAATAGGTTGAAGGAAGCTCTCACCACTACTCCCGTGCTTCATCACTACACTAGACCTTACCGTTCAAAATCATGTGTGGTGCAAGCAATTCTCCTATAGGGGTAGTTTTGGGATAAAGAAAAGCTGGCAAACTATACTTCATCTACTATGTAGTTAAAATACTTGACCCAACTCAAGTGAACTATGCCACCATCGAGGAAGAGCAGTTAGTTGTAGTGTATGCAATGGAGAAATTTTGTGCCTACTTGGTGGGCTTGAGGGTGATAGTGCATACAGATCATGCGACACTCAAGTATCTAATGAGTAAGAAGGATGCAAATCCTAGACTAATTATATGAATTTTGCTTTTACAGGAATTTTATTTGGAGATCAAAGGCAATTAATAAGGTAGCAGAGAATGTAGTTTTCTCCTGATTAACTCTTGAAACAGTTGAAAATGAACTCCCGATCAATGATACCTTCCCTAATAAGAATCTTTTTGGGAAGTATATCGTGGCTATGCCCTGGTATGCTGATTTGGAGAATTACTTGGCCACAGGGACCATCCCTCATGGATATTTCTCACAGCAGATGAAAAGGCTCTTTCACGATGTAAAATGTCATTTTTGAATGACCATTTCCTGTATACATCATGTGTTGATTGTATTATTAAGAGATGTGTACCCGAGAGTGAATTAGCCTCTATCATCTCTCATTGTCATGATCTGCCATGTTGAACCAAAAACGTGCGCTAAGGTCCTTCAGTATGATTTTTATTGGCCAACCTTGTTTAAGGATGTTCATGTCTTCATTTAGTCTTGTGATTGTTGCCAGCGTAACAGAAACATCTTAAAGAGAAATAAAATGCCTCTATACAACGTTTTGGAAGTTGAGGTTTTTGATGTCTGGGGTGTTGACTTCATGGGTCCTTTTGCGTCCTCCTATAGGAATTGCTATATTCTGATTGATATAGATTATGTGTCAAAGTGGGTAGAGGCAATTGCATCACCAACTAATGACACTTGAGTTATCAACAAATTTTTCAAGAAAATTATTTTTCTTAGATTTAGAATCCCCCAATTCTTGGTAAGTGATGGGGGCAGCACTTCTTAGAGAATAAGTTTGAAGTTATGTTGAAAAAATATATAGTGCATTATAAAATTGGTGGTTCCTATCATCCACAGATAAGTGCCCAAGTAGAGTGTCAAACCAGGAAATGAAAACCATTTTGGAAAAAACGGTGGCAAATTCCGGCAAAGATTGGGCGTACCAAAAAACATTTAAGATGTCTATAGAAATGAGTCCTTACAGGTCAATATATAGGAAAGCATGCCATCTGCCAGTTGAGCTCGAACATGTACCTTTTGGGTCATTAAGCATATTAGTGAGAAAAGGCTCTTACAGCTCAATGAACTCGATGAATTCCGGTTGGATGCATATGAGAGTTCACGGATTTATAAGGAAAAGACAAAAAGATGGCATGATCAAGATATTGTGAGGCGAGAGTTAAAATAAGATGACCTAGTGTTATTGTTCAATTCCAAGTTAAGATTGTTCCCTGGGAAGCTAAAATCTAGATGGTCTAGTCCATTTTAGGTGAAAAAGTCTTCCCTTATGGTTTTGTGAAGATTTAGAGTGAAATAACCGGTTTCTTTAAGGTAAATGATCATCGCTTGAAGCATTATTGCACGGGAGACCCTACTCACGGGGAAGCTAGCTTGAACCTTTTTGACCCTAAGTCATCAATAGGTTAAAGTAAAGGGGGTCGAGCTTACGACCCAAAAACAAGCTCTTAAAGGGAGGCAAACCATTTTTCTAACTTTTTTAGATTTTCCTTCAAATTTTATGATTTTACTTGGTTTTGATAGGTGACTTCTAGTTTTGTGCGTGTTTTTGTGTTTGTTTTGTAGGTTTTAGGTCATGTAGATCATTTATGGTTTACATTGGGTTTTTTAGTGCTTAGAATCACATTTGGAGTCTTTGTGATGATCTCTCACTCTAGTGAATATGCCATGTAAAAGTTCAGCTGAGAAAAAGATATTTTTCTAAGACACTCAACTGAGAGCACTCGATCTAGTGCCTTGTAGAATTGCTAAAATAGATTTGCTAGCCTAATAGTAGAAAACTCATTAAAATGAGGACACTTGCCCAAGTGTGCAAAGTACTCGATCGAGTGCCCTCTACTTTTGAAGTTTTGAGCTGTTTAGCAGAATAAACCAAAACTCGATTTTTACAGGATACTTGACTTATTCGTGTTTTAAATTATCTTTTTTCTTGATTTTTTTCATTCCTCTCATACTCACTCTTCTCTCTCACGCACTCCTCTCGCTCAAACCTCAAATCACTACTCAAAATCCACCCAAACTACTCAATCAAAACCCTAAATCCTTCAATTTCCAACACTCCTCCATACTTTACAACATATTTCTACTCAAATTTCACCCCAAATCACTCACTCCACCCCAAAACCCTAACTTTTAAAAATTTTAGGGTATTTTTATTTTGCTTGGATCTTTGCAATTTGGTGCTTGAAGGTCTTCTCATACACATCCTAGAGAAATTTGTCAAGGAAATTCATGGCTACATTGCTTAGGTATATTCCTTCCTCATTCTTGCTCTCTCTTCATCTTTTTTCAATAATTTCTGATTTTATGTTCATATTTTGTTAAAATTTTGTTGTGGATTGTTGTGTATGTGATTTTGTTTGGTTTATTTGAGGATTGTTATTGAACATAGAAAATTTTGGGAATTTTTTATCATAAACCCTAGGTATACTAGACTCCTTTTAGGACCAATCTTCCCTTGTAATTTAGAACCCCCCTAGTGTTTTAAACCTTAGATAATTATGTATTTCTTCAATAGAACTAAGTCTAGGAGGTAAGGATAACAACGGATATTGAACCCATATCGGATCCGTGGATCTATATCCGTTTTTAAGGATGTGGGTCTTCAAAATTTATACCTGACGGATCTGGGTTGGATCTGCATCATGTGAATGAAAACGGATCCGAGTACGGGTCTAACCATAATACCCGAACCCGAATCTGCTACCCGTAAAAATTTGATTTTGTTCACTTGTACTTTGTACTTTTGTAATATTTGAGTAGTTATATGAATTGTATTTAAGTATTGAACTTACATCCTTCGTTGGACTGTTGTCGTTTATAAATTTGAAACTTATTATTATCGGAAAAAGGCAAAATATGTATGATCCATTTTGAACCCGTTTGCACCCGAATCCATTGGATCTGAATGTGGATCGTTACTTGTCTTACCCGACATATCTGGATCCATCCTTGAAAAACATATCTGGATCTAAATCCATAAGGATTCGATCCAAATCTGGTTTGTTTCCATCCCTACTAGGAGCTAGAGAGACCCGATCCCCATTAGAGTCGAAATCCCACACATGGAGATGTACGGGATTGATTTTGGGACTAGCGAGGATTATATGAGGAATTTTATGAGAAAAACTAATAGAAACCTCATCCCTATACGATTCTATGACCCGCAAGCCGCTAGGGCTCTAGGTCTAAAGGGGGCGGTACATGAGCTATTCTCTAGATTCGAGTGGGAATCCTTGTTAAATTTACATGCCCCAACCTATAGGAATATGACCTTAGAAGCCCTCTCCTCCTTCAACATTAACCGATACCCTGACACTTCCCCTACTAGGATTTATTTTAACCTTTTGGGGAATCGATATTGCTTCTCCTTGAAATGTAAATGAGGCTTTAGATTTGCCCATGAATAAGGCTCCTACTTCTAGATATCCTAGGTTAGAGGATTACTAGGATAGTGTCTTCTAGAGAGACATCACTAGGCTAACCTTGTGTGACCCTAGCTGATCTATGGTAGCTTATAAGTTCCTAGCTTGGACCATATTCTCCAAAGACAATGGGGGTGGCATTTGCTCGCATCACGAGCTTTATTTTCTATGGAATTTGATTGCCAATGAGTTTAGGCCTAGTTCTGGGGTAGATAGAGCTTATGGTACTAGGATCCTTTATGTGGCGACCTTGCTCATGGAATACCTATCCCAAGTAGCTGTAGGTTCGACCGAGATATTCGCAGGAGGACTTATTACCCTTCCAGCGTTGTTTAAGGATTTAGACCTCTCTAGCTGCTCTCATTATGAGTTTCAAGGCCTCATCCATATAACTCTATGCAGCCTTCGGAATATGCAATGAGTTTAAGCCTATAAAGGTCGACACTAGGGTTTTGAATGGCTTGTAGGGCATCCGAATCCACAAAGGTTAGCCCCCTATGCCTTCGTGCCCAGGGGTCATCTCCTACTCTTGGAGGATCTTGAATCATATATTGTACCCCGAGACTTCTAGTGGTCACCACCAGTTGCCAAAAGTGATCCACTCCCCAAGGAGGGTGGAGCACTTGAGGATGGTCAGTAGGCCTCTAGAGGGATGGAGGAGTAACTTGTGCATAGTTCCCCCATTATGAGGCAAGTAGTAGCCAGTCATAGTCCATTGAGGCTTAGATAGCTATTCTATAGCACGACTTTGGTCTGTTATAGACATATTTTGGGCACATGTAAGACATCTTTATTGAGTAGAGGATTTCAAATAAGTCCAAGGTCGATTTGTATAATGATATGAGGATTGATTATCATGCTATGTAGGAGTCCCAGCGGGTGATGAATGCACAGTTTGATTGGGTGAGGACTGACTATAGCACCATGCGAGCTAATTTCTCATCCATGGAGGAGGCTATACTGAGATATTTTGGGGGTGGTCTCAATTCTTCATCACGCAATGGCTCGCCTAGATATGGACCTAAACCTAGTTATGGACCCTACCCTCCTCTGGATCAACATTTGGCTTTTCCTTTTCTTTTTCTTTCCTTTTTTTTATATTGCTTTATTTTGTTTGTTTTTGGTTTGATTTGTCTTTAGCTTAGGATTTTTACATGGTTTCCCTATTTAAGATTTCCTTTGATCTCTGGTGTTTGTAATGGAGACATTATAAGGTTTGGCTTAGGGGGAGAGTTCATATAAAGCATGCATTGCATTGTAGTTAGATTCCATTATTTCCTTATTTAGTTTTTACTTTTCCTTTTAAGGGAATTCTCAATATCCCACTATGTTTTCCTTTATTTCCTTTTTCTTAGTTTTTTCAACCGTTATTTCTTTGTTTAGTTTTTCAGTCATTATATCCTTGTTCATTTTTCATGCATTTTGTAGCTTAGAGCATTGTATATACACACCATATTTTTATCCGTTTAATTAAGATTAGCCTTTCAATGAAGATCAATAGATATTATGTCTCTTTTTTAAAATGATTAGAATTGATATATTAGTTGATATTCGAAAATCATGATCATTAAACCGTTAAGAACTAGGATATTTGTCCCTTTGGTAATTAGTCTCACCCAATGTTGTAGACTTGTATTTACTAGTGAGGACTAGAGCTTTAGACCGATGGTAATATTCCAGTATGTCTCTTTTCATGTGAGTTAGATGCCATTCCTTGTGTTGTTTTACTCTTGGGTTTGCTATTTGGCTTTTTCGAGACACTTTGGTGCAACTCATAGGAATGATCTAACTATACATAGAATTAGAGCCAATTTTTTAATACTTAGGATATTTTTTCCACTTAAATTATTTTTCTTTTCATTAACTCTTATGATAAAACCCCTTGAACCTATATTCCCATTTTCTTGATGCCTATCATAAAAAGGAAGCCTTAGAACCTTTTTACTAGGTTCATTTATGGAGAAGAGTATGCAACTCTTAATGTCTCTCATACCAAGTTGATCACATCTTGTAGAAGAGTTTTGGTTTCCGTCCCCTTCCCTAGTACATATCAAAATAAAGAGAAGAGTAAAAGCAAGAGAAACAGAAAAATAGGAAAAGAAAAAAATGTGAAAAATCAAAAAGAAAAAGAAGAAAAATAGAAAAAGACAAAAAAGAAGAAAAAGAAGAAGAAAAGTAGAGAATTCCCTGAGCCCATGCTCACCATCAATAGAGCAATGAAGTAGTTTATATCCATTATAATTAAGATAAAGCATCGATTTTAGTATGAAGAACGATAGGCCATATTCAGGAATTATAGGAGGTTATAAGGTGGTTTTGAACCCGTACATCAATATAGTAGTGGAGTTTTATAACCATTTTTCTAAATAACATCGCCTTACCCTATTTAACCAAGTTTATCCACCTAGAGAGTCATGCCCTTAAAGAGTTGATGCCATGGTTAGTAGTGGAAAAGACAGAATACAAGCCTAAAGAGGATGATTTCACAGAGTTGACGTGATTACTAGGTTGAGTGTTTACATTCTAAACCCGAAACACACATGAGTGGCTTATTTTCCCTATGCATGCCTAAAGTGAGAAGTCTACATCATATGATCAAGACTAGCTTAGGGGAGTTTATAGTTGACACTCTTAACTATCAAGTTGTTCAAGGATTTTATAAAGTCATATATGTTCTTGTTTATTTTTGAACTATGTTTTGATTTGGGTTTTATAAAATTGAGGCATATTGTATTACCCGAGGGGGCGTCATCTCATTTTTTTGTCTTTTTTCTTGAACTCTTAAGGACAAGCATTCATTTAGCTTGGGTGAATTTGATAAGCCCGAATCGTACTTGTACTTGTATGGTATTTTAGGTCATTTTGCATGTAGTTCATTGCATTTTACGTTAGTTTTAGGTGATTTTTGCTCAATTCTTATCATACAATGCGTTCATGAGTTTTGTAGTGTTTGTGTTGCTTTTTAGGTTTCCTCGATTCAAGAACTAAGGAACAGAGCTCTAACTAAGTCAAGAATACAACCCTAGAAGAGCCCGATCAAAAGAACAAAGCAAAGGAGCAAAATTAGAGTCAAAAGCAAGAAGACTTGATTGGGTATGTAAAGGACTTGATTGAGTGGAAGCATGAAATCTAGCAAAAAGTGGCTTTGAGTTGAAAAAGTTAAGTAATCTAAGACACTCTATCAAGTATCCTCTCCAGCAGCCAGTTTTTCCCTGATTCAAAATCTGCAAAAAGAAGGACTTGATCAAATGGCATTCGAACTCAGTAAAGTGTCTTGCCGTTGGGCCATTTTTTCAGCGAGTGTTTTAATGAAGACTAAACTCTACATAGTTAGGCTTATTTTCATGGTTTTAAGAAAAAATCTAGGTTATGTTAATCATAATTTTAGGGTTTTTTCATTAAGTTTGACAGCTCTACTCATTAGTTTAGCATTAGATCTCTCAAACACTCTCTCAAATTCTCTTATTTTTGTTTTTGTTCATTATTTTCCTTGCATTCAAGTTTCCAGATTTCTACCTTAGCGTTGTGGACAAATTCGATTTGTTTAATTCAGTACATTCATACCCTATAATATGTTCTTACTTTAATATTGTTTTCTATTATTTCTCTTATATCATTCTAGCATAGATTATGGCTTTATTCTTTATTTGTGTTTAATCTATTATCAATATGTGTGAGTAGTTAGTTAATGTAGGATCCCGATGGATCCTAGTATGGATTAGGTGTTGAATAATTCCCAAAAACCGAATATAAATGCATAAAGTTGACTCTTTGAATCTTTAGCTAGCTTTAATTCCATGAAAAGGCTAGACGTAGTTGATTAATGGCATGGATTAGGTTTGCGGCGAGAGTAGGTTCATAATGTACGTAAGAATCACTGATTAAGATGTGATTGATGATCACAAAAGTAGACGTCATGACCATTAGAACCTATGGAATGTCGTGCTTAATGTCTTGTTATTGCATAAATCCACAAAAGTAGATTGGATTTCTTTAGGAGGAAGCTGTTGATAATCGAGAGAGATACTTAGTATTAATTAGGGTGCATTCATCATTGGAATTAATTTATGTGTTTCACTCACAAGATTGGGATAGAAATCAATGTCTAAGTTTTATTAGTGGGGATTTTTTTTCCTAGATGTCTTTCTCATATCGGTAATATAAGTTTACCAATAGCTTGTGTCTTAGCCAAGTTTAGCTTAGCTAGTAGTTAGATTAGATCCTTTTTGTTCGTGACATTTCTAATAGATTGAAATTAGAACTAGCATAGGCAACATTAGAATACGATAGTCTCTTGGGATTTCGACCCTACTTACCCGAGCTACATTAGTTTCGGTGAATAGGTTACTTTTGATAGGATAGCGACAACCCGATCACTCCTCCCAAAAACTCCCCCACGTAGCTCAATCTCCTGCCCCTAGAAAAACATCTCCTTCCATGTCCTCCCCCCACCAAAATCATCTCCATCTCCTTCCCCAAATAATTGAGTGCTGATTTTGTGTCTCCTCCATTGGTAGTTTTGACTCTCTTCATTGCTAAAATCATACAATAGTTTCTTGCTAGGTTTTTTTATCTCATTGCTGGAATGGTTAATTCCATCAATTTAATGTGCAATTTTAGAATCTTTATAGCATAAGAATTAAAAATATCCTCACACCAACATCAAACAACAAACTATGTTGACTGCTAGCTTAATTAATTCAAAATTGGACCAATTAACGCTTCCTAGCTTCGAATTTAGTTGGTAATTCAACCATAAATTGTTAATTAGTGTCAATTTTGTTGTTAGATCTGTTAATTGGGCATAGATTAGTGTGGATTTGATAAGTTTCTATAAAACTGAACACATAATAACGTCATTCTTTAGGCTTGGAATAAATTATAAGCTAGTTTTCTATTTTGTAGCAAAAAGACCCAACACATAGATGGTCAACCGATTATGCACTTATCTATGTGAAGTGGTGCAGGTAATATGAGATGTTGCATTTTGTTTGGTTAATCTTTTCTATATGATGTTACAATTTCGAATTTGTTAGATGTATTGATGAAACTATCCGTGGAAATTGAAAATTGTCTTCATTGAATTCTCTATCCCATGACATCTCTACACTAAAGCCAATAATTTCCAAAAAAAAAACTTTGATGCACTAGAGGTGCCCACTAGTTAAGTTGGCTAATCTTTAAAATTTTGACTAATTAAGATGCATATGAGAAGCTAGTCAATCAAGACTATAAGCTATAAAGGGGGGAGTTAAATACTTAGCCTTGTAGCCTTCTAGGACTTTGCACTTACAACTATGGGTGGCAATGGGTTCAAGACCCGATCTAGACTTGGTTAGTCTCGACCCATTTTTAGGGTCTAGGTCTAATTTTTTTAGGCTCATTGGATTTGGGTCGGATATGGGTCTAAATGTCATTAGATCGGATATGGGTCCGGGTCCAAAACATTTAGACCTAGATCCGATCCATGGACCCGCATATTTTAAAAAAATAAAATAAAATCTAATCTCCATTTAGAACTAAAACTAAAAACTCATTCACATTGCTCTGCCGCCTTCAACTCTTTTTCATCATCATTCGCCACGTAACATATTCATATAATTTTGATGTATACTTTGTGATTACTAGCTTCTTGTTATCATGCCCCGCAAACACATTCGATTGGGTTTGAGATTACTAGCTTCTGTGCAATTTTAAAAACTTGTGAGTAGCGATACACTTGATCTTAAAAACATTGTAACAGAGTACTGTTGAGTTTGGGGCTTTTGATTTAGTGTTGGATTTTGACTCTAGTGCTTACTTCTTTTCCACTCATTGAACTAAATATTATTTTGCAAGTATTTCAACGATACAAACTGTGTGCTAAAGAAATGATTTATTAATTTATCTCATTTGACATATCAATGCAATTTATCTTCAATTATAACACTTAATCGATAAAAAATTCTAAGGTCTTAAATGCAAAAATATATCCAATTATAAAACATGTGAATCATAAGCACATAAAAAATAAAATATGATAAGGATCCATTTTAGACCCGAGATCCATTAGATCATGTGGGTTTGGGTAAGAGTATGAAATTTTAGGACCCAATGGACCTAGGGTGGATGTAGGTCTAATTTGAAAATTATGGGTATAGGTCCGGGTCTAATAAGATCCAACCCAAACCCGACTCATTGCCATCCCTACTTACAACATAAAAATCATCGAAAGATCCAAGGTAATATAATTTGGAGCATGAAATGGTATTCGCAGCTTTATTTGTCAATGTCACAAATTTGGTTTTTTTGTACAGGGAATCACACAAAACATCTTGACAAAGTATTAGAGGAGGCTGAGAGTGAGATTTACCCGCATGTAAAATTTTATGAGAGTAGGTTACGTTTTCTTTGTTATTTTCATGGTTCAACATTATCTTACCTTGTCGTATTTGCGAGAGTAGATTCACTCTTAATCATATGAATTTAAAGTCAGATCTATAAATCTTCATTTTAATTTTATAATTATGGCTAGATTTGATTACATTTGCAAATATCCATCTCTAAATATCGATTTATGGTTCAATTTTTTACTATTTGTTATATCCATCTCTAGTCATGTTAGGTAATCTCGGACCAGCTCGCTCTATAATTGACAATAAAATATTTACAAGCAACTTACTATTAAATGTGTATTATTGTGACGAACGAGTATGAGATGTGTATATGTGTATCAATGTGTCATTATATTATCTATGTCAATCATCTACATATCATAAAATCAATTGATGATTGAACCATTCTATTAAATATCAAACAAGTATCATATATCATATATAGACATATAACTCAAATAAACTCAAAATTTGGATAATCAGTTGAGCATGCTATATTTTATCAAGTATCAAATGTCATATATAGGCATATAGTTCAAGGAAAGTTAAGTTCATGGATATTAACAGGTAGGGTCATTAATGGATCAGGTTATTTTCGGGTTGAGTCATTAACAAGTTAGGTTATTTTTGGGTCGGGTCATTAACGGGTCAGATTGTCTTCGTGTCGGGTCATTAGTGGGTTAGGTTGCATTTGGTTTGGACGAAAGTCGTGTTTGTGTCTTGGAATATGTGGTCTAACTGATTTCGAGTTGCCTACAACTTGGGTTGGTCGAGTAGTTCTCGATTTTTGGGTCATAACCACGTAAGTTGGTTTTAAACTATTTCACGTGTCAGGTAGATTTTGACATTCCAGACTCACCGAAGCAGTTGACCAACGATTCAAATCACATGAATAAGTTGATCCCATGTTGGCTCCATTTTGTTAGCAAGCTTAAACCCTGAGAATTCATCCCACCACCGCTCTAGTCTGTACAAATCACCCTTAAACCCTCATTCTGTGAAACCCAAGCAGTGCAACAATGGCAGAAGAATCGCCAATCTCATCTCCCTCGACCTCCCCTTCATCCCTCAAACGTCGAATCACAGATTCGGTCACTTCTCCTCTCGACACCTTTCAAACCCGCCCTCTCACTCTCCCCCTTTCTACTTCTCCCGAAGTGGGACCCTCAGTTCTTGAAGTGGCTCTCTCAATTCTTGAAGTGGGTGTCAATGATGAAACCCAGAGTGTTCAATACCCTAAGAAGCCGAAGTTTGAGCCGCTTACTGAAGATGAATTTCTTCAAGATTCTGAAATTGAGAAGTTGGATGTGAATTTCGAGGAAATGTTGAGCCTTGATGTTATTGATAATCAAGTTCAATCTGAATTGGATAAAAATGATATGGGTATTGGTTTAATTGATGAGTTTCATCAAGTTTCTGCAAAATTTTCGGGATTTGATGGGAAGTTTGAACGTCAAGATTCTGGGTATTTTGGTGAATTTGAGGAAGTGGGTATTGATTTCAATGATGTTTCTGTAGTTGGATTGGAGAAAATGAATGAGGATTTTGAGTTAAAGGATGAGTTTCTTCGCTTTTCCACGAAAATTTCGGGTTTTGATGAGAAATGTGAACGCCATGATTCTGGGAATTTAAATGTAATTGAGCAACTGGGAATGGATTTGAATGAAGTTTCTGAAGTTGAATCGGATAAAAGGATTTCTGAGGAGAAGGTTGAATTTCTTGGAATTAAAGATGAAAAATCCACTGAAAATTCAATGGAAAGCGCTATAAGTGAAAAAAAGGCTGAGAATTTTGATGGTTTTATGCGAAAAATGGAGAAGAGTGAAGAATTAGCAAATTCATTGAAGATTGAGATGATTGATGGAACACTGATGTTAGATGTTGAAGGAAATGATGTGGTTGGTGATGATTCAGTGATGGAAGGGAAGCGGAACCGAAGGCGGGGTAAGACGGGCAATGGAAGAAATAGTGGTGATTGTGTTGCTGGTGGATCAAGTGGTGGGGGGACTAGAAAGAGTGTGTACTCAAGGAAAGATATGGAGGGGATGAGGTATGCGAACTCCAAGGGTCAGAAGAAGCTTTGGAATGAGATTTACAGTGGCTTTTCGGATGCTGCGAAGGAGGAGTACGATGGATTGGGCAGTTTTAAGCATCAACAAACTGGTGGTGCCAAAAAAAAATGCAGCAATGGTGGATTTATGGGTAGTTGCTCAACTGTCCCTAGCTTGAGTGACCGCGAAATTATGGGTATATTATCTGTTACCTCTTTGATCTTTGAATTTTGTCATTTAATGTGTATTTAGCATGCTTTTCTGGGTGATGTTAATTTGTTTTACTGCGAAATCCAATCGTCTATTGTGTTGCTTAAGTTATGAACAATCCTGAGGTTATTGTTGAGATATTGAGTTTTGTGCTTTCTCAAATGACTGAATGTTATTGGCAGTAGTTTTCTATGGACATTTAAGGTTTTGGTAGGCTTTAGGTATTTCTTAAAGTGTCACATCTGTACTGAAGAGTGAGAAAACAAGATGTATGGGTTGAACATGGATTCTTGACAAGTTTCTTTTTTAGAGATTTTTATCAAATCGGTTTTAAGTTGTCTGATCAAGATGTATGTGTCATCAATTCTTCTCTCTCATCCTGTTTCTGCTTTGTGGGTTGGCCTTCTTTTGCACATCATATTGTTGGGGGGCTCTTATTGCGGATGACCGTGTTTTGATTTTTGCAATTTTGTTTCATTTCCATATCTTCCATGCCAACTTCTCTCCTCCAACAAATTAGGATAGCATAATTTCTGTTGATCGTCCATTTGTTTTCCTCAATTTGTGGTCTGTAGTATCTTTGTTGGATCTTGACTTTTGAGACATGCTTCAGTGAGCCTCAAACTCTTATGTCTCATTCTACCATTGAAGTTTTTATCACACTTCATTCTCTCTGATACTTCATGCAGCTTAATTGTCTTTCATCAGAAAGGGGTATCTTCTTTGCTATTCCTCTCTAGCCGTGTCAATTTGATGGACCGATTTCTGTTGTCACAGGTATGACTTCTGTAAGTGGAAGATGCTATAATCCGCACATATTTGTCTACAAAAGAAAGATAGCTGCTAATTGTTAAAGCCTGATCAGTTGACTTTTGATCTTGATTTCTGATTACAAGTCCAAAGCTGATAGTGGCTAGTTTGAGTTGTGTATTCCTCTGTTATATAGAGTCTACAAAAGAAAGAAGATAACTGCAAATTGCTAAAGCGTGATCACTTGGCATTTGATCTTATTTCTGGATTAGTACTTAGTAACCCAAAGTTTATAGTGTCTAGTTTGAGTAGTGTGTACCACTGGTATATAGTGTAGTACGTGGGATAGTGTTGTAGATTGCCACTTGTTCTTTCTGTATAGAACTTGTTTGTGGCTAGCATGATGCAATGTATGAACAAAATCAGAGATTATGCATTTCACATGTTTGAATATTTGGCTTTTGAATGATTGCAGACTATATTACTTCACTCTCATTATCTATCTCTATTACAACCATACGATGTTGAATCCTATAGTTTAGATTTGCTAAGATTTATGATATCTTTCAGGAGAATCATGTTCAGGAAATGTGAGTTGTGATACAGAAATTATTTGTTTCTCAAGTTTGACTTATGAGGGTGACACTAGTAGCAAGGATGGTGATGATTTGGTAGGGGAATGGACTGAAGATGAAGAGAGTGATGATGAATATGAGAGCATTCGTAGACCTGCTTTCAAGGTTGAAGGTGAACCAAACTTTCAATCTGGGCCACCTGAAGATGGAATGGAATACCTGAGGCGTGTCAGGTATACTACCTTGCTCCCTTTTTGAATACTTTCCTCGATGATAACTTGTACATCAATTTTTATTTCAATGTTCATTTCATTATTGGCCACACCCTTACTTTTCTGAGAAATAGTGCAAGCATTTAATTAATTCTAAAAATAATTTCATAATGTCGCTATTCCATTGGGATTGACTATTATGTTGAATACTCTTACTCTAACTCAATTTTTGTTAATGTGGCACCATTGACCTTTGGAGCTTTTACACGAGTATCCAAATTTGGATTTCCTGAACTGCATCATCATAAGGTGGTGTATACAAAATAAAACATTTAATTTGATGTACTCGGCAATCGAACTCCATTAACATCTTTGAAGAATATTCAGTTATACTACGTAGAAAACAAAACACATGGAAATGCATATAGATACATCTTAAATGAGAAATTTATATTTGCAAATCAAACTTAACAAAATCTCGAATCCATCTTAATTGCTCCAGTTCTGTTAGTAAGTACTAGGATTGAATTATTGTTTGTCAATAGTCAACAAAATATCACAAACTTGAGAAATGAGTTAGATTGCACTTATTAGAGCAAGTGAGGAATTACTCCCTTTTTCCTAAACACCTTCATATCATGATGTCTTTGCAATTTGAGAGTGAGAGGCATGGCTTATGTTGAAGTTAGGAACCTGTGTGCAAAATTCTGGTCTTGCATTTTGTGAATGTAAGTTCCCTATTTTGTACTTGTAATGAAAAGTGAAAACTTCCTCGTCTGGTTGACTTCTTTGAAAATTTCAGCCAAAACCTGAATATTACGTTTGACTTGAATCTACCTTCTCCATACATCTAATGTCAAGAGTGAAACAAGCCTCTTTTAGGTGGCACTAGGTCATATTTATTAAAAGCTATTAAAAACCCTATTGCTGCATGTGTGACTAGACCTGTTCAAATGGTAGGCCGTTTATAAAAGGGTCTAATCAATTATGGACTTAATTTGGGTTAGTTTTTTAAGGAGTCGTGTTTTACTGGATCTTTAATGAGTTCAGGCGGGTCAATAATGAGCCAATAGTTTCCAAAGCTTTTAAATACTATCAAGTAATGAATTATTTCCATTTACTTGTCGAAAGTCCATTGCCAAAAATTGGAGGTAATACAGTTAAACTATCATCCTCTATACATAAAAACTATACTCTCTTTGGACGGCCCGGCCCAAATTGGCCCATTTTGTATCTCCTTTGGCTCGGCTTGATTCGGTCCGTTTTGCATGTGACCCATTCCAGCCCGTTTTGCATGTGACTCATCTCGACCCTAGCCTGACCCAATGCACAACCTTGAATCAGGAGCATCAGGCTTACCACATCTTATGTAGCTTGTCAATAATTCTGTTACTTTAAGTTTCTGCTGGAAGCATTTGTGCATTATTGATACATATTGCTTGCTGTTATGAGTGACTTTTTAATTGTGGAGTGTACAAACTAGTAAGAGGGTTGAGATGCATGATATAAATATAGATTATGCAATTACAGGATGATAAGCAGCTCCTGTGATCAGCTGGGAAAACCCTATGTACTTGGACTTAAGTCTAGAAAGAGTTGAAACAACTTATCAATGTCATAATGATAACCACCCGTCTTGACATGCATACAAGATTGCCTTTGTATAGTGCTCCTTGTGGTTTGGTCTTCTCTTGAAACAAGCAACATTATAATCTGAAAGTAAACCCTTTTACCTGCTGTTGATGTGCTCTAATTGTCAGTTAATAGGCCTTCTCATCATGTCCTACCTGTGAACTCCAGAAATCGCAATGGCAGTTTTTTTCCAGTGTTTGGGCTTGTGACCATCTGTTTAGGAAAGTGAAAAACTTGTCTGATAAGATTGGTTGTCCTGTGATCGTGTCTGACCGTTGAAGGTGAAGTCATTTGATTTGGAGTGGGATAAAGGTGCACATGTGCCTATGTTTTCGGACATTGATACGTATTTCATTAAATCACCAAAACCATACCATTTACAATTTTACCACACAAATTTGACAAAACACAATCATGGCTTTCTTCCAGAGACTGCATTAGGGTTGAAAATCTTAGAACCCATGGAGGAAGCTAGTACATCATATGCAAGAAAGAAAAGGGCTTAAACAAAATGTCACTGCGTTATTATCTCTGAGGTACATTTGAATGGCCTCTTGATACACAAACAGCAAAGCAGTAATTCTAGCTTTTTAAGTTCCCTATGGTATGTACCTACGCTGCTGCAGCTTAGAAGCTTTTAGCAATTTAGATAAAAAGAGAAGAAATTGATAGATTATTCTTGATTAGAAATCTTGTAACCGTTTAGTTTGCCTTGGGAATGACAGCATATGGAGTAGAACTTCTTTGCACTGAAAGGTTACATTGTCGTTTTCCCCAGGTGGGAAGCTAAGAAGATTCCAAAAGTCAAGGTTGCCAAGCTTAATAATATCAAAGTCAAGGATCAGAGTGTTTACATGCCTCTAATTCCTGATATCGAGGAGTGCCCTCCCCACCTAGTTCCACTGACGACATGGGAAGATGAGTTTATTGCTGATTTTTCAGAGTTGAGGATGGTAAATATGTTTAAATTCTTAATAGCTTTGCACTGGTTTTGAGTTCAACTAAATCCTGTCAGCTCAATTATTGACTCATATGTTCGTGCTTGTAGGCCCTATTGCGCCTTGAGGATACTAGTGATGCTGGTTCTGTAGACTCAGAATCTATTATTTTTGGCCGTGAACACAAGAGATGTCCTTCTCAGAACTTAACATCGCTTCAGTTAACATCAGGAGCTCCAACATTATCTTCAGTCCTAGCAATGGACCCAGTAACTAGGATCACAGCGCTGAGAAAACGCATTAGCTTGTTTCAGAGTGCTAGTGATTTGTCAAAGGACGATTGTGCTTGGCTCTTTGCTCTTTGTGCGGCAGTTGATACTCCCTTGGACGCTGATGCTTGTGCATCTCTCCGTTGTTTGTTTCGAAGTTGCGCCAAGTTGCGGGCAGGAAAAGAGGAAGTTGACGACGATGTAATAATGCTGAATGTCTTGGCAACAATTTCTGGGAGATTTTTTGGGCAGTCAGGAAATTGATGTGCTATGTAAATTAATCTAATTAACTCATTACTAATTGTGCTATGTCCTATGATCAATATTACTAAATATTTGCATTCTACTAATTTTTTTCACCACTCAAAATTGAAATTTGTTTCTTTCCGAAATTTTCTCAAACATTCCCTTTTCAATATACAAATCATTTATCAAATAAAAAAAAATGTATTGTATGTTACATAATTCCATAAGATGCTAATTCTAAGAAATTTTTTATTTAAGTGTTATAGATTCGAATAATGTCAACGTATATTACATGTATATTATTTAACTTTTTTTTTTGTCATCCCAGAAAATTACAATAAATTAGAAGGTAGGAAAAGGCGAAATATAAGCTAATATAGCACTAGCATGAGCACCATAGACTTGTGCTCTATCCACTTGAAATATAAAACAGACTTGAAATTGATCAACCTCTCCAATTTAGCTTATCATGCTTGAAGCATGAAATTATATGAGAATGCCAACAAAGGAGAAATAACCAAAGTAGCTAAATCAGGCAACATTTTATTTTAACCGAAGTGAATCCCTCTAAAACACACCATTCAAGTGCCCTAAGGCAAGCCAAGGCTTCCAAATGCAATACTAAAGAAGCATAACTACGAGTAGAAACTCCCATACCCTATCCTTCCCAAAGAAGAAGTATCATCAATTTCCCATCTTATATCATCTATGCCTGAAGATTTTAACCATGCACCATCTACCAACACTATTTCCAAGGCTAAACCGCAACCAACCCAACCTAAAGAAACCATGTCAAAACCCGAAGGCGGTCCCCTATCTTACTCTAGGGAGTGTAGAAATCATAACCTCACCTGTCTCTAGCTTACAAAGCTATATTGGTTTACAATGACCTTATCTATTAGGTTTAAACAATACCTTACATCCCACCGCTCCGGATGGAAAACCAAGTGATTCCATTGCAACCACAAGGCCCGAATCGTGCTACAAAACAAATTAGTTTTGATAGCACCATTCATGCTATAAAAGAGTTGGATATGAGTTGAAAGTCAATAGCAAAACGACTGACCCTCATAGAAATTTAAGTGGATCTCCAAAAGGAACACTCAGCCAAACCTAATTTGTAAAAGGACACAACCAAAAAACATGCATTGTCTTCGCAAACTTCACCACTTTTACTACACTCTAGATAACCTTTAATGACCACTCTTTCTAAAGCTACAACATTAATGACACTCTTTCACAAAAAGTCTCTAAAGAAAATGTAACCACTTTTAATATACTAGAATATGCTAAAGACAACAAAAAAAACGATAATACTCTTGGCTCAGTGAACCTACAAGAGAAGATTGTTGACATTGCTGTAGAGACTTATTGGCTGACTTCATAGACAAAATTCTAAAATCATGATAAAGACAATAAAGAGAATCACAGTCTCAAGGGACAAGATGGTCCACGCTTAAGATCTCCCAAGATTTTTGATCCTCAAAGTTTATTGAAAACATGCATCGGCTTCTAGGCACCAAAATCTTAGTCAAGGCGATCACTCATTCAAAGATTTTTGGCTTCGACTAAAGAAAGAGACGACTGGCAAACCTTTATCCGCCCATTTAATAACTTATATAAACAAGCTTTAACAGAAGGGTCATTGCCAATTTTCCACCCACGACCTTCAAGTAGAAAATTTTCAATTATCTAAAGTCCTCCAAATCCCCAAGATTGATGTCTTATTGTTGTAATTTACTAAATATTGTTTAATTTTGAATATACATTTAAGAAATTTGTGACTAATGTTCTAAATTCAGTAAAAATTGTTCGTGTACTTATTTTGTTCCAAACAAGGCTTTTGCTATTTTAAGTTAAGAACCCATCGTACTACATAATGCTTCGCTTGTTCTAAATAGTTTGGTCGGTTGTTCTAAACTAATGAATCTAATGTTCTAAAAAGTTCTTCCATTTTTCTAAAGTGTTTCTCTAATGTACTTATGTTGCTCTACTATTTTAACCGTTGCTATAATGTTCTAAAATGTTACTCTAATGTTCTAATTAGATGGTTTGGTTGTTCTAATTTAGTGAACTGATGTTTTAACTTATACTTCTATCGTTGTACATAATTCTTCGCTTGTTCTAAACAAAAGAACCCAATGTTCTAAAAAGTTCTTCTATTGTTCTAAAACATTGCTTTAATGTACTTACTTTGCTCTATTGTTTTATTGTTGCAATAAATGTTCTAAAACCTTAATCTAATGTTCTAAGTAGATGGTTTTGTTGTTCTAATTTAGTAAAATCATGTTCTACCTTATATTTCCTTTGTTCTACATAATGCTTCTCTAGTTCTAAATAGTTTGGTCGGTTGTTCTAAAAAATTGAACCTAATGCTCTAAGACGTTTCTCTAGTGTACTTACGTTGCTCTATTGTTTAAATGTAGCTATAAATGTTCTAAAACATTACTCTAATGTTCTATGTAGATGGTTTTGTTGTTCTAATTCAACAAAATCATGCTCTAACTTATACTTCCTTCGTTTTACATAATGCTTCTGAAGTTCTAAATAGTTTGTTCAGTTACTCTAAACTAATGAACCAATTGTTCTAAAACGTTCTTCCAATGTTCTAAGACGTTTCTATAAATGTTCTAAAACGTTACTCTAATGTTTTAAGTAGATGGTTTTGTTGTTCTAATTTAGTGAACTGATGTTTTAACTTATATTGCTATCGTTGTACATAATGCTTTGCTTGTTCTAAATGGTTTGGTCGGTTATTCTAAAAAAAAGAACCTAATGTTCTAAAAAGTTCTTCTATAATTCTAAAATGTTGTTCTAATGTACTTACTTTACTGTACTATTTTATTGTTGCTATAAATATTCTAAAGCCTTACTCTACTGTTCTAAGTAGATGGTTTTGTTATTCTAATTTAGCGAAATCATGTTCTAACTTATATTTCCTTCATTCTACATAATATGTCTCTTGTTCTAAATAGTTTGGTGGATTGTTTAAAACAAATGAACCTAATGTTCTAAAAAGTTCTTCCAATGTTCTAAGACGTTACTCTAGTGTACTTACGTTGCTCTATTGTTTAAATATTGCTATAAATGTTCTAAAATGTTACTCTAATGTTCTAAGTAGATGATTTCGTTGTTCTAATTTAGCAAAATCATGTTCTAACTTATACTTCCTTTGTTCTACATAATGCTTCTAAAGTTCTAAATAATTTGGTCAGTTGTTCTAAACTAATGAACCTAATGTTCTAAGACATTGCTATAAATGTTCGAAACGTTACTATAATGTTCTAAGTAGATGGTTTCGTTGTTCTAATTTAACAAAATCATGTTCTAACTTATACTTCCTTCATTCTACATAATGCTTCTCTTATTCTAAATAGATTCGTCGGTTGTCCTAAACTAATGAACATAATGCTCCAAAAAGTTCTTCCAGTGTTCTAAAATGTTTCTCTAGTATACTTACGTTGCCCTACTGTTTTAACATTGCTATAAATGTTCTAAAATGTTACTCTAATGCTCTAAGTAGATTCGTTGTTCTAATTTAATAAAATCATGTTCTAACTTATACTTCCCTCGTTCTACATAATGATTCTCTTGTTCAAAATAGTTTGGTCGGTTGTTCTAAACTAATGAACATAATGTTCTAAAAAGTTATTCCAATATTCTAAAACGTTGCTCTAGTGTACTTATGTTGCTCTACTGTTTTAAGGTTGCTAATGTTCATGGTTATAATTTAGTGAACTCATGCTCTACTGTATTAATGTTCTAAAATGTTACTCTAATATTCTAATGTTCGTGGTTATAATTTAGTGAACTCATGTTCTAACTTATATGTCTATTGTTCTACATAATGCATCTCTTGTTCTAAATAAGTTGGTAGGTTGTTCTAAACTGTTGAAATAATGTTCTAAAATAGCTGGTCAATTGTTTTAAAATACTGTTATATTATTTTGATGTTTTAATTTTCGTTTCCAATGTACTAAACTCCTGTTGCAATGTTCTTACTTTCATGTAGGAGTATTGAAAGATAACCAATTGTTACTAGACAAAAACGGAAATCCACTAATGTTGCTTTGAACAAGAAACAAAAGAAGAAAAAAGAAATCCCTAACACTTCCAAAACCCTCAAAAAAAGGGATGTCCTTATCCAAAGAATTCCACCCAAGCAATTCATAACCGATGTCTTAATTAACCTCTCTAACCAACACAAAGAAGCCATTATAAATATAGGCTTTGGGGGCTTTCTAGAACTAGACTTAGATAGTCATAAATCTAGCTTCTGTGCATAATTGGTTGATAGCTTTGATGAAGATAAATCTTCATTGGTACTCTCCCATGGCCAAGAGATATCAATATCAGTTAATGATGTCTACCTAGTTTATGGTCTTCCCATTGAAGGAATCCATATTGATGAAAAGAAACTTGTTGATCAGGATAAAAAGGCAAAAGCATTTGTGCAACGTTGGAAAAGTATGTTTAGCATTACTATTAGGAAACCTATAAACTCAGCCCTCATTGCTAAAATAGAGGAGCTAAAAGAAAGGGATGTGTGCGAGGAGTTCATGTGGAACTTTGTCGTAGCTACCATCAATTGTTGTGTTAAATCCACAGTAAACCAATCTCTCAACATTAAGTTCTTGTCATACTGTGAAGACATAAGCAGTATCAAAACACTAGATTGGTGTGAATTCACCTACTAGCACATGGTCCAATCAATAAGTGATTGGCAAAATGGGTTTGCATTTTTCACAGGTCCACTACCATTTTTACTTATAAGTCTATTTTTGCTCAATTTTGTCTGATTACTCTCTTTTTATTATTGTTTTGACTATTATTCTAAAAATATGGTAGATTGTTCTGAATATTTATGCTATTGTTCTAAAGTTTCCCCCTATTGTTCTACATATTTCTTACTTTGATCGCCTCAAAAGAGGCAATGTTAATCAATCAAGACATTTCCCTTTGATTGGAGTCTGGAAGAAGGAAATGATCCAATCAAGAATGAAGATTGAACTAACAAGAGGATTTGGGAAAGGGATCATTCATGAGAGAATGATCAAAGAGGAGAATGCTAACCCTGAATCTAGGGTATTACCTTCTACATCTTCTGCTCTTGCAGACGTACTTATAAGTTCATATTCAACATCTTAATATTTCTAAAATTAATATGGTATTGTTCTAAAGATATCAAGCTATTGTACTAAGTCATATATTTGATTACACTAATGTTCTAAACTTTAGCAATTTTAGCAATCTAAGTTATTATTCTTCTAAATTATATTGTTCAAAATTATTACACTAGTGTAATAATTCTTACAGTAATGTTCCAGAATTAGGTACTATTGTTCTAAATTATCACTCTAATGTTCCAAAATTTATCCTAATTTATCTAATTTATCTTTCTCCATCGGTCTAGGCTTTCTTAACTAACTTTGCAAATTTGGCAAAGACTCTTGCTTCCAATGTCAATGACATGTACTCTATGATTGACAAAGAAAGAAACTTATTTGGAGAAATCAAAATGAGAGATGAAATGAACACTCTAATTGCCAACATTTGGAAAAAGTATACCTCAGTACCAAACACTTAACGCCCAGATTTGATGAGTAGTCCCACCATTCTTAGCCAGGACCAACATCTTTTTGATGAGCCAGCTTTTATATGGGAGCTAAACGATATAATAGGTAAAGCTTGGGAAAGATATCAACCTAAGGATGTGGTTGTTTCGTCTCACCCTACCTTTGACCTTTTTACTGAATCACAAACATTGTCACCTCCCCGTCCTCTTATTCCAACTCCCCTAGCTTCCTCGGACCCTAACCCCACTGATGCATTGTTTTTAACATCTCCTGCTTCACCTGCCCCACCTATTACTGATTCTCCAACTCAAGCAAAGAAAAATATCAACCCAGTTGCTTCTACTCCTATTCCTTCTGGACATTGTGATGCATCAAACCAAGAATTGGAAGAGCAAGTACATAAATTGACACAGTCAATTGTGCAAGATATTGCAAAGGACCGGTAATCATTCTCTACTACGCTATAGTTCTACTGCTCTACACATTTTTTCTATTTTTTAAATGTTTGTTCTAAATATCTGTTCTATTATTCTAACTGTTCGTTCCTATTGTTCTAAATATTTGGCCTATTGTTCTAAAGATCTAAACTTTTTTCTATTTATTTGAATGTTCTGAATCAATTTAAGTTCTGAGCAAGACATTGTGGTCAAATTGAATAAAAAAGAACCACAACGAGAAAAATGACGTCCGTAAAACCTTCCTTTGTATCTACGTTCTCCATTCATGGTCGAGAATGAAACAACTTCAAAAAGAGTCGATGTAGCACAAGGAAGGGTTGATGAATATGCATTTTCTATAGGACCCTTGAGGTACACGTGCTGAATATGCAATACTAATACTGATATTCCAAATTTATGATCTGTTGTTCTAAACATTTAATTTAGTGTTCTAATTTTTAACACTGATGTTCGTACATTCAAATACTGCTCTAAACTTTTTTATTTGTTTATCCCCATGACTATAAGCGAGGAATTATATAATGATAATCAAACCTAGATCAGTAGGGAAGATGTAATGTCACTTGCAGATGACAATTTGATCATGAATAACATTATTAATTCATGGACCTATATATTGAACGTTCAGAATAGAAGGAGAAACCCTGAATCAAAGAACAGATTTTTCTTCGCCTCTAAGCTTTGGGTAAATTATTCTTTTAAAAAGTTGCTCTTGTTATAAACTTAAATTATCTTCTTCCAATCTGTTTATCTAAATGTTGTTCTAAATTATCGTGTTGATATCCTAAACAGGTTGTCATGATGTTCTAAATTATTGTTTCATTATTCTACCCCTCTGTGAAACAGTTCTATACTATTGTTTTAATGTTATAAAATTATGTATATTACAGATCACACTCTGTAGTGATATAGACTTCCCTATGTCAACTACTTTTGATGAAAGATACCTGGCCTTCACATCAAGAATGGAGAGTGAAATGAAACACTCCAATGTCACTACCTTTGAAAAAATGCATTTGGTAAGAAAATAATTTTATAATTACTGAATTTCAGTAAGACAATAATTTTATTATTACTGCATTTGGTAAGACAATAATTTTATAATTACAGTATAAACTCTATATTTTTATTATTACTAAATTTTCAGGTGTTCTTCCCCATAGTAGCCTTCGAACACTATTACTTATTTTGTTTCAATTTCATTACAAAAAGCATTAAGGTGATTGACAACAGATTCTTGGAGAAGGGAATCTCATTTTTCTCAAAATACAAAAACTACCATAAGACAATGGTAACTATACATTAAATCTATTCGATTCTTCTATTAGTCTATTGTTCTATTATTCTAACTATACACTACAACTTTTGTTTTATTGTTCTAAATCTCCTTTCATAATGTTCTAAAAATTAATCCTATTGTTCTAAATATCTATTAGTGTATTGTTCTAGTGTTCTAAACTGCTCTTGTATTATTCTAACATTCCGTTTTAATGTTTTTTTTATAACACAGTCCAAAGCCTTTGCAAGATTTTTAACAGAAAAACAAATAGGGAATGGTCAACTCGTCTCTACTATCAAAACATCATTGAAAAAAATGAAATGGAGGGACAACAAAAATGCAAATAATTCTAGAGTGTTCATCTTAAAGCACATGGATACATATCAAAGCCAAAGTGATTCACAGTGGGACATAGGAGTAGAAGCTACCGATGTAAGTTACTAGTCTATAGAGTACACTAAGTCCTTTGAATTATTCAAATTTCCATTCGTATAAATTAATTTCCTTTCATTCTATGTTTCAGTCTGAAATGATTAAGAAATTACGCATTGAATATTGTGGAAGAATCTTGACGAGCAATGAGAATCAAGTTTGAAATCAAGTAATTTCTAAATCAAAGGAGTGGGCAAAGGATCAATTAAAGCAATAAGATGAATCGTGATTAAGCATAGGGCCAACTACAACATGGATTGATTATTTTAATTTAATGAATTCTATGAATAGTATTATAATATGAACAGTACTAACATTATATTACTATATTCACAATTAGTTTTTTATTGTTCAAATATTACTTTGGTGTGATTATTTATCAGCAGTATTATATTATGGTCATATTCGTAGAATGTTCTAAATTTCTGTTACATTTTTCTATACATCTACTGTTATGTTCTAAACGTCTAAAATATTGTTCTAAACATCTTTACTGACTTATAGTTTGAAATTATTGTTCTAAACTTCTAAACTATTGTTCAATATACCTAAACTATTGTTCTAAACTTATATTAATATGTTTGAAATATTGTTCTAAATGTCTTTACTAATTGTTCTATACTTCGAAACTATTGTTCTAAACTTCTAAACTATTGTTGAATATACCTAAACTATTGTTCTAAACTTATATTAATATGTTCAATACACAAATGCATAATTTCCAAACATGAATCCAACATACTATATACAATTTAATACTAGTATCAAAATATTCTATTTGGACAATTTCGGATATCATGGTATCCAAGTTCCCCACACCCTCGACATAACCTTTTTCTCATTTGACATTGCTCAATTGTTTTCTCCTTATCGCCCTTCAATAATTTTGAAGTAGTTCCACTTTAATTTTCGCTCCCAATGTGTACTCCAGTCCCTTAATTTTTCGAAATTTTAGGAGGTCTAACCACTATTTCATAGAAAGTGTTAGACCCAGTCCGCAACTCAAGAACTTGGGATTTATTATGCCCATTCTCACTCTCATCTGCAAATCTTCTTTTTCCTTCCAAACTCACCCTATACTCTTGTAGATACTTAACAAAGCCACTCATATCTTCATTGTTCACTTCAACCAAACTCACACAACTATGAATCTCGGACCACAAATCATTCAACAAGCACTTCCTATCGTCACCATTTGAACACCATTCCATCACATTACCATCCCCATCAAATATTGGTTGTTTCATAGGCATTGTTGTCCACCTGTTCAAAACATATTGATTTCGAATTCTATCTAACTTCTTTGCCTTCCAAATCCATATCATATGTCTGCATGGAATTCCTTGCCTACAAAATAACTTACAAGAACACCTTGTTTCATAATTACTAATATCCATAACAACCTCATAAGTTCTTCCACCGTTACATTCACTAGCTCTTCCAATCTCCAACCCGTTTTCCTTCCTTAACTCCTCTACACCACATTCATAACAAGCACTATGAACTTCTTCTTGATACTCATAGGAAACATTAATGGTATATAACTCAGAACCATGTCTTTCAATCTCCATTGGAGTCTTACATTCTAGATGCTTGTGTTAAGAATCGTAATCATTTTGTGCTTGAGTATGTCTTTGTGCATCCATGGCACTTTCAAACCTCATAAAAACTCTACTAGCGATACATGTGGATTAACAAAGGATGAAAAGAAATTATTTTTACTTTCAGACCTTGATGTAGTTCTCATAATACCACCCATAAACAAATCTCTAAAATATGCAGGAATCCACTTTGCTCTCATTTCAAACATTAAACGAAGCCACTCTTGATTTTCTAAATGAAACTCAACTAGCATCTTATTCCATTTATCTTCAAATTCCTTTGCTTCAATTACTAAGTTCCACACACAATCACTGGTTTTCTTTAGAAAATCAGTTTCTTAGGTAATATTTCTCCCAATCTTATCAGGCATCTTTTTCATAATATGCCACATACAAAATCTATGCTCACACTTTTCAAACACATTACTTACCGCAATCTTCATTACAGGATCTTGATCGGTAATTAAACATGAAGGTTCCTTATGACCCATTGCTTTTAAAAAAGTTCTAAAAAGCCATTCAAAAGATATTACATCTTCTTTGGATATAAACCCAGCAACAAAGGTAACCCATCTCTTATGGTGATCAACCCTAGTGAAAGGCCCAAACACCATATTATACCTGATAATCACATTAAGATGCTAGAGTTAAACAACAAAATTGAGGCTTAGAACAATAGAACATATATTTAGAACAATAGATAAACTATTTAGAACATCATATTAATCTTTTAGAACAACCGAATACAATCTGAAGTCATCCTCTTAACTATAGACCAATACTCTTAGTATAAAAATACTCTTACTATAGACCAATAAAAATACCTGTTATTTTGATAAGTTGTATCAAATGAAACTATATCACCAAAAAGACTATAATTTTTCCTACATATAGGATCGGTCCATAAAGCCATACATAGGCAATCATCATCATCAATATGATATATCAACAATCATCTTCTTGTGTAAAATGTTTAAATTTCTCCTC
The DNA here is from genome assembly GCA_026401315.1 of Dysphania ambrosioides. Taxonomy (NCBI): domain Eukaryota; kingdom Viridiplantae; phylum Streptophyta; class Magnoliopsida; order Caryophyllales; family Amaranthaceae; genus Dysphania; species Dysphania ambrosioides. The sequence continues at coordinate 27,384,756 of CM048658.1, read as the reverse complement.
GCTTTTTGATAATGTACATAATTTGATGAATAAAGGGAATGGCTATGTCTTTCTTTAATATTAAATACAACATAACCCCCATCAACGCAAACCTTTAACACCATAGGTGCATTGCATCCAACACGAGTGATCAAACTTCTCCTAACAACTACACTTCTATCTTCACCTTTATTTTCACTTGTCATATCTTGTAAATTACTCTTTTTCTTAGACTTATATCCAGCTTTATTGCACACAAAATATTAAAAACTAACAACGCTATTCTTCCTTCTTAGACTTATATGAAACTTGCATATACCTCATAAAATGAAAACCCTTCATCAATACTTGAGAATTTCATGCCCACATACGGTTTTAACTCGCTAGAGCAAATTGGGATCCATACTTTGGACCCTCTAGGTGCACAGACATGTATAACTTCTGATGTATTACCCTTATTTTCACTATGAACACTACAATTTTCTTCATTGCCCAATGCCTACAAAAACCATAATAGCTACCCCTTAGAACAATAAATGTCATATTTAGGACAACATAATAATTATTTATACACATCTACTATATATTCCGTCATGTTGTTTTAAATATATTTCATTGTTCTAAACTTTTCTAATATTCTTCTACATAATTATACTCAATGTACTAAACTACTAGTCCATTGTTCTAATATGTTTTTATTTCAGAATGTTTAAAATTTTGAAATTTTATGAAAATTATATTCAAATAAATGTCAAGTATGCCTTATTGTTCAAATAAACTTCTGTTCAAATGTTTCAAGTATGCCTTATTGCTCTAAACTTTTGGGTTAGTGTTCTAAACGAATGTTCTCATTATTCTAAACAAAACTCTTATTGTTCTAACGTCTCCTTCTAATGTTCTATATATTTTTCAAATTAAGTAAGCTATTATTTCATAAAATTTTAAATTTCCAAAGATTCCAAAAATATAAAAATATTCAAACATCACTAAATTTTTACCAACTACATGTCAAATTACATATTTTATAAATTCTGTTCTAAGTATGCTTATTGTTCTAAACTTTTGTGCTATTGTTCTAAATTGGTCTCTTATTGTTCTAACGTCTTCTTCTAATGTTCTATATTTTTTTTTCAAATGTACTAAGCTAGTGTTTCATAAAATTTCAAAATTTCAAACATTTGGAAATAAGAATATATTCAAACATTACCAAATAAACGACAAGTATAACTTTTGTTCAAATATTTCAAGTATGTCTTATTGTTCTAAAACTTTGTGTTATTGTTCTAAATGAATGTTTTAGTTGTTCTAAAAAAACTCCTATTGTTCTAACGTCTTCTTCTAATGTTCTATATTTTTTCAAATGAATTAAGCTATTATTTCATAAAATTTAAAATTTCTAAAGATTCCAAAAATATAAAAATATTCAAACATCACTAAATTTTTAACAACTACATAGTCAAATTACCTATTTTATAACTTCCGTTCTAAGTATGGTTATTGTTCTAAACTTTTATATTATTATTCTAAACAAAAGTTTGCATTATTCTAAATTGGTCTCTTATTGTTCTAACGTCTTCTTCTAATACTCTATATTTTTTTCAAATGTACTAAGCTATTATTTTATAAAATTTCAAAATTCCAAAGATTCCAAAAATATAAAAATATTCAAACAACACTAAATTTTTACAATCTACATATCGAATTACATATTTTATAACTTTTGTTCTAAGTATGCTTATTGTTCTAAACTTTTGTTATTGTTCTAAACGAATGTTCGCATTGTTCTAAATTGGTCTCTTATTGTTCTAGCGTCTTCTTCTAATGTTCTACATTTTTTTCAAATGTATTAAGCTAGTGTTTCATAAAATTTCAAAATTTCAAACATTTGGAAATAAGAACATATTCAAACATCACCAAATAAATGGTAAGTATAACTTCTGTTCAAATGTTTCAAGTATATCTTATTGTTCTAAACTTTTGGGGTATTGTTCTAAACGAATGTTCTCATTGTTCTAAACTTAGCTCCTATTGTTCTAACATCGTCTTCTAATGTCCTATATTTTTTCAAATATGCTAAGCTAGTGATTCATAAAATTTCATAAATTCACACATTTTGAAACCAAAACATATTCAACAATCACCAAATTTTGAATAACTAACAGTTAAACTAAAACATTTTCCACTCAATTCTAATACAACAAAATTTTTGCATTTTCACCAATAAAAATAATTAACAAGTAACAAAAAATAATAGGAGGTGCAAAAAAAAAATTTACCTGAAATGTGAGGAGAGCTCTTGTCGGGAAGAAGACAATTCTAATATTGATGTACAATAATGAAGAAAACGATGAAAATATAAAGCAAACCCACAATGATGAGGAAAAGTACAATAGCTTACTAGAATGCAAAAAGCAGCTGACATGAATTGTCCTAGCCGAACAAAAAGCAACAAAACATCCCCACATTCGGATATTTACAGATTTGCCATTATTTTTTAATGTCATTACAGACGTAGATCTTCACTCACCCAATGGCCTTAGATGGATTCTCACACAAAAAGAGTTCTCACATAAGGGGAGGGTTCTCACATGATGATCCCTATATATATATATATATATATATATATATATATATATATATATATATATATATATATATATTATAGAAAGAGAGAGAGAGAGAGAGAAGAGAGATTCAATGAGAAGGGTGCTTAAAATAAGAAGGATGAGAAAGAATCTTGACCCTTTAAGTGGTAAGATCCAATATATGAGATTTCATGTTAAAAAATTGGTCACTTTAACAATGAAAATAGTCACTATAACGATGAAAATAGTCACTATAACAATGAATATGGTCACTATAAGTGAAAAAAATTATTTGGTCACTATGAGTTAAAAAAAAGGTCACTATATGTACAAAAAATGTCATGCGTTGGATTTAAGAGATAAAGAGCCAAGATGTCTTCTCATTTTAAGTATTCTTATTTTAACTTTTACCTATATATATATATATATATATATATATATATATATATATATATATATATATATATATATATAAGGGATTCAATGTGAAGGGTGCTTAAAATGAGAAGGAAGAGAAGGGATCTTGACCCTTTAAGTGGTAAGATCAACGCATGAGATTTCACGTAAAAAAAAAAAGGTCACTATGACGATAAAAATCGTCATTATAACGATAAAAGTAGCCACTATAATGATGAAAATGAACACTATAAGTGAAAAAATATCTTGGTTACCATAAGTTAAAAAAGGTCACTATATGTACGTAAAATGTCATACGTTGAATCTATGAGATGAAGGGCCAAGATGTCTTCTTATCTTATCATTTTAAGCACCCTTCTATATATATATATATATATATATATATATATATATATATATATATATATATATATATATGTTCCATATTTGCTGTACTGTGTGACTTGGTTTGTAATGGTTTAATTCCACGCTATTAAATAATTGAAGAATTTAAGAAAAGGCTCTCAAAGTTAGGTTTTAATGCTTATAGTGGAAGATCAATATGTATATTAATGTATGTCATAATTAGATTAGAACTAGGTGGAAAGATTATTTTCAAGGAATATAGATAATATATCAAATATTCAAATGTGTTAAAAAATACAAAATGTAGAGTGGAGGTAACGGTTTTTAAACGATTCAGTCATTATGGGTTGTAAATGGTTTGGTCATAATGGTTTACGGGTTGTAAACGGTTTGGTAATACAGTTTACGAGTTTTAAACCTTTTGAGTTTATCGGGTTTTTGTCGGGTTTTAACGGTTTCGGTTTACATCGGCCTGGGTTACTATCGGGTTTAGACGAATCGGTTTGGGTTGTTCTTGGTTCGGTTCTAACGGTTCGGCCTGATAACAGTTACGGGTCATTAATTTTTTTCCAGAATATGGTTCTGTTCAGTTTTGGATCTAATCTAATCAGATCGGTTTGGTTTTCGGTTTTCAACAAACGGGTTCTCAATAATTTGGTTCCTTTTCAGAACAGTTTGATTTCAGTGGTTCGGTTTGGTTTTTGATAGCTTTATATATAAGAAAAACAAAATTTCATAAACATTATAAGGGTCTAAGCTTTTATGATATCAGAGTGGAAATTTTAATCATGTTCATCGTCTACCATTTACCATAACCTGAAAATGGAGAATGATGCTCAAATGTTTCGCCTCACAAACCACTCACCATACCAAACCCTTAGCCTTTGTAGAGAAGTTGTTTAACTTCTACAAAAGTTAAACTATAACAAATAACCCACAGAAAACACAAACAATCACTCCATAAATTTGTTAGAAAAACTAAACCATAATAATTTTACCAAATGGTCTATATTCATGAACTTAGCCACCAATGGGAGAGGGAAGCTCAACTAAGTTATTGCCTCCCCTCCTGCCCAAAACAATCCGAAGTACGTAATGAGTTCAACATGACTCAATTGTTACTTCATGGATTTTGGAAAATATAGAACCGGATTTAATCAACCAACTCCTTGATTATCCGAATGTGAGGGAACTTTGGCGAAGATTTGAGTCATTGTTCAACAGTGGCCAGGACGACCTTCAGATATTTAATCTCATTACCAGAGCAAACACAATCAAGCAGGAGGCAGATTCGATCGAAGTATTTTACAGGAAATTGGTGGCTCTATGGAAGGAAATTAACCAGAGAGTCTCAAACCCCATGAAATGCTTGGATAACAAAACAATTTACAATAAGATGAACCAAAGAAATCGAGTACACCATTTTCTTTTCCGAACGACACATTTGACAAATATCGAGGAGACTTGCTCAACCAAGAGCACTAACCGATTATAGATGAAGCCTTCACAACAATTTGATGGGAAATTGCTCATAAGGAAACATGGCCATGGGAAATTACTCGTAAAGGAATCATGGCCACTAAACATACACTATAAGACAACATTACCAAAGGAATTGGTAGTGGGATAGTTATGGCAGATAACTGGTCAGGTCGAAGCATAGTACTCCAGCGAGAAGAAGACTGAACTCACCTCAAATGCACCGATTACGGTGGCTCAAAGCGCACTAAGGAAGGTTGCTTAAAATTAATTGGCTACCTAAAAGTGGTGGCTGGATGGTAAGCAAAGAGTTGGAGCAAGATGGAAGAGCAGAATCAAGCAAAGGCTGCTATAGCCATGGGATTTGATTTAAGTAAAAGCAATTAAGGGTTTCCAAACCTAAATCCCACTGTCTCTCCTAACTCTCTTAATGCTTCACATATGCATGTAAGCCCAAAATACTCCACTGGCCCAGTTCATGTTTTTAACAAATTCGAGCCTTTGACTAACTTAGGCCTAGATTAGAAATTAAATAATGGATGTGTATTATTGATAAAAACATGAGAAAAAAATACGGGGTGGATTTTCAATTGTGGAGCAACGCACATAGTGACATATGATATTAGGATTTTTGATTAATAGATCTAAAAGAACTCATATTCAAATGGACAATGGATAATTGGCACATGTCAAAGGATTTGTAAGTATTTGAGTGTCTCTTGATATAAACTTATCAAAATGTCTTTATGTTTGTGGGTTAACTCATAAATTATTATCCATTAGCCAGATGACATAAAAACTATATCGCAGTGTCCTAATCCACCCTTACTTTTAGGATACTTAGACCGAGAAGATAATTGGGTGTGGTACTAAAGGAATGTACTATACTATGTGGATGAGGTGGCTCAACAAGGAAAAGCAAGGCTTGATCATGTAACTATAGAATGCTAATTATAGTTGTGGCACCGCATCTAGGACATCTCTCTCATGGGTATTTAGATAATCTATTTCTATTGTTTTCCAACATAATAAAAATTTCATGTATGAGATATGTATTCAAGCTAAAAGTCATAGGCAGACTACTTAGTTCATTAACTAATGATTAGGAGGACTTGGGTTTATTTCTTAAAAAGAAAATCTAAAATATTTGAAAAATTCATACCCTCTTACACCATAGTCCAAACACAATACCAAAAACAGATTCAAAGTCTCAAAACTAATAATAGAGGAGAATATATCAACTCAAACATGAAACTGTTCTTTATAGAAATAGGGTTTATTCACCAAACCACATGTCATTATACAGCACAAAAAATGGAGCTGCAAAAAGAAAAAACATGACTCTTCTTGAAATTACCCGAGCCATGATGATTGATTCCAATGTTCCAAATTTTTTTTGGCCAGAGCTATTGCTACTTCATATCTCACCAACATCCTTATCAAAATTCTCTAATTCCAAACTCGAATTGCTACCTTAGACCATCATATTACCTATATAGCCTCTCCAATCCTTCCACTTCGAGTCTTTGGATGCACTGCGTTTGTACACTTTTTTAAAAACATAGAACTAAACTTGATCCGTATGAAGTTTGTTGTATTTTCGTAGGCTATGGTCAGGCTACGGATGTTATGATCGATCCAGTTACTACACGTCTTATATACCATGATGGATTATGAATTTTGTAGAAACTGAATACTTCTATAAAAACCAAAACCATCTTAGCAGCCAAGGGCAGAGTTTGAATGACTTACTAAGTTGCTTAATCAACCCGATTGTGATAGATCAGGTTCCTACAAAGCAAGTAGGCAATGTCATCAAGCTAGCCTTTGAGAACATAGTAAATCCTGTACTCTTAGCATCAACACGACCATTACCTAAACCCACCGATGTATCTGAGGTAAGCATGAGTGATTTGAATATTGGAATCACAAACCCAATCATACAGGAAGAAGTATATCCTACACAAGAGATTTAAGAACCATACAAGCTTCCTCCTTGAAAGACGATAGGCATACTCCCAAAATGCTATGAACCAGAGTATGAGCTGAGATCGTGAAAATATAATGGTCTACTCTGATTAAATCCCCCTGAAGAATCCTTATAGGATAAGGTATGGAGAAATTCCATAGAAGATGAGATTTTTCTTTGAAGAAAAACAAGACATGGAAAAAATACATGCTCCCTCAAGGAAAAAGCCTATAGGGTGCAAATGGGTGTTTACCATAAAACATCAAGCTAATGGGTCTGTGGAAAGGTATAAGGCAAGATCAGTGACTAAATGATACAACCAAATTTATGATATTGATTACTCTAAGACATTCTCTCCAATAACAAAAATTAATATTATAAGAGTCTTATTTTTAGTAGCTGCAAATGAAAGATGGTCTCTACATCAATAAGATGTGAAAAATGCCTTTTTTCGTGGAGAATTAAGAGAAAAAGTTTACATGGATGCACATTAGGGTTTTTGGGTTGGTGAAGGCTTCAAGTTAAAGAAATCTCTATATGAAATGAAACAGTCTCCTAGGTCATGGTTTGGGAGGTTCTCTATAGCAATGTAAAGATATGATTACCATTAAAGTGTTTTAGACCATACCCTTTTCTTAAAGAAACGAGAAAACCTCATAACATGTCTGATTATTTATGTGAATGCCATGATACTAACTAGAAGTGACATAGAAGAAACTAAGGAAGTGGGAGGAAGATTAATTTGTGATAAAAGACTTGGGTAATTTGAAATACTTTTTAGGAATAGAAGTCTTACGTTCTAGAACTAGAATCTTTATATCTTAGAAAAAGTGTATTCTTCATTTACTTGCTAAAATAAGCAAGATTGATTGCAAACTAGTAGGTACTTCCATGGTAATAAACCATGGTCTCCAGATAAACAAAAAGGTTGAAATAACTAACCAAGGCCAATAATAGAGAGACTAGTAGGAAAAGTTATTTATGTATCTCATATGAGACCTATAGACTATGCGGTAGGAGTGGTAATTCAGTTCATGCATAAACCTCATATTGATCATATGGAAGTTATTCTAAGGATCATACAAACCTCTAAGAAATAGCTGGAAAGAGGATCCTATTTCTAAACAATGACCACATGGAAATGAAGGCTGAAGATTCAATAGAAGATAGAAAGGATCAAAATACTCTAGAGGGGGGGGGGGGGGGGGGGGGGGTGAATAGAGTATTGTAGATTTTTGCAATTCCGTGATCAAAGGCTTTGAAGCGGTTTATAAATGCAGAAGTAGAATAGGATACGTTTCAAGGGCTTTGAATCAATTTTCAGGATTTGCTTTGTATGCGAATATGATATAGTAAAGAGCATGAAGAAAGTAAAACAAATTTAAAGGGGACAATGATTTGTTACGAAGTTCGGCAATGTGCCTACGTCTCCGCCTAGGGTTTCCTACCCGTAGGATTTAACCGATCTTTATTTCCTCCTTTAGAGACCTAAAGCCACCTTCGAAGATTTTCACCCAATCTTATATACCGTAGCTTACCCTAGCTACACTCTAGCGTCTCAATTCCTAGAAATAAAAATCTTCTTACTTTTTCTGAATCTTTAAGTATTATAGATTTACTCAAGGTAGATCTCTCTTTTTCTTTTGATATTTCCTTTTTCACACTCAAGAGATTTTCTTTACTTTTCTCTCAATCTAAATTACAATTGAAGTATATATTTCTATAGAGGAAAGTGTTTGAGTTTTTCAGCAACTTGTATTGAGTATCTCGTTGGAAGGGCCTTTTTTTCTTCAAGCTTCAGCTCACTCTATTTATAGAGTTACTCTTGTAACGGATAGTCTTCAATATTTTCAACACTGCCGTTGCCCTTGAATCGGATGTTAGGACTTTGACTGAGTGCTTTAGAATGTGTTCCATGATACTCGGGCAGTTACTGAAGTCTAATTCAAAGGTCTTGACCGAGTAGCCGTTACAGATTTGAACGATTCTTTCTTATTTTGAATTTGCATGATCAGTAACCTTTTGAGCGAAGATAGCTTCAATGGTTTCTTTCAATCCCATAAAGCTAGGAGGACTTTGATTTTCAAATTCATCTTTAACTCATTTGAATTTAAACACAAGGTCTTCAAGAGTTTAAATGAGTTAAATTTCTTCGGCTATATCTGAACAACAAACAGATAATCTAAGCCACAAAACAACCAAATGATACAAGTAATCATTACTATGTTTTATGCATGACATATTACATAAGGTTTGACTTCCATCACCTACATTTAACCAAGTTAAAAATATGAACATATTATCATCATCATCAAGGTGGAGTCTTCAATCTCCCCCTTGATGGAAGTCAAAACATGCATGAATAAATACCATGATGATCATTAATAACAGCACAGAATAGATCACAGAATATACAGAAACAGTAACAGTAGCAACGCAAACATCACAGACATAATATTAAAACAGAAACAGAGATATAAAACAAACAAAGATATATCTTCCCCTTTTTGACTTTCGTCAAGGAAGGAGAATAATGTATAGAGAAACAGAATGTAAAGTGTTAAGTACAACCATATCGAATAAAATTGTTTATAAACGGGAAATGTAAATGAGCATTCTTCAAAATCACGAGAGGAGGAGCTTCACTTCAGTCACCAAGGCATCCAACTTGTCATCGATGTGAGCACGAAGATCGGCAAGATCCCTGCGCACACAATCAAGTTCAAATTCTACGGATTCAAGCCTTGAGACGAACCTTGAGAGATGTGAAGTAGCCGGCTCCTTTGAAACGCCTTTCAAAGTAGGAAGTCTTGTTTGTTCACCGAGGGAAAGATCCTCTCTAAGTTTCCGCAACCCATCAGACGAGGCAAATATTCCAATTCGATTGAAAGACTCCATAGAAATGTGGGAGGAGGCACAACTCTCACATCCTTCACCTAAAACATCAATTTTAAAAAATTTGAAAATCAGGGGGAGAAGGTTGGCATAGGGAAGGGGATTTGCTCATGAAGAGGAAATGGTGTGATACATATGGGTAAGAATGGTGTTGGGGAGGTTAACATCAAAACCACTAAGAACAAGAAAAGTCATTGCTAGGCATTGGTTGGTTAAAAGCTCATGGGAGTTGGACCTGGGGATAACACAGCGAACCAACAACGTGTTAATAACTTTGGGATCAATTTTGAGACTACTATGGGTCAATTTCATGGAGTTTGGGGGATTGGGAAGGATGAAGTCAGACTTGGCTTTAGCTACACACTCAAAATAAGGAGGGGAGGAGTCTGACCAGTCTTCATTAGGAACATTGAGAATAGAGGCTAAAATACCTGGGGTTAGGGTTATGGGGATGCCCTTGACAAGCGTAGTCAGGGAAATGATATCATTTTCTCTCTTGGAAGACATGTTAAGGTAAAAAAGACAGGTTAACCTGGTATAGAACACATCACCAACGTTTAACATATGGACCAAAGAGGTGGCTTTAAACATGGAAACACCCTCAAGATTAGACGAGGAGAGTAAATCAAGGTCAACTGACTCACAAACACACAACTTTCTAGACTTAAACCCATCGGTCCAAATGCCGGCGAGTTGGAAATTCTTAAACCAAGACACTGGAACATCACCAATTGAGGAGGAAATAGACTGAGGTATACTAGAAATGAGGGAAGGGGATAATACCTTAGGGCTGACAGGGGGAGGAACAACCTCTTCGATGATAGGGGGAGAGGGAGGACGCACAATGGGAGACTCAGGGTCTTGAGGAGGAGGCTCAATACGCGTCTCAGGGACTGGAGAAGTAGGAGAGGGTTCAGGCGAAGGAGGAATTTGTGGGGATGAAGGAGGAGTAGGTGAAGCAGATGGTACGGAGTAGTCCACAGAAGCTACTTCCTTCTTAGCTTTTCGCCTGGGCATAGCTCGAGTTTTCTTAAGAACTGGTTTAGGGCCGGTTGATTTTCGTTTGGGGGCCATTAGAGATTGTTGAGAAAAGTATGGTTGATGGAGGAAGTACAATTATGGGTAGTGAAGAAAGGAACAGGGTTAAATAGAAGGGAAAGGGGTATGGGGAAGGAAAAGAAATGATGACAGAGTGTGAAACGGACGGTTGGGAGGTGTTTGGGAAGACTGAAATGACGGCTCAAGGAAATGATGACTGAGGCTAGGTGTAGGCTAGGTACACAGCACGGCAGTCAAGGAAATCAAAAATAGATTTTGAAAACATTCAAAAACCGTGGAAAAAGCTTTTAAAAGCAGAAATTGAAGAGTTTTAACAAATTAAAAGACTGAATAAAATTTTAAAAAAATGACGGAAAATTTTAGAATTTTAAAAAGATTTGAACTTTGGATAAATGAATAATTATTTATATAATAAGTACCCATTTATGTATCCATTTGAGACACGACACACATACATGAATAGGATATAGTATATCATACGAGTAGGTACATGCAACAAGATATAAGATAGACATGCAACAATTATATAAGATAGACATACAACAATATTTATGTACGTGAAGAAAAGATAGACAAAGTATTCATGCAATAATAATAATAACTAAGTATGCATGGAAATAGGAAATACGTACCATAACTCCCCCTAAGTTGATGCACCTTTATTTAACATGCCGAGCTCAAATCGAATAAAATTAAAACGTTCTTCACTTAAGGGTTTTGTAAATATATCGGCAAGTTGATATTAAGTAGATATGAAAGAAATGTTAACATCACCTTTTTCAACATGATCACGTATAAAATGGTGTCGAACGTCAATATGTTTAGTACGTGAATGTTGCACTGGATTCTTTGTGATTGAGATGGCACTTGTGTTATCACATTTTATAGGAATGCCTTTAAGGTCTAGCCCAAGATCTCGAAGTTATTGGGATATCCAAATGAGTTGAGCACAACATGCACCGGCCGCAATGTATTCGGCCTCGGCTGTAGAGAGAGCAACCGAATTTTGCTTCTTAGAATGCCAACTAATGAGTGAGGACCCTAAAAATTGGCAGCAACCGGAAGTGCTTGTTCTATCAACTTTGTAACCTGCAAAATCAGCATCAGAATATCCAACAAGTTCAAAGCTACTATCCCTAGGGTACCAAAGACCAAGGTCCTTAGTCCAATTGAGATATCTTAATATTCTCTTTACTGCACATAAGTGAGAGTCCTTGGGGTTAGCTTGAAATCGTGCACACATACATACACTAAACATAATATCAGGTCGGCTTGCAGTAAGATATAGTAGTGGTCCGATCATACCTCGATATTCTTTTTTATTTATGGGCTTACCATTTTCATCTTGATCTAATAATAAGGTAGAGCTCATTGGTGTTTTGGCTTCCTTTGATTGAGTCATATTGTACTTCTTAAGGAGGTCTCGTATATATTTTCCTTGGTTTATGAATATACCTCCTTTTTCTTGTTTAACTTATAGGCCGATAAAGAAGTTCAATTCACCCATTAAGCTCATCTCGAATTCCCTACACATAATCTTAGAGAATTCCTTGCATAAAGAATCATTAGTAGCACCGAAAAGAATATCATCAACATAGACTTGAATGATTAAAATATCCTTGCCTTTGGTTTTTACAAAAAGAGTTTTGTCAATTAAACCTCGTTTAAAATCATTTTCCAATAAATATTTTGATAGGCGCTCATACCATGCTCTTGGAGCTTGTTTTAGGCCATAGAGAGCTTTATCAAGTTTGAAAACATGATTTGAAAATTATTCATTTTCAAAACTGGGAGGTTGAGCAACATATACCTCTTCTTGTAAATAACCATTTAGGAATGCACATTTTACATCCATTTGGAATAGCTTGATTCGCATGAATGAGGCAAAAGCAAGTAACATTCGTATAGCTTCTATTCTTGCTACGGGAGCGAACGTCTCGTCATAATCAATGCCTTCTTCTTGATTGTAACCTTGTGCTACTAGACGTGCTTTATTTCTTATGATTTTCCCGTTTTCATTAAGCTTATTTCTGAACACCCATCTTGTTCCAATGATTGAATGATCTCTGGGGCGAGGAACAAGTGTCCAGACTTTATTCCTTTTGAACTCATTTAGTTCACTTTGCATAGCTATGATTGAATGAACAAACACGTGAAATGCACAAAGATTTTTAGCACTAGAGCGAGTTTGAATACCAGACTTTGGATCTGAGATGATATTGTCAATTGGGTGAGATGAGGAGTGCTTGAATTTTCGTCTCATCATCAAAGGGGTAGAAGCTGATTGCTGAAGTACTCCTTTAAGACCTGGAGATGGTTCTGAGGGTCCTAAAAGACCTTCCATTATCTGTTCTGGGTCTTGAGATGAGGTTTTAGGATGCTGAGAAGGCGCTTCAGGCCTTTGAGACAATTCTTCAGTGTCTTTATCTGATTCGTCCGGATTCTTAATTGGCTCTTGCATATTTCGGATGGTTTGTGACATACCTTCATCAGATGAGCTTTCATCTTCATTAGATGAAAAGTCTTCATATTTATTCAGCTTTAAACCTGTAAAAATGTCACTCAAAGTACCTTTCTCGGATTCATCAAAGATCAAGTGAATACTTTCTTCAACAACTTTGGTACGTTTATTAAAAACTCTATAAGCTTTGGAATTCAAAGAGTAGCCTAATAAAATTGCCTCATCACTACGAGCATCAAATTTTCCTAGGTTATCTTTGCCATTATTATGAACAAAGCAAGTACAACCAAAGGGTTTGAAATACGAGATATTAGGCTTTTTACCTTTGAAAAGCTCATAAGGGGTTTTCTTCAAAATTGGTCTTATTAGACAACAATTTAGAATGTAATTGGCTGTGTTAACAGCTTCAGCCCAAAAATGTTTTGGTAAACCATTTTCTAAAAGCATAATCCTAGACATGTCCTCAAGAGTTCGGTTTTTGCGTTCCACAACTCCATTTTGTTGAGGTGTCCTAGGAGCCGAAAAATTATGAGAAATACCGTATTTTTCACAAAACTTGTTGAAGAAAAGTTGATCAAACTCTCTACCATGGTCACTTCTCACAGCAACAATAGGTAGGTTTTTCATGGTTTGTAATTCTTTGCAAATCTTTGAGAATTCTTGTAAAGCTTCAGATTTTTCTCGTAAAAATAAAACCCAAGTAAATCTTGAAAAATCATCAACTACCACAAGGATGTATTGTTTTCCTTTGGGAGATTTGACGCGCATAGGACCGCATAAATCAATATGAAGAAGTTCTATAGGGCGAGAAGTACTTACAGCCCTTTTTGCTTTGAATGAACCTTTAGTTTGCTTACCTCTCGCACAAGCTTTGCACATTTCAAAGTCTTTGAAATTCATTTTAGGAAGTCCTCGTACCAGATTTTTTGAAGCAAGTTTCTTCATTGTATGCACATTAATGTGACCTAAACGTCTATGCCAAAGCTTTGAATCGACAGCTGAGGCCTTAAAAGCATAGACATTATTACAGCGTGGAGCACTAAGAATGACTTTACCATTTTCCTTGCATTGTACTTTACATTTATCTTTGTCAAAAATGACTTTGTTACCTTTGTCACATAGTTGAGAGATGCTAAGCAAGTTGTATTTCAGACCTTCGACAAGGTATACGTCGTCTATGGAGTTTGATTTGAATTCTCCAACCTTTCTAATGCCAATAATTCTGCATTTCCCTTTATCACCAAGAGTTATTGTTCCTGAAGATTGTTCTTTGATTGTTGAAAATAGCAAAGATTTCCCACTCATATGCCGAGAGCAACCACTATCTAGGATCCACTTATGATCTTTATTCTTGGTGATTTCCTACACAATGAAAAGACATCAAACCTTTCTAGACTAATTCACAAATTTGGTTTCATATTCAGGATGGACCATATTAGGTGGTCTAGTCCCTTTTTGAACCCATATTTGTTTTATTTAGTCTCGAAAATATATTGGAAAGGAATTCTTAATAATTTGAGGATCATTCCTTCTAAAAGGACATGTTAATTTGGTATGACCCTTTTTGCAACAATAGAAACACGTAGGTGTCCTCCAAGTATCCTTTGCTTTGACAAAAATGGTCGAGTTTTTCTTTGGAAAGTTTTTATTAAATCCAAGACCACTTTTGTTTAAGGAAGCTTGGTGAACACCCAACAACTTGTTTAGAGTTGCTTCCGAATGAGTAAAATTAACCAAGGTTTTATGCTGTTCTTTACACTTCTCAGCCAGAAACTTTTTCTCCTTCTCTAAGTTATCATTACAATAACTTAAAGAAGCGAGCTTTCTTTTTAAAATGGTGTTTTCAGTTTTTAAAGCTTTGACCTGAGTTTCAAAGGATAACTCCGTGGCCTTAGCCTTGTTTTCAAAGGCTGACTGAGTAGCTTTGAGATCACATAATTCCTTTGAGAGATTTTTTGAGATACTTACCTGTTTATTAAGCCTTTCCTTGAGAATTTTTGATTCAAGAATCAAGCTTTACTCATTCATTATCATGCTTTGCAAAAATTCGGAGAGAACATTGGTAGGACTTGAAATTAAATTCTTTACAATTACCTCAAGATGTTCTCCTTTTTCGCTTTCTTCGTGATTAGCCATTAAGCATAGGTTTGCATGCTTTTCTTCTTCATCACTTGATTCTGAGTCACTCCATGAGGCTACCATAGCCTTCTTCTTAAAGTCCCTCTTAGGATAGGCCTTTTTCTTTCGTTGAGGGCATTCTTTAACAAGAAGGTCTGTTTCACCACATTCATAACATGTTAGTGTATTAACCTTATTCATGGAGTTAGATGACTTACCTTTATATTTATTTAGGCGGTAGTTGTCTCTTCCTTTTGGAAATTTCTTCTTCATTTTTAATATCTTTGTAAGACTTCTAGCAATAAGAGCAAAAGGGTCTTCATCATCCTCATCATCTTCACTTTCGCCATCTTCATTAGAGGCTTCTTCTTTCTTAGCCTTAAGTGCTAAATTCTTGGTTGATGAAGCTAGCTCTCCATCTTCTTCATTTAGAGACATTTCGTGGGTGATTAATTTTCCAAGAAGATCATCCAATGGCAGAATTTGCAAGTCTTGGGCTTCTTCTATTGTCGTCACTTTAGGACCCCACTTTGCTTTGGGAAGACATCGAAGGATTTTTCTGACCTTTTTTTCATTTGTGAATGTTTTACCAAGTGAATCTAGATTATTCACTGTTTGGGTAAATCTTGTGAACATCTCCTTTACATTTTCGTTACTCGTCATTTTGAACAATTCATATTGTCGGAGAAAGATGCTTATCTTTGTTTCCTTTACTTGGCTAGTGCCTTCGTATGTGACCACCAGCTTGTCCCATATTTCCTTTGCACTTCAACAAGAGGAGACTCTATTGAACTCATTTGCATCCAATCCGCAATAGAGCAGATTCATGGCACAATAGTTTTTCGCAATGCTCTCCAAGTCGGTTTGAGTGAAGTCACCATCTTCCTTGGGGATTGGAATGCCACTATCATCATTCTTCATTGGCACCTTCAGACCTTTCTTTATGATATCCCATAATTCAATATCTTGGTCTATGAGGAACATTTGCATTAAGGAGCACCAATGGGCAAAGTTGTTCCCACAAAACAATGGAGGATGATTTGAGGAACGTCCTTGGGCAAAACCACCATCACCTATCGAATTCATGATGCCTCACGGATGTTTAAATCTTTGAAATGTGAGTAAGGCTCTGATACCAATTGAAGATTCAATAGGAGATAGAAAGAATCAAAATACTCTAGAGGGGGGGGGGGGGGGGGGTGAATAGAGTATGGTAGATTTTTGCAATTACGTGATCAAAGGCTTTGAAGCAGTTTATAGATGCAGAAGTAGAATAGGATACGTTTCAAGGGCTTTGAATCGATTTTCAGGATTTGCTTTGTATGCGAATATGATATAGTAAAGCGAATGAAGAAAGTAAAACAAATTTAAAGGGGACAATGATTTGTTACGAAGTTTGGCAATGTGCCTACGTCTCCGCCTAGGGTTTCCTACCTGTAGGATTTAACCGATCTTTATTTCGTCCTTTAGAGACCTAAAGCCACCTTCGAAGATTTTCACCCAATCTTCTATACCGTAACTTACCCTAGCTACACTCTAGTGTCTCAATTCCTAGAAATAAAAATCTTCTTACTTTTTCTGAATCTTTGAGTATTATAGATTTACTCAAGGTAGATCTCTCTTTTTCTTTTGATATTCCTTTTTCACACTCAAGAGATTTTCTTTACTTTTCTCTCAATCTAAATTACAATTGAAGTATATATTTCTAGAGAGGAAAGTGTTTGAGTTTTTCAGCAACTTGTATTGAGTATCTCGTTGGAAGGGCCTTTTTTTTCTTCAAGCTTCAGCTCACTCTATTTATAGAGTTACTCTTGTAACCGATAGTCTTCAATATTTTCAACACTGTCGTTGCCCTTGAATCGGATGTTAGGACTTTGACTGACTGCTTCAAAATGTGTTCCATGATACTCGGGCAGTTACTGAAGTCTGATTCAAAGGTCTTGACCGAGTAGCCGTTACAGATTTGAACGATTCTTTCTTACTTTGAATTTGCATGATCAGTAACCTTTTGAGCGAGGATAGCTTCAATGGTTTCTTTCAATCCCATAAAGCTAGGAGGACTTTGATTTTCAAATTCATCTTTAACTCATTTGAATTTAAACACATGGTCTTCAAGAGTCCATAACTACTTCCTTGTTTTAAGGAGAAGTTTAAGCAAGATTTTCAGCAGCTTGAATGAATTGAATTTCTTCGGCTATATCTGAACAACAAACAGATAATCTGAGCCACACAACAACCAAATAATACAAGTAATCATTACTATGTTTTATACATGACATATTACATAAGTTTTGACTTCCATCACCTACATTTAACCAAGTTAAAAATATGAACATATTATCATCATCATCAAGGTGGAGTCTTCAAAGGCATATATTGTTGTAGATTGGGGAGGATACAAGATTGACTAAAGATCCACCACTAGATTTTTCACATTAGTAGGTGGTGATCTTGTAACTTAAAGGAGTAAGAAACAAAAGGTGGTGGCTCTTTTGAGTGCTGAAGTTGAATTCAAAGACATTGCCAAAGGAATTACTTTGCTATGGTTAAAGAAGTTGTTAACTAGGCTTGGGTTTAAAGGGAAGTGTGATCTTCTATGTGATAATGAAGTAGTTATTACCCTATTAGAGAATTTGGTTCATCACGATCAAAATACAAGGAGATTGACAGGCAATTCATTAGGCGAAACTCGAAGTTCAAATTGTAAGTCTCCCGTATGTGAGATAAGAGGATTAATTGACTGATATCTTAACCAACACGGTTTCCACTAAGCAATTTGTTGAAGTTCTAAGAAAGTTAGCATTGAGGATCCCATTACTCAACTTGATGGAAAATGTAGGAAAGTTTAAGATTAGAATATTACAAATAAGGAAACAAACTCTTAAACTAAGGCAAGAGAATCAATGGAAGAAGATCATGATTGAAGGACATAAAGAAAGGTCTACCTTCCCTTCCATACTTAGGCTTTGTAACTTAGACAAACTTTGATATATATATATATATAAACATAGGACGTCATCCTACGGAGTATATAGATCCAAATGTGGGAGATCAGTAGAGAATCAGTTGAAATGAATATCAACAATCAAACAACATATTCAGAAACACCCTTGACTCTTCTACCATTCCGTTAACAATTCATGTTCATTTAACAAGGTAAAAGCATGAAGGAAAAAGCACAAGAAATTGAAATACTGGTCAAGGTGAAATACTGATCCACGCTTTGTTCTTATTAGAGCTCTTATTAGCTATGTTGGATAGACTCGTGTATGATCTGTTGTTATCCGTACTCGTCTCCGTATCTGTAAACGTATCCGGATTCGTATTTGTGCTTTACTAGTCATTTTCCATACTAGTACCTGTGTCGGTATCCAAATCCGAAATAGCTTATTAGACGGTCATCAGGAGGTAATATCGTACCAACTAAACAGTGTTTTACCTGACCGACAAGGCCTATTTCGAGCATCCAATCCCAAGGAATCTGCATTTCGTTGTATCTTCTGCACGTCCCTTCTCTTGTCTTCTCAATGTTTTCTATTACTCTCTCCAATCTGCAATTTTAACACTTGTAAGTAGGAACAAGTTCGCTTAATTAGTATAATTCAGCTATTTTTAAAATTAGTAGTATGTAAAACTGAAAAAGTTTCTCAATTTCCCTTTAGATCGTCGTAAATTTTGAAAAAATACACAATTTAAAAAAATTGCGTCGTTCGGAGTTATATAGCTAAACTTATGTCTCTTCAAAGTTCATGTAGATCAGATCTTCTATTTTGCGAATTGAACGACTTAGTGGCTTTACATGTGCATACATGAGATTAAAATAAAGGATCTTAAAAAAACACACGTCACTCTAATGCATGAGCTAAGAGTTACGCCCTTTCGAGAGTGAAAGTGAGTAAAAGTGAGTGAATGTGAGTAAAAAAAAGTGAAAATGAGTGAAAGTAAGACAAATAAATTAAAGATGGTATAGCATAAGGACAAATTTGGTAACAGACATACAAAAATACGGGTGATATTTAGCAATGCAGTTCATAATTCCCAATGGTGTAAAGGACGATGACAGTTGAAGAAGGAATATATATATATATAGAACCCCCCCCCCCCCCCCCCCCCCCCCCCCCCCCCTTAATATGAGAACCCTTTTAAGGGTGAGAACCCATCTAACACCACACACACATTGGCTGATCTAACGGATGACATTTAACTGAACATAATGGCAAATACGTAATTAACCCAAAAACTGACCTAGAGGAGTTGATTCAAAAATGTAACTGACACTTCGGTAAAAGGAAACCCACATTACTTTTCATTCACTTCTTCAAAGCCCATTCGTCTTCTTCCGCCATTTTGTCTCTCTTTAATATTTCACAATTCCTCCATTTCGTCAGTAGCGTGAGTTACTTCATCTTCTTCAAAACCCACAATTGTTGTTCCACATTTCCTCTTCCCCAGTTCCACATTTCGCACTCATAGAATCATCGAAGAAGACAATTGCGGGAGTTCTATAAGTATTTACAACCCAACAATGGTTTTTGTTTATATTTTTTTTGTTTGGGTTAAAGGTCGTAATCTAACACAAAATGGTGCCCAAAACTCAGCAATGACATGGAATCATCTTCATCCACACCCACAAACTTGAAGGAGGGGTAATTCACTGAATTTTGTTTAATTTCATGAAAATTAGTGATTAATGCTCGAAATTCGGTATATAATTTCTTCATATTGCAACCCTTGTTCTAAGTAGATTCCTAGATTGTTCTAAACTATTAAACTGAATGTTCTAAAACAGGTTTGTGATTGTTCTAAACGTTTGTTCCTTAGTTCCATAATTTCGGGGGTTTTCCAAAATAATGAGCATCATGTACTGAACTAATGAACATAATGTTCTAAAGTATTGAACATAATGTTCTAAAGTATTGAACATAATGTTCTAAACCTAATTTAACATAATATCATGGACCAATTAACATAATATTCTAAACCGAAGAATATAATATTCTAAACCATTGAACATAATGTTCTAAACCAATGAATACTATGTTCTAAAGTATTGAACATAATGTTCTGAACCTAATTTGACATAATATCAAAGTATTGGACCAATTAAGATAATGTTCTAAATCGAAGAACATAATGTTCTAAACCATTGAACATAATGTTCTAAACCTAATTTGACATAATATCAAAGTATTGGACCAATTAACATAATGTTCTAAACCGAAGAATATAATGTTCTAAACCATTGAACATAATGTTCTAAACTATTGAACTTGTGTTTAGGTATAATTTGGAAACTTGCTTAAGCTAGTCTTTCTTCAATTGTTTTATATATACGATGTTCTAAACCAACGAACTCAATGTTCTAAATCAATGACATAATATTCTAAACCAATGTTCTAAACCTATGAACAATATGTTCTAAACCAATTAACATAATATTCTAAACCATTCAATATAATGTTCTAAACCAATGAACATAATGTTCTAAACCAGTGAACTCAATGTTCTAAACTAATGAACATAATGTTCTAAACCAATGAACATAATGTTCTAAACCAGTGAACTCAATGTTCTAAACTAATGAACATAATGTTCTAAACCAATGTACATAATGTTCTAAATCTATGAATAATATGTTCTAAACCAATGAACATAATGTTCTAATCCATTGAACATAATGTTATAAACCAATGAACATAATGTTCTAAACTAATGAACATAATAACCATTGAACTCAGTGTTCTAAACCAATGAAAATAGTGTTCTAAACTAGTGAACATAGTGTTCTAAACCAATGAACTCAGTGTTCTAAACTAATGAACATAATGTTCTAAACCTTAAAGGAATGGACTGAGTTAGGGTAGAATCAATTTGGGTAGTTTCTTCATTGACCCATAGTGTTTGAGTATAGTTAGGAAACTTGTGTTTGGGTATGATTAGGAAACTTGCCTAATCTTGTCTTTCTTGTACTGTTTTATATATATATGATGTTCTAAACCAGTGAACTCAATGTTCTAAACCAATGAACATAATGTTTTAAACCAATGAACTCAATATTCTAAACCAATGAACATAATATTCTAAACTAATGAACTCAATGTTCTAAACCAATGTACATAATGTACCACCTCATTCTGATGGAGGATTCATCTTTCATTGATTATATGGAAATGAGCATACATTGATACTGTGTTTCAGGTTCATATATTTTTTATCTGTTGTACTCTGTCCTTCAGGTTCTGAAAGAGTGGCATGGACTATTGGATAGGCACTGCTTGCTATTGGAGGCATGTGAATTGAATTGGGTTTCTGAGGAGGATTATATTGATTTAGGAAAGGCTGGTCTGGGACGTTGTTTGTTGGGTGGTTTGCCTGATTGGCTGATTGCATATTCTGCTAGGCTGGTATATATATCTTCTGTGTCTGTTATAGTTGTCAGAGCTGTTTGTATGGTATCTGTTCCCACTTTCATCTTGTGATCTGGTTTACTTGTAGGTCCGTTTCATAAATTTTGAGAGAACAAAGCTGCCCGCAAAGATTTTGAAGCATAATCTGGACGAGAAGAAGAAATAGTGTACAGACATATCTCTTGAGATGGAGAAGAGTGATGCTGAAGTCCAGGTTAGCCTCTTATTTTTATATTTATTTGCAAGTTGCAATAAAGATTTTTAACAGTCTCTTTGCATCTGACTCTCTGTTTTGCTTTAAGGCATTGATTAGCAAGTTAGATTTTATCTTTTTTGCTATAAGACATTGATTAGCAACTTAGATCAATAAATAGTTTACAGCTACAAAGTGAGGTTGATTATTGTTTTTGTATTATAATACGCAGGCAGAAGGAGTCTATAACCAGAGACTTCAAAATTTGGCTCTTACACTGGATAAGGTATGCACCATAATCTCACAGTTACGTGTGTTTCTGTAAATTCTCCATTCTTTCATATGTTGTGGCAATCAGTATTGGCTTGACGATAGGTTACTACTGCAGTCAAGTTGTGTCATCTCATGAAATTACATACTTCAATTGTGATTCCCTGACTATGCAGCAAGACTAATGTGCTTTTATTTTGTAACATTAGCAAATTAATATACAAGAAAAATCAAAATTTCATAAACATTATAAGGCTCTAAATCTCCATAACTTCGGAAATCCTTATAACCTTAGCATTTTTTTACAAACAACTAGTGCAAGTAGATGCATTTCTGTATTAGTTTAGTGTGAAATGTTTTCTCTTTGTATATCTTCCTCCTTATTTAGATGGAATCTATTTTTTTGTTCTTTTTTCTTGGCTCATAAATAGCAATTCAGACTATGGGGTACTGAAATTTTTTATGTTGATTGTGATGATAATGTTTACATTTGTTAATGTTAATGTGTCTTAAAAAGAATATATGTGGCTTATGGAGGGTACCCTATGTAAGTTGTAAACTCAAATGCCACTTGATGACATGGATGCTTTTAAAGAGTCCACCTTGTCAACAATTTAAATATCTCTGAAATATCAATGAAGGACACATGCATGTGGTGTAAATAGATGGTTGGAAATATGCAGACATATTGAACAATTGATTTAGCTAAAAACAAATTTTGATGTCTTGCCTAGAAGAAATCCAATATTATCCACTATAATCTAGTCAAATCGATTAAAAAATGTTTGCAATTAATTTTGGAAGTCAAGGACAAAAAGACCCATTAACAATACATGCACTAGGTAGAGGACAAATTAAAGATCACAAGTATTCTCATTTTTATCTGGTTAATTGACAGTTGTAAGGCTTGTTTACTATTCTTGATTGTCTATGGCTCTCAATGGCTAGCCATTGCATGACAAATATATAAAATCACCTTCCAATTCACAAGGACCTTGTGATGGTGAGAAAACCATTGAAAGGGTTAAAAGGTTGTTCATGTCTGGGTGACCAAAACTATTACTAAGGCTAAGTAATTAAAGAATATTCATGGGGATCCATTGAAGTTGATTCTCACAAATCTTCAAGGTAAACAGCTTGCACCAGAAATAAAGTTATTGGCCTAGGGGTGGTGTTTCAAGGAAACCCACTCTAATACCTAAGTTAGTGAATGAACGAAGTATGGTGAAAAAGTTAACCAAGAATTTGTCCCTCAAATGGTTATCAGCGTATGTTAATACTTTTTCTGGTGGAGAGAATGTGTATTGAATTCGTCGAGTGAAGAATGAATTATCTCATCCTAAGTCCATAAATGGGTATTTATAGGTCTGATGGAAAGTGAGTTGCTACAAGTTGGGCTTCACTGATAAGCTGATTAGGGCCCATGTGGCTTGCTTCGTTTAGCTGTGTGAGGTTGGATCAATCATGGGTTGATCCAAGGTATTAAGTTAATTATATAGGCCCAATATAATTGAACCCATACAAAGGTTAACTGAGGATCATTTTATATTTTTTTACAATTAAGGCTTATGCTTCATTATGAACTATAAGATTATCAATTGTTCATAAGTTTGAATTGTAACTTTTTAATCTTTAATTTTCTGAAGAAAATCTCATATGATGTCTTGTTGATTGATTGTGTACATTTAATGGAGATCAAAGATACATTAATGTTGCTAAGGTTGGTTTTGCTTTTTAGGGATTGAAACCTTTAAAGCTCAATTAGTAATGTGTTTATGAGGAATAGTAGTATATACTCATAAATGTTATGAAGGAATATATACTGCATTTTTAGTCACGGTGGCATCCATGGCAATGCAAAATTCATAGTCATTAATAGTTTGATACCTTCTATTTAAATTCTAAACATCGTAAAAAATTGCATAGTACTCATAAGGTTAAATATGTAGTTGTAATGATAGATCCCTTGGCATAGAGGGCTTCATAGTAGGGTTTTTACAAAAAATATTGGGTTAGTTGGGGGTTCTCTAATAGAGGGGATTCAAAGTTTCTTTGAAAACGACTTCCTCTTGAAAGAATGGAACCATTCCATCCTTGTAATGATCCCAAAGTTGCTTATCTCGAGGAAGTTAACCATCTTCATCCAATTAGTATGTGTAATGTTCTTTACAAATGCTTTGCAAAATGCCTTATCCATATGTTAAAAGGAATTATCCATAAGGTCATAGAGGACTCGTAGCACACTTTTATTCCAAGGAGGCATATGAAGTATAATGTCTAATTGGCCATGAGCTACTTCATAATATTAACAAGCAAAAAAGGGGTAAAATTTTGATGGCTATCAAGATCTACACGAGTAAAGCTTATGGTAGGGTAAATTGGATCTTTCTACAAAAGATTCTGAAGGAATATGGCTTTCCACTCCAATGCATATCTCACTATATTACCACCATTTCCTATAGGGTTTTGTGAATGGGAAAATATCAGGCTCGTTTTGACCTATCTCAAGACTTTGTCAAGGGGATCCCTCATCCCCCTATCTCTTTCTTTTCTATATGGAAATAATCTCCAAAATGATACAACTCACTTAGGATATTAATCTCCCAGCCAACGCAGAACTCATGCATAGAATTTCAAAGAGTGACTCATAGGTTTTGTAAGATCTTGGGCCTATAACTTAATCTGTCAAAGTCTTTTATTAAGTTCAGCCACAATACACCACAAGGTAAGAAGTCTGTAATAATGGATAGGTTAAAGATGGATGAAGTGAATACTATGGGCAACCATTTGGGTGAGCTGATTGATGTTTCAAGGGGAAAAGTATCCTCTTTCAATCTGTCGTGGAAAACATTACTCGGAAGATTTTGTCTTGGAGTGCTAACCCAATCTCACAGCCAGCTAATTTGATCTTAATTAACACTGCCCTTTTATCAATGGCTTCCCATGTTCTAAGTTGTCTCCCAATCCCAAAGAGTGTTGAGTCAAGAACAAATTCCATTATTACCAAGTTTTTTTGAGCCACTGTGCCGAGAGGACAACAAAAGGGGATACCCTAGGTGAAGAGGGAAACGTTGAATCTACCAAAGGGTTTGGGTAGGCTCGGGATTAGAGAAGTTAAGTCTCTTAACTAGGCACTTCTAATGAAAGAGCTTTGGAGAATGCACCTCAATCCGCAACTTATGATTTCCAAAATTTATTATGCCAAGCAACCATGTTCATTGGCAACAGGAAATGCGGGTAGGGGCCACTATACTAGGCTATCTTTAGGATATGTCGAAGATTAGTAAGATAGAGGAGCTATGTCTGAACGGGTGTGCTTGGAAAATTGGCTAGGAATGAAGGTAAAGGCGACATGTTCCTATTGGGTGGAAGGTTGGGTCCCAATAGTCAAGAGTACCATAAATATGCGATTAACGGCTACCTGGTTTGTCAAGGGTTTTATCAAATCAAACACCTTTGATTGGGATGTCTCAAAGCTCCAAGCTAGTTTTGAAATGGAGGATGCTATTGCCATCTTAGCTATGGAACCACCATCCATATCTACTGAAGACTTTCTATACTAGAAACTGCTCCTATCGGGGAATTATTTGATCAAAAGTGGATATGCATTTATCGAGCGTCATCAACAAGTCCTATGCCTGACTAGGGAATCCTCCTTTAACTTCTATGGAGTCTTGCTATGCTCCCAAAATGGAAATATTTTCTCTGGTGATTGTGATTCAAATGGATTGGCAACAAAGGATAGTCTGGAGAAAAGGGGCGTTGAGGTTGAGAGACTTGAAACTCTAAAATCCAACCATAAAGTGTTGTAGGGACAAACAATTCAAGGAACATGGCCTTTGGCTACAATGTCAAATGAAGATGGTCATTCTTCCTTATAGTGTTCATAGCCACATCCGATTACACAATAACTCGAATAGTTCCAACCCAAATTGCTTGTTGCTTTTCATTCCTAGTCTCTAGAGCATCTAGAAGATAAAAAATGATGTCATTTTTAATATAGGTAATGCTAGTTTAGCTGTTTATAAGGTCCACTTCGATGAAGCCATGGATCAATATAACAGTTTTCCAAAAAGAAAGCAGAAGCAATAGACCTGGGTCGAGGACAAGGGAAGCATGACCTATATCCCCGAGCTTCTTATATGTAAAGATGGCCAACATAAAGGGGGGGATTGATTATGCTCAAATCCAAGTTGACAGTTCATGGTGCAAACAATACAAACCGCGAGTATAGGTTGGAGTGTATGCCAGACGATTCCAGAAATGGAGCTTGAAGGAGGGAAAACAAGTTATACTTGTTTCGCCTTTCATGCTAAAGCTCTAGCATGTGCTAGTGCTATGAAATGGGCCAATTCCCGCAATCTGAGGAATGTCACGTTTCTTACAGATTCATTTACTCTGGTTAGTATTCTGCAACATAGCATACCAAAACAAATGGAAACATGGCATACCTTAGATCGCATCCTCGAGTTTGGGAAGGGCTTCATGTCTTGCACTATCGTCAAAGTCACTAGAGAGTTGGTGTAAAGAGCGCATGACATATTAAATACATGGAGACAGACCCCCTACCCCTATTTTGCTTCTTAATTTGTGTTTTTCCATTTTTTCTAGATGTCAAAAAAAATAAAAAATCGTAATCATTGAAATTCAAGTGCATAAAAGCTAGTGTGAAGACCAACTACAGACAATACCTACTAAAGTAGGCAATATCCGCTCGTACTGCTCCATTGATTCTAAAGCTCGGACATATTTGACATAGCTCCAACCTTAAAATTGTAAGTAGTATTATTTAGATAGCTATTGCTCAAGGAACTACTAATCGCTTCTAATAGTGTGTACAAAAAATTGGCCCTCGGCTTAAACAAGGAACTTGATCATACTCCAGCATTGTTCATCTTCTCAACATCTTCCTGTGACAAAAGTGTTCTCTTACCACTGGCACCAGTTTTATCATACGGTTGAGCCATCTTTCGGAGAAACTGCAGCAGCAAGGGAAAAAAAAAAGAAATCCGATCCTTATATGAAACAAGTAGAACTGGAAATGTTGTCAAAGGTTATGTTTGTTTGGGAAATATTTCACCTCAATAAACAATATAAATCATTAAAATGACACACCTCTCTAGCAATGTGTAAAGCCATATCAGTACTCAAATTAAGGTAGGCATCACGCAGGTGAGATAATATCCATCCCGGAAGCTTAGAGCGTTTATCATGCCGACTGTATCTGCAAAAGAAACCAACAAAGTATAGGATTTTTAAGACTCAATGACGCACAATCTCGAACAAGATACCCTCATCTATCATCATATTATTATTTTGGCCCTTTCTCGACAAGTGCACATCAACTACAACAATCACAGCTAAAAAACTTCGATTCATAATGCACAGTTGCCAACAGCTTAGTGAAAATTTAGATCTGCAGATCTATGAACCACATTTACTAAAAAGTGAAGCTGATAAAAGGTTAAATTGATTAAGGGTGCTTTGAAAGAAGTATTGACATTTTAAATGTAGTCAGTTCATTTCTATGTCAGAAAGTCACTGCATCAAATATATTGATTCCTTAAGTCACTTATGCTTAGGGTATTAGACTTGCATATTTTCCTTCAAAAAGTGCATGCAGCAGCAATTAAAGAATCAAATGATCTCAAAAAATAACGTACCAATATTTCTAAATAGATAGTTAACTAACGAACCTTTTGTCGGCAAATATCATCATTCCATAATCAGCCTTTGACCGAATTACTCGGCCTACACATTGAGCTGCTTGTCTCTGGTTTAGAACAAGAACATTAATAGCTCAAACCACACATTACATGATTTAAGAAACAAATAGTAATTTGGCAATAGTTCTACCAATGCATCAAAGGTCAGAAAATCGCCTTCTTTTATCTGAAAAGAGTCCCGCAAATATTCCAATCGGGCAAGCAATATCCTGCAATGTCAAGATTCAACAAGCTCAGATTCATTAGACCTCATTTAATAACTAAGAATGCTATAAACATTACACCGATCCCACGTCAAAGAAACACATAATTGATAACAGCTTCAAAGAGTGAAATGACCCCTAGTTACCCATACTTCAAAGTTCAAACTATGTGCTAGGCTTGTAAAAAAATAAAACTTCAAACCCGTAACCCAAAACAGTTTTTGTTACCAGAAAAAATCCCTCATCTCTCCACCTCCCTCTTCTCTGTCTTCTCCCACATTCTAATATCTCTCTTCTGCGTAAATGCCAGCCTTTTAACAACCACGACCTTTCATCCATGTCCAAGAATATCTCTCTTCTGTGTAGTGATTTAGGTTTTTACTGCATTCTGGTTGGTTGCAGGGGAAGGAGCTGTAGTGATAGCATGGAGGAAAGTCAAGTGATGTCAAAAGGCAGCGGTAAGTGGATGACAATGGTGGCAGAAAGGACCGGAAGGGGGCTGGCACTAGGAATAACTACTTGTGGTGGTTGTAGTGAATAATGGCTCAGAGAATTTTAGGGTAAGATTCACCCAACTTTCACTTACAGATAAACCCTACACCAACGGCATTTGGAGGGCCCCACTTGTTATAAGCAATATGAACAAAAAATCATATACTGGGATTAGGGTAGAATGGTTCCAAATCCACACATGATGTCAAACATATGGAACCAAATGCCTCATTATTTTGGGGAAATTTGTTTGCCAGAAAGCAATCCTTCCAACCAGCCAACCTGCAGAGTTGAATACAATATTAATATTAACTTCAGCTAGATTCTTCTAGAAACATCCTGGCCCTAGCCCGTTCTTGTTTGACAGCTAATTCCTTAGATTAGATTCTGGGCCCTTCTCTCGTTATTGTTTTTGCAAACTTCTGTCTCAGAAAAACTCTCTCCCCAGGGGCCGGGGGTTTCAAACAAAACAAAGCTTCTGGTTTGCATTTGAGTTCCTACCTCTCTTTTTTATTCAGTTTGTCCACTCCTTATACGTGTTGTAAATAGCCCCGAGCAAAAGATTATCCCGGACTCACACCGAGGTATTGACAGAGATTTTCAAAGATTTTCTGATTTCGCTTAATCGTATCGTAGGCATTTTCTTAAATTTTTTCCTCTCCACACTCTTTCAAGGAAAAAGATAGGGGATGAGTAGACTCCAGCTTTAGAGAAAAAGTAGGGAGGAATAATAACGGGTGGTTGTGTAAAATCTCTTATATGCACCAGGGTACATGGTGCACCTCTCACTTAAAAAACTCACATGCCCATGAGTAGAGCATGTGAACAGGGAAATGTGAGCGGTGCACCTGGGTGCATGATAGATAAATGTACGCTAGATCACCATGGATAAATGTTTATATAACCTTCCTATGTTCTCTTTTGAATATCGAATTGGCAGCAAGGGGTCAGGGTTGCAACGGCGCATCATAGTTCAGGTCATGCGAAGCACCGAATCCCCCTGAATTTTTATTGGCCATTACATTAAATGAATATGATGTCCATAGTATATATAGAAAGGTTGTGGCGTAGCGGTTAATAGTTATATCTAAGAGGTTAGGACTATATCTAAGAGTCAAGGATGACATGTTGGGTAGCTGGTGATAGATGGTGATGATATTTGGTGGGAGGTGGTGGTGAGTCTGGTGAGTGGTGACAGATGGTATAGCAGTGCAAGAGAGGGAGTGGGTGCTAGTGCTAATGCACAAAAAGTTAGTTATAATTCCCTAAAGGGGCTGGGGAATGAGAAACAGAGTCTTGGATATTTTGATTAAGAAAAAGGAAAAGAAATGAAAAAGTGGGAGCCAAACATACAAAAATGGAAACAAGATTTCTAATTACCCTTTCCTAACATGATAGTGCCAAACCAATTGGTTCCTTACAAGTTACAAGTGATAGATGATTTTTTTAGTCAAGCAAGCTTCTCCAATAGGAGGCTCTTCAATATCAGCTATTAGTTCTCCTTTGTAGCATAATAGATGAGCCAAAGGTTTTTACATAAACTCGATTCTCCTTTTACCCATAGAAAGCCATTTTTTTTCAACGTCCTTATCATTCAAACCAAAAGCATTTCATAAAACATAACAGGTTTGAAATACTGGTAACACTTGGAAAGAAACATTCAATCAACAATGACAAGCCTTATTTTGGCTATAAATCGATAGTTCAACACGTTTTTTCAAGCATATTCTCAATAAACCAGATTTAAAATATGTTATAAGTTTTGGACGGACTATCTAGAAAGTAAGTAGAAAATACAATTATTCAGCACGGAGGATGCATAGAAGGGCAGAAGCTAAATAAACTAGCATAATAGCAAAGCTGAATCACAGGAAGTGAACATAGGAACTCACTTGCTCAATGTATACTGGAAAGGAATTCCAAACATGATCACTAGTCTGCCATAATGCCGATCAAAATCTATACCTTCAGCTACCTTTCCCCTGCAATACAAGTGAAGCATGCTATAAACATCTCAAGTTTGATTTTAAAATTTTAGGTCACTGACACCATCAAGCTCTAGATTCTGCAACAGGATATACATTAGACAATAAATTTAAAACTACCAGATACAATATGTTCTGTACAAAAAATTCTAAATAAATGCCTCTCAAAAGATTCTATAAAAATAAGTTACCTCCATGACTTTTTTAGCTAATCAGTACATTTATTCTATAAATGACCTCATTTGGCCTTTAATAATCACCATTTTGTCAATCAATAGTGAAATGGTGATTGTTACTAACCTCACTGGCCAATTCAAAGCCGTGCGGTGATTGAGGAATACCATCAATCAGCTGTTTCTAATGAGGAAAACCTGTAATAAAAGGTAGTCACCTAATAAAAAATAAACAATATAAAAGGTAGTTAATTTCCTAAGTGTTATCACCTCTGTTTTCCTAAGTTCTACCCAATTTTCCATTAATACAAGTTGTACACACTTTTACTTAATTCCTTTTAAGGCAATGTTACATTCATTTTTTATCATCATATACCCCACTTCTTGGGATCTCATTATATTTAATAATTCTCCTACTCTCCTACTCACTATCTCTCTCCTCCTAAAAGCAAATCACCCACATGTGTGGTCCCCCTTTTCACTTTTCTTTTCAGGAAAATGGAGGTAGTATTTATTAAAAATGATTATTGACAATCTTTCCTGAATGTGTCAAACAGATAACCCTTTTGTTTCCATCAAATCACTCATGGGTTTACAGATGGTTCATATATGAACACTATTAGAAGTCACAGTTCACCCATACAAAATTCCAACGCAAAACTGCCAAACTGATGCATGGTTTGACACAAATTACAAATCTTAGCTAGCCTGTACGAGCTCATTAGGCCCACATGAATTAGCCATACAATCTAAATCGTAAAAGCTATATGTAAATGTAAGGTATAACAATATACTATGGTTACAGAAAAAGATAAAGAAAAAACCCTGTTACCCTTCCCAACCAAATACAAAAATTTCACAATATCTGAATTAAGATTCAACAAAAAAATATAGGTTGTGCATTACAGTAATGTTAGTAGAAAAGTGTAACAAATAGCAATCCTGAACTGGGATAGAGGATCAAATACATACCTCACTTTAATTAATGTCTAATTATGTGAATGTTTAAAAAATTTAATATACAATAATAATAAATGAAATACAAAAAAAAAAAAACTAATGTACCTTGCAACAGAGAAAAAGACGGCACCTCTCCCGCAATCGCAAGCCTTGCGGTAGTTGTCTAAAGCCAATGTAGTTTCTACAACATCTTGAGTTTCAATAAATACGAGCTTATGCTGCATAATTTCCTGCAAAACACAAGGGTGTGAGAAGCTCTTATTCAATGAAAACAGATATATAGTTTTGTCCACAAAATACGGTGAAAAGAGCAAATATAAACCCACTCAACAAAAACATGATATACCACATAGATGTTTCAGTATATCCTATCCAGTATCCACAATTTATAAAGCAAACTAGCCGAGTAACTAGATTGAAAAGAAATCCATTCATGCAAAGTATAAACAAAATTTGAAGCTCATACATAATCTATACCTTCAAAATTCCAGTTTCATTCCAAGTATTAACAATAGCATCCATATACGAATAGCTGACAAAAAAACACACAACTCCATCAGGAACAACAGAAACCATTTCTAGTAATAGCCTTCCATAGTTCCTCGCAACACCTGGATCACTTCTCATATCATATTTAGTGCTAACTGGAAGTTGATCGCTGAAACAAACAGATAAGCTATATAAGTAAACAGCAAACGAGAACTTTACACCTTTGCCAAAGAAAAACAAAATGTCACTCAAAATTTTTTAAATGAAGAAAAATGTTTTGAGACTTCACACATTTTCAATTAGAAATTCAAACACAAAGACAAAATGAAGATCCAGCATAAAGCATTCACCTCCCACGAGTTAGGACCATTGGACATATGCACTCCCTTGTCAAGGACATAGTAAAACTTCGACTGACTACAGGATTGAAATTTAGAAGCCGCGGGTACAGATCGATAGGGCTCAGAGTTCCAGAGGTAATAACAACTGTTTGGAAGCGTTCAAACACAGGCCTTATAGCAAGTGAAGCATCATGACAGCTAAGCTGCAAATTCAATTTCAAAGCTGAACATCAAAGTAATTAACCTAAAAGCAATAAAGATACAAAGGCAAGCGATAGAATTTAAAATAATACTGGGACATTGAGAAGTTATAGAAACAAAGAGGAGGGGGAGAGATGTTGGCTATATTTCATAAAAGAATAAGTAAATCTTAACAAACCTGCAGTATGGGGTCAGGGAGATGAGGCATTCTTTCATCATAGGGTTCAAAAATGATAGAGAAACCTCTGGCATATGTGCCTACCAGCGTTGCAAAATCGCATATAGTCTGAATACTTAAAAACTCATCTGTATCGGTTATTTCAAGGGTCATCATAAGAGAGTGCAGGCGGTCATAACAAAATTTCAAAGTTTTTTGGTCAAGTCCAACTTGTGCAGTTAAGGATGCTACAAAAGAAATAGGTGACTCCTTTTCAAAATTCTCACTTTGTAACCGGCCTTTAATATATTGTACCAATCTGCGCAAAACATTTAGAAAATGCTCTGCTCGGCGAATATTTCCTGGTACAGCCTCTTTAAGAATATCCTCTGGCAGAGCCGGGTTAGAAAGCCAAGTATCACCAACTGAAAAAGAAAATTGAGATGGTGAATTCATCATATATTCAATGAAACTGAAAGAAACTTCCATCACCAAAATAAGAAAGCAGAAATTTTCTAGAAAGTTGCCTATGACATACTTGGTAAATTTCCCCTTTGGGCCAACCCTTCAACGAGGCGATTGTACTCTGCACGTAGTTTGCCAGCATCTGTGGCCTTGAACCTTCCTACCACATCAAATGAGTTAATATTAACTCATAAACAATCCAACCATTCCACATCAAATAGTCAAAAAGCTATTAATATTAATCATAAACTATCAAGTTAGCAATGACAATAAAGGTAAGGTTGTGCAGAAATTGGCCTTACACCACACCCTACATATTAGGAGCATAGTGAACTCTATACGACCTAATTTAAACCATCAAGCTAAATCACTATACTGCAAACTTTTTCAATGGACAACATTGAATGCTTGTTTGCAATTCCCAACAAGGTAGATACCCATAAAATTTCTGCCCCTATTTCTTTCATCGATGGGGCCTAGGTAGCTTGAACTATTGAGATGACTGCGATAACAACCTTTAGTGGTTGAGCCTTGGCTGTGCAAATGGGAAATTCTTACATCTTCTACCATACAAACTACATAGTTATAAGCAATTTTTGAGACAACTAAGGTAGTTTCCACAATATCTACTTCAAAGTAGTATGTTTTCACATCACAAAACATTCCAAAACTAACCAGTATCGTACTGCCAAGGAAAACAGAGATAAAAGCTCAGACTGCCGATTGAAATCAAAATGCATATGCATAAAAGCTATATAAAGATTCTAAACTGCAGAGTTGCACAAGTAAATTAATGGCTGAAAAAACATTACAGCAAAATTGAGGGAAATGAACAATAAATATAACTTACAAACAATAATTCAAATACCTGTCAATCTCTTGAGACATCCTATTAATATTTCTGGTGGCACCTTCAAGAGTTTGTCTTCTCACGCTAACACTAAGAGCCTCAATGCACACATTATCAATGTTATGAGCCTCATCGAAAACAACTACACACTCCCGCTGCATCTCTTTTGAGATAATCCCTGCAACTTTTGGATCAAGTAGATACTGGTAACTGTAAACCACAACATTTGCAAACTGCACCATATGCCGTGCCAAGAAATACGGGCACCATCCTTTCTGCTTGCCAAATGCTCTCAAATCCTGCATAGTATAAACACCTGGGGGCAGAATAGCCTCTGAACCAGCCTTCTCATAATTCTCAAAAAAGGAGCAAGTAGGGATATTAGGATTTTCCACTGCCAGAGCTCTAACCCAGCTCGCTGTGAGCTTCCGACAGCCAGCATCAACCGAGTCTCTATTTTCGGCAGAGACAACAGCCGGGTTAATACAGAGATTCTTACGAGACGAAAGCCCCACAGCAAGAAGCCGAGCTGAGGGGCCCAGATGCTGAACCTGATATTGGTGGAGTACCTTCAGCTCAGCAAGGGTTTTCTCCATCTCATGAACGGTACGAGTACAGTAGATGAGTTTGATAGGATTGGAGGGTTTGGAAAAGGCATAGCTGGTAATGAGAGACAGAAGTGCAATCGTCTTCCCAGTGCCAGTAGGCATCTCCAGAAGACAGTGGCCTTTTGCATCCAGGGCTCGTTTGAGTTCAACCATGTATGAATGCTGCTCAGGGTATATGTGATCATACGGAAAGTACACAGTAATGTCTTCTATTTGGAACTTCATCTTCCTCCACCCAACTACCAGTTGTGTTATGGATTCGCAATCTACCAAAAGATACAATATATAAAATAGTCTAAAATTTCAAATTACAAAGAACAAAGAACAATTTGAGGGTCCAACCATCTGAATGAGTAATTACTTACAATAATAATGAAAAAAATTGCATCTGCATACGATAAGTTTTCATGTTTTGAAAACGATATATTACATCATCATCCTTAACTTGAAAAAAAGTTCTTTCTCAATAAATGGGACTAAATTATCATTCAATAGTTGAAGACAATATAAGCTTCATCAAGTAACAATAAGCTAATTAACTAACATATCAATAAGTTAATTAACTAACTAACATTCTAATCACTTCAACAACCATTAATCAAGTGATTAACAAGAATATTTGAACAATAACAACAATTAATCAACATTTCAAAGTTCAAACCAAACAAGTGAACAACAATTGATACACTTACACTTATGTCTCTATATCTCTAATTGAATATCAACAACAAAGTCAACAATTAATCAAATAAATCAACAACAATCATTTAAGTTAATCAACATTTGAAAATGATAAAGTTCAAATTATAATTAACAAATGACAAATCACAAATCCACATAAATGATAATTCTCAATTTAAATCAATTGAGGAGAAGTGCCTTACTATCTTAGTGGAGTGGGTGGCTAACCGGAGGTGGCACGGCGCGGCGGTGAAGTTGCGGTCTGGCGGAGGCGCGGAGCACGGGAATGGCGTGGGGCCGTGGGCTGGAGACAAGGCGAGAGGCGACGAGCACTCGAGCCAGGAGGCGTGCTGAGCTGCTACCTGACGCACTTGGGGAAAGGGGAGGGGACGGCTGCCCGCTGGAGAGGGTTGATTACGGCAATTGAGTCATGAGTGAATCAGTGAAGAGTGAAGAGAGATTATGTTTTGAATAAGTGGAAAAAAAAAGGTAAGTTGTTCTAAAGATTTGAACTCGGTTTATGGTGCAGAAGTAAGACTTATCATTGACTTTAGAGTAGCAAATATGTTAGGAAATGTTTAGAAATGATATAGAAGGTTTTTTTGTTGTTCATTAGTCAGTATTTTCAGCTTTAGTTTTGCAACAAAACACATGAATCTATCTATTACTTGTTAATCATCTTGTGAATTTGATGATACTTATATTATGATTTCTTTTGACATTATAATTCCCTTGTGATTCAATCTATTCTCAGTTAAAAATCAGCCAATTATGTTTCTCGTGGCTTCCTATCCCTTGTACCAAGAACTGAAAGTACATGTATCCAATAAATAGATGAATTAATGCACGTCATGAATTGCAATAGCTTTCTTATTTAAATATTCCAATCACCTTTGGAGACTAAAATGAAGCTTAGATGGAAAAGCTGAGAAATCTATAAATTATGTGCAATTAGATGTGGAGGAGTGCATCGTGGCTACCAGGAGATGTGGAGTACTAGAGCAGCACAGAAGCACGGACAAGAGACAATTGACGAGCACCGTCACCATGGCTGTCTACCAGAAGCACTTAGGGATGGCAAGTCGGGGTACATGGGTAGGTTAGTTGATTAGGGAATTAAGTGAAGAGGGAATAATTATTGAAAAAGAGGGAAAAAATAAAAGGAGAGAGATTTTGCTTATAAGATTCGAACCCGAGTTTATGAAGTAAGAGTAATTATGCCTTACTATTGAGTTGAGAGTTGCATGCTTATTAGAAAATATTGCAAATGGTATATAAGGGCTTTTTTATGTGATGGAGATATACAAGCTTTTAATAGATAAAGAATTAGACATTATGACACAAATTAACACCTCTAATCCCAAAAAAATTTAGCTAAAAATTCAACATGAAATCAATAAACCCCATATTAAATACAAAAAAGGAATCCCACTAATTGTACAGAACCCTAGTTCGTGCTAAAATTGTACAACTCAACATAAAAAACCCAAACAAAATAGGTCGAAATAATCAGCAAAAAGGGGAGAAAACAACTCAGATAGGTCCGTGAAGGCGGGGTGCAGACTTGAGGGCTTAGGGTGAGGATTCGGCGAAAAGAAGAGATACTTGGTGGAACATGATATTTCTGTCTTGGGGAATTTGACAGAATTTGGATATTGATATGTATGGGCTTGTTTTACTAAAGAATTGAATTGGGTCCAAGTCCAATTCTAGATATTTGATACGAAGTACTCCACATTTTCCAAACAAAAAGGAATTCTACCAAATGAGGTTGGATGTTGGTGGAACATTACATATTTCAAAAGGTAAATTAGTAATTTTTTAAGTTATACTTTTGAGAATTAAAGTCATACTATTACAAATAAAGTTGTATTTATAAATATAAAATTACACTATTATGAAGTCCAAAATTATACTATTTGCAAATTAAATTATACTTAGAATATGAAGTTTATAAAATGAAGTTGTGCATAGTTACACCATTTTCACGTTATTATAGTTTTACCTTCTTGAAATTGTACTTATAGAGTATAAAGTTGCATTATGAGAAAATTGAAAAGTGCACTATTTGTAAATAAATTTATAATTATAAAATATGAAGTTGCACTATTATAAATGAAATTATACTTTAAGACATAAAAATTACACTATTACAAAATTTGAGATATTTTTAGTGTTTACACACACACATATACGTACAAAAGATATGTACAATATATAATAGTGTACATGGGTCTTCTAGATAAGATGTGCTTAGTTAAAATAAAAGCATTGATTGTAACAAGGATTTGGTCCTCACCTCTGTTATTCTTATGTATATATGTGGGAAACATATTAATTAAGTTGTCATTCATTTCTTCTTATACAAATACTATTATGCAACTTGATATTTTACATAGTGATCTTTGGACATCTCTCGTTTTGAGTTCATTAGGACATCGATATTATGTTTTATTTCATGATAATTTTCCTAAATATTTTTGGACTTTTCCAGTAGGTCAAAAATCTAATGTGTATGATATTTTTTGGTCCTTTAAAACTCATATTTACACTCAATTTAAACATAATATAAAAAATATTCAATGTGATAATGGTAGAGAGTTTAACAATAAATCTTTTTGGGAATTTTATAAGAAAAATGGCATGTCATTTTGGCTTTCTTGTCCCATACTTCCTCTCAAAATGGGAAGATCAAATGCAAAATTTGAACAATAAAAAAAATATTACTCGGACTCTTCTTACTCATGTATCTCTTCTGCCATCTTTTTAGCATCATGCTCTACAATTGGAAACATATCTTTTTGAATATAATTCTAAGCAAATCATTGGGAAATAAATAATTTTTTGAGGTTCTTTACAAAAGGGTTCCTTCTTATAATCATTTGCAGGTTTTTGGGTGTTTGTGTTACCCTCTCTTTCGATCCACTACTATTAATAAGTTTCGACCAAGGTCCACTCCTTGTATTCACTTGTTGTACCCCCACCAACCATTGTGGTTATAAATTTTATGATATGTCATCTCATAAAATATTCATTTGTCGCCATGTTTTATTTGATGAAGAACAATTCCCTTTTGCTAAGGTTCATTCACCTATTTTGTTATATATGGATTCGTGGACGTGTCATGGGCCTAGATTTCCTTGAAAATGGGGCAAAATTTTGGCTTGGGCCTTTAAATGGGCTTGGGCATACTTGGACTTTGGCATTGACTTGGGCTTGGTCAAAATTGGGCTTGACCTTGGAGTTTACTTCCATGGGCTAGACCTTGACTTTGACTCTCATGGGTTGTACCTTGACTTCCGATTTAACTTTCATGAGTATAAATAGGCTATGCAAGAGATCAAGAAAAGGCTAAGTAAATATGGGCTTAAGAAGCAAGGATGATCAAGGATGTAAAGATAAATAAAGTGGGCTAGTCCTAATAATAAATGGCGTAAGAAAAGGAAGGTGTGGGACTTGTTTTGAACTTTGAAAGAGTTCAAGTGCTGCCAAAGATCAACGAGTCCAAGTGCTTTAATATTTATTTTATTTTTATTTTTTATTAAGAGTTTTAATTAGCTTAAATTCCTATTTTATGGGGATTATTTTTCTTGTCAGATTTTTTTAGCTAAGTAGTTTAAATTGCTAGGTTTCTTTAGCTTAGTGTAGCCATTTTTGTAGGACAGTTTGCTAAAACTTTTCATGTGTTTTAGACTTAGTTAATTAGGGTTTCTTTAGGGTTTTATTTTGTAAAAAACTTGCAAAGGATACCCTTTAAATAAGGCAGCCAAAAATCAACAGAAACCAGTTGATGAATATTTGAAAAAAAAAACTTTGTTTAGCTTGGAGTACAAACACGTGAGTGTGATTGTTTTTGTGTGTCCATTAATTCACTTAGGCAAGTGAATGTTATTCTTAGAACCCTTGATAACTCTAAGTGGTGAATCTATATCTTAGAGTAATCGGAGAGCCTAAAGGTAAGCCTTTACTTGGGGATTTATGTAGAGTTTAGTCCCCTTTGATTTATCGGTTCATTTGTGTATTTGTGTAGGAATTCTAGTTCGAGATTGTTGGGTAATCTTATGGTAACTTGTCCATCATAATCGTGTATCTTTAACCCATTAATCATCATTTAATTTTGCATGAAATTGGATTAAAATTTGATGATAATTTGTGGGCATAAATCTGAAGTATGTTGGGTTAACTTGAACATTATTCAATTTCATTACATGTTGATGTGTGGGGTTTGGTTAGAGTATTGTTGAATTTTAATGGAGAGTTTATGCCTTAATCATCTTGAATTTTTGTGAGATTAAAATATGGAATATTGGGCTAAAATTTGCGTGTAAAGGCTTGGACTTTCAACCCAAATTCGTAGCTTAATAATCTAGGAATTTTTTTGGGTTTTGTTGAGGCTTTGATTTGTGTTGGGCGTTGTTTGCTGTGTGATTGGAAGTTATGTGTTGGCCTTATTCAATTTTCATGAATTACACTTCCTATGTTGCTTGAATAATCGTGGGTCATTGAGGAGAATCACAAGTTTGATTCCAAATCACTCAAAGGCTTGCATTATCTTAAATAGTGCAAGTTTCGCAAAAATTGTGTATTTGATTATGTGGTCGTATCTAGGCTTCAATTGAGAAAGTGTGATTACACCCCCTTTGGAACATCTCATTTAAAGTGTGAGTGAAGCAAGGGAGGGCAAGTGAGCCTCAAAGGAGGCACGTGGTTAGTTGGGAAAAGCTGAAGAATTGAGTAGGGTTGCTGTAATTCGCTTATAGCATAGTTAAGACTTAGGGCTTTAATCCTTGATTCAAAACAACCCTAATAGCTGAAATACCCATTAAGAACATTTCGACAACATATTTTCCACAATTAAGATTTTTTAGATGATGGATTATCTCCATATATAATTCACCATTTTAAAAAGAAATTAATTTAGTTCGGCCCAGCATGTCTAATGCTTCTAATGCCCCAGCATGCCCCACTTCCAATCTTGCTCCAGCGAAATCTCCATCCTAGTCTATCATTAAAGACTTTCTTCTTATCTTGTGGACCGGTCACAGCAGGCCCCCACTACTAGACTGTCCTAATCTGTTGGCTCATCCAACACTCAAAATTCACCAAACCCACCTTAAGCTTCCAACTCTCTACTCCTCGCGCAAACTCAGCTATCTGATTCCACTACAATGACCCAAACACATTCTCACCTTCATTTGATCCATCATATTCTATTATTACTCCTATTCCTCAATCAAAACCATGAGTTTTTACACGTAGTCAACATGGAATATTTAAACCAAATACAAAATATTTCATGTTAACCACGTTTTAGAGGTCTCCTTTACCTTGTAATGCGATCGTGGCTCTTTATGATCCAAATTGGAAAAAAGCCATGGATGATGAATTTGATACTCTTATAAAAAAAAATATGTGGGAGCTGGTGCTCCATCCTCCAAATGTTAATGTGATATAGTCTTTGTGGATTTTTGCTCATAAAGTCAAATCTAATGGTGTGCTTGAGAGGCATAAAGCTCGTCTTGTAGGTAATGGGAAAATGGGACGAGTTAGCATTAATTGTGTTGAGACTTTTAGTCCATTTGGTCAAGCTTGCTATCATCCATATTGTTCTTTGTCTTTTTCTTTTAATAGCATGGCTAATTCAACAATTAGATGTGAAAAATGATTTCCTTCATGGCAAGCTTCAAGAAACAGTGTATAATATGCATCAACAAGTGGGTTATAGGGATAGTGATCATTTTGATTATGTGTGTCTCCTACATAAGTCACTTGGTCTTAAACAAGCCCTTTACGCTTGGTATAAGCATTTTACGGATTATGCCTTGTCTCTTGGGTTTACTAATAGCAAGTATGGTGATTCTTTGTTCATTTTCCGCAAAGGCATGAGGATGGCCTATATTTTATTATATGTTGATGATATTATTCTTACTGCTTTTTTTGATGCTCTATGGTGTTCTATCATGACACTTCTCAGTTCTAAATTTTCTATGAAATACCTTGATCCTCTGAATTATTTTCTTGGTATTGCGATGACTCGACAGAAGGGTGGTATATTTCTTTCATAACGCAAGTATGCCAACGAAATAGTAGAGCATCTGTCTTTGTGTAAGTAGTCTTCTACCCTAGTTGACACAAAGCCTAAGGTCAGTCCTAAGTCTAGTGCTTTTTTTAATGATATTACACTTTTCCAGAGTCTTGCCAAGGCACGCACTACAATATCTCATTTTTATGTGGCCAGGCATTTTGTATGCACTTCAACAAGTTTGTCTTCATATGCATGCTTTGCGAATTGATCATATGTCTGCTCTCAAATGAATTATCACATATGTTTAGGGTACGTTGACCTTTGGACTTCATTTATATTCATCTCTTACATCTACGCTAGTCTCATACACTAATGCTAATTGGGGGGATGCCCTGACACACGATAATCTACTTCTGGCTACTATGTATTTATGTGTGGCGATTTGATTTCTTGGTCGTCCAAATGACAACCTACAATGTCTCATTCTAGTGTTAAGGCTAAGTATCGTAGAGTGGCCAATGTGGTTTCTAAATCATATTGGATTCAGAACCTTCTTTTAGAGTTGCATTATTCGATTAAAAAAGCGACCCTTCTGTATTGTGACAATGTGAGTGTTGTGCACTTATTAGGAAATTCAGTTCAATATTTGCATACAAAACATATTGAAATGGATATCCATTTTGTTCGAGAGAAGGTTGCATGTAAGTAAGTATGGGTTCTTCATGTGCCATCATGTTATCAAATAGTGGATATCTTTACAAAAGGCCTACCGCTAATTTTATTGTTGAAGTTTTTCATAACAGTCTCAACATCCGTAAACCTCCCGCTTCGACTACGGGGGTGTGTTAAGTATAGTGTATATATATTTTAGTTGACCCATTTTCACACGTATCATCCACAACCACACTCACGCATGTGTTTTGGCCCTTTGCACAAGCATTTTCCATTATAGCATCATTATTTGAGGTGCATTATCAACCCAAGACAAACTATAGCACACACTCTCTCCCAACTCTTGTGCATCCATTTTAGACACTATAAAGGTAGGTTAATTTGCATTCGTTTATGACTTCAACCAAAAATACTTTACTCACCATAACCATTGTTGTACAATGCAAATAATTCATAAATTAGGGCGTCATAGTTTATTTGTAGGGATTTTGTATTTGAAATTGGTTGTAAATTACTAAATATTCTATAAAATTAAGGTATCATAAGTGATTCAATATTTTATATGACCTCTAACCGATTGCCATTATATTGATAAGTGATTTGGAGGGGTTTTTTCATTACAGTACGAGAATTGAGAATTTTGAAATATGGTAAGAGTTTTATTTTCTATACAAACTGAGAATTTTGAATTATGGTAAGAGTTTTATTTTCTATACGAACTGAGAATTTTGAAATATGATAAGGATATGGGTGCTTAATGAATCAAGCTATTCGAGTTCAGCTTGGGTTCAACTCAATTAAATAGGGTTCAACTCGAGTTCAGACTCAGCTCAAGACTTGAACGAGGTGCGGCTCGGCTCAAAAGCTCAATAAAATTTAATACATAAATATATTTTTTTATATTTTTGTGTGTGTGTGTATGTGTATATATATATATATATGTATATATGTATATATATATGTATATATATGTATATATATATATATATATACATATATATATATATATATTTGTATAAATATATTACATGAAGGTTATTGAAATTATTGTCATTCGTTAACATGAGATTGACATATTAACATAAGATCAAGCTCTTGAGTTTGGTTTTTTTGTTTTCCACCAAAAGTTCAAAGTCATTTCCAAACACTAGAGTAAAACATCCAACTTGTTTTCTGGAGCTCCCACATTAGAAGAAAATGAGAATACAACAAGAAAGGGGTGTTATAAAAGCTTACTCTTGTGTACTTAATGTGGGTTTTTATAAGGTAATTTATCGTCATCTTTTTTATGTTTTGTTTTGCATGTGTGTATGTATTTTTTCTTATTTTGGTAATTTAAATGATTATTATACAATCTCGAAGTTGAGGGACATGATTGCAAAATATCAAGAGTGGTGAAATTGGTTCAAATGAGATAATATTTGGGGGACAAAGGGAGTATAGGTGTATGGACGTAGTACTCTGTAATATAAAGCCTCATTATGGACGAAGGTGTATAGAGTATAGGTTTTTATGGTGCTTAAAAATTAAGTAGCAAAAAGATATTGTTGACGAAAAAAGAAGCATTCTAGACAATTTTTTTTTTTGGGAAATGGCTCATATAGTTAAATTCATCTGGGATGAAGAATGGTTTTATCTTCATGCAACATATATTATAGAATTGAAATGTTCATGAAAACTATGTGTCCCATTCTTCTAATGAACGTTATGAATATATTACAAGGAACTAACCAGAATATATTGATTTGCAAAAGGATGTAGAGCTTGAAGCCGATAATTATGATGAAAAGAAGCATTCCCAGGGTTCACATGGCTCAAAGAGATCTCGTACTGCAGAGGTCCACAACCTCTCAGAAAGGGTGTGTGAACACTGACAATCTGATTATTTTGCATGGAAATTCTGTATTCTTGAAATTTCTTCTCTGATAGATAGTGTTGGACTGTAGAGACATCGAGATAGGATTAATGAGAAGATGAAGGCATTACAAGAACTCATTCCTCGTTGCAAAGACTACGTCTAATGCTCCTATATATTTTTATGGCTTGTTTGGTAGGAGGAAGAAAATGACGATTATAATTATAAATTTATATCTATATACGATAAGTTACATGAGAAGTTTTAGAATATCAGAAGTTATAATAGACGAGGATTGGAGCCTTGGAGGAATAAGAAATTTTTGTATTTTTGGAGCTTCCATGTAGGAAGAAAATGAGAAGACAATAAGGAGGGGGCGTTATAAAACCTTACTCTTGTTTACCGAATGAAACTAACAATTGGAACATGTGTCTAGGCTTTATTTTCGAGCATAAGTCAAGCTCAATTGGGATAAAATTTATTGAAATTCTTGATATAGTATGATAATTTAGTAATCAAGACACGAGATTCGAAAAAAGTACTCAATTGATGATATTCGAAGAAAATGAAAAGAAATTTTTACCCCAAATTTTAATAGAGAGAAAGTGTGGAGCAGAGAGAGAGAGAGAGAGAAAGAGGTTACTGA
Source organism: Dysphania ambrosioides (assembly GCA_026401315.1). Classification (NCBI taxonomy): domain Eukaryota; kingdom Viridiplantae; phylum Streptophyta; class Magnoliopsida; order Caryophyllales; family Amaranthaceae; genus Dysphania; species Dysphania ambrosioides. The sequence goes on along the minus strand of CM048658.1, from coordinate 27,340,050 downwards.
GATGATGAGAAATAAAGAATGCGTGAATAGAGCTAAGCATGGGCCGGGTCGACACCCAGGTCGAGCAAGCACACTTTTGGCATAGTACGACATGAGCACGAACATGGCATGACACGACATGACACACTGCGGATGACAAAAAAATTTAGGCACTAGCTCGCGAGCAGCGCGCCAATTTGGCATGAAGCACGACCCAAAACACACTATTATTTAGCATTATTTAATACTATTATTAGTAGTAATATTATTATTACTACTAAAATTAATATTACTATTATTTTTAATATTATTATATTCTTATAATATAATTTATATTATCTATTTTTTTCAATTCTACTATATACTTTATTTTTATTTTTTTATTTTTTGTTAAAAAATTAGGCCAGTACGAGGCACGACACGGTGCATCAAGAACATAGGTCGTGGTAGGCCATTAGCCGAGTTTTAGGGAAAGGTATCATGACACAACACGACACCACCACAATTAGGCAATGTACAACACAATAAGAGGTCAGGTACGAGCTGACACGGTTCATGACGAGCACGATAATACCCGTGCCCACCTCTATGAATGATTTGGTAGTGCGTGAGTTGTTTGTTTGTTGTTATTTTTTTGAGTGAATGGATGTAAATTTTTTTTATACCCAATTTTGAAGGAAAATGTTTTCAATAGGGTGTAAAATGAATTTACATTATAAGTTTTACATCCTATATTTTACTCCAAACCAAACAATATAAAATGGGAAAACAGTTTTTAGGGAAAACGTTTTACACCCTACTAAAGGGAGCCATAATAAAAAAAAATCTAATCAAAGGCTCTAAATTTGTCAGTAGATTGAATTGATTATTTTATTTGATAAGAACTTTGTAAACTCATAGAAGAACTTATTCTTCTCTTGAATTTTAGCAGAATCAATGGCACCATGTTTATCGTGCTCTCACGTCCATTTAAAAGAAAATTGGTGCCTCCCAATTGAAGGTATGATTCGTGTTAATACTTCTTTTGATTCTCTATACTATCTTGCTAGAGTTAGTTCTAACCGCAAGGTATAGAGATGTAAATTGTTACATAAATCATGATATAAAAGAATTGTACATTTGTATATCATATCATTTTAGTAGAATTAGAAAAATCTTGAAAATTAGAATTTTGTTTGTTAGATTATGTTAATAAAAAGATCGATGTGATCTGGTATGAGTTGATGAAAATAGTTTCAAAACATTGATATAATTTTGGGGATGGTCCAATTATAGGGAAAATTCTAGCAAAATTTCGATGGAAAAGTATTGTCATTATTAGACCATTTACTTAATTAAGTATTCATGTTATGTCATATTCTTCCAATCTTTTCTCCTTGTAATAATGTTTACCTTAATATGAATAGAGTTTTTAGAGATTGCATTGAATTACTTATTCAAGTTTGTCCTTTCATCTTTTAAGTCGTAACAAGGTTGGATGTATGGTTAACATGCCTCTTTGAGATTCTTAGAAGGGGTTGAAGAGTTTTAGTAGAGTTGCTCTTATATATCAAATAGAGAATTGAATGAAGATATTTCTATGTCCTTATTATGAATGTAATAACTCGAGGGGGGTATCATGATACCAGTAAGGTCAAAAATCACTTAATTCTTCGCTGATTTAAAGCAAACTATTAAAGGTGAACATGGCATGGAGAAATGATAGATTTTAGGACAAGCCCCAGTAAGCAAGAAAGTATGTCAAAGAATATTGTGGAGATGATATAGAGAATGAAAATGAGGACATTGATGATGATAATGATGAGAATAGAGTAGAGGAGGACACGATAGATAAGGTGATACATGATGTTGAAGAGCATCCCCATATGTTTGATAGTATTATGAGAGTTGTCGAGATACCTTTATGCTCTGGTTGTACTTTACATACTGAATGGAGTGCTATCATGTTAACATAAAAGGTCCACCACAACTTAATATACAAGAGTTTCACACATTTATTTGAGTTTTTTATCAGAAATACTTTCCGAGGGAAACAAACTGTCAGTCTCTACCTATGATGCCAAAAAAAACTCATATGTCTTGACTTGAAGTATGTGAAGATCCATGCATGCTGAAATGATTGTGTTCTATATCAAAATGAGTATGTAGGAGTGCCTAGTGTGTAGAGAATCTAGTTACAAGATTAAGAAAAATGAAATAAATTTGAGAAAGAAGAGGAGAGCGACCAAAATTCTTTGGTATATTACAGTAATCTCTCTGATGATAAAAATAAAAATGCATAGTTATTGTTCTAACATGCTAATGGGAGGAACAAAGATGGGTTGTTAAGGCATTCAACCCATTCTCCTTATTAGAGGAATATTGATAGAAAGTTCAAGAATTTCGATCAAGAAGATTGGAATCTTAGGCGGTTTTTGTATAGATGAAATAGATCCATTTGGCACACTAGGTACCCAATACAACACTTAGACGATTCTTCCAATTATCTACAATTTTTCTCCTTGATATACATAAAGCGTACTCCTTTCCAATTCAACATAAACATACACCAAAAGGATTTCATGTAATATTTTACATGAAAAACTAAAATTATACAAATTATATTTGATTAACTATCCTAAAAGTGAAAAATATATTGTCTTTCGATTACAAAACAATAAGTAAAATGACCTTTAACTAAGGCGCAAATATCATCTTTAACACTTTTGTGTAGGAATTTTGTCAAGAATCGTTCATTCAACTCTTTGGAGTTTCTTTACGTAGGATCAATTTTTACTCAGTTTTAGACATTAGCAAGAATTGGGTTCCATATATCATCTTAACTATTCTATCCCAACTAATTGACGTCATCCCAACTAATTGACGACATCATTAACTGCTAAAAAGTATGTCACATACTTCATCATATATTTCGACTTTTTAAAGCTTTTTCAAAAAATATTTTCTAAAATACGTTTCGAACGAAAATAATTTTAAAAATAAGATTCTGCACATTTGGGTCTAAATTACTGCCTAATATAACGATTTTGGAATAGCCAAAATTGGATTGATAATTTTTTTATTTATTTAAAAATAGTTGTTGCCTTAAGCAATGATTTTTTATGGGCTAAGGCTAACATTAGGGCAATCAAAATTAGTGCTTTAGGCGGCGATTTTGGCTACCCTATCTCTTTTTTTTCCTCATCCCTTCCTTTTCTTTTTTTCCCTTCTTTTTCCCTTGACCTTTCTTTCTTCCTCTATCTCTCCTACTTCCGTCCATATAGTTGACCCCTAGTCCACATTTTAAGGCCATTCTTTGACCAAAACTCTGTGCATTATGCATACATTTGCTTCCCAAACTTAGTTAAGGTAAAATTCTATGCTTTTAATTGGGTTTTTATATGTTTTGTTTGAATTTAATTTTGATATTTTTTACTTTTTTCTTATTTCTAGCTATTTGTTGCCTATTATTAGAGTTCAAAATGTCCCATATTGTATTATCGAAGATTGTTGTGAATTTTGTGTAATTTTAGGTAATTCTTATGTTGTTTTGTGTGATGATAGTTTAAGGGTTAATTTGTGTTGTGGTTGTTGTTGTTATTATTGTTAAAATTATGGTAATTAGTGTTAGTGTTGTTGTTGGTATTGGAATTATGGTTGTTGTTGTTGTGTAATGAAAATATAGAATTTTAGTTAAGAATTATGTGAAAACCTTGATAATTTGAAGTGTATTTGATATTGATTTTGGCATGGATCTGTTATTGTTTCCAAATCATTATTGTGGTAAGGTCGATAGTTTTAAGATTTACATGAAATTTTGAGAAATTTTTGGAAGACTTTAGTTTTTCTTTCTTTGGCTTGAGGTTTGAATATGACTATGTCTTTTGTTACATTGTTTATTCTAATACATCAAGAGGATGTAATCATTTTAGAAGGTTTAGGCATTGAGAATTTAGAAACTATGTTAATCTTTGTGACAGGCAATGACATAGAAGTACAGGTTTAGGCTTACTTTGGTTAATTTTTGAGGTGAACTTTGTTTGACCCAGCTAAGCTCAAACTATTTGGTTTATTTATCACTTCTATCTTCTAATCTATTTAACATATAAAGGTGATTTATGTTGAAGGTGATATCTAATCATGTTATCATTCTAACGAGTGGTCATTTGCTCGAATTGGATATGTATAGAAAGAACTATAACAATTTTACTCAAAACTTTCAGCCTAGAACCGTGCATGACCATGGTTTAGGTCATATCCTAATCATAGGTCAATATAGGAACTCAATGTAATACCTTCTTAATTTTATCTTTTTATAAATTATTTTATAAAATAAATAAATCGGATAAAGAGAAATATAAGAACATATTCGTTTTCTAAAAATGATTTAATCGACTCTTCAGAGTTCTGAGCCATAATACTAAAGAAGTCAAAACTTCTATACTTACAGAATTTCCAACCACAAAACCCAAATGGGTTCAACCTGAATAGTTTGAGTTTTCAATCAAACAATTCTAGAAAATAAAATATAAACTATGTTATAAGAATTCATTAAATTATATACACAATTTTAAATGTGCATAGAAATGCAACTAGCCTATATGCACTTGCCTACCATCCTTCCACACTTGTTTTCCAAAAACTTGAAACTAAACATATTTGAAAATCATAAACAACTATCAAGTAATTACTCAAATAATACTAAAATTGATTTTAGCATATATGAATTAAGTAACTAATTACTAAAAATAAATTTAAAAACTAATAAAATATTAACTTGTAAGAATAATGAACTAAATAAATAAAAAAATAAAATTTAAGCGGGCGATTAGGCCAAATTATGAGCGGGTGCTCACTGATTGCTAGCTCAACGCCCCCTTAAACTTTTCCAAACTCCCAAAAAATTATGTTGAGTGAGTGCTCAAAAACACACTATGTGGGTGCTCACTTGAAGGAAAATAGTACTATGCTTAAATTCAACACTTAATGTTAAAACTTACATTGACCAATACCTATACAAATTGATTTGCAAATCATTCTCTTAAACAGAAAATTTGATTAGAAATAATAATAATCTTAAGCTCCTAAATTCTACTTTGTAACACCTTCATAATTCTTTACTTTTATAAGTCATTTTCTTGTATAAATAAACCAAATATAGAAACTTAAGAACATTAATTACTACTCCATGAAAACGGTCGGTTTGATCGGTTTTTCAAAGTTTTGCACCGAAACGAACTACTACTACTATCATAAAACTTTATTCAATCATCCAAAGTGCTTATAAATTCTTTCAAGATCCATAAACATAAACTTAACAAAGTCCTTTAAATAGAATCTTAATTTAAAACCAAAACAATGATCGAATTCCAAAAAAAGGTTATAACTCAACGAAGATTACAAAATGCAAAGTAAAAAAAAATTCCACTCAAATCCTCTATGTGATTATGGCACTTCTAAACCTGTAAATGTCACAAACTTTGAACCTTGGTGACAATTGCTCACCAATAACATAAATGTGAAATTAGGATGTCATAATGTCAATTAAGGAATAAGTCATGACCAAGAAAAAAGTACACACACAGCAAAGTTGAATACATACATTTTAAGAATATAACATAAACCTAATATGCAACATTCCAAAATAAATAGTTAGTCACATGCAAGAATAATCGATCATACAATTCATGAATTAATTTACTAACACGAACAACTTAACATTAGAAATTAAATACAAACTTTAGACATACCTTACTTAAACTATAATGGTTTAGCAAAGAACGAGGTTTTGTTGTTTGGTCCATAGGGAACTACTAAGGTGCTATACAAAGTATGAAACCAATATTATTATTATTATTATTATTATTATTATCATTATCATTATCATTATCATTATCATTATCATTATCATTATCATTATCATTATCATTATCATTATCATTATCATTATCATTATCATTATCATTATCATTATCATTATCATTATCATTATCATTATCATTATCATTATCATTATTATTATTATTATTATTATAGAAGTGATGGGATCCCAATGCTATTCGAGAAGAAGACATTGTTACCCAATTTGAGCCTGACCAACCACTAGGTACCACCTATTGTTCAATACTTAAGGTATATTAAGTCTTCGAGTTTTATTCCTAACCTCTTTCACATTAAATGATTAGTATTTTAAAAGATTCAGCTACCATTCTTGAACAAACAAGACAAGACATGTTCATCATACAAATTTTCATTTTATCTGTAATACCCCGTATTTTAGACATTATATTAAAAACTTTTATATGCTAAGTTATATTTGAAATTAAATATACATTATATATTAGCATTTTAAATAGAATTATTTTAAGAATTTTTTAACACAATTAAATAATTTATAAAGTATTTTGGCCCAATTATAATTATGGACCACCATTTATATATTTATTTTATAATTTTATTAAGAAAATTATTTAATTTCATAAATAAATATTTAATTCCTTAATTATTCCCTTACAATTCCCAAAAATCCCTCTAAAATATCCCAAAAAATATCCCAAATATCTAATTTTATTCTAGAATGCTCTGTAATATTTTAAGATATTATTTTTAGTAAAAAAATAAGTTTAAGATATTTATAAAGATTGTTTTTAATTTAAAACCAATTATGTTAAGAATAGGATATATTTATCAAAAAAAATTAAAAATAAATTCGACCATATCTAATCATAGCTAGATGTCATGATTAGTATTTTTTTTTAAAAATTAAGTTATTATTATATTTATTTTATCCTAATTTAAAAGATAGTTTTAGTTGAAAATATAGTTTTAATTTGAAAATAATAGATTTTTAAAAAAAAATGAAAATAAATTATAACCTTATAATATACTTTTTCTATGATTGATATTTCAAAAAAATAATTATTATTATTACAAAATTTTATCTTTTTAAACTAATTTATTGGTTTGTTTTGAATTACATGATTTTAATTGGTTAAATTATTTAATAATTAAATTACTTTAAAAACAAAATATTTTTTTGAAAATTTAGAGGATAATAATCATTTTAAATTTATACTTATCTTTTAATTTTTTTTAAATTCTACAATTTATCCTAATTTCTACTATAAATAGACCCTTAAATCTCACAAAATTCTTCACACAAAAAACATTAAACCATTTCTATTTCTCTCAAACTTTCTCTCTCTCTTTCAAGTCACTCTCATCATCCATTTGGCTTTTTGGTGCCACCAACAATCACTAGCCATCGTGAGCCTCATCTTTTTTCTAACTATTTTAATTGTTTTACAAATTACTTAATTCTTAAAACTATTTCTAAATTTAATTAAAGTTTTAATATTTTATGCATATTATTGTGTTGCATTATATTGATTAGTTCATGTTAATTAATAGGAAGATCATCTTGAAGTTTAGTAGGAAGTTGATAGGAAGTACTAGAATTTAAGGTATGTATATGTGTTAAATATTTTTAAGTACAATTAAAAATATTTTGTTGAGTTATATTATATTAAGATATTTTTGTTATGTATTTTGCTGAATAAATTATAATTGAAATTTTAATCATGCACCATTTTTTTATATATGTATATATATGGTTATTTATTTGAAATTTAGATTTTTAAAAAAAAATTGATGATATATATTCATCTTATTTTATTTAATATGTATCATGTTTCAAAAGGGCCAAATGACATTTGAGATTTAATAATTTTCAATGAGCTTTAATAATTAAATCAAGGTATTTGTATTTAAAGGAGTTATAAAAGGAGAGTTATTATTATTATACATTACCACTTAATTTCATAATCAAGAAGGGTTCATGCTTATTATTATTATTATTATTATTATTATTATTATTATTATTATTATTATACATTACCGCTTGATTTTCTAATCAAGAAGGGTTCATGCTTCAAAGTCCACTTATTGGTAAATAAAAGGAAACTCCAATGATAGATCCGTGATGAGATAACTAACGTTGGGGGGGGGGGGGGGGGGTGCACACTTAGGATCAAAGAGAGGATATAAGAAGAGGAAATTTTTTTTATTAAGTGTTTTAATAATTCCATTTGTATTGGATTATTATAAAAGAAGGTTTAAAGTTTATTGATTATAAGAAGGCGTGTTCGAAATAAAGGAATTTAAAATTAAAAGTATTTCTTTTAGCATGTATACGTACACAATGTTTTTAAACTGACACATTTTTTCCTATTTGTTTTTGGTTAGCCCTACTTATTATTTATGGTGAGTAGGTTTGCAAGAATAAATGTGCATGAGAGTATTACATCAAGTGGCACATACTAGTTAGGAGTTTTTATAGTTTTTTCATAATCAACTTTTTATACCTTTGGATAATCAAAATTATTTTTTATAAATAAATCAAGTTTTTCTTTCGCTGCAATATAGTAATTAGTTAGCACAGCCGAAGCGTGATAACACGTGGCAGTAATACACCTAAGTTACTAAAATTATTATTATTATGTTAGTAATTTTGGGGTATTACAAAGTGGTATCAGTTTTCCAGGTTATAAAAGATTAAAATTGGAAATAATAAACTTGTGGGTAGATATAGCAATGGGTATGTAGAATAGAGTTTCGCATTCTCATGCATAAAATAAAGTATTTTCATAAAAATTATTTTTGTTTTGAAAAGATGGAAATGTTGGTGATCAAGTGTAACACTCTCTGTCTAAGGAAGGTTTGACTGACCTTGGGGAGTGTTCCATTAAGTAATGGTTTTTGGCTAAGAAAGGCTCTCGTCAATGTCTTACGTAACTTACCTGAGAAACCATTGGCTTGATTTACCCGCATAGAAGTCAAGTACACTATTAAAAGTTTCGAAAATAAAATAGTTGTAAAATAAAAATTTCAAGCATACTTAAGTACAATCAAGGAAGGTCAAATTAATGACCCATCTGGATTGATTATTGCAAGTTAAGGTTATATACTTTCTCAAGGATAGAAGAAAGTATGTTTCATGTGAATTAAATCAAGCAAGTGTGAATTTTGTGCTTAAATGCATATCTATATTCAATTAAAAGCCAAATATTTTAGTCGAGAAGTTCGTTTCATGGGAAAAGATTATTTGAATAAAGTGAATATTTGTTTTATGATTTATATGTTTCAAGTGTTTGAATATGAATTCAACATGATTATCTGATCGTTCGGGCAATATATCGAGTCGAATGCTTAAAGGTGTCGAATCTTAGTGGCCTTAGGAGGACAGTCAAGCACCTAACCGCTTTAAACCTAATCTCTAGCTCAAATAATGACTAATCGATTGAATAAGCACCAGAAAATGACACCTTTGGAGAAATTTTCAAAAGAATTTCAAGAAGCAAACCTCTAAGCTATAACGGAAAAGAAGACCTAGTTAGCCTAGAAAACTGGATTAGGGAGTTTGATAAGTTGTTTGATATTGTAAATTGTCTTGAGAATATGAAAGTAAATAGTGCAGTCCTTTACCTTAAGGAAGAAGCTGACTTGTGGTGGTCTCAATCTAAGGAAAACATCTAAAAAACTCCTGATTTTGGGTGGTCAATCTTTAAAGAAGCCCTTAAAAATAAGTTCTATCCACCTTACCTTAAGAAACAAAAGTGCATGAAATTTATAAACCTTAGAATGGGAGGCATGACCATTGATGAATACCTTAAGGAAGAATTTTATTGAACTTATGAGATTTGCTCCAGAAATAGTCCCGACCGAAGCCATGAAAGCATAAATATTTGAACAAGGCCTAACCTTAACCTTGCAAGGGAAGTTAGGAGGGGCCACTTTTGAAACCTTAGATGAGGTGTATGGAAGAGCCGCTCACTTGTATGGGATTAGAGGAAGAGAATTAGAAAACCAAGTCTTAGGGGAAAAGAGAAAGGCAAATGGAAATTTCTATGGAGGTGATAAAAGGGTTGTAACCAATGGGAATTTTCAGAGGAAAAGAGACTTTAAGAAAAACCTTAGGAAGGGAAGGAAAGAGAAAACCAAGGGGATGGTCATAAGCCTAAGAGAATTTTCCATTGCAAGAGGTGTAACAAGAATCATCCCGGGAGGGACTATAAAGGTAACCTTATAACCTGCCCTTTTGTCAAAAATTGAGACATCGAGAGTATGAATGTTATAAAAAGACATCTAGTGGTCCTAGTGGCCCTACCCAAAATGGGAAGTCTTCTCAAAATGGAAACCTAGTTTAATCCAGCTAAACGGGAATCCTAAACCTGCGTTAAGTGCAAATCACAATCCTCCTGAAGGTCGAATATTTGTTATAAATAAGCATGAGGCTAGATCTACTTCTGAAGTAGTAGCTTTTACTTTCTCTATCTGCAATTTGCCTGCAAAAGTTCTTTTTTTTATTCAGGAACATCTCATTCATTCATTTCTAAGAATTTAGTAGGAAGTCTAAAGTTAGCAGAGTCAGAATCCATTTCCTTTAACGTGGCTTTACCGTCTAGGGAAGTTATGAGTTGTAGTAAATTGTATTCTAAAATACCTATAGTAATTTCAAGAGTTGAATTCTCATTAGACTTAATAGAATTTGAAATGGGTGACTTAGATGTAATCTTGGGTATAGATTGGATGGAAAATTTAAAGCTCAGATTGATTGTGAAGCTCGGAAGGTATCCTTGGTTGGACCTAATAGGATTAGGGTAACTTATCAAAGATAAGGGAAGAAATCCGAATTGAAAATTATCCCAGCCTTACAAATAAAGAAATATGTGCAAAAGGGCTATCATTTATACCTATGTAATGTTCAAGAAATTCGGGATTAGAAGATGGAAATAAGCAAGAAGTTTCAGATGTTTTTTAATTTCTGGACATTTTTCTAGAAGATATTTCAAAAATGACTCTAATTAGAGATGTCGAGTTTACCATAGATCTAGTGCCTAAAACCAGACCGATCTCTAAGGCCCCTCTAGGATGGCACCAGCTAAATTAAAGGAGTTGAAGACTCGATTAGATGATTAGTTAGATAAAGGCTATATTAGGTCTAGTTCGTCACCTTGGGGAGACCTAGTGTTGTTTATCAAGAAGAAAGATGGAAGTTTGAGGTTATGCATTGATAATAGAGAATTGAATAATGTGACTGTGAATAATAAATACCAACTTTTGAGAATATATGACCTATTTGATCAATTGAAAGAGGCAGGGGTATTTTCTAAAGTGATTTGAGGTCTGGATATAACCATTTGAGGATTTCCGAGCAAGACATCCCGAAGAATGTGCTTAGAACCCGTTAGTAATGCCATTTGAGTTGATTAATGGATTTAATGCATTGAATTTTTAGGCCCTACTTAGATAGGTCTGTGATTATCTTTATTAATGATATTTTGGTATACTCGAGAGATAAGGATGATCACAAAAAACATTTAAGGTTGATTTTGATAACCTCAAGGGAAAATCAGTTGTATGCTAATCTTTCTAAGTGTGAGTTCTAATTAGAGAAAGTAGCTGGGACATGTGATATCTAAGGAAGGCGTATCCATGGATTAACAAAGATTTAAGCAGTAAGTGAATGGCCAACACTGAAGAATGTAATGGATATTCGAAGTTTCTTGAGACTAGCAAACTATTAATGGCGATTTGTAAAGGAGTTTTCAAATATATATAGATCCAAGACTAGCTTTATGAAAAAGGAGTGTAGATTTGTGTGGACTCCGGAGTGTGAAGAAGCATTTCAAACCTTAAAAGATAAGTTAACATTGGTACCAGTCTTACGAGATGGGAGTAATAAATATGAGGTCTATAGTAAAACATCCAAGTTTGGGTTAGGTTATGTATTGATGCAAAACATAAAGGTTATAGCTATGCCTCTAAGAAATTGAAACTGTATAAGGTTAACTATCTAACTCCTGATTTAGAGCTAGCAGCAATAGTTTTTGCATTGAAAATTTGGAGACATTATCTTTACGGAGTAACTTGTAAGATCTATATTGATCATAAGAGTTTAAAGTACATTTTCACCTATAAGGAGTTAAATATGAGGCAAAGGAGACGGTTGGAACTTATCAAAGATTATGATTTGGAGATTCAATATCATGAAAGGAAAGTCCATGTTGTGGCAGATGAATTAAGTAGGAAGTCAAACCAGTCGGGAAATGCAATGATTTTGCCTGATCAGTTATGTATAGAATTCCAAATAATGAACTTAGAGGTAGTGGAACAAGAAGGGGTATAAGAATGTATTAATGTCATTGGAATCTAGCCATCTATTTATGATGAGATTTGAGAAAGCCAACCGAAAGATGAAAAATTGGAAAAACATTAAAGAGAAAATCTAGGAAGGACATACCCTAGACTTTACGATCACTGATTAGGTTTAATGGAAGATTGTGTGTTTCATACAATAGAGGAGATTTAAAGATTATATTGATGGAAGAAGCTCATAGTTCACCTTACTCTATACGTCCTAGAGGAAAAAAAAGTTGTACAAGAACATGAAGAAAACATTTTGGTGGCCAAATATGAAAAAGTAAGTAGTCGAATTTGTGGCTAAATGTCTTACTTGTTATAAGGTAAAGATTGAACATAAGCGTTTGCAAGGTAAGGTTCAACCATGAAAGTTCCTAGTTGGAAATGAGATTCGATATCGATAGATTTTGTAGAAACTCTTCCTAGAACAAAGGCCGATAATGATACTATCTGAGTGGTTGTGGATAGACTCAAAAAGACTGCCGTTTTCATACCCATGAAGAGCACCAGGACAATGAACCAATTAGGAAAAGCTTATATAAAATTTGTGGTAAAGTATCATAAACCTTGGAAGATATGTTAAAAGCATGTGTGATGGAGTATCAAGGGTCATGAACTTTTCCCTATAATAACAGTTATCATGCCACTATTGGAATGACACCTTTTAATCACTTTATGGAAGAAAGTATAGAAGTTTGGTGTGTTATAATGATATAAGTGAAACTATAGTACTTTATGGAAGAAAGTTTATGATTTGGACCTACCTATTAAACTATAGAGAGTGCACAATGTATTTCACATATCTCAATTGAGAAAATATGTACCGGATCCGAGTCATGTGTTACGTCTTAAATCAATAGAAAAGGAAAAAATTTGACTTATGAAAAAAAACCAATCCGAACCTTGGATAGCAAGGTAAGAAGCACCAAAAACAAAGATGTAAAAATAGTAAAAGTATATGTACTTATTTTCTAAGGTTAGTAGTCGTGTCACGGGGACGTGACTTCCTTTTAAGGGGGTAGAATGCGATAGAGTTTCGCGCTTTGCCATTTTAAGGACATACAAGAGTCAATTATATAAGTTACATGAATTACTTGCATATGTCACGTGCATTGCATTCAAAAATTTCATTAAATGTTTTCAAGTTTTGAGGACAAAAATTCTTTTAAGGGACTTAGACTGTAATACCCCGTATTTAAGACATTATATTAAAAACTTTTATATGCTAAGTTATATTTAAAATTAAATGTACATTATATATTAGCATTTTAAATAAAATTATTTTAGTACAATTAATTAATTTAAAAAATATTTTCGCCCAATTATAATTATTGACCACCATTTATATATTTATTTTAGAATTTTATTAAGAAAATTATTTAATTTCATAAATAAATATTTTATTCCTCAATTATTCCATTAAAATTCCCAAAAAGCCCTCCAAAATATCCCTAAAAATATCTCAAATATCCACTTTTATTCTATAATATTATATAATCTTTTAAGATATTATTGTTAGAAAAAAAAATCAGTTTAAGATATTTATAATATTTTTTTAATTTAAAACCAATTATATTAAGAATCGAATATATTTATAAAAAAAATTAAAAATAAATTCAACCATATCTAATCATAGCTAGATGCCATGATTATTATTATTTAAAAAAAATTAATTATTATTATATTTATTGTATCCTAATTTGAAATATAGTTTTAGTTGAAAAGATAATTTTAATTTAAAAATAATTGATTTAAAAAAATAAAAATAAATTATAACCTTATAATATCCTTTTTCTATGATTCATATTTCAAAAAAATAATATTTTTACAAAATTTTATCTTTTTTTAACAAATTCTAATTGGTTTGTTTTCATTTACATGATTTTAATTGGTTAAACTATTTAATAATTAAATTATTCTAAAAACAATTTTTTTTTTGAAAATCTAGAGGATAATTATCATTTTAATTTATACTTATCTTTTAATTTTTTTAAATCTTAAAATTTATCCTAATTTCTATTATAAATAGACCCTTAAACCTCACATAATTCTTCATACAAAAATCATTAAACCATTTCTACTTCTCTCAAACTTTTGCCTCTCTTTCAAGTCACTCTCTTTATCCATTCGGCTTTCTGGTGCCACCAACAATCACCAGTCATCGTGAGCCTCCTCTTTTCTCTAACTATTTTAATTATTTTACAAATTTTTTAGTTCTTAAAACTATTTCTAAATTTAATTAAATTTTTAATATTTTATGCATATTATTGTGTTGCATTATGTTGATTAGTTCATGTTAATCAATATTAAGATCATCTTGAAGTTTAGTAGGAAGTTGTTAGTAAGTATTAGAATTTAAGGTACGTATATGTGTTAAATCTTTTTAAGTACAATTAAATATTTTGTTGAATTATATTATATTAAGATATTTTTATTATGTATTTTTCTAAATAAATTATAATTGAAATTTTAGCCATGCGCCATTTTTTAATATATGTATATATATGGTTATTTATTTGAAATTTAGATTTTTAAAAAAAATTGATGATATATATTTATCTTATTTTATTCAATATGTATCAAAAGGGCCAAATGACATTTGAGATTTAATAATTTTCAATGAGTTTTAATAATTAAATCAAGGTATTTGTATTTAAAGGAGTTATAAAGGGAGAGTTATTATTATTATACATTACTGCTTGATTTCATAATTAAGAAGGGTTCATGCTTATTATTATTGTACATTACCGCTTGATTTCCTAATCAAGAAGAGTTCATACTTCAAAGTCCACTTGTTGCAAATAAAAGGAAACTCCAAGGATAGATCCGTGACGAGATAATTAACTTGGGGGGTGCACACTTAGGATTAAGGAGGGGATATAAGAAGAGGAAATTGTTTTTATCAAGTGTTTTAATAATTCCATTTGTATTGGATTATTATAAAGGAAGGTTTAAAGTTTATTGATTATAAGAAGGCGTATTCGAAATAAAAGAATTTATAATTCAAAGTATTTCTTTTAGCGTGTATACGTACACAGTGTTTTTACACTGACACGTATTTTCCTATTTATTTTTGGTTCGCCCTACTTATTATTTATGGTGAGTAGGTTTGCAGGAATAAATGTGCATGAGAGCATTACATCAAGGGGCACATACTAGTTAGGAGTTTTCATAATTTTTCTTAATCAAAATCAAAATTATTTTTTATAAATAAATCAAGTTTTTCTTCCGCTGCAATATAGTAATTAGTTAGCACAGCCAAAGCGTGGTGACACGTGAAACTTCTGCTATTGTATAGGTATTTTGTTTCAAGAATTCTAAAACTTCAACGTTTTAAGAGTTGAATTTCCTCGAATTCTAGTTTATTGAATTCCAATAACCTCCATTGTAAGCATGCCTTTCATCCCTACTTTTGTTATATTTGTCTCTTGTCATTTATTACTCATAATGTGGGATTAGTCTTCCACATAGGGGTTTGGTAAGCCCTAATGTGGAATGACTAATTTAAATCTTATTTTTCTCTGTCCTAGTTGTGCATTTATGAAGTTGGTTGAATGAGGATGGTTTTGGTACAATTTCTCTTCATTTAATAGCTTGTTTGAATAGATTGTAATATATTATGCAACTTGGATTCATATTCGAAAAGAGAGCTTGAAAATTCTTTGTTTTCTACTTTGTCTTACAGATTAAGACATAAAAACTTTTAAAGTCGTCTCTTAGAGACCGTAAAAAGTTAAATGATGCAAATTTAGTGGGATAGAGTATTCTTTATGGTTCAAACCTTCTGCCTTCTATAATATTACGTCATAGATATAATGACAACACACCCGAGCCTCCAAATAACAGCATTCATGTGCAGATCAGTGTTTGCTAGCTCTGCACTAAAGATTAACTTCATCTATCTAATTCATAAATTCATTCAAACTCTATTCTATTCGTTTGACACATTGATACTATTATCTTCCACCATCTTAATTTTTGGTATCTTTTATATATAAATGTAAAGGCGGACTATATTTTAGCCCAAATGCTACACTAGTGGTTTATATACATCTCTGCTAATTATAACATAATCATACCATTTCAGAGAAACTAAAATGTTGACTGATGACATCTAGGGGTGTTAAATCGTATTCACAAGTCGGTTTTGGGTTGACCCATTGCGGGTCGATTCTTATCGGTTCGGGTTAAATCGGGTCAATTTGGCCTGTCGGGTTGGGTCAAGTCATTATCGAGTCGGGTTCAATCGGTTATTTGCTTGCTCGGGTTCGGGTTTAGGTTCGGGTCAAGTTATATTCGGTTCAGATCAAGGTCGATTCAGGTAAAATCGGGTCGGTTCCTGAACGGGTTATAGCGGGTTATTTCGGGTTCGGGTAGATTTTGGGTCAAGTCAATTATGGTAATGGGTAGCCTTGATTTCGGTTGAAATCCGATTTAAGCCTTATCGAGTTCACTTCAGGTCATTAATGAAAATGTTTGGTTTCAAGGTTATTATAAATTTGGTAAAAATAGATCGGATAAGATTATGTTGCATTCACATATATTCAAATTGTTAATATATCGAGTTAATTCAGGTCACATGTTATAAATCAAGTCATATTGGTTATGTGCCGAGTTATATCAGTTTCGAATTCTCTTCGGGTCAGGTCTATAATGTGTTGGGACCCTATCAGGTCAAACACAGATCGGGTTTGAGTCTTCAAATAGAGTCAATTTGGTTTCGAGTTGACTTTAGGTCGGGTTGGGTCGATTTTCGGATCTTACTTTTCGGGTCATAATCAGGTCGGGTCCGAATCGGTTTTGGGTAACTTATCGGGTCGGGTCTGATTTTGACTGCTTTAACGACATCTGCAAACCTTATGAAGGGTCGGTGCTTTAAACTGAACTAGCTACCATGCTACATCATCTGTGATTCAATGCTACGAAAACTCGCTACTTATGTACACCATCTAACACTGATAACAAGCAATCACCAGCAAAAAAACGAAGAGGGGATGTAACTTGTAAGTCACTAAGTTGCTTGACGAACTTCGATTCTATGACATGACTTCAAGAGCCTCCCTTGTTTGCCCAAGGATATTAAACACTGTTGCGGCAATATGTGATGGTGTAAGTCCAGCATCACACAATTGATCTCCTGGCGCGCCATGTTCAATGTATCTATCAGGTAGGACCAAAGGCCGCCACTGCACACAATTCCGCAAGATGTAAGAACAGCAAAAACAAAACTAACTACTTCAACCACTTCTTTTACAGCGAAGTTTTCAAGGGTTATTGTAGATGACCAAATGCACTCACAGCACATTGAATACAAAAAAAACTCATATTTTTTAAATAAAATACCATAGATCAAATATGTACCTTTAGTTTTCCATCAAGAAGGCCATCAAGAGCCATAAACTGGGCAACATGAGATCCAAAACCTCCAATGGATCCTTCTTCAACGGTAATTAGAATTTCATGAGAATTTGCTAGACTGCGGATTAGCGCATGGTCTAGTGGTTTGCAAAAGCGGGCATCTGCAACGGTCAAACGCAAATTACGAGATTCGACTAGAGCTGCTGCAGCCAAACAGTATTGAACTGCTGTCCCATAGCCTAGAAGAGCCACTCTCTCTCCTTCCTTCAAAATCCTGCCTTTTCCAATCTGTCACGTGAATTTAATTCTGATGAGGAAACCAAAAGAAAAGGAATTTATCATCATTCATTACCACGTAGGGATTCCAAAAAAATGCTGAGGCTCACCTCTAGTGGAGTGCCTTTATTCCCAGGAGGCAACTCCATACCAATACCATTTCCTCTGGGGTAACGGAAGCAAGATGGTCTATCATCAATAGCAGCAGCAGTGGCGACCATGTGGAATAGTTCAGTCTCGTCTGAAGGGGCCATTACTATCATATTGGGGAGGCAAGCCATAAATGTTACATCAAAGGCGCCACAGTGGGTAGGGCCATCAGATCCTACAAGACCTGCTCTGTCCATAGCAAACCTCACTGGTATCTTTTGTAAGTCCACATCATGAACTACCTGTACAAAAGACCCAACATGATTTGTACGTTTAACCAAAGGAACAAGTGAAGAATGAAATATGTCATTTGATTATGACACAAAGTCTTGCCTGATCATAAGCTCTTTGCATGAAGGATGAGTATATCGCACAAAAAGGTTTGAGACCTTCACAGGCCAATCCAGCAGCAAAAGTTACAGCATGTTGTTCAGCTATTCCAACATCAAAGCAACGTGATGGAAAGCGCCGTTGAAAGAGATTTAAGCCTGTTCCCCCACCCATGGCAGCATGAATAGCAACTATATCTTTGTCTACCTCTGCTTCTGCAACTAAAGCCTCAGCAAAGTAAGTTGTATAAGACTGAGTTTTGGATTGGCCTTTGAACTGCTTGCCAGTAGCTGGATCAAATTTGGTCACCCCTACGCAATGAGAGTAAATTTTCATGGTCAGTCGTGCATATCATAAAAGTCAATTATCAGCTTCAGTTTCTTATTCTGTTTGACAGACAATTCTTCAACAACTCTTGGAGAAACCAAAATCCTAAGTAAGAATGTGTGACAAGATTGAAAATTGATATTCAAGGAAAATAATCATTATAATTCACAAGGGCCCTTCATAAGCTATTAGTAGTTGTTTCATCTAAAAAAGCAATATTTGGGGAATACACACTTATCAGTAAGATTTGTATACCATGATATTTGTCAGCAGCTTTCTCTGCATAAGGGTATCCTCTTCCTTTCTCTGTCACAACATGTATAAGCACTGGACCTGTTGTTTTCGTACTCTTAACCTCTTTAAGTATAGCAACAATATCATCTATATTATGACCATCCACGGGACCGATGTAGTAGAGTCCAAGCTCTTCAAACAAAGTTGATCCTGAACCACTGATCATGCCTCGAGCATACTCATCAACTTTGGCAGCTAGCTGATGCATGGGCCCTCCTATTTGTTTGGTTACTCCCTGTGATAAAAGTAGTGATACATATCATTTCCATGTCCATAAATAGTCAAATCAGTACTTTTAACTTGGCAAAGAAAAGTACTCTACCTTGGCAACTTCTCTTAATTCTCGAAGAGGCTTGTTCGACTGCAATCTACTCAAAGCACTGCTAAGAGCACCAACAGGTGGAATAGGCCCATCCAGATTGGCAGTGGGCAACGAGACCTGCTTATTGTCATTAAGAATGACAATCATGTCAGAATCCAAATATCCTGCATTATTCATTGCCTCAAATGCTTGGCCAGCCGTCATGGCACCATCGCCTATAATTGAAATAACATTGTTCTGTCGACCTTTTAGATCCCTTCCCACAGCCATACCTATACAAATCATAAGCACAACTAAGCTTTATTAGGACACGAGTAAGAGCTTTAGTAAAATATCAAGTTAAAATAAGAGCCTGCAAGAAAGAGATGTCATCACTAAGCTATAGAGATGTGCATAGCCATAGTCTTCCAGATTGAAGTAAACAAAGCATAATGCAACATTCAGCTAGATTTAACTATCAATAAAGTATAATTGCAGTTAGATTTCCCCTTCATCATTGACAAAGTAAATTTTCGAAAAAATTGAAGTAAAATGCTAGCCATCATGTTATTTCCACATTATGTATCAAGTGGGTCAGTGGGTGACCTGCAAGCCTCTTGTTTTAATCAAATTCCATTTATTAAGCTATATAGCCAATTTACAGAAATTCTCATAATAAATCAATACTGTCTAAAAGATAAGTGTTCGTTGATGATTGGACTACTTAGCCAATTAATTATTTATTTATAAATAATTAATAAAAGATAACAGTTATTGAAATAAAGGATAGTTGGTTTTATCCGACTAAAAACCATGCCCTCTGCTCTCCTTTATTAAAAGACACCTGGACCAAATATAGAAGGAATTTTTTACCTTCCTTTACCTTTAATTTTTATTTTTACCATAAAGAAGGGTTTATGCTCTATATTTTTGGGTTCTCGAACAAACAATATTGATCAAGTATTCAAGATCATCGAACAATCTAATATTTATCTTTATTGTGATGTTATGAGTCAAAATTCATCTTGACTTAACGTTTTTTCCGAATTAAATCTCTTATAGAATTCTAACATTTGGTACAGAACCAATTTTGATACATGCATCACAAATTATTGTTGAATTGAGTTTGTTCATCATGTTCCCCTAATCATTCATACATGTTGTCCGTGTTCAAAAAATTTAATATTTTACAAAATTAACTTAGGGCTTTTTTTTATAGTGTTGATATAAGTATAAGGAGAAAATTGATTGCATTTTACTTGCATGAACAAAGAGTAATTTGCAAATTACAGTTTGTTTTTTTCCAAATTTGTTTGAAGAACGAATTGGGTTTTCTTTTCAGGCATGAAATTTGTGTACAGTTTTAACAAATTGATTTGGGGCTTTTATTTGTTACATGATTATGCATGTGTGTACCTTCAAATCACGTTTTAATGAACATTAA
Source organism: Dysphania ambrosioides (assembly GCA_026401315.1). Classification (NCBI taxonomy): domain Eukaryota; kingdom Viridiplantae; phylum Streptophyta; class Magnoliopsida; order Caryophyllales; family Amaranthaceae; genus Dysphania; species Dysphania ambrosioides. The sequence continues at coordinate 27,319,411 of CM048658.1, read as the reverse complement.
ATTGTTTAGGTTAGTTAATACTTTATTTTGGCAATGTTCTGTAGTGTGGGTGATTGATAACCATGTTTGGTAACTAAAGTGGGCATGATTAATAAAGGGTGCACATGATTGATAATTATGTTTGGTAATTTAAAAAGTGTGCATGATTGATAATGGGCACACATGATTGATAATCATGTTTTCGTAATTATGTTTAGTAATTAAAGAAGTGGGCATGATTATAATAGGCGTTTTGGTAATGCGTTTTGTAATTTCCATCACAATCATATTTTTGTAAGATAATGGGCATGATTGATTATGAAAGTATGATGGGTATAAAATTAATGGGTGTATAAATCACTAGTTTTGATAATCAGCAAAGTGGCCTAAAGAGGTGAAGCATGCACTTATTAATTAAAATAAAAGTTTAATGAAGATTTATTATGAATAAAAGTATATTTGTGATTAGGGGTTGATACTAGCCCAAAGGAGAGAATTAATTTACTACACACAATATAAAAAGTTAATTATTTGTATTATTTATATAGGTACAATGGAAACCCAAAGTTATATGTAAATAACACAAGTAATTAAATTTAAGCTTTCTTTGAGTAAATAATAGATATGCTTAGATTTGCCTAAAGGAAAATTTTAGTGATATCAATAATTCATACTAATGACTATATTAGAGGTTCAATTATGAATATGTTTTTGGTTGTATAGTTCCAACTTTTTAGCAAACCATGGCATTTGGAATGACAGTATTTGATGGGTATAATTTTTCAGAATGGCATGAAAGGGTCCAATACTCGCTAGGTTTATTAGAGCTTGATATGACTTTGATTATGGAAAAACCTACAGCAGTCACGGATAGCAGTATCAGTCTAATGTTTATGAGATTGACCATTCCCAGCAATATTAAGACCACTCATCCTAAGTCTTCCACATAATTTCTGAAAAATGTTGAGGAACAAGTCTCTCGCAGGCACATTAATGGTTAAATTGACCACCATGAAATATGATAGTCAGAAAGGTATTTAACAACATATTCTAAACATGTCTGAAAAGGATGCAAAACTTAAAGCATTGGACATGGGTATGGATGAGTCCTTCTTAGTACAGTGTATTATTAACTCACTTCCATCACAATTTGCACCATTCAAAATTAACTATAATGCCAACAATGAAAAATGGAATTTAAATGAGTTAGCAAGTAAATATGTTCTAAGGGGAAGTGAGATTAAGACAAGAAGGACAAAGCCTTGCCCTTAATATATCTCAAATAAGCATGAAAGGGAAAAGAAAGTTTCAAAATGAAAAGAAAACTGCACCAAAAAAAGGCGGGGAAGGTGTCCAGAGTCATTATGGCAAATTCATTGTCAAATGCTATTTTTGTGGCAAGAAGGGACATGTTGGAGAAGGAATGAGCAAATGCAAAGCTTGGTTCGAAAAGAAAGGTATAAATCCTTTATCTTACTGATGTTCCTTGAAATACCTGGTGGATTGATTATGGAGCTACTACTCATGTAACTAACTTCATGCGAAACCGAAGGAAAGTGAAGTTCATCCTTATGGAAAATCATCTTTGAAGTGTTAGCTGTTGGCACTTACTATTTGTTGTTAGAGACTAGTCATGTGATGGATCTTAGAAACACTTTTTATACACCTTCAATTCCTAGGAATTTAGTGTCCTTTTCAAGATTAAATTATGTTGGTTATAATATGGACTTATGAACTTGTTAAATTTTGTTATAGTTAGTTCTGTTATTTTATATGATTATATAAAATAATTTTGGATCAAGAATTTGCACAAACATTAAATTCCCTGCATTTTGTTGTTGGTTCTAAACGTAGTATGAGTAGTGAAAGTTCTTCAAAAGGCTAAGGCATATTTCTAGGGAAAGAATTGAGAAATTAATAAAAGATGGAATTATACAAAGTCTCGATTTTTTTTTATTTTCTTGTATGTGTAGATTTCATTAAAGGAAATCAAACTAAACATACAAAGAAAGATGCCTCAAGAAGTATTGCACTTCATGAGATAATACACACTGATATTTGTGGACTATTAGGCTGCCATTGCCATCTTTGAGATGTTAGGTTGAAAGACAATTAGATAAAAAGATTAAAGTTGTGAGATCAAATTGAGGTGGTGAATATTATGGCAGACATGATGAGTCGAGACAAAATCCAAAAACTTTTGTCTAATTCCTTGAAAAGCAAGGCATTCATGCACAGTGTACAATGCCAAGTACGCCTCAGCAAAACAAGGTGTAATCGTATATTAATGGAAATGGTTAGGAGTATGATGAGTTACTCTTTTGTACCTGTTTGTTTACGGGGTGAAGCCTTAAAGACCACTATGTATATCTTAAATCGAGTTCCTAGTAAGGTTGTTTCAAAGACTTCTTTTTCAGTTATGGACTGGTAGGAAATCGAGTTTAAGACATATCCATGTATGGGGTTGTTCAACGGAGGCTACAATATACAATCCTCATGAAACAGTACAGATTTTATTGGTTATTCGGATTCTGATTCTGATTCTAATTACTGTGGTTATCTCGATAGCTTGAAATCAACATCAGGATTTGTTTTTATGCTAGTAAATGGGGCAATATCGTGGCAAAACAAGAAACTGTCCATCATTGCTTCATCCACGATGGAAGCAAGTTTATTACTTGTTTTGAAGCCTTAAATCATGCATTATGGTTGCGAAATTTTATTTTAGGACTTGGTGTTGTTGACTCTATTGCCAAGCCACTAAAAATATTTTGGGACAATACCGCAACTTGTTCTTCTCGAAGAATAGTAAATATTCGAGTGGATCAAAGGCCATGGACTTAAAGTACTTGGTCGTTAAATAAAGAGTCCAAAAACAACGGGTGTCAAATGAAAATATAATTACCACACTTATGGTAGCTGATCCACTCACTAAAGGATTATCACCAAAGGCATAATTGGAACATGTTGTAAGGATAAGCATTTTGGGAAATCCATAAAAGTATATTGTTGGTGGTAATAATTGACATTTTGTGCAAGTAATGATAGTTTTTGCTTATCTGTGTTTTTCATATAAATGTATACATTATGGTTTGTAATAAAATAAAAAAATAAAAATAATTATTCTAATAAGACAAATTACATGGGCTGCTATGATATTAAAGGTTGAGTTAGTATAGATCATTAATACGTGGTACATGACCTTACATGTAGGAAATTATCCTATTTAGAACAACACCAAACTCTTCTATATAGGAAACTATCCTATTTAGAAGTTCAGTTCCTAGTCACACATGATTCTACCCAGGCTCCTATAAAAACCTCAACTTCCCCTCAGACAGGCAGTCACAAAGTTAGGAGATATAGAGTGAGTTTTGGGAGAAAGATGATGAATTGAGCAAACCTATGTTCCTCTAACTCTTCATTTTACCAGAAATTCTCATGTTGGATATTCATCACTAGGATGTGGACAATTAGACACTTCATTTTGGACCAAAAGCATAAAATGTTTTCCCAAAACAGTTTTCACTGACACTTTGACACATACCGGTGTCGGATACTTCTACCGAAGTCTGAGTTACATAGGAGCAAAAAGAATTGAGGAAGAAGGCAGCTGTTGGGGGTGCCGTACTGGACATCTAAAGAGAAGCAAGCTGTAGCTAGGAGGAAGGTCATCCGAAGTCCTCGTGTATATCTTGAGGATCTAAGCAAAGAGTTCTCTTTTCTACCTCTTGTTAACTTAATATTTTGTAAACAATTATGTCAAAGTTATTTTTATCTTAAGTTTTAGCTATGAGATTCTGATTCAAATAAAAAGTCTAATAATATTTTATTATGGTTGGTTTTTAAACGTGCATGTTCATTAGAGTTAAAGATGAAAATTATATGGAACTGTTACTTTTCATGCATAATTATGAAACTTCAGTTCAGTGGTTTCTAACTTCCTAATCTGGTGATTTTATAAAATAATAGTTAGACAGAAAAAATGCTTTGTAATGGAATTTTATTAATGTTAGCTTTGCCAGATTGGTTATAAAAAGTGCAGTGTTCTTTCAGCCCAAATTGTTGCAAGCTATAATCCTGTTCGACTAAATCCTGCTGATAATGTAGATATAACAAGTACACAACATGATTACATAATGTTTCGGTATGGGATTATGTTGTGACCACATGTTTTAATGCTTTATAAAACTGTTAGCTGGCGAATTCATCCGGACCAAGTTATCAATTTAAATGAGCCTACGTGCCTAAATTAATGTCAAAAGACCTCATATGCTGACTCTTTCCAAGCAATGGCCATGAATAACTTAGCTTACAATTGTTCTTTAGCTGACATTAGCCCATTGAAGAGTGAGTTCAAGAATTAAATTCCTTGATTTATATTTAGCCAGAACATGCTAGTTGTTCTGGCCAATGAAAATAGAGTGTGGATAGCAATCGAAGAGAGAAGAACATTAAGCCAACACCGTTAAATAAAAGGAGATACTTAGGAGACAACCCCAAGACAATTTACAGATTTGACTTGGCCTAAACTCTCACAAGTTTTTTTTCCAGGACAGTTATTTGATTTATTTTGGTATACGTCTCCAAAAGATTCCATGCAACAAAGTAACAAGATGTGCCCTGTTGTAATCTTCTCATTTTCTGTTCCTAGTCAATAAAGCATTAAACAAAAACCAGCCAAATTGCAATTAACACTAAGCAATACTTCAAAGTGCTAGACATCACCATTTACTTCGCTGTTGGCTTCTAGAACTATCAAGTAACCAATATCAACACATCCAAATTCCAATCTTGACTGATATGTTTACCATATTAAACCTCTAACTAGGACAAAAAGTCCATGAGTATTGCAACCAATCATTCAAGTAAAGAAAATTAAAGCAGGGAAGAGAGGATAAGAGAAGGAATTTACCCAAGCCAGCAGAAATGCTGTTTGAACTATGACCTGCACCAAAGGCATCAAATTCACTCTCCCCGCGCTTAGTAAAACCTGACAACCCATTTGTCTGTCTCAAAGTTCTCATCTTATCTCTTCTTCCAGTCAGGATCTTGTGTGGGTAAGACTGCAGATACACAGGAATTCAAAGATATTATTATCTAGCCATCATTTAATTTGTGGTCTGAAGCCTGGGAAGAGGAGTTAGTGTCAAGTCAATACCTGATGACCAACATCCCACAATATCTTATCTTGAGGAGAATTGAAGACATAATGAAGAGCCACAGTGAGCTCCACAACACCGAGGCTGGAACCAAGGTGCCCACCAGTTTTAGACACATTGAAGATCACATCAGACCGTAACTCGTCTGCTAATTGTTTAAGCTCCTGCATTGACAATTACAATCAAATTATACTGGTTTCTATCAACAACATAAGTAAACCCTGAAATCATACAGGACAAAAAGATTTTACCTTTACGGATAAGTTTTTCATATGAATGGGATAGTTAATGGTGTCCAACAGGGGAGTGGGTGGCCTTTCCGAGTAATACTCCTCACTTTCAGTCAATGATGCCCATACTTTATAAGGCCTTCTCTTTACCTGAACCAATTCAATGAATCAACCCAGTTTCCGTCAAAACAAAATTATTAGTAGATACCAAGCAAGAATGATTTGAATTTTGCTACACATATCATTATACCATAGGAGCTAAATCAGAAAGATTAAAACTTTTAACTCATTGATTTGATGTAAATTTAAGGACTTACCCTTACCTTAAATGAACACCAATGAATTAATCCAATTTTTGTTACAAAATCACTCAATTATTCCAAGCAAGAATGATTTCGATTTGTATTCTTATGAATACAACGCAGGAACTAAATTTCAACCAAAATATGAAAAAAATATTAGATTTTTCAACCCATTATCCGATGTTTATTAATAATATAACCTATTTTTGTCACTAATTTACTCATTAATTTCAAACAATAATGCGTTCTACCCATTTCGTCAAATTCATTCCAGAGGCAAAAAAAGGGATGATTTTAAACGCATTTATTCAATATAAATTTTTTTAAAAAAAAAACTATACATTTCTTGTCACAAAATCATTAATCAACTCTAACAACCAAGCAAAATGATATAAACTTCTTCCCACACCATTAAATCAAAGAATCTAAATTCTACTTAAAATATGCAAAAAAATAAAAAAATAATAAATTGAGAAAATTAGTCCAAGCAACAACCTTAAAATATCAAAACTTTAAAGCAAAATCTAACTTAAAATTTAAATTAAAAAAAAAAAAACCTGATTCAACTTCTGTCGAGATAAATTTTGCAAGTTTTTCCTCCATGCAAATTGCGGCCTGAGCAGATCTGAGCTAACAACTGGGCAAAAATTTAAGCAACAACTTAACGCCATTTTCGATCCTCAAACTATGATCAATCCCAACAATATATCCTCAAACTTGATCAAACCCAAAATTTTAATTCAATTATTAATCAAGATTATACTCTAACTCAAACAACCCAAAAATGGAACAATATCTTCCTAAAATGGGAAGCTTAAATAATTAAAGTATTCACAATAAAACTGATGATTTGCTGTCTGTATTCAAAAAGATAAAAAGAAAGAGGGGACGGATGATTTGTGCGGTAGGAGATAGCGGAATGGTGGCAAGTGCACAAGCAGTTATTGCGTTTCCACTTAATACAGTGTGCACAGATCAGCCCATGCTTTGGACAGTTTTATACTTGTGTACGCTGATTTGTGCACGACACACACATGCACCACTCTGTCACTCACTACCAAACAAACACTGTTGAAGATTTGGAAAGGGCGAGGATTTGGGATTCTTTATTGGGCCACGTCATCAGAAATCTTGAAGTGGATAGACAGGAAGATATCCACATTGGAGATTGACTATTGTATGACTTCAGGTGTCAAAACATTTCCTGACCCAAAAGTTCAGTCGATCTTAAACTATTTCAATTTAATTTGACTCAGAGAAATTAAGGTTCACATCTTAGCCGTGGCAATCGTGATAATACGTTGAAAACCGATATAAAACTAACTAGATCCGCCTTATTACAATTTACAACCCAAAAATAAATTAGTTTTTTATATTTTACAATTACTGATATTTGAATTTATAGCCGTATAATATTGAATAATATACATATATATTTATAGTGCAAAATTATCAATGATGTACTTTATCACATATTGATCTTATAGCAATATTACTTGTAATTAGTGTGAACCAAATGTAGAATGAAGAGTGCTAGGTACTTTTTGTTGAAAATAATTTAGAAAAATCTAGATTAATCTTGTGTATCTATATCTAGAATTCCCCAAAGAAATATCTTAGATAGTTTCTAAAAAATAGTAAAATATCCTAGAATTTTAGAAAATTCATAGCAAATATCTAAAATTTATAATTATCTATCACTTAGTATAAATACCCCTTAAGAAGAGCACTTTATAATCATCCACTTCAAGACCAAAAATTTCTAATACAATTATTCAAGTTTATAAAACAATTTTCTTCCTCCAATCTTAAAACGTTTAAAATCAAAACACTCATATTTCTCAATTCTCTCCGTAATCACAAATCAAGCCTATCACCTCACAGTGGTACAAAGCCACCCTCAAACCAAGTCTTCCAAACTAAACCAAATTCTCTCTTAATTATCCAATACAAAAAAAATATATATGGCTTCTCAAAACTCTTCTAATTTTAATTATACTCGGGTCATGGTGTCAATATTTGGAGGGGAGTCGTATGAAATGTGGGTCATTCAAATGAAGACCCTAATCCCCGTCTCGTTCCCCCTTAGTTTTTTTATTCTTTAATTGTTTTTGTTGTCTTTCTAGCTTTATTTTTGCTTTGTGTTTTGTATTTTCTAGGTTGTATCCTCTTTTGAATAAAAAAATGAAGACCCTAATGAGGTCACATGGCCTATAGGATTTAGTACAATTCAGGTTTAACAACCTAGGAATAAAACTATGTTTGTATCATGGGATGCAAAAAAGAAAAATCAATATTAATAAGATACCCTCAAAGATGCAAAGGCATTATTCTTTATCCAGCAAGGTGTCACAAAAGACATATTGCCAATCATCATGAGGGCAGAAAACATCGAAGGAAGCTTGGGAGATTCTTAAAGATGAATAAAGGCTCCGAAAAGGTAATATCTATAAACCTTCAATCCTTGTGGAGAGATTTTGATACAATATTTATGAAAGAAGATGAAACAATTGAAAAATTCTTCAATCGTATCACCAGAATTATAAATCAAATAAGAACATATGGAGTTACAATCGAAGATAAAAGATTTTGTAGAAAAAATTCTTAGAAGTCTTCCATTTAATATGATTACATTGTTGCTGCAATCAAAAAATCAAAAGATTTATCTACGGTCAAGATACTTGAGCTTATGGTCCCTTGCAAGCTCATAAGAAAAGAATGCATAGATTCAATGCACAACCACTTGAACAAGCATTCCAAACAAAATTAAATATCTCAAAAAAAAAGGTGAAAAATTTAATTATTCAATAACGAGGGAGAGAAATTCGTAAATAAGAAAAAGGAAAAATAAAAGTTTAGGTCGTATTACAAGTAATGCAAAAAGGAAAATCATGATATCAATAACTGCCGACTTAATTATAAAAGATGCAAAATTTTAAATCACTTCGAGAGAGATGGTTGGTTTCGACAAAAAAATGAAGCAAAATTCTTTGAGAAATGTGACTCTACTGATCAAATATTCTATTCATGTATGAATACTCACCACGAGTCACATGATTGGCAACAAAAGCTCATTCGTGAAGCTTAATGAAAATGTCAAATCCCAAATAACTCTTGGTGATGGAAGAAACCAAAATGTTGCGGGAAAAGGGACGATAATAGTCAAAACTAAAACGAACTCTTCTAAATTAATTCTTGATGTTCTATGTGTCCCCGACTTGGCTCAAAATTTACCAAGTGTGGACAAATTAATGCAAATAGGCTACAAGGGTAAACTTTGATGGAAACAAATGCCTCAAATACAATAAGAAAACGATTAATTTCATCAATACAATTTGCTCAAAAAAAAATATTTCCCTTAAAAATGCCACTAAAGCATAACTTTGCTCTTAGTTGTGCTACCGATGAATAAAAAACGTGGCATTTAAGATTCGGACATCTAAACTACAAAAGCTTAAAATTCTTAAAACAAAGGGACATGGTGATTGGATTACCTACTATAAAGGCTGAAAATGATATTTGTAAAGGAAGTATTTATGGCAAAATGCATAAATTGCCATTTTTAGCTGCTTCTTGGAAGGCTAAAAATCTGTTATAGCTAGTCCATGCTGATATATGGGGCCCAACTTAAAAGCCTTCTGTTATGGGAAAAAGATATTTTTTATTGTTTGCTTATGACTACACCCGCATGATGTGGGTATATTTCTTGGAGCAAAAATCACAAGTATTTTCTTTCTTTAGGCAATTTAAAGCCTTCATAGAAAAACAAAGTGGGCATTCTCTTAAAATTCTTAGAACTGATCGTGGGGGAGAATTTACAAGTATGGAATTTCATGAATTTTGTAAAAAGCATGGAATTAAAAGAGAATTAACAGTCAGACGCACACCTCAATAAAATGGTGTAGTGGAAAGGAAAAATCAAACTTTCTAGAAATTACCCATAGTAGTCTCCAAGGCAAAAAATTGCCAAAATCTTTATGGGCTGAGGCTATTAGTACAACCATATATATTCTTAACAGATCTCCGACGAAGGCAATATGAGGAATGACACCCTATGAAGCATGGTTTAAAAGAAAACCAAGAGTTGAGCACCTAAAAATATGTGGGTGCATTGCTTAAGCCCACATCCCAAAAGAAAGTAGAGAAAAGTTGGATGGAAAAAGAGAGAAATGTATCTTCATCGGATATAGTGATGAATCAAAAGGCTATTGCCTTTATAAGCCTGAATCAAAGAAGTTGATCATTTTAAGAGATGTCATATTGGATGAAGCGGTAGAATAGAGGTGGCAAGAGGAAGCACCATCTCCAATCATTGAAGGTTATGTTCCTTCTAGTACTATTCAAGGAGGAACTAATACCCAACCTGAAATGATTGCTCAAACAACACTAGAATGCTCACAAAGCTCAATTCCTTCAAGTTCTTCACATGTGAGACGCTCTCAAAGAGATCGACATCCACCTACCTATCTTGAAGACTATCAATGCAATCAAGCAACCATGCCCTTATTCTGTAGTGAGCCACAAAATTTTCAAGAAGTATCAAAGGATCAAGAATGGATTAAGGCTATGGAAGAAGAAATCAAGATGGTCCAGAAAAACCACGCACGGGAGCTTGTGGACAAGCCAAAAAATAAAGATCTAATAGGCCTCAAATAAATGGGTCTATAAATCAAGTACAATAAAGATGGCTCAATCCAAAAATACAAAGCATGACTTATTTCCAAGGGATATTCTCACCAACCAGGGATCGATTTCAATGATACATTTGCACCTATTGTTTGAATGGAGACTATCAGAACTGTCCTCGCTCTTGCAGCTCAATTCAAGCTACTAGTCTTTCAACTTGATGTAAAGTCGGTCTTTCTCAATGGGGATCTTGAAGAAGAAGTACGTCTATGTCAAGAAACCAGAAGGATTTACAGTTAAAGGACAAGAAGATAAAGTTTGTCGCCTATGAAAAGCCCTATATGGCTTGAACCAAGCACCCAGAGCTCGGAATAGCAAGCTCGACGGCATTCTAACAAGTCATGATTGAAGAATTTAAGAGAGCCATGATGCTCGAATACGAGATGAATGATATTTGTCCCATAAAGTATTTTCTTGGGATGCAAGTTAAGTAAGAACTTGGAAAAAATTTCATCTCACAAGAAAAATATGTTGAGGATTTATTAAAGAAGTTTCATATGGAAAAATGCAAACCATTTGCAACACCAATGGCTGTAAATGAAAAACTTTCGAAGAACAATGAACAAAGGAAAATAGATAAATCAATACATCAAAGACTTATGGATCATTAATTTATCTCACCCACACACAACCAGATATTGTAAATGCTATCAACATTGTCTCAAGGTTCATGAATGAACCAAGTAAACAACACTTTGAAGCAGCCAAAGGGATCCTACGATATATTAAAGGAACAAAGGATTATGGGCTCTTGTTCAAGGCAGAAAAAGATAATTGTCTACATGGATTCACAGATAGTGACTATCTGGCTATGTTGACGATCGTAAAAGTACGAGTGGTTATTTCTTCCAACTTGGATCAAAATTTATCTCATGGACATCAAAGAAACAAGCAGCAGTAAAACTCTCATCGGCAAAAGCAGAGTATATAGCATCAATAAGTGCGGCATGTGAAGCAGTGTGACTTAGAAGAATTCTACAAGATCTACTCCCAAATATAGAAACACCAACAACCATATATTGTGATAACATGTCATCTATAGTAATGACGAAGAATCCGATGTTCCATAGCAAAATAAAACATATAGAGATACGTCATTATTTTATCAGAGAACTAGTCGAGAAAAATGAGTTCAAGCTACAGTTTTGCAAAATAAGAGAACAAGTAGTTGATATATTCACAAAAGCACTTCCAATAGAAAGTTCATCGAGTTTAGGAAGCAACTTGGAGTTACAAGATTTTTCTAAATTAGGGGGAGTGTTTTTAGAAAAATCTAGATTAATCTTGTGTATCCATATCTAGATTCTCCAAAAAAATATCTTAGATAGTTTCTAGAGAATAGTAAAATATCCTAGAATTCTAGAAAAATCATAGCAAATATCTAAAATCTAGAATTATCTATCACTTAGTATAAATACCCCTTAGGAGAGGCACTTTGTAATCATCCACTTTAAAACCAAAAATTTCTAATACCCATATTCAAGTTTATAAAACAACTCTCTTCCTCCAATCTTAAAACTTCTAAAATTAAAACACTCATATTTCTCAATTCTCTCCATAATCACAAATCAAGTCTATCACCATACACTTTTTCATCATTATAGATTATTAAATTAACAAATTCATATAAACATTATGATGTAGAGTAATATAGGAGTTGCCTCTTGTACCTAGTCTCCCAATTGATGGTATATAAAGTATATGACCTTATGTATAACAAGCATATACTCTATAATGAAAATCTAAAAGTTTGTTACAAAAATGGGTTTGAATAAAAACATGAGGAAAATAATACATTTATAGCATTTTTTTAAGGAGATGATTGAAGTATATATTATCATGTTAATTGAAATGGATTTAAGTTATAGTTTAAATGAACAAAATGATTTTTTTATGGGTATTCAATGTCTTTCCTCCCCTTTGTGTTGTGACATAATTTCTTGGAATAAATCCCCAAAAATTTACTTAAGAAACTCCTTCGAATTTGATTTACATAAGCAATGACTTCACTACAATTGCGAACTTTAACAATTAAATTGGAGATGGTAACTCTCTTACGTCACTCTGAATTCCTAAATTAGAAAACTCCATTTTAGATCATAAACCCAGACTATCTTCCTCAAACACCACATCCTCAACCTTAACAACCTTTTTGTTAAGTACATAATCAATAATTTAGAAACCCTATCCTTGGCTTATCTAATTCCAAGGGTTGTTTGTATTCATCCTTCCTCTGCTGAAATTTTAGGCTGAGCTTCATAAACTATCTCGGCAAATAAGTTTGATTAAAGTGTTAATCTCCCAAAAATATTTTAAACGAGTTGCCCAAATTTACTAGCACTCCTTCCAACACAAAAAATGCTTAATTTTTGAGAAATTTTTTAATCCCTATACATTGTAGCAAAAGATTATTTACCTATATTGATCCTATCATGGTAAAAAACTTCTAAATACAAAACCTCTCACCAATTCGATGATTATGAGGTAAAGCTCACTCTCATAAATGGAAGTAGCACATTTAATATAGCCAACAATTATAGTGAGATATGCACGAGGTTGGACAATTCTTTTACTCCTAATATATATAATCAATACTATCGATCATAATCCTCCACTTGCATTTTGATGAATGATCCTCTAATGCTACATAGTTTTCAATAATTTAGTTAATTATTATATTATTTCAATATTTAGAAAACTAAAAGTATTTTATTTTAAAGTGAGGAAAAAAATTGTTTACAAAGTTACTTAATCCAAAAAGGATTCCATTTTTTATTAAAAGAACAAAAAGTATTGTATACACACGGGATATAATAACTTTATTGTCTCCCTAGTAAAAGTGACTCCTCAATATAACAAAAATTACTCCGCACCACAACATATGCCAATCTTTATCAACTTTGAGCGGTAACTTTAATTATTTTAAGGGGTTACTTTTATTTCAAGGGGTCACTTTTACTTGGGGCACAATAAAGTTATTGTGTCATGTATGTTTAGAATACTTTGTGTTAAAAGAAATAAGCAATTAGAAATTAGTCAAAACTATTTCAAGTTTTTGAACCAGTATCGATAAGGAAAATTACAATTCTTGATCCTCCCTTTCCTAAGGAGGAAAATTCCCTGTACTGGTAGTTCTAAGAATTGGGCAGCTTCACCATGAAATCATGTTATGCTTTCCTTCAGAAGCAGAAAGCCTCTCCAAAGTCCCTTTCGAAATGGACATACAACCAAGCTTTTTTCTGTGTTTTATGGCACATCCCGGTAAGGCTCACCTGGCTACTTTTAATGTGGAAAATTGCTTATGAAGCTCTTCCGGTCATGTTTCAACTTTCCAAACGTGGCTTGGACAATGTCCAATTGCCTTGCACCGAGTGTGGCTTGGATTATGAAATTGTAGACCATGTCTTTTGATTTTACCCCTTCATAATTCAAGTTTGGTAAAGCAGTTCTTTAATTATGTATTCAAATCCTCAAAGACATCATCCATCAGAGAATGGTTGTCTACAAATATTTTGCTTTTATAACACAAATGTTTTAGGTGGCTCAAAGTTATTGCGATTCATTTCTAGTCTTTGTGCATTATAGAACAGAAGAAATGAAGTTTTTTTGACAATAGTAGAAGCAACCTATCCTCCTGTTTGGCATTAATTGAAAAATATCTATATAATCACTCTGTTTTCCTAGAAGGTCGTCATCGAAGTTTATGGTTTCTGCATCCTCCAAAACTGGCTATTCATTCACCGTCAGGTTTCAACTTAGTATCTTCAGGTAAGACATCTAGTTTTCATACAGAAACATCGGTACAAGTTGACGACGCTTGGAAAAGAGAAACATGAAAGTCGGCAGGTGGTTGGGAGATTTTCATTTCAAATTTAGATCATCTGAGTGGATCTTTGAGTGGTTCAGGGGGATAAAATAAGGATTTTGCTTCTTCGTCCCTCCATGCAAAATCATTAGTTTGCCTTAGTGCTCTTCAATAGTGTTTAGCTAAGGGTTTATTATCTTGTCGTTTTCTGACATAATCGTCAACCTTGGTCTCTTCCATTTGAAGCGCTGGTATGGACATTTTGGAAATATCAAATACAATTCGTCGCATTAAGTCAGTTCCAGCATAATTCGAAATTTGCATCATTCATCAAGTGAAACGCTCTGAAGTTGGCAAAGCACATAAAAGATCAACCTCTGACTTGACCTTCTTTTTGTTATAAGTTTTACTATGTTAATTTTCTTACTAGTAATTTTTGGGTTGTCAAAAAAAAAGAGGAAATATCAAATACCATTCGTCGCATTAAGTCAGTTGCAGCACATTGCATCATTCATCAAGTAGAACGCTCTAAAGTTGGCAAAGCACTTAAAAGAACAACCTTTGGCCTGACCTCTTTTTGCTTTAAGTTTTTCTTTGTTAATTTTCTTACTAGTTAATTTTCTTGATGTCAAATAAATAAATAAAAGAAATAAATGATCATTTTGAAAAAAGTTATCTTGTCCATTTAGGACTCTTCTAAACAAATCTAGTATAAATACCCAACTTCCTTTAACTTTAGAATTTTACAAAAGTCACGTACATTTTATTACTCTCAAGGTTTTATTTTTCTAAGGTATGTACTTGATTTATTTTATATATTAATTGCAAAAATATAGAAATCATAACCCTATTTAGTTTTGTAATTTATTTTACAACATGTTATTATATGAACCTTATAAGTATTAAAATATAAATTTTTTTATGAATATTTTATTATTTTATTTATAAATTTTTAGATTTGTATTATAAATTTATAGTGAGTTTTTATGCCATACATTATAATATTTTTGAGGTTAAAAATAAAAAACTTATACCCTAGAATTGAAATATAAAATTTTAACTATAATTTATGAAATAATAACATGTTTAATAGGTTTTAAAATTTAGTTTAGTTTCTCTAAATTTGTTAAATAGAGGATTAATGAACTTCTTTTATTTTTTAGGAGAAGATCAGGGTACTACTTAAGCAATTTCAAAGTTATTAAAGTGGAGAAATTAATTACTTATTCAACGTATATACATGTTGAAAATACTTATATGCATAGAAATATGTATAGGAAGGATATATGGTATCAAGTCTAGGGTTGATAGTGATTATAAGATGTTGAATGCATGTTTATTGACATATTTTGAAATAGCTAATACTCATATGAATTAAATATACGAGCATGAAGAAAGTTTGATGCATGTTAAGCATGTTGTATGAATTATTTCCATAATAATAAGGCATGTCAAGTAATAGCAAGTTTAGGTTCTTTTATGTCATAAGTCTTGAAAAGAACTATAGGTAGAGTTGGGCACGTGTCTTGTTTGTCACGTTGTGGGTCATACCTGGTGTGTCTGCCCTCTTGACGTGCCGTGTTGTGCTTAATATATGATCGTGTCATGCCATAGACCCTAAAAATTGGACCCATGGCCTGGCCTAGCCTGCTGGCCCATCATGTCATGTCGGTCACCGTGTTGGCCCATAGTTAATTTGTTTTCTTATTTTTAAAAAAATCAATAATTCAGATTAAATATTTTGGATAATTGTATTTACATTTCGTCCAATTGTAACTAATTCAGAAAAAAATATTTTTGATAAAATAATTTTGGGTAATTAAGACATGATCCAGTACATTAATCTCGGCCAATTGTATTTTAAATTCAAACATCGAATATTAGGAAATATTAACGAAATAAATCTTTAAAAAACCTGATTTATTATTGAATATAAAAAATACAAAAATAAAAATGTGAGTCTTACGATAAATAATAATTACTAAGTTATAATTCTTCATGTTCTTCTTGTTTGAGATTATCATGAGACCCTAAATGATAGAGATACTAGACCCTGAACGATCGAAAGCTGATGTGCCATCGTTGTTGTCGTTTTGATCGTATGTACGATCTTGTGAGTGATTGTTAGCGTTCAACCAATCTTTAAAACAAACACACATTTCAAGTGCTTCGGATTTCAAACTTGTTTTTCTATCGTCCAATACTCTTCTAGATGCTCTAAAAGCTCTTTCTAAGGCAACAGAGGATACTTGGATAGAAAAAATATCATGTGCCATCGCCGCTAGAATTGTATGCTTCGTGCTTTTCCCTTTCCACCATTCAAGGATGTCGAAGTCTTATTTCCTTCATCGTTCATGCCTTTCATGAAGTCATAACGTTAGTACATATGCAACTCCGATACGTTGCTTTAAGCCCTCTTTTATGATTCATTACTTGAAAACTTACACATCATGTTAGCAACTTGTGCAAATAAACCCTTCGTTCTTTTATTTGGATTTTTGGATGATTGAATAGGAGAAAATCGAGTAGTGGATGCATATTTAACTTCGTAAACTCTATATATATAAATAAAAAAATGATTAGTTACATTAGTTTGTAAGAATCAAAATCATCATCAAGTTGCATGGATTGATAATAAATATCAATTAACAAATATGTACCATCATACTTTTGCCTTGGATCTAATATAAAAGCAAAAATATAAATGAGAGTAATCTTAGTGTAATATTTAAGCCATTTTTCCTCCATTGCTGGAACATAAGCATTGTAATCTTGTTAAAATATGTTTAAAGAAAAAGTTGAGCAAGTAAACAAGCATTGTAAAGAAAGATTAAGAACATGGATTATAAACATAAGAAAAAGAATAGGTCATGCTATATAGTAATTGTAAAAACTTTGTATACTTTTCACACTTAGTCCAATCATCTTCATAAAAAGCCATTTGTGGAAACTTTTGATTAAAAAATACCGTTATGGCAATCTTGTAGTCAATTGCCTTACTTAACATGTCATAGGTGGAATTCCACCGTGTACGACAACTATTTTGATCTTGATAACCTTTACCTTTTGCTTCCATAGAAACGCTTTCCATTCCTAAAGTCTCATAGAAGAACTGTTAATATCTAGAATGGCATTTATAATTTTTTCATAATAAGGACCAATTGCACTAACTCCATCCTTCACACAAAAATTGAGGACATGACAAATGCATTTAATATGAAGCGCCTCTCTATCTAATATGAAATCAGTTAACTATTGTTTAAACATGTTTGCGTTATATGTCATTGATGATGCATTATCAAATGTCATGGAAATGATTTTGTCCCTAAGATTATATGCATCAATGGCCTGCATTAGATGATGAGCAATACTAATACCAGCGTGGGGTATTCTAACATTTTAAAATGGATGATGCATTTTTGTAACATCCATTCACTATCCACCCAAAGATAAGTCACGCACAAATAATGTAGTCTATAGCCACCATCGTATGGATCTGCATCCAACGAAACTCTATAAGGGAGGTTTGTTAACACTTCAATTAATCTTAATTTATACTCCATGTAAGTTTTCATAGAAGAAGAACAAACAACTTTTCTAGAAAATCTTTTATGTTGTGGTTGTTGTGCTATATTAATATAATGGACAAAGGGTTTATTTTCGGTGAATAAGAAAGGTTTCTCAGCATTATCTAACATTTTTCCAAGTTCATCCCTATCCCTTTCACAATTGTAAGTGAAGCCATATGGATGATATGTTGAAATTTCGGATTGAGATGGATCACTAGATGGTCCACCATAATTTTTAACATGTCTACTAAGGTGTCCAATCCCACTTTTGGATATAGCCAAAAACACACTATTACATGTTATACACTTAGCTTTGGTTTCATCTTTATTCAACACAAAATAGTTCCAAATCTTACTTTTTTGATTTTTCGTAGTGGTCATTTCCTATACAATATACCACTGCTCTAATGGGTTTTGAATTTGGCCTTCTTTTTCACCACCTCCCCAATTTTTGATTGAATGTTGACTAGGCCCAAAGGTATGTGTTTTGCTTATTTGGCTTGTTGAAAATGAAGGAAATTCATTTCGTGACACATAGTTTGGGTTAGGTTGGTACATATTTTGTTGAAAACCATGATTAGAATATTCCAAGATTGGGGTACATTACTAAATTGACTGAATCCAATGTTTTGAGGTGGGGGCATTTGAGTGTATGAGTATAGTGATTCAGATTCACTATTAGTAGCTATTTTTTTTCCTTGTTGGAGAAAGAGTTTGGGTTTAATACCATTGAATAATTTATACTCTTATAGTAATGACAAATTAATAACTAATAAAAAGAAATAATAATGATATAATAATAATAATAATAATAAAAAGAATAAAACTAATAATCATAACAATGATAATAATAATATTAATAACAATAATAAAAAAATAAAAAAATGGGCCTAGATTTTCGTGAAAATGGGTTCGAAATGAGAAATGGACTCGAAATGGGATATGAACCCAAAATTGGAAATGGGCTCAAAATTAGGCTTGGGCCTTGACACATTGACTTGGTCTTTGACTTGGGCTTGGTCAAAGTTGGGCTTGACCTTGAGTTTGACTTTTATGGTTGGACCTTGACTTTGAATCAAATGGGTTAGACCTTGACTTGGGGTTTTACTTCCATGGGGTTGGGCCTTGGTTATGCATGGTCTAAGGAGCTAAAGTGGAAAAGCATGTGGGCTAAATGGTGTAATAAGAAAGTGGGCAAGACCAAACCTAGATGGCGTGGAGAAGGGCTAATGTTTGCGTGGATTAAAGGCCTCAAAAGAATCCAAAGTTAGCTAAAACTTGAAGGAGTCCAAGTTGTTTAAGTTTCTTCTTTTATTTATCTTTTATTAAGAGTTTGTCAGGTTTTAAACTCCAAGTTTTAAGGGTTGTTTTGCTTATCAGATTTGTTAAGTATTTTAGCTAAAAGAAGAGTGTTTTATGCGTGAATTAAGAAGAGGAGAAGCTAGCTATTTTCATGTGTTTTAGTTTAGATTAATTAGGGTTTTCTTAGGGTTTTACTACTTATCTATTTATATGTAGCAGTAGCCAAAGTTAATACTTAGTTGAGAAAATTTCAGAAAAACTTTTGTTGTTGCTTTGATTCACATGGATTTGTAATGTTTCAAGTGTCCATTACTTATCCACTTTGGCATGTGGCTTGTGTTCTTGGAATCCTCAAGTTCTTAGGTGGTGGTGGTATATATCCCAAGCATTTAGGGAGCCCAAAGGTAAGCCTAACTTGGTGAATCTATGGTGTAAGGCTTCTTTGATCTATCCTTGCTTTTTGTGTTGAGTTTGGTCGTGTTTAGCTGGAGATTGCTTGCTATTTTGTTCAAGAAATTCACGCCATTTAACCCATGATATAATATTGAATTTTTGCATGAAATTTGATCCTAGGGATTAATAAAATCATGAATTTTAGTCTGGAAAGTCTTTGATTAATTAGAGATATAATTGAGCATAATGCTAGCTAATTGCGTGACAATTGAATCTGTTTGAAGCATGGGATTCTTACTAGAATGGCCATTTATTTGTTAAAATAATTTGGAACTTTTCTTGTGAAATTTTTTTTGGGTTAAATATGGAAAGTTTGAGCAAGAATTCGTGATTAAGGGCTGGAAGTTGTTCACTAAACTCGTGGTCCAATAATCTAGAATTTCGTTGATAATTGGTGGGGCTTCGATCTATGTTGGCTTCTTGTGTTTTTTTGTTTGTTGAATATTCTTATTGGGATTTGGCTATAATCTGGTATGCAAACCCCTTATTTTACTTGGTAATCTTGTGGGTAAAGAAAGGGAAACTTGGGTAGAAATCCACAACACAAAACTTGGCAACATTTCCCTACTTACGCATGGTTCCCAATTCTGTCGAGAATTGAATTTTAGAGTGTTGGGATAGATTTGGAGTATAGCTTACACCCATTTATTGTTAGATAATTTGGAGTGTGATTGAAGCTAGGAAGGGCGAGTGATGGCTAAGGAAGGCGCGTGGTGCTGTGGAAGCATACGAGTTGCCTGGTCTAGTCAGACTTTTCTGAGTTTCTTGCTCGAGGTTAGGGATTTGTTCTTGGATCCAAATTTAACCCAATAGCCGAGATATCCACTAGAAATATCCTGGTAACATTTCGTATTAGATAAAGAGGTTGGTTGGTAGCCCTAGAGTTTATTTTGATCCATAGAACTTGGAGAGATCATTACGTAATTTTTGACAGATTCTGACCCGAACTTTGAAGAGCCATAACTTTGTCATTTCTTATCCAAATTACGTGATTGTTACAGCGTTTTTCTCCTTAATTTGTGTAATTTTGTTAAAATTTTATGGGATTTGGAGAATTAATGCATTTTTGTGGAGTCATAGTGAGCAGTAGTGGTAATTCATGGGCAATAAGGGTAGTAGAGTTGGAGTGGGAGAAGGAGATCATGGAGAGGAAGATAAATTTGATGGAAGAATATTTGAGAGACTTTTCCTTGGCCATAAGTAGGTACAGAGGGGAATTTCCTTCACCTCCAAACTCATTGTATGAGAGTAGCCATAGGGAAGATGGTGGGAATCCTTGGGGAGAGGAAAACACTCAAAACCAACCACCCATAACTTTTTCGGGGATGTAAAGGTAGAGATACCAGAGTATGATGGTAGGTTAGATCCGGATGAGTTTATAGAATGGTTGAGGACGATTGAGAGAGTGTTTGACTATTGGTCAACACCCGAGGAAATCAAAGTAAAGCTTGTGGCTTTGAAGCTACAAAAGTATGCTTTAATTTGGTGATCTAATGTGTGTAAGAAGAGACAAAAATGGGGAAGAATAAGATTAGGACATGGAAAAAGATGAAGAAGTACTTGAAAGAGAAGTTCATGCCTAGTTATTACATCTAAGAGAGCTTCACTCTATTGTATAACTTAAAGCAGGGTTCAAAGTCTATTGAGGAGTATGGATAGGTATTCAAATACCTTTTGATGAAGTGTGATGTGAGTGAGGGAGAGCCCCAAACTTTGGTGAAGTTGATAAGAGGGTTAGATGTGAGGATAGCTAATGTTTTGGAGCTATATTTAGCTTCTACTCTTAAGGAGTTAGTCATGCTAGCTCATAAAGTGGAAAGATAACACAAAACCAAATCCAAAGCTGAATCATCAGGATCATTTGCCAAAACTTCCTACCAAAACTCCATCTTTGAACCAAACCTAAAAAACCCACCCAAACCACCACCAAAAACCAAAAATTCACCTACTTAAGTGAGACAACCAAGGAGATGTTTTAAATACCAGGGGTTAGGTCACATTGCTTTAGAGTGTCCTAATAAAAAGATTGACTTTGGCTGCGTTTGATGAGGAAGTAGCTCCTTTGAATTTGTATATGGAAGGGGGAATGGATGAGGAGTGCTATGAAGAGGAGGAGATTAGTCCAAATGAGTTTGAGTGTTTAGTGGTTCAAAGGGCTTTGAATTTACAAGCAGTGGGTAAGGAAGAAATGTAGAGAGAAGCTATATTTCATACTCGGTGCACGGTTCAGGGAAAAGTTGCACCAATGGAAGCTAGTCATGTGTTGTTGGGCAGACCATGGATGTATGATAGGCAGGTTATTCATGATGAGCATAAGAGTACCTATTCTTTTACCCATAGAGATCAAAAAATCAAGTTGACATATATCACTCCATCAAAGTCGAAATCAAAGACAAGGACTTCATTGATATGGGATGATTAGATAGGAACATTTGAGTAGGAGAAATGAGCCTTAGAAGAGTACGAGTTTGGGGATGAGTTGACTAGGTTTTCTCTTCGATCCACGATATCTGGTGGGCTTGTATTAGAAAGGACTGAGGATGAGTCTGTTGGAGTGGAGTTACATCATGAGTTGCGGAGTGGGTTGTCCATGTATGGAGAAACGGGAATTGACTGGAATGGAGTCTTACCTAAGCTTCTGAATTTTTTTTCTCCTAACCTTTGTTTTTATAGGTCCATTTTTCGAGAATTAGAGTCATTCTTTCCATTTATATATTCAAATTTTGAGGATAAACTTCTTTCAAGAAGGGAAGGATGTTATATATGGATTCGAGGACCCGAGAGTTTGAAGCACAAATCATGGGCCAAGATTTTTCGTGAAAATGGGTTTGAAATGAGAAATGGACATTAGAAAATGAACCCAAAATGGAAAATGGGCCCAAAAATGGAAATGGGCTCAAAATTGGGCTTGGTCTTGAATTTGGGCTTGGTCCTATATGTGCTTGGACCTTGACCCATTGACTTGGGCCTTGTCAAAGTTGGGCTTCACCATGAGTTTGAATTTCATGGGTTGGACCTTGACTTTGACTCACATGGATTGGACTTTGACTTGGGGTTTGACTTTCATGGGGTTGGGCCTTGATTGTGTATGCGCTAAGGAGCTAAAGTGGGAAAACATGTGGGCTAAATGGCGTGACAAGATGGTGGGCTAGACCAAACCTAGATGGCGTGGAGAAGGGATGATGTTTGCATGGATTAAAGGCCTCAAAAGAATCCAAAGTCAGCTAAAACTTAAAGGAGTCCAATTTGTTTAAGTTTCTTCTTTTTATTTATCTTTTATTAAGAACTTCTTAGGTTTTTAAATTCCTAGTTTTTAAGGGTTGTTTTGCTGATTAGATTTGTTAAGTATTTTAGCTAAAATAAGAGTGTTTATGCGTCAATTAAGGAGGGGAGCAACTGGCTATTTTCACGTGTTTTAGTCTAGATTAATTAGGTTTTTCTTAGGGTTTTCCTACTTATCTATTTATATATAGCAGCATCCAAAGTTGATACTTTATTGAGATGATTTCAAAAAAATGTTTGTTGTTGCTTTGAGTATTTCACAAGGATTTGTTAATGTTTAAAGTGTTCATTACTTATCCACTTTGGCATGCGGATTGTGTTATTAGAATCCTCAAGTTCTTAGGTGGTGGTGGTATGTATCCCAAGAATTTGGGGCGCCCAAAGGTAAGCCTAACTTGGTGAATCTGCAGAGTAAGGCTCCTTTGATCTATCCTTGTTTTTTGTGTTGAGTTTGGTCCGTGTTTAGCTAGAGATTACTTGCTATTTTGTTCCAGAAACTTACATCATTAAAACCATGATATAATATTGAATTCTTGCACGAAATTTGATTCTAGGGATTAATAAAATTGTGAATTTTAGTCTAGAAAGTCTTGGATTAATTTGAGATATAATTGGGCATAATCCTAGCTAATTGCGTGACAATTGAATTTGTCTGAAGCGTGGGATTCTTGCTAGAATTGTCATTGATTTGTTGAAAAAATGTGGAACTTCTCTTGTGTGAATTGTGTTGGGTTAAATCTGGAAAGTTTGGGCTTAAGAATTCGTGATTAAGGGGTGGAAGTTGGTCACCAAACTCGTGGTCCAATAATATATAATTTCGTTGGTAATTGGTGTGGCTTCGATCTAAGTTGGCTTCTTTTGTTTTTTTGTTTGTTGAAGATTCCTGTTGGGCTTTGGCTATAATCTTTTATACAAACCCCATATTTTACTTGGTAATCTCATGGGTAAAGAAAGAGAAACTTGGGTAGAAATCCACAACACAAAACTTGGCAACATATCCCTACTTACGCATGGTTTCTAGTTCTATCCAGATTTGAATTTCGGAGTGTTGGGATACATTTGGAGTATTAGTTGATCAAGTTAGCTTACACTCATTTATTTTAGATAATTTAGAGTGTGATTAAAGCTAGGAAAGCGAGTGACGGCTAGGAAAAGTGCGTGGTTACTTTGGGAAGAATGAGGAGTTGCATGGTCTAGTCGGATTTCGCTGAGTTTCTTACTAGAGGTAAGGGCTTTGTTCTTGGATCCGAACACAACCCAATAGCTGGGATACCCACTGGGAACATCCCGCTAACATTTGTCTTGAAGCGGGTGTAGGATGGGAGATATACAATAAGAATACGATTCTCACTCAAGGAGCTAAGAATGTTTAGCATCTTCGGTTCTTCACTCCAAACTTCTAGCAATTTGGAAAGCCTTGACACAGGCATCCACTCTAAGGCAAGGCTACATAATACATATGGATAGCTCATTAGCAGTGATTCAAAATCCTTTATTGGCTCCGATTGATCTTCGACTACTCGTAAAAGACGTGTATATATATATATATAGGTAAAAGTTAAAATAAGATTGGTACTTAAAATGAGAAGAATGAGAAGACATCTTGACTCTTCATCTCTTAAATCCAACAGATGATATTTTATGTACTCATAGTGACCCTTTTTTAACTCATAGTGACCAAATAATTTTTTTCACTTATAATGGTACTTTTTATTATTATAGTTACTCTTTTTATTATTATAGTGACCATTTTTTATTGTTATAATAACCATTATTTTACGTGAAATCTCTAGTGTTGGATCTTACCATTTAAATGGCCAAAATCTCTTCTTATTTTTATTATTTTAAGCACCCTTCTAATTGGATCCCTCCCTAATATGAGAACACTTTTAAGGGTGAGAACCCATCTAACACCACACACCTTGGCAGATCTAATGGATGACATTTAACTAAACAAAATGGAAAATCCGTAATTAATCGAAAAACTAACAAAAGGCAGTTGCTTAAAAAGTGTAACTAACACTTCGGAAGAATGGAACACGCATCTCTTTTTAGTCACTACTTCAAAACTTCTTCAAAGCCCTTTCATCTTCTTCCGCCATTTCTTCTCTCTTCAAACTTTCACAATTCCTCCATTCGCACCACATTCTTTGTCATCTCAAAACCCAAAAGTTCGTACATTTCTTTCGCAATCAGTTCCACTTAATTCATCTTCCCCAGTTCGCACCTTTCTTTCGCACACTCATGGAAACTTCGAAGAAGACCGCTGCGGGAGTTCTATAAGTATATAAAACCTAATTATGGCGTTTTTTCCCTTTTTGTTTGTGTTAAAGGTCATAATATAACACAAAATGTTTCCCAAAACTCAGCGAAGACTTGGAATCACCTTCTGCCACACCCACGAACTCGAAGGAGGGGTAATTCACTAAATTTTTTGTTATTTCGTATATAATGTTATTTCATAATTCAAAAATTTGGTATATAATGTTCTTCATATTGCAACCATTGTTATGAGTAGATTGGTAGTTTGTTATGAGTAGATTGTTCGAAACAGGTTTGTGATAGTTCCATAGTTTCGGTGTTTTTCCAAAATAATGAGCATCGTGTTCTAAACTATTGAACATGATGTTCTAAACTTATGAAAATGATGTTCTAAAGTAATGAGCACAATGTTCTAAGCCTAATTTTTCATAATATCAAAGCATTGGACCAATTAATATGATGTTTTAAACCGAAGAACATAATGTTCTAAACCAATGAACATTATGTACTAAAGTAATGAGCATAATGCTCTAAACCTAATTTGACATAATATCAATGCATTGGACCAATTAACGTGATATTCTAAACCGAAGAACATAATGTTCTAAACCGAAGAACATTATGTTCTAAACCAAAGAACATCATGTTTTAAACCAAAGAACATCAAGTTCTAAACTATTGAACATCATGTTCTAAACTAGTGAACATCATGTTCTGAATTAGTGAACTTGATGTTATAAACCATTGAATGTAATGTTCTCAACCTAATTTGACATAATGTTCTTGACTATTGAACTGGATTTTGTGATATTTCGTTAGAATTAGTGATTAATGCTCGAAATTCGGTATATACAATGAACATTATGTTAACCAAGTAATGAGCATAATAATCTACGCCCAATTTGATATAATATCAAGCATTGGACCAATTAACGTGATGTTCTAAACCGAAAAGAATAATGTTCTAAACCAAAGAACATTATGTTCCAAACCAATGAACATAATGTTCTAAACCAAAAAACATCTTGTTCTAAACTAGTGGACATCATGTTCTAAACTATTGAACTTGATGTTCTAAACCATTGAACGTAATGTTTACAACGTAATGAGCATCATGTTCTAAGCCCAATTTGACATAATATCAAAGCATTGGACCAATTAACATAATCTGCTAAACCGAAGAACATAATATTCTAACCCGTAGAACATTATGTTCTAAACCAAATAACATCATGTTCAAAACTAGTTTACATCATGCTCTAAACTAGTTTACATCATGTTCTAAACTAGTGAACATCATGTTGTAAACTATAGAAATTGATGTTCTAAACCATAATATGTAATGTTCTAAACCTTATTTGACATAATGTTTTAAACTTTTGTAACTGAATTTTGTGTTATTTCGTTAGAATTAGTGATTAATGCTCAAAATTCGGTATATGCAATCAACATTATGTTAACCAAGTAATGAGCATAATTTGACATAATATCAAAGCATTGGACCAATTAACATAATGTTCTAAACTGAAGAACATAATGTTCTAAACCATAGAATATTATGTTCTAAATCAAGTAACATCATGTTCTAAACTAGTGGACAACATGTTCTAAACTAGTGGTCATCATGTTCTAAACTAGTGAACATCATGTTCTAAAATATTGAACTCGATGTTCTAAACTATTGAACGTAATGTTCTAAACCTAATTTGACATAATGTTCTAAACTATTGAACTGGATTTTGTGTTATTTCGTTAAAATTAGTGATTAATGCTCGAAATTTGGTATATAATGTTCTATTTATTGCAACTATTTTTCTATGTAGATTGCTACCTAAAACAATGACCATCATGTACTGAACTACTGAACATAATGTTCTAAAAGTATTGACCGTAATATTCTAAAGTCATGAACATAATGTTCTAAACCTATTTTGACAAAATATTAATATATTGGACCAATTAACATAATGTTCTAAACCGAAGAAAATAATGTTCTTAACCAATGAACATTATGTTCTAAAGTAATGAACATAATGTTCTAAACCTAATTTGACATAATATCAAAGCATTGAGCATTGGACCAATTAACATAATGTTCTAAAAAGAAGAAATTCATGTTCTAAATAGAAGAAACTCATGTTCTAAACTAGTGAAAATCATGTTCTAAACTAGTGAACATCATGTTCTAAACTACTGAACTTGATGTTCTAAACTATTGAACATAATGTTCTAAAACCTAATTTGACATAATGTTCTAAATTATTGAACTTGTGTTTGGGTATGAACTCAATGTTCTAAACCAATGAACTCAATGTTCTAAACCAATGAACTCAATGTTCTAAACCATTGAACTCAATGTTCTAAACCTATGAACATTATGTTCTAAACCAATTAACACAATGTTCTAAAACAATGAACTCAATGTTCTAAACTAATGAACATAGTGTTCTAACCTAATGAACTCAATGTTCTAACCTAGTAAACTCAATATTCTAAACTAACGAACATAATATTCTAAACCAATGAACTCAATTTTCTAAACCAATAAACATAATGTTGTAAACTCATGAACAGAATAACCATTGAACTCAGTGTTCTAAATTAATGGACTAGTGAACTCAATTTTCTAAACCAATAAACATAATGTTCTAAACTAGTGAACATAGTGTTCTAAATTAATGGACTATGTGCTTTAAACTAATGACCCATAGTGTTTGGGTAGAGTTAGGAAACTTGTGTTTGGGTATGATGTTCGAAACCAGTGAACTTGACGTTCGAAACCAGTGTACTCAATGTTCTTAACCAGTGGACATGGGTATAGTTAGGAAACTTGCCTAAGCTTGTCTTTCTTGTACTATTTTATATATATGATGTTCTAAACCAGTGAACTCAATGTTCTTGTACTATTCGTTGGCAATATGCTTAATGCTATTCCAAACCAATGCATATCATGCTCTAAAGTAATGAACACAGTGTGCTAATCCATTGAACATTATGTTCTAAACCAATAACCATTATGTTCTAAAAGTGTTTAACATGTTGTTCTAAAACGATTTGGAGTTCCCTTTAAATGATTGATATAATGTTCTAAACTATAATGATTGATATAATGTTCTAAACTATAATGATTGATATAATGTTCTAAACTATAGTGATTGATATAATGTTCTAAACTAACGCTAGTCAGTTGTTCTAGTACTGTTATATTATTTGAATGTTTTAATTTTTGTTTCCAATGTACTAAACTCTTATTGCAATGTTCTTACCTTTATGTAGGAGCGATGAAAGACAACCAATTGATACTTCCAAAAAGCGAAAAGCCATTGATGTTGCTTTCAACAAGCAACAAAAGAAGAAAAAGGAGATCCCTAACACTCCCAAACCCATCAAGAAAAGGAATGTCCTTAACCAACGAATTCGACCAAAGCAATTCATAACCGATGTCTTGGTTAACCTCTCTGACCAACACAAAGAAGCAATCAAAAATATAGGCTTCAGGGGCTTCCTAGAGTTAGATTTAGATGGTCATAAATCTATCTTCGGTGCAGAACTGGTCAATTTCTTCAATGAAGATAGATCTGCTTTGGTACTCTCCCATGGCCAGGAGATACCAATATCAGTTGAAGATGTCCACCTAGTTTATGGTCTTCCCATTGGAGGGACCCATATTCTTGAAAAGGAATTTAAAGACCAAGACACACAGGCAAAAGCATTTTTGCAACGCTGGAGAAGTACCTTTGGCATTACTACTGGGAGTCCTACAAACTCAGCCCTCATTGCTAGAATAGAGGAGCTAAAAGAAAAGGATGTCTGCGAGGAGTTCTTGTGGAACTTTGTTATAGCTGCTATCAATTGTTGTGTTAAATTCACAGCAAGCCATTTAGTCAACATTAAGTTCTTGTCCTATTGCGAAGATATAAGCAGTATCAAGACACTGAATTGGTGTGAATTCACCTATAAGCACATGGTCCAATCAATAAGTGATTGGAAAAATGGTGCTGCGTTTTTCACTAGTCCACTACCATTTTTACTTTTAAGTCTCATTTTTTTTTCTTGTTATTATTGGTCTCACTATTGTTCTAAAAATAAAGTGGAATGTTCTAAATATTTGTGCTATTTGTTCTAAACAATTTCACCTATTGTTCTATAGATTTCTTACTTTGATCGCCTCAAAAGAGGCAGTGTTGTTAACCCAAGGTAATTCCCTTTGATTGGAGTCTGGAAGAAGGAGTTGATCCAATCAAGAATGAAAATTGAACTCGCAAGAGGCTTTGGGAAAGGGATCATTCTTGACAGAATGATCAAAGAGGAGAATGCCAACCCTGTATTTGGAGTATTGCCTTCAACATCTTCTACTCCATAAGACGTACTTGTGAGTTCATTTTAAACATTTTAATATTATGGCATGTGTTCTAAAAAATTATGTTTAAATTCTTACACTAATGAATTAGATATTATTCTTCTAAACTTGGCAAATTGTTCTAATATGTCCTTCTCCATCCGTATAGGGTTTCTTGAACAACTTTGCAAATGTGGCAAAGAATCTTGCTTCCAATGTCAATGACATGTACTCTATGCTTGACAAAGCAAGCACCTTATTGGGAGAAATCGAAGTGAGAGACGAAATGAATACTCTCATTGCCAACATTTGGAACAAGTACACCTTGGTACAAAGCACTCAGCGCCCAAATTTAATGAATAGTCCTACCATACTCATCCAAGACTAGCATCTTTTTGACGAGCCAGCTTCTATGCAAGAGCTCAACAATGTAATGGGTAGGGCTTAGGAAAGATATCAACCTAAGGATATGGTTGTTTCATCCCACCCTACCTTTGACCTTTTTTCTAAATCACAAACAGTGTCACCTCCCCGTCCTCTTATTACAACTCCCCCAGCTTCCCCCGTCCCCAACCCCACTGATGCACAATTTTTAACACCTCTTGCTTCACCTGCCCCACCTGTTACTGATTCCCCAGCTCAAGCAGTTGCTTCTACTCCTACTCTCCCTGAACATTGTGCTACATCAAACCAAGAAATGGAAGAGCAAATACACAAATTGATGTAGTCAACTATGCAAGATATTCCGAAGGAAAGATAATCATTCTCTACTATAATGGTTAGCTTAAATTCTCTACTATAATGAACATATAATTGTACTCATATAATTTCAGAAATTCACACATTTCAAACCGACATAATATACTATAATGGTTGATTTAGAAAATATTTAGTAATCAACATAATATACTATAATGGTTAATTTCTAATTCTAAACGCTATGTAATTAGTTCAAAATAGTTTGGTGGGCATTTCCAAACTACTTAACATCATATTCTAAACTAGTGAACTTGATGTTCTAAACTAGTGAACTTGATGTTCTAAACTAGTGAAATTGATGTTCTAAACTAGTGATCTTGATGTTCTAAACTAGTGAACTTGATATTCTAAACTAGTGAACTTGATGTTCTAAACTAGTGAACTTGATGTTCTACTATTCTATTTAATTGAATATTCTGACCCACTTATAGGTCTGAGCAAGACGTTGTGGTCGGGTTGAATGAAAAAGAACCACAACGTGGAAAAAGACGTCCACAAATCCTTCCTTTGTATCTGTGCTCCCCATTCATGGTAGAGAATGAAACGACTTTGAAAAGAGACGATGCAGCCTAACAAACAGTTGCTGAATATGCATTTTCAGAAGGCCTCGATAGGTACATGTTCTAATTTTATGATCAGTTGTTCTAAACACTACATTTAATGTTCTAATTCTTAACACTGGTATTCTTATATTCAAATACCGTTCTAAACTTATGTTTTTCTTTATCCCCATGACTATAAGCGAGGAGTTGTATAATGATAATCAAACCTGGATCAGCAGGGAAGATATAATGTCACTTGCATATGACAATTTGATCATGAACAACATCATTGATTCATGGGCCTATATTTTGAACGTTCAAAATAGAAGGAGAAACCCTGAATCAAAGAATAGATTTTTCTTCACCTCTGAGCTTTGGGTAAATTATATTTTTAGAAAGTTGTTCTTTTAATAAAATTCAATTATCTCCTTCTAATAAATTTGGGTGAATGTTGGTCTAAATTATCTATATTTTGTATATTACAGATCATACTATGCAATGATAGGTACATCCCTACGTCCACTCCTTTCGAGGAAAAATACCAAGCCTTCGCAACAAGAATGGGGAGTGAACTCGAACACTCCAATGTCACAACCCTTGATAAAATGCAATTGGTAAGAACAATAAATTTCACTAGGACAATAACTTTTTAATTACACTATGAACTATATGTTCTTATTATTACTATATTTTCAAGTGTTCTTCCCAATAGTAGCCTTCGAACACTATTACTTATTCTGTTTCAACTTCATCACAAAGGGAATCGATGTGATTGACAACAGATTTTTGGAGAAGGGAATCTCGTTTACCTCGAAATACAAAAACTACCACAAAACAATGGTAACTGTTTATTTACCTTAAGGGAATCTACATTGTTCTACTAATCTTACAATACACTACAACTTTAATTACTATATTGTTCCATTGTTATAAAAACTATCTATATGTTCTAAACCAATAAACTCAGTGTTCTAAACCAATGTACATAATGTTCTAAACCAATGAATATAATGTTCTAAACCAATTAACTCAATGTTCTAAACCAATAAACTCAGTGTTCTAAACTAGTCAACTCAATGTTCTAAACCAATGAACATAATGTTCTAAACCAATGAACTCAATGTTCTAATCCAATGAACATTATGTTCTAAAGCAATGAACATAATGTTCTGAAATCAGTGCTCTAAACCAGTCAACTCAATGTTCTAAACCAATGAACATAATGTTCTAAACTAATGAACTCAATGTTATAAACTAACGTAACTAGTGTTCTAAACCAGTGAACTCAATGTTCTAAACCAATGAACATACTATTCTAAACCAATGAACTCAATGTTCTAAACGACTATATATAATGTTTTAAACCTATGAACTCAATGTTCATAATGTTCTAAGAATTAATCTTATTGTTCTAAATATTTACTTGTGTATCGTTATAGGATTCTATACTGCTCTTGCATTGTTCTAACCTTATGTTACAATATCCGTTATAACACAGGCCAAAGCCTTTGGTAGATTTTTAACAGAGAAACAGATGGGCAATGGTGAACTCATGTCTACTTTTAAAACTTTATTGAAAAAAATGAAATGGAGGGACAACAAGAACGCAAATGATTATGGAGTGTTCATTTTGAAGCACATGGAAACATACCAAAATCAAAGTGGTTCACAATGGGACATAGGACTGGAAGCTACTGATGTAAGTTACTAGTGTATAGACTACACTAAGTCCTTTGAATTATTGAAATTTCCATTATGACACATTGATTTCCTTTCCTTATCTGTTTTAGTCTGAAATGCTTAAGAAATTACACATTGAATTCTGTGGAAGAATCTTGACAAGCAATGAGAATCAAGTTCAAAAAGAAGTAATTTCTAAGTCAAAGGTGTGGGCAAAGGATCAGTTGAAGCATCAGGATGAATCGTGATGATGATTGGGGGAACTACAATAATGATTGATTGATTTAATTTCAAGGAACTCTATGAACAATACTACTAACATTATATTACTATATTCACAACTACTTTTTTATTCATCAAATATTACTTTGATGTGATTAATTTTCAACATTTTTATTTTATGGTCATATTCGTAAATTTGTAGATATATTGTTCTAAACTAGTGGGTTGTTCCAAATGAGTGAACATCATGTTCTAAACTAATAAGTACAGTGTTCTAAAGCAACTAACTCAGTGTTCTTAACCAGTGAACATAATGTTGAAGTATTAAACCACTAAACATTATGTTCTAAACTAATGAACATCGTGTTCTAAACTGTTGAACGTAATGTTCTAAATTAGTGATATAATGATATAAACTAGTGAACACTCTAGCCCTGTTCATTACCAATGAATATAGTGTTCTAAACCAATGAACATAATGTTATAAAGCATTGAACCAATGAACATCATGTTCTAAACCAATGAATACAATGTTCTAAAGTATTGAACATAATGTTCTAATGTATTGACCATAATGTTCTAAACCACTTTGACATAATTTTCAAAAATGAACCCAACATTCTATATACAATTCAATCCAAGTCTCAAAATATTCTATTTGTACAATTTCAGATATCATAATATCCAAGTTCCCCACACCCTCGACATAACCTTTTTCTCTTTTGACATTGCTCAATTGCTTTTTCCTTATCGCCCTTCAATCTTTTCGAAGTAGTTCCACTGATTTTTTTCGCTCCCAATGTGCACTCCAGTCCCTTTATTTTTCAAAATTTTTGGAGGTCTAACCACTATTTCACAGAGAGTGCTAGACCCGGTCAGCAACTCAAGAACTTGTGATTTACTATGCCCGTCCTCACTCTCATCTGCAAATCTTCTTTTCTCTTCCAAACTCACCCTATACTCTTGTAAATACTTAACGAAGTCACCCATTTCTTCATTATTTCCTTCAACCAAACTAACGCAACTATGAATCTTGGACCATAAATCATTCAACAAGCGCTTCCTATCGTCACCACTTGAACAACATCCCATCTCCTTACCATACCCATCAAAGATTGGTTGTTTCATAGCCATTATTGTCCACCTGTTCAAAACATATTGATTTGGAATTCTATCCAACTTCTTTGCCTTTCAAATTCATATCGTATGTCTGCATGGAATTCCCTGCCTACAAAACAACTTACAAGAACGCCTCGTATCATAATTACTACTATCCATAATAACCTCATAAATCCTTCCACCATTACATTCACTAACTTTTCCAATTTCCAACCCATTTTCCTTCCTTAACTCCTCTACACCACATTCATAACAAGCACTTATAACATCCTCTTGAAACTCATAAAAAAACATTAATGGTATATAACTCAGAACCATGTCTTTCAATCTCCATTGGAGTCTTACATTCTGGATGCTTGTGCTGAGAATCATAATCATTTTGTGCTTGAGTATGTCTTTGTGCATCCATGGCACTTTCAAACCTCATCAAAAACTCTACTAGCGATACATGTGGATTAACAAAGGATGAGAAGAAATTATTTTCACTTTCAGACCTTGATGTAGTTCTCATAATACCGCCCATAAACAAATCTCTAAAGTACGTCGGAATCCACTTTGATCTCATTTCAAACATTAAACAAAGCCACTCATGATGTTCTAACTGAAAATCAATTAGCATCTTGTTTTATCTTCAAATTCCTTTGGTTCAATTTCTAAGTTCCATACACAATCACTGATTATCTTTAGAAAATCAGTTTCTTGGGTAATACTTCTCCCAATCTTATCAGGCATCTTTTTCATAATATGCCACATACAAAATCTATGCTCACACTTTTCAAACACATTACTTACTGCAATCTTCATCGCATGATCTTGATCGGTAATTAAACACGACGGTTCCTTATGACCCATTGCTTTTAAGAATGTTCTAAAAAGCCATTCAAAAGATATTACATCTTCTTTGGCTATAAACCCAGCAGCAAAGGTAACACATCTCTTATGGTGATCAACCCGAGTGAAAGGCCCAAACACCATATTATACCTGATAATCACATTAAAAATGCCAGTGTTAAACAACAAATTTGGGACTTTGAATAGTACACTTGGGACCAATAAAAATACCTGTTAGTTTGATAAGTTGTATCAAATGAAATCATATCCCCAAAAAGACTATAATTTTTCCTACATATAGGATCGGCCCATAGAGCCATACACAGGCAATCATCATCATCAATATGATAATCGAAAAAAAAAGCAGACCAAATTAACTTTTTCCTCTTGAAATTATCCACAAACATTTGTGTATCGGCCCCTTCAATGTACGCCTTCAAGTCCCTATAAAAACTTTTGAAATCACACATAAAGCCACCTACGTTCTCATAACCACCAACATATTCTTTCATCATTCTAAACATTCTCACAGGACCAACGTTAACCTATGTACATAATAAAATGTAACTTTACAACAAAATTCATAAACCAAGTATACTATAATTATCAACAATGAGATGTTCAAATTTAGAACAATTAATTGAATACTTTGGAAAAATAATATACAAACTTAGAACATTTCTATATATATACTACCTTCGAATTATCAACAATCATCTTCTTATGTAAAATGGTCAAATTTCTTCTCACTTTTTGAAAATGTACCGAATTTGATGAATAAAGGGAATGGCTATGTCTTTCATCAATATTAAATACAACATAACCCCCATCAACGCAAACCTTCAACACCATACGTGCTTTGCATCCAACACGAGTGACCAAACTTCTCCTAACGACTACACTTCTATCTTCCCCTTCATTTTCACTTCTCATATCTTGTAAATTACTCGTCTTTTTAGACTTATATCCAGCTTTACTACACACAAAATATTGAAAACTAACAACGCCATTCTTCCTTCTTTTTGTAGTTGATTTTCTAACGTTAAAACCAACCGAACTTGCATATGCCTCATAAAATGAAAACCCTTCATCAATACTTGAGAATTTCATGCCCATATACGGTTTTAACTCGCTAGAGCAAATTGGGATCCATACTTTGGAACCTCCGGGTCTACACACAGGTATCACTTCTGATGTATTTATTTTCACTATGATCACTACAATTCTCTTCATTGCCCATTGCCTACAAAAACCATAGTAGCTACTCCTCAGAACAATAAATGTCCGAATAAACTAAGTTATTATATCATAAAATTTCAAATATTCAATCATCCAAAAAATATAAAAATATTCAAACATCACTAAATGAACATCATGTTCTTAACCTGTGAAAACAATGTTCTAAATAAATGAACATCATGTTCTAAATTTGTGAACATAATGTTCTAAATTATTGAACATAATGTTCTTTAATTTCCATAATACGGCAATGTACTAAATATTCTTTAGTTTACATAATGTTCCAAACTGGTGAACATACTATTCTAAACTAGTAAACATGATGTTCTAACGTATTGAACATAATGTTCTAAACCTCAATGGACTGACAATTTAGAAAAATATTGTTATAAAGTAATCAACATAATATATTGTAATTATCAACAATGAAATGTTCAAAACTACAAAATGATCTAAACTAATGAACATCATGTTCTAAATCAGTGAACTTTATGTTCTAAACTACTGAACTTGATGTTCTAAACTACTGAATATCATGTTCTAAACTAGGGAACATCATGTTCTAAATCAGTGAACTTGATGTTCTAAACTAGTTAACTTGATGTTCTAAACCTCAACGGAATGAAATTACTAAATGTTTTATTTCTGTAATTCTTAACTAATGTTCTAGACTAGTATACATAGTGTTCTATAAGAGTAATCAACATAATATACTATAATGGTTAATTTCTAATTCTAAACGCTAGGTAATTAGTTTAAAATAGTTTGGTGGGCATTTCCAAACTACTGAACATCATGTTCTAAACTAGTGAACACCATGTTCTAAATTAGTGAACTTGATGTTCTAAACTATTGAACTTGATGTTCTAAACTATTGAAATAATTGTACTCGTATAATTTCATAAATTCACACATTTAAAAACCAACATAATATACTATAATGGTTAATTTCTAATTTTAAACGCTAGGTAATTAGTTTAAAATAGTTTGGTGGGCATTTCCAAACTACGGAACATCATATTCTAAACTAGTGAACATAATGTTCAAAATTAGTGAACTTGATGTTCTAAACTATTGAACATATAATTGTACTCGTATAATTTCATAAATTCACACTTTTAAAAACCAACATAATATACTATAATGGTTAATTTCTAATTCTAAACACTAGGTAATTAGTTTAAAATAGTTTGGTGGACATTTCCAAACTAGTGAACATCATGTTCTAAACTAGTGAACATAATATTCTAAATTAGTGAACTTGATGTTCTAAACTATTGAACTTGATGTTCTAAACCTGGGCATACTGAAATTACTAAATGTTATATTTCCGTAATTCTTGACTAATGTTCTAAACTAGTATACATAATGTTCTATAAGAGTGAGCATAATGTTCTAAACTATTGAACATATAATTATACTCATATAATTGTACTCGTATCATTTCCACTCAATTACAATCATAATTTCCACTCGTATACATAATTTCCACTTGTATACATAATTTCCAAACGTATAATTGTACTCATTTCTAGAACAGTGAAAAAACATTTCCCACTCATTCTAATACAAAAAAAATTTAACACTTTCACAAAAAAAACTAACAAGAATCACAAAATTAAAAGAGGTGCAAAAAAAAATTACCTTGAATGAGAGGAGAGCTCTTGCCAGGAAAAACAAATGAGAAATCGATGCACAATAATAAAGAAAAGGATGAAACACGCAAGTCTAATAATGAAAAAAGGATGAAACACGTAAAAATGAAGAGCATGACTTGTAAGTCTAATAATGAACAAATTGGCAAACACGCAAAAGTCACTGTGCCAGCAAAAGAAAGTACAAACTTTGTCTGAAACACTCTGCCAGCCAAAAGATTTTTAACACAATGTCTAGATATTTACAAATTTGCCATTCATTTCTAATGTATTTTCAGCCCTAAA
This sequence comes from Dysphania ambrosioides, assembly GCA_026401315.1. Lineage (NCBI taxonomy): Eukaryota > Viridiplantae > Streptophyta > Magnoliopsida > Caryophyllales > Amaranthaceae > Dysphania > Dysphania ambrosioides. The sequence continues at coordinate 27,281,708 of CM048658.1, read as the reverse complement.
TCATCAAGCATCCAAGGATGTAAGATGGGTTCTCACCAAAAAGTAGTTCTCACATGATCTATCCCCTATATATATATATATATATATATATATATATATATATATATATATATATATATATATATATATATATATATATATATATAGGGGTGGGTTCATGTGAGAACCCCCCCTAATATGAGAACTCTTTTAAGGGTGAGAACCCATCTAACACCACACACCTTGGCAGATCTAAGGGTTGGCATTTAACAGAACAAAATGGCAAATCCGTAATTAATCAAAAAACTGACAAAAGGAAGTTGATTAAAAAGTGTAACTGACACTTTGGAAAAATGGAACACGCATATATTTTTAGTCATACTTCATAACTTCTTCAGAGCCCTTTCATCTTCTTCCGCCATTTCTACTGTCTTCAAACTTCCGCAAACTTTCGCACCCCATTCTTTGTCGTCAAACTTCCGCAAACTTTCGCACCCACAAGTTCGTAAGTAGAAAAAACTTTCGCACACTTTCGCTAACTTCGCACAGTCATGGGAACTTCGAAGAAGACGAATGCTCCAGTTCTGTAAGTAGAGAAAACCTAACTATGGCATTTTTTTCCATATTTGTTTGTGTTAAAGGTCTTAATATAACACAAAATGTTGCCCAAAACTCAGGGAAGACTTGGAATCACCTTCTGCCACACCCACGAACTCGAAGGAGGGGTAATTCACTGAATTTTGTGTTATTTCGTATATAATGTTATTTCATAATTCAAAAATTCGGTATATAGTGTTCTTCATATTGAAACCATTGTTATGAGTAGAGTGGTAGTTTGTTCTGAACTCATTATTCGAAACAAGTTGTGGTTTTTTTGTAGTTTCGGTGTATTTCCAAATTAATAAGCATCATGTTCTAAACTATTGAACATGATGTTCTAAACTTATGAACATGATGTTCTAAAGTAATGAGCGCAATGTTCTAAGCCTAATTTGTCATAATATCAGAGCATTGGTCCATTTAATATGATGTTGTAAAACTAAGAACATAATGTTCTAAACCAATGAACATGATGTACTAAAGTAATGAACGTAATGCTCTAAACCTAATTTGACATAATATCAATGCATTGAACTAATTAACACGATGTTCTAAACCGAAGAACATAATGTTCTAAACTGAATAACTTCATGTTCTAAACCAAAGAACATCATGTTCTAGACCTAAGAACATCAAGTTCTAAACTACTGAACATCATGTTCTAAACTAGTGAACATCATGTTCTGAAGTAGTGAACTCAATGTTCTAAAATATTGAACGTAATGTTCTCAGCCTAATTTGACATAATGTTCTTGACTATTGAACTGGATTATTAATTAATGCTCGAAATTCGGTATATACAATGAATATTATGTTAACCAAGTAATGAGCATAATTTGACATAATATCAAAGCATTGGACCAATTAACATAATGTTCTAAACTAAAGAACATAATGTTCTAAAACATAGAACATTATGTTCTAAACCAAGTAACATCATGTTCTAAACTAGTGGACAACATGTTCTAAACTAGTGATCTTCATGTTCTAAACCATTGAACATAATGTTCTAAACTTATGAACTTGATGTTCTAAACCATTGAACATAATGTTCTAAACCATTGAACATAATGTTCTAAACCATTGAACATAATGTTTTAAACTTATTAACTTGATGTTCTAAACCATTGAACATAATGTTTTAAACCATAATTTAACAAAATGTTCTAAACTATTGAACTTGTGTTTGGGTAAGAACTCAATGTTCTAAACCAATGAACTCAATGTTCTAAACCATTGAACTCAATGTTCTAAACCTATGAACTTTATGTTCTAAAACAATGAAATCAATGTTATAAACTACTGAACATAATGTTCTAACCCAATGAACTTAGTCTTCCAACCCAGTGAACTCAATGTTCTAAATTGAGAAACATAATGTTCTAAACCAATGAAGTCAATTTTCTAAACTAATAAACATATTGCTGTAAACTAATGAACAGAATAACGATTGAACTCAATGTTCTAAACCAATGAACATTATGTTCTAAACTAATGAACATTATGTTCTAAACTAGTGAACACAATGTTCTAAATTAATGGATTATGTATTTTAAACTAATGAGCCATAGTGTCTGGGTAGTTTCTTCATTGACCCATTGTGTTTGGGTATAGTTAGGAAACTTGTGTTTGGGTCTGATGTTCAAAACCAGTGAACTTGACGTTCTAAACCAGTGTACTCAATGTTCTTAACCAGTGAACATTGTGTATAGTTTGGAAACTTGCCTAAGCTTGTCTTCTTTTGTACTGTTTTATATATATGATGTTTTAAATAAGTGAACGCAATGTTTTAACCAGTTCCTTCTAAATGGTTGATATAATGTTCTAACTACAATGATTGATATAATGTTCTAACTATAATGATTGATATAATGTTCTAAACTAACGCTAGTCAGTTGTTCTAGGTACTGTTATATTCTTTGAATGTTTTAATTTTCATTTACGATGTACTAAACTCTTATTGCAATGTTCTTACCTTTATGTAGGAGCAATGAAAGACAACCAATTGATACTCCCAAAAAGCGAAAAGTTGTTGATGTTGCTTTCAACAAGCAACAAAAGAAGAAAAAGGAGATCCCTAAAACCCCCAAACCCATCAAGAAAAGGAATGTCCTTAACCAACGAATTCCACTGAAGCAATTCATAACCGATACAATTAATTGAATACTTTGGAAAAATACCATACAAACTTAGAACATTCTTATATATATACTACCTTCGAATTATCAACAATCATATTCTTGTGTAAAATGTTCAAATTTCTTCTCGCCTTTTGAAAATGTACCGAATTTGATGAATAAAGGGAATGGCTATGTCTTTCATCAATATTAAATACAACATAACCCCCATCAACGCAAACCTTCAACACCATATGTGCTTTGCATCCAACACGAGTGACCAAACTTCTCCTAACTACACTTCTATCTTCCCCTTCATTTTCACTTCTCATATATTGCAAATTACTCGTCTTTTTAGACTTATATCCAGCTTTATTACACACAAAATATTGAAAACTAACAACGTCATTCTTCCTTCTTTTTGTAGTTGACTTTCTTACGTTAAAACCAACCGAACTTGCATATGCCTCATAAAATGAAAACCCTTCATCAATACTTGAAAATTTCATGCCCACATACGGTTTTAACTTGCTAGAGTAAATTGGGATCCATACTTTGGAACCTCCGGGTCTACACACAGGTATCACTTCTGATGTATTACCCCTATTTTCACTATGATCACTACAATTCTCTTCATTGCCCATTGCCTAAAAAAAACATAGTAACTACTCCTCAGAACAATAAATGTCCAAATAAACTAAGTTATTATATCATAAAATTCCAAACGTTCAACATCCAAAAAATATAAAAATATTCAAACATCACTAAATGAACATCATGTTCTCAACTTGCGAACACAATGTTCTAAACCAACGAACATCATGTTCTAACTTTGTGGACATAATGTTCTAAATTATTGACCATAATGTTCTTTAATTTCCAAACAGTTTGGTGGTCATTTCCATACTGATCTCATGTTCTAAACTATTGAACGCCATGTTCTAACTTAGTGAACTTGATGTTCTAAACTAGTGAACTTGATGTCCTAAACCATTGAACATATAATTGTACTCGAATATTTTCATAAATTCAATCATTTAAAAATCAACGTAATATACTGTAATGGTTAATTTCTAATTCTAAACGCTAGGTAATTAGTTTAAAATAGTTTGGTGGGCATTTCCAAACTACTGAACACCATGTTCTAAATTAGTCAACTTGATGTTCTAAGTGAGTGAACTTGATGTTCTAAACTATTGAACTTAATGTTCTAAACTATTGAACATATAATTGTACTCGTATAATTTCATAAATTCACACATTTCAAAACCAACATAATATACTATAATGGTTAATTTCTAATTCTAAACGCTAGGTAATTAGTTTAAAATAGTTTGGTGGGCATTTCCAAACTACTGAACACCATGTTCTAAATTAGTGAACTTGATGTTCTAAATTAGTGAACTTGATGTTCTAAAGTATTGAACTTGATGTTCTAAACTATTGAACATATAATTGTACTCGAATAATTTCATAAATTCAAACATTTAAAAACCAACCTAATATACTACAATGGTTAACTTCTAATTCTAAACGCTAGGTAATTAGTTTAAAACAGTTTGGTGGCCATTTCCAAACTAATGAACATCATGTTCGAAATTAGTGAATACCATGTTCTAGATTATTGAACGTGATATTCTAAACTATTGAACATAATGTTCTAAACTATTGAACATATAATTGTACTCGAATAATTTCATAAATTCACACATTTAAAAACCAATCTAATATACTATAATGGTGAACTTCTAATTCTAAACGCTAGGTAATTAGGTTAAAATAGTTTGGTGGCCTTTTCCAAACTACTAAACACCATGTTCTAAGTTAGTGAACTTGATGTTCTAAATAAGTGAACGTGATGTTCTTAACTATTGAACTTGATGTCCTAAACCATTGAACATATAATTGTACTCGAATAATTTCATAAATTCAAACATTTAAAAACCAACCTAATATACTATAATCGTTAATTTCAAATTCTAAACGCTAGGTAATTAGTTTAAAATAGTTTAGTGGGCATTTCCAAAATACTGAACATCATGTTCTAAATTAGTGAACTTGATGTTCTAAATGAGTGAACGTGATGTTCTAAACCATTGAACATATAGATGTTCTAAACCATTGAACATATAATTGTACTCGAATAATTTCATAAATTCACACATTTAAAAACGCTAGGTAATTAGTTTAAAACAGTTTGGTGGCCATTTCCAAACTACTGAACACCATGTTCTAAATTAGTGAACTTGATGTTCTAAATGAGTGAACGTGGTGTTCTAAACTATTGAACTTGATGTTCCAAACCATTGAACATATAATTGTACTCGAATAATTTCATAAAATAACACATTTAAAAACCAACCTAATATACTATAATCGTTAATTTCTAATTCTAAACGCTAGGTAATTAGTTTAAAATAGTTTAGTGGGCATTTCCAAACTATTGAACATCATGTTCTAAATTAGTGAACTTGATGTTCTAAACTAGTGAACTTGATGTTCTAAACCTCGACAGACTGAAATTAATAAATGTTATATTTCCGTAATTCTTGACTAATGTTCTAAACTACTATACGGAATGTTCTATAAGATTGAGTATAATGTTCTAAACAATTGAACATATAATTGTACTCCTATAATTATTCGTATCATTTCCACTCAATTACAATCAGCATTTCCACTCGAATACATAATTTCCACTTGTATACATAATTTCCAAATGAATACTTGTACTCATTTCTAAAACAGTGAATGTAAAACATTTCCCACTCATTTTAATACAACACAATTTAACACTTTCACAAACAAACTAACAAGAATCACAAAATTAAAAGAGGTGCAAAAAAAAATTACCTTGAACGAGAAGAGAGCTCTTGCCAGGAAAAACAATTGAGAAATCGATGCACAATAATGAAGAAAAGGTTGAAACATGCAAGTCTAATAATGAAGAAAAGGGTGAAACACGTAAAAATTAATAACATGACTTGTAAGTCTAATAATGACCGAAATGGCAAACACGCAAAGTCACTGTCCAGCAAAATAAAAGTACAAAATTTTTCTAAAGCTCTCTGCCAGCAACCATTTTTTACACAATGTCTGGATATTTACAGATTTGTCATCTATTTCTTAAGCATTTCCAGCCCTAGATCATCAACCATCCAAGGGTGTAAGATAAGTTCTCACCAAAAAGGAGTTCTCACATAAGGGAAGGGTTCTCACATGATCCCTCCCTTATATATATATATATATCAAGATTTCTACTTTACATTTTGTATTAAGGTGAGTAGGTCTTCGAATTTAAGATCTATTCTCTGGCCAAAGCCGAAAAGGCTTCCAAGTTTTGCTGTTCAATTAACTTCTGCCGAAAAAAAAAGCAGCCCATGTGGGGCCTACTTCAGCGCTATGTAAGAACATGCAGAAATTGATCACCATTGATGGAGTAGAAGGGAAAATTTAGTATGGGTTATTCTCATGCTTGAATACATTATTCCCCATTGACTTGAGGTCCTACTTCGCTTGATTAGAAAGTTATTATACAGCAAACTCAAGAACCGCAAACCAAAATATTCATAGCATAAGGCGCAAACAATATATAATATCTGAAAATCAGAACATGTACCAAAAAACCAAAATCGAGCATGAGAATAGGTTTTCTCCATCTCAAAAAAAATAGTTCCCAACGGTTCTCTCCCGACCCACATTTCCACCTAACTTCTACTTTTTATCTATCTAGTCTCTCTTTGCTTCACTCAAAGAGGGCAGGGTGGGATATCAAGGGTAATACCGGCTTGAATCTGTCCCCACCCAATCAGTCGCCAATGTTTCTCAACCCTTCGGCTAAGAGCAATCTTCTCTCCTTTGCTTGTGCAGACTGGAGATGTTAGTTGTAACTTTGCCAAATCATTTCTAACAGCTATTACACGGGCTCCAGTCGACATTGATCCAATGTTCAACATTAGAATCTCTCCCTTGGTCAGTTTGGTGACCTTTCCCTGCTTCTCTGTCCCCTTAGTCCTCACACCAAGCAGCCGTCGAAGCAAGAAAAAGTTCACCTGCAGCATGAAGAGGGAGCTAAGAAACCAATATGACTTGAGCAAATTGAAAAAGAAAATAAATTATATTACAACACAAAAAGAGCATGATAATCGGTATTCATTAACATTGCATAACATTGCAGATGAATGATACTTGAGATTGACCACAAGACATGTATAGGATCTGAACAAGCCCAATCGGTTTCAAAAGTTGTAAAGGAACCCAAATAGAAAAATATATCACCCATGGCATTTTATATGCTACCACCATTTGCCGATGAAGGCTACAAACACCAAGATGCCACACCCAACCAAGAGAGAGAGAGAGAGAGAGAGAGAGAGAGAGGAGGAAGGAGGCAAGCACAGAGATAAATGATTGCCAAAATTCGTATCACAAGGAGCTAAGAAAGTTTACCTCTAACTCAACGAAAACATCTGGAAGAGAACCAACCTCCCCTAGTACCTGACCTACCAATCGATCAGCTCTAGTCAAAGTAGGGTCCATGGTTGTTCCAACCCCAATGAGGCCTCCTGGTACAGCAAATTGTAACTCATTCTGCTCAGCATACAATGAAACAATTCTGGAGTATATGGGTGTGCATCGTATGTTGCCACTTTCATCTTTCACAACTATTCCAGGTCGAACCTCAATATTTTGGTTTACTTTTAAGACACCCTGCAATTCAAAAATACACGCAATTAGAAAAACCCTCAAAGTATAACGAGTACAATGTCCAATACTAATTATTTCATTTGGATAAGCTGTCAATTTTCTTGAATAAGATCATATTAGAATCAAATGAAAACATCAAATACATAATATTCACGTCATGAACATTTGCATATCAATTGACCTAGCATCAGTTGGTCATTTGATACATGTATTATCTAAAATGAGAGGACATACAACAGGAGCTTAGAAGGCAACAGACCAAAAGAAGTAAACTACTAAATCAAAAGGGATGGAGAAAAGAGCTTTCCATCATGAAATACAATTTCAACAAGTCATAAATTGCAACAAGATAGTGTCATGAAGTGTTGCAGGAAACCAGCCATGCTACTGCATTTTCACAATAATGCTTAGCAACAGTAAACCTTTATTATGGAATTGTCATCATAACAGTAGTACAATGGTAAATTGTTGATGGGTTGTAAAAGAAGAGCAGAGTAAAATGCATAATGGTGAAAAAACAAGTGTGCAGATGAAAATTTGAGAAACCGTAAATGAAATACGTGTTTGCCACAAATACCTCCAAACCCCAGCAGTGGACTCCCTAGGAGTGCTTATAAATAATAGGAATTTTGGAACTAAAGTTTTAAATTTGGTAACAACAGACATTAGCAGGCAGTTCACAAGAAATTTTGAACTTCTTTATAATGCACCACCTTTCATCTATAAGCAAGAGATGAATTCAATAAGGTGACGCCTAAGCAGAAACATCAGCCAACAGAGGACATCACAACAAACCCCATAATATTGTTACCACTAAAAGACAGAAGCAAACCTTTAAAATACTTCCACCAGCAACACCACCACGTATATCATCAACCTCATATCCGGGTTTGTTAACATCAAATGACCGGATCACAATCATATTTGGCGGAGAAACAAAATTTCTCTCAGGGATAGGGATCCTTTTGACAATATATTCACAAACAACATCGATGTTGTATTTCAACTGAGCTGAAATTGGAACTACAGGTGCTCCATCAGCAACAGTACCCTGGAAGAAAACAAGGGACACATCAGTAAAAATGCTCCAGCATTCTCACCTTTTAACAATACGAACTTGGACAATTTGATGGCTTTTCAAGTCAAACTACCTGAACAAATTTCTGGATAGCTTCATGTTGATTTATAGCAACATTTTCCTGGATCAGATCCACCTTATTTTGGAGGATGATAATATGCTGAAGACGCATGATTTCAATCGCAGCTAGATGCTCAGAGGTCTGGGGTTGGGGGCAGCTCTCATTAGCAGCAATAAGGAGTAATGCTCCATCCATAATTGCAGCTCCATTAAGCATAGTAGCCATAAGAATATCATGACCCTGCCATGAAGAATATCATCACCCAATTCAAATTTTCTGCACGAAATAAAAATGCTCGACATTTAAAAACTATGTATTGTCTACAGGTAACTTTACGGACTATGTAATCTTCAATTGTCAACAACATAGATGCCTAGCAACACTCAGATATCTGTGAAGTTTAGATCCACTAGGAGAAAAACCACTAGTGTGCAAAATTATTGAGGAAGAGGTAAGACTGCAGAGGTAAAAAAAAAATACATTACAACACTAGTAAGTCATACCCAAATTACATGACTTTTACTTGATGATTAGTAGGAAGGTCAATAGCAAAAAGATAGTAAGTTTATATGACCTCTTCCAATCTGACCATAAGCTTACATACAAGGACTGGCACACATGAGCTTAGGGGAGGAGGTGGAAGACAGCTTATAGAAGAGCCCCAGCCCAAAGATTATCAGAACAAACACAACTTCCTAACCTTTTAAGGTTGGGTGTGAGAGATTTACTAATGAGCTCTTAGATGATTCTGATGAACTTATAATTTTTTTTATTTAAATCTTATCTTTCTGGAACAAGGAGAAAAATAATAATTACTTGAGTACTCCAACACTGAAATATAATACAACATAAAACATACATCTATATCAGGATTTACGAAATTTATAGCTTAGAATTCACACTTTAGAAAAGATCTTATGCAATCAAGTTTCCAAAAGCTCCATGACCAAGCCAGATTCAATTGCATTTGTTCCATTCTCCAATTGCCAAGCCTTCAGATAAATGACTATTGGATAAACAATATCTTGACCGGGTAAAACTACAAATAATAATAAACTGTTGTGCCGATCATGAAATCCAAAAATGTCTGCTGAAAGGTACTAAGAACAGCACCACAAAGTCATAGAGAGATAGAAAATACCAAAGTTCATATCAATTGACAAACAATGGCACATCAGATATACTGAGAAATTTCCCCAAAGATTGCCATAGGTACACAGGAGGCAAGGAGGGGTTTTTTATTTTTTGGGGGAGGAGGGTTTGCAGTTGTCAGCAGTATTACCGGGCAGTCAACAAATGACACATGTCTCAGAAGTTTCATCCTAGCATTTTCATATCCAGGCACATCACACATAGGAGTGTCTTCCTTTCCACTTCCATATGCCCTGCAAAACCAGTTTTTGCTAGTGTTATAAGAGCAAACAAAACATAGTAACATAAAGAAAGCAACATCAAGATGAAACATCATAGTCTTAAATAAGCAACTATACTAATCTAGGCAACAAGAATGTAGCCAATCCAAGAATATTGAGCTTATATGCATAAGAATAAATATTGAGCTGATATGCATAAGAAACAAAAAATAAAGGAGTAACAAACAAAGGAAGCAACAACGAACTAAAAGATATTTCATCATTCAAGCGGATAATCAAGGTAAAACAGACAACATACTTATAACACATAGGTCGTGGGCAGCGTTCATCATCACATTTATATATCTTGGCATTAGCATAACCAAGCTTGATAGTAATATTACGCTCCAACTCATTCTTAAACCGTACAGTCTGCATAACAGAAATGAATTATAAGAGATCTTGAACAATGCAAAACACATCACAAACCAAGCAATTTCACAAACCACAAGGAGAATAACCCACTCTAGCCAATACCATGATAAATAATAAACATAAGACATAATTCCTCTTGTATCTAATAGAGTAACACTTCCCATATATGGATGTTTAAGAGTAAACCCATCACATCCCTAATTGGCAGTTTTTGTAATTGTAAATGATATTATTGTTCTTTTAACCTTAAAGGTGGCCCATGTTCTTGGATTTTTTTTTTTAAAGTTGCTCCTAATGATTGGCTCATGTCCTAGGTATCTTGAATGTGTACCAAACTGTTGCATTTATACATAAGAAAAAGCAGGGAGTATGGGGCACCAGCAAGTTAAACAAAAACAAAAGTCACATTATATTACATTCAAATCCCTTCTTTCAACTACAATCTTGAAAAACTTAAACAAAAACACAACTCACCCCATTCTTGTTCCGATTATAACTAATACAGCCCTTCATTTATGGTACTAATTAACCACCCCTGCTTCCCAATTCTGCACTCATTCCACCAGCAAAGTAAAAATCTTTGTTTCATACTCCCACGGTATGGGTCCTACCATGATAACCAGCTTAAACATACGGAATATGATTTATATCATTTACATTGACTTATATCAAGGTCACAGCGTGGAAATCAGGATGGAGTGACACAACAAGGAAATAAGCTGTAAGAACCTCTGCCTTCCAACAATTATTTTCTAACTGGTCTGAAAACTCCTCATTTCTTCAATTTCTTTCCCAAATCTAAAATAACAGGTCAACTATGCTTCATCTAAATATATAAGTATCAATTTATTCAGTAATATCTAAGTGATAGAAATCAGTTTCTACTATTGTCAAATCATCATCAGGGCCATTAGGCTATTCACCCTGGTCTTTAAACACAACCAACAAACCATATAAACTTACACTTAAGACATAGACTCATAAAGTCCCCTTACTTTTTATTGCTATCCTAGCTTGGTGGGTTTGAATCAGGAATTCACTTTCCCAGCATTCTTAACTCTACATCCATGAAGACATAATAATTTGGAAAGACCATGAACCTCGGAAAATCTCAGAGAATAAACACAACATCAAAAATAGAGTAGGGAACCAGAATCACAATGTATAAAGCTTAAAATTAGTCCAAGTCAACTTTGGGAGCAGAAATACCTGAACACCAGATATAGCCTTCACGACAGTCGATTTTCCATGGGCCACATGACCAATAGTGCCTTCATACAGTACAAATGTAATACTTCAAGAGTTCAGACTAGTGAGCAAAACAAATCAATTTTTCTTAGTAGATTTGAAACTAAGACGTATGTATTACCAATATTGATCGTAGCCTGGCGAGAAATAACTTCAGGTGAAAGCGGATTTAGTTTTGTCACGTCCAGCTTGCTCAAGTCCTGCTCCATCAATCCTTTCCGCGCCATATTGAATGCACTTGTCTTAGCCCCCCTCTTCTAAAATTCCTGCAACCAACATTGTTGAGCAGATACGTCAAAGAATCCAAATCATCATTATTTCCATACAGGACACACAAAGCAATAGAGATGGCAATCAGGTTGGAAATTACACCGAATGTAAACCTGATCAGCTATACTATCCGGTTTCATACTCTTAACCCATCCTTTGAACGGTTCGACCTGACTTCTAAATAAGTGAATAACTACATATGAGAAAGAAAAAAAAAACCAAAGGTACAGAAAATATCATATATTATATACACTAAAGAACATATTATATACAAATTACAAAATCAGAATTGAAAAAACTTAAATTTAATGAAACCAAATAGATAAGAAATTGCCGGGCATAGTGACGAAGCGACGGAGACAAAAATATATAAAAAATAAACAAGAAAAAACATGGGAGACCAAGATGATCTAAAAGTAAACCATTCTAACACTAAATAACAGCAAGAAATTAGCATCCTACCATTAAATCAGCAAAATCACAGATTAAATAACTGAAGAAAAAAAAGATCAAAGTAAATTGAAAGCGTAGAGTACTTAGATAAGATGAGCAAGAACAGAAGTATGCGTACCGGAAGAGGAGGAGATGCAGAACCGGGCGTCGTGATTTAGTTAACGATGAGGGAGGAGACCGATTTTGGAGAGACGGCTGGTTAGAGATTCGTGAGAGGATGTTTAGGGTTTGAACATGGAAACCAAGTGCTAGTGGTAGGGCTTGATCCAAAACTTTTCTTTTTTTTTTAAATCTGTTTTTTCCTTTTATTGTTTTTAGGTTTTTTTATACTAGTATGTGCTTTATAGCTTGAATTAAGAAATTATAAAATAATTAATTTGATGATTTGAAATTGTTATTATCTTGCTTTAAATAATAAAATTCTTCCTTTCATTTATTTTGAAGAATTGTTACTAGTGGTGTTTATTAAGTTGGGTTATTTGTGAGTTACTTGACTTGGTCAAAATTCAATCAAAGCTCAACTCGGTTAAAGTCGACTCGAAATCGAACCCAACTTATAGTTTTCTTTCTATATTAGAATAGCAAAATATTATTTTATGTATGTCATAGTATGTAGAATCTAGAAAAAAGTTATATTGTATGCTTTTTTTAAAAATATTAATCATACTTTGTGTTACATAGTAATACATCTCATACTTATGTTTGTCTTTCCTGGCAGGCAAGTAGCATTTGAGAAACATATATGGTCAATCCTATCACATCTGCGCTACAATAGTTTAGTTAAGATTAATGTGACGAAAAATTATTAAATAATGTTAAGATATTTTATTTTTCTTACCAATATGTGGAGGGTGATCTGTACTAAAATTATTTTGGACATTGTTAAACTCTTTGAAATTAAAGTTGTATAGAGGAATATTTTATATGTCATTGAAGTCTCACGAATTTTAATTTTTGCTCTAAGCTTCAATCAAACATTATCAATTATATATTTGTAAGAATAGCCTAATGTCATCATCTCCAAATTTGTAATTGAATAAAGTTGGTCTTATTTCATTATTTCTAATGTCACTTCCAAACAAAGTTACTTGAACCACACCACTCACCAATACGTAGATTTGAGTTATAAAGTTTTTTCAATAACATGATACAAAAATATGATAATATTGAATTTGGGCTTTTCAAGTTGTTACCTCTTTATCTATAAACACTAAATTCCAAGAACAACTAACGTGTCTACCTCTGTCTCTAAAAAATTCATTAATCATTCATATTAATCACACCCTTATATTTGCCTTCGATATAACTAATGTAATGAAACGACGTGGTATGTATACTATATTCGTATCCTTTATATTAATATAAATTTTTTTGCTGTTATAATAAATTAAAAACACAATGTTATAATGAATATACAAACACAATGTTTTATGTAGAATAAATATTATTAAAAATTTACCTACCCTTAAAAATCGAAGAATGAAATAAAACACTAAATGACATTGTCTGACACTTTCCTATACGCAACATTCTTAGTTAAATTTGTTGCTATTTCTTTCTTGTTTTGAATTAGAAATCATAGTCCAAGAGGAGTTTTAACTATCGACACTGCAACAAATAGCTGACCATGACTAAACACTAGTTTTGGTAGGTAAATGCCAACTATCTTCAATGTTTGCCCTTGACTTTTATTGATTATCATGCCGAATGCTAATTTTAAAGAAAATTGCCATCTTATTAACGAGAAGTTTATTTTTTTGTTAGCAAGTGTTAAGTCAATTCTATGTATGAGTATAGAGTCTCCAAAACCTGTGATTACTCTTGCTTCAATGACTTTGAGCCCCAATCTAGTGATTATTAATCGTGTTCCATTATAAAAACCAATAAATTAGTTCATATTGCGCATTAGTATTACAGGGGCTCCTACATTTAGGTTAAGACAATGGTTTGGAAGTCTAAAAATGATTAAAGAATTTAGCATTTTTGTGGGCTCCGTATTTAAAAAAAAAAATCACTGTTTCCTTGGTAACCCATTGAATCGGAACTGAAATAACTGCGGTTTTTTCACCTGATAATATTGTTGAATTTAGCCAGCCCACATCATCATTTGTCAGTAAAATTATAGCTCGTTCTTGGAAATACTTCCAATTGATGTACCTTGTTAGAAGTAACAGGAAACAAAATCAATTAGATTTTTTAACCCATTTTGATCATTATGAATCAAGAATTGCTCAAGTATTTCGATCCAATTGACTTATGCATGTTTTGAAATTGATTGTCCTAGTATTAAGCCTTTCCCAATTCTCAAAATCCAATCTGAAAAACTTTGTTGTTGTTGTATCTCTTGAGTTGATGCTGCTAAACAACATAGACACATGTTTATTTTCAAATGCATTAACTGACATTCCCTCTAGAATTTTGATTGGTGAAAGGTAGTTGTGACTATTGATTCTCGACCTTCATTAGGAACTACATGTAGTATTTGTTTGAAATCTCCCCTAGAATTACTAATTTATCTCTAAAGGACCTTTCATTATCACAAATATCCTTTCGGTGTCGATCTACAACCTCTATTGCAAGTCAGTGTGCCATTGGTGCATCATTCCATATAATTAATGAAGACTCGCAAATTAAATCTACACCAATTGAGTCTTTCTTGAAACTTCATACAAAAGTGTATATATATATATATATATATATATATATATATATATATATATATATATATCAATCAAAATCTTGAAAGTATAAAGTGTTGCTTTGTAACAACAAAGAAGTGATTCCCGAGGATGTAATAGATAATTAAATTTTCTTTCTAATCTAAATTTCAATATTAGTGTATTCTAAAGGTATATATGGTTTTCTTGTCCCACTTTTACCATACACAAAGAATATTCCTCCACATCCTTGCTCACTTGTATGCATTATTGTGGTAGAATAGAGTCATGAACAATCACTTGTAACTGAGTATCCTCTTATAAGCATTGCTTTCATAATCATTATATTCAAGTTAACCTCTATGAAATACTGCTTCTTGAAATAAACCATTTTTTATGCAATTAATAGTAAATAAATCATCAAATGATAAAGGTCCAGGGACGTTTGCAATAGGAGACGTAGGTAGTAACGTTTGCCCTCTAATGGGTTCGTGTGAACCAATCAACCAATTGCACCACCTACTTCGCGTCGTTGCCAGAAATTTTCATTCTTCTTTGAATGTCAAGTATAATGTTAATAAATTTCTTGATATAGTAATGCACGTGTGAAGCAATCCACCTGACTATGTTTGAAGAATGCAACAAGCAATAGTTCATTTCCTTCCATAGTCATCTACCATGCTCTACATATTAGATTCTGTCACAAATACTATTGTTTGCTTATTTAACACATAGATTTACAATGGAACAACTTTTGGATGCATATTGTTGAGAGGAAATCTATGGATCCGCCAAGCGTCTTCAGGCGGTGATATCCATCAAGCTATCTGAAAAGCTATAATATCATTAGTTGCATTGTTGTTCATTTTAAAACTTGCTATAGTGAACGCCACATAGTCATGGCCTTTGTATACATATTTGTATAGGTACTTCACTGCCTTGATTGCAAAGCAAATATCTTCATTGATATGACAATCATACTTTGCTATCAAATACAAATTATATGGGATTATCCATATGTTATTACATTTGACCCTTTGAACAATAAACTATTTTTCGTCATTGTGGTGTCTATATATGGGATATAAATTATGACTATTTGTCATTGTATTGACAAAGCTACATAGGTAATATTTTATACACCTTCCATCCTTCATACACACATTCCCGAGATTTTCCTTTCCACATGGACCATGCTTCATATGCTTCAATACCATCATAAGGATGCTAATTATTTACCTTATTAGGTTAGGGATGGCAATTTAATCCGAATCCGAACCGAATCTGATCCAATCTGAAGGCAAAAATCCAATCCAAACCTGTTTAAAAAAACTCCGACTCCGAATAGGAGATGGGTCGGATTCGGATATTATATTACATCAGACCTGATTGTGATACGAGTCCGATAGTCTGATCTGAATGAGTAGTATCAAAGCTAGTATTAATAAAAAAGCCTATATATAATAACCCAAAATAAAAAATAAAAAAATAAAAATACTAATACCGGATGCCCTAACTAGTTAAAGGAGAAAAACAGTTTAATCAATAATCTCAATGTATAGTGTGAACAACGTATAAACTTTAGTAATACAACTAAGTACTAATCCCTCTCTTAAATGATTGATTGGCATGGTAGTCTACTATTATGAATTAGCAATAATAATGTGACAACTCTATGAACTAGGACGAAGGTGGTTACACGCTAATGAACCGTCAATGCATTAGAATGATACTCTATATGTAGATAACACTGATAAGAGTGTTTTCAAGTGAAACTTGTATAGTTGGATGATAGCCAACTGGTTCATGTATAGTCATGTTGTCTCTTTATTTTTACCCCAATTTTATTTATAAAGTTAAAATTTAAAAATTTTAGCATAGCCTTCAAAAAAATCTATAGTTGTCCCATGTTAACCAAAATGTACAATAGTAATTCTTGAATATAGCCTTATACATAAGCAATGTCGTGAAGTGTAAAATCATACCGCAAGCATCTCATAAGGAGAGTTTTAGTTAATATCACACTTCAATTTCGTGAGTTTTTTCAGAATTTTATATGATGTATTACACTTTCTTCTAATGAGAATACTCCACTGTGATAAATGCACTTTGTAAAGAGCTGAGTTAAACAAAATAATGTAGCCCTTCCAACTACGAGTTCACTAATAAAGATTCACTATAAGTTCTATAAATAATCATTTGTCATGGTTTTATCTCTGTTTGCACTTTGATCTCAATATACGGAGCACACAATTACAGGTCATTTCTTCAAAAATGGTTGATACAACAAATCTTGAAGCACATACTTTCAATTATATTATATGTTAAGGGAGAAAAAGCTAGAGGTCTTATAATGAGATAAATAGTTGTTTGATTCAAAGCAGAAGGAAAATGTCTTATTCCCTGACAATGGTGAATAAAGGATGCCCCCAAGGACTAAATGAAATGAGTGTATGAGAGTTATAGGCACCTCGAGAGTCAATCATCGAAGAAGTGAAGTACTTGTATGGTGTCAAGGAACAGATCCGAAACTTGCAAATAAAGCTAAGATATATGCAAGGATTTCTTGGGGATTTGGAAGAAGGAGAGAAACAAGGAAATTCTCACAATGGGCTTCTCCAAACTCATGTTGACTAGCTCAAGAAGTCGAACATGTAGTCAATGTTTATAATACTGCTTTCGATCATCCATCGAGTGGCAATGAAGGTTGATCAGATCCAAAGGAGCACACAAGAAGTGGTGGGAAATCTCAATGATCTTGGAAGAATAAGAAATTTCTATTTTTTAGAGCTCTCACATAGGAAGAAAATGAGAAGACAATAAAGAGAGGGTGTTATAAAACCTTACTCTTGTTTGGTTGATGAAACCAACAATTGAACCATGTGTTTGGGCTTTTATTTGGGCCAATATGATGCATGGCCATTGGCAATATCCGACGGACCAAATTCGGAGGTCCGACGGATCGGATCGGATTCGGAGGTCCAAAATCTCTAATCGGGTCGGAGTCGCAGTTTGTGGATTCGGAGTCGAATTCGAATCCAAAATTAAGGTCTGCGAACTTGTTGGATCGGATTCGGATTTTGTTGGATCTGCCCTGACTCCGATCCAATGTCATTCCTATATTAGGTATTTCTGCATGCACACGATCATCGTATTGATCAAGAGATCTTATATTTGAGGAAGAATCTAGTATAATAGGATAATTTATTTTGTGGATTTTGGGGGTTGCTAAGGATACTTGCTATTTATTTTTCTATATACGTATAAGAAGATTCGTGGGTTTTGTGTATATGGTTTTATACATATAGGAAGATTATTTTGCCACAATTTCTCTCATTCAACGTGTTCTCCATTGTATTTTAGGTACAATTTCTTTTTTTTTTTGTTTATTCCATTTCATTCATGGGTATTTGATTAGTGTTGTTAAATGTGAATGTAAATATGTTAAGTAGTTCGAAACTTTGAAATATGTATATGAATTAGTATGGTTTTGAATTAGTATGAATTAGATTATGTTAGTCTATGAATCGGTATGTATAATATTTGGAATTGAATTAGGCAATTTATATGAATTGTGTAATGTAATAGGTTTGAAACTCTTAAGTTTGCTTTCTTTTCATGTTTCAAAATCTCTAGAATTTGGAAGTAACGTATTCCTTGTATTATGCATGTATATGTTTATTTTGGATTCCTTTGAATCAATTCTTAGATAAGCTAGATGTAAAATGGCATTATGTGTTGGTTGTGGTTGTATATATATTCATATAAACAAGTTTGAAAATCTATTTTCAAAATTAGGAAATATTGGATTTACAAAGGAAACTCTGCCAAATTTTTTGCAGTTTGTAGTGATTTACAAAGCATAGAACAAAAATCGCTAAGAGAATTTAGTAACTTAAACCATAGAGCGAGTGTTTGTGGGTTATTGTTTATATATATATATATATATATATATATATATATATATATATATATTTATATAATATATATATAAATTATGCATAAACTGAGTATTGATTATATTATTATTTAATCTCTTATATGTCAAATAGGGCATAACACAAATTATGGATCGAAATTGGACGTATGGTAATCGTGCTTCGTTGGAGTTCATGAATGGAGTTGAGGAGTTTTGTACACAAGCATGGAAACACCTAAATAAGATTGGAGATGATGATGTGTGTTGCCCTTGTGTTGATTACGATAATGTGAATACAATTAGTAGTATAAGAGAGTTGAGGGACCATGTGATTCGGCATGGGTTTAGGCAACAATACCACGTATGGGTATGGCATGGTGAGGTTCCTGTTTCTGGTGACATGGGGTCGTGTTCTAATGAAATTCTCATTCATTATGTTGAGTTAGACCATCATGGCCAATTAGAATATGATGACGGTGAAGATATTGATGCTGAGAAGGAAGATTATGGGAAGGATGAATTGGAGGATAATGACTCTGATGATGAAGATCAAATAGATTGAATGCTTGAAGGGGTTGAGGATCAATTTGGTAGTCAATCTTGTACTTTTGAGCGTTTGTAGGAGGCTACTGAGAAACCATAGTATTCTAGATATACTAAATACTATAAGTTGTCAGCCATATCAACTTTGTTTAACTTGAAAGCGAAATATGGTTGGTCTGATACAAGTTTCACAACCTTGTTGAAAGTATTAGGGGTCATGTTTCCAGAGGGAAATGATTTACATATATCCACATACTATGCAAAGAAGTTAATGTGTCCCCTTGGCTTAGAGTATAATAAGATTGATGCATATCTAAATGATTGCATATTGTATCGAAATGAGTATGCAGAGTTCATTCAATATTCTAAATGGGGGCAGTCACATTACAAACTCCCACATGGGATAGAGCTTGAAGTGGGGATTAAAGATCCTAGTGAAAAGGTGTTGTGGTACCTTCCCATAATACCAAGGTTCAAGCGTTTATTTTTGATTAAGAGCGATGCAAGGAATTTGAGATGGCATGCAGAGAAGAGGAAGAAAGATGGGATGATTCATCCTATTGATTCTCCCTAGTGGAAAATAATGATGAATCTTTCAAGGCAGGGAAGATAGGAACCTAAGACTTGGTCTCTACATGGATGGAATGAATCCTTTTGGTACCTTAAGCAGTCAACATATCACATGGTTAGTTTTTATTAGTGATATATAATTTGCCTCCTTGGTTATGCATGAAGCGTAAGTATGTTATGTTATCATTTCTAATATCAAGGCCCATAAAACCTGGGAATAACATTGATATTTATCTTGTTCCCCTTATTGAAGATTTGCAATTGTTGTTGGATGAAGGTATATATGTGTACGATGCATATGCTGAATAGACTTCTACACTTTGAGCCATATTATTCTATACAATTGATGACTTTTTAGCGTATGGAAACTTGTCGGGGTATAATGTGAAGGGAAAGAAAGCCTACCCAATTTGTGTGGATGATATGGACTCAACATACTTGCCACATTGTGGAAAACATGTGTATCTCATGCATCGGAGATTCTTGAATAGGTTTTATCCTAATCGTAAGAGAAAGACCTCATTTGATGGTAAACTTGAGCAACGTGGAGCCCTTATACCATTGATTAGCAGTGAGGTCTATGGTCTTGTGAAAGGAATATATAATGTGTTCGGGAAACTATAAAACATAGAGATGCTCAGGGGTTATGGAAGAAACAGTCAATATTTTGGAAACTTGAGTATTGAAAGTATTTACCCGTTAGACATTGTCTTGATGTTATGCATATAGAAAAAAAATATTTGTGATGCCATCTTAAGGGCACTGTTTAATATACCTGGTAAGACTACGGACGGTCCTAATGTCAGGAGAGATATGCAGACAATGAAGATTCAATCCAAGTTGTAGCCTGAAAAAAGAACGCCTAGGAATGGAAAAGGTAAATTCACGTATCCTTCTCCGGCTTGTTACACTTTATCCCAAGTAAAAAAGAGGATATTTTGTGAGTGTCCATATGAGATCAAGGTTCCTAGTGGATACTCATCAAATTTAAAGAAATTCATATCAATAAAAGATCTAAAATTAGTGGGTATGAAGTCTCATGATTGTCATGTTATGATGCAAGTGTTTCTACCAATTGTCATCCGCCATATTTTGCCCAAGCATGTTAGGATTCTATCACTAGACTTTGTTTTTTTTTCAATACAATATGCAGTAAGGAGCTTGATCTGTCATGTTTGGATGAGTTACAGGCTAATATTGTTACAACCTTATGTCAACTAGAGATGTATTTTCCACCTTCGTTCTTTGATATTATGGTACATCTAGTTGTGCATTTGGTTAAAAAAAAAATCAAGTTGTGTGGTCTAATATACCTAAGATGGGCTTACCCTTTCAAGAGATACATGGGTACTTTAAAGAAGAAGGAGAGAAAGCCAGCACATCCTGAAGGTAGTATAATTCAAGGCGTAACCACAAAGGAGGTAGGTGAGTTTCTTAGTGAGTTCTTATCTAAAGGGGAGGCGATTGGGTTATCAAAATCGAGGCATGAAGGGAGGCTCGAAGGGCACGACACCGTGGGTTCTAAGGAGGTATTAATTCCATTGCTGAAAGAGAGACAAGCTCATTTATTTATTTTGCACCTATCACATAGGTTCATCCTTACTTAGAAAAACATATGAATGAATGGAAGGTGAAGTGCCCTTCTAAAGGTGAACAAGTATTGATGTAAGAATACAACAACACCTTCATTGATTGGTTTAATGAAAAAGTTATGCATGAATTGTCTGAAACAGGACATTACATTTCTAATACAATCAAGTGGTTAGCTTATGGCCCTCGAACAACTGTTCGATCTTTTGAGGGGTATGATATCAATGGATATACCTTCTACACTGAACTTTTATTAGATTATGTATCTTACCTTTTTGTGTATGTTAATTTGTACATTATGTTCAGTTATTGGGTCATAATTTTCATGTCACTTAATGGGTGATTTTTATGACCCTATGAGTATATGAATGAATTTTAAATCATGATATGTTTGTATACTTTGGGCAAATGTATTGGACATAATTTTATATAACATATTTTTGCAAATGTAATTGCAAATGTATTGGATAGAATTGTATATAGCAGGTTTCCTTCTGAATAAACTTTGGGCGTAGTAGGGACCAAATTAAAATATACAAAAAAATACAATTATTTGTGGCGTCACTAAGACTAAACTGTCGCTTATTAGTAGGTTTTTATAATTTTTAATCTTGGGAATGAAATAATATGCCGCATATTAATAATTAAAATGTGGCGTCACTTAGTCTTGAAACCCCGTATATTAATAATATAATTAAAATGCGGCATCACTTAGCCTAGAAGCGCCGCATATTGATTATTGGTTTGCAGCGTATTTTTACGCCGCAAATTAATTTGATTAATTTGTTGCCATCCTAACTGCTGCTAGACTTTTGACGCCGCATATTTAATAATTTCTACTTGTGTACCCAGTTCCCCGGTTACTTTTTAAACTGGTCCATGACCCGAACCGAGTACCCAAATTTCTACCGAGTGGGGTACCTGACTCAACAATTCAATTTTTTTAAAAAAACTGACTATTTATTTTTGGGTCATCGGGAAATTGGGTCGGGTCAATCGGGTCGGGTAGTTTTGAACACCCCTAGTCAACAACATATTGCTATAATAAACAACCACAATGCCATAAATATGAAGTATCTTTATTTTGATTTGTATTAACAATAACAATAAATAAAATTAACGATAAATACAAGTGATCATATAGAGTGAAATCCCTCCAAGAAAAGCTCAAATATTATATCTTCCCTACTTTACATAAGATTTGTATCCTAAATAAATATAATGGGGGAATTGGTTTAAAAATAAGTTTATAAAAAGAGATTTTGAAGAGGATGACAAAAAAATATGAACTTTGAATATTGAACTCTAAGGAATCTCAGAAAAATTATGGATTATGTTTAGGTCATATACGAACTCTAGCTTGATTATCAAAATCGCTTGAAGGGGGATTGTTTTATTTGATTTTTTTAGAGAGAAACAGAGGTTTTGAGTGTTTAGATTTTGAGAGGTTTTGAACGAAAATAATAGCGGTTAACTCCATATCCTCATTTCCGAATAATAAAGGGGAGTGTTTATAAAAAAATATGGAGTATAGCTTTGAAGAGTGGGTCCTAGTAGGGCTTGCATCGCATGGATAGATTTGCGAGATATGGTGATGGCAGGACAAGGTGCCTCATTTTCTATTGAAACCAAGTTTTGGAAGTTTTTAATATAAATGGACCTGCACTTGACTCCTTGTGCCCACACAGAGTGGGTCAACTTTCTCAAAATACTCTTTCAAAATACATCACTTCCTCTCAAAAAATCAAAACAATAACTTTTTTAAGTAATTTGGAAATTTAAGCAAGAAATCAATAAGAACCTAACATAACTAGTAAATTTTCAAGGTATCTAATCAAATCAAAGTTCATTGTTCTACATCTTCTCATCAAATCTATTTCAAAACCTTCTATGATGTTTATTTGAGGTTAAAATCTCGTCTAATCAAGCAAAATGTAATCTTTGAGCTCTCCTTGGGAAGATTTCATTCTTAAATTATTTTTTTGTGTGCATAAGGGATACAATAAGGTTGGTGGCTAACAAAAGTGACCCCTCAATATAACAAAATGTTATATATGGATTTGTGGACCCGATGCTTAGAAATATGATGCGCAAATCATGGGCCTAGATTTCCTTGAAAATGGGCCAATATTTAAACTTAAGCCTTTAAATGGGCTTGGGCCTTGAACCATTAAACTTATGCCTTAACTTGGGATTGGTCAAAGTTGGGCTTGACTATGAAATTGACTTCCATGGGTTAGACCTTAATTTTGACTCTCATGGGTTGGACCTTAACTTTGACTCTCATGGATTGGACCTTGATTAGGGGTTTGACTTCCATGAGGAGCCTTAGTTATAAAATGGGATAAGCATGAATACAAGAGAAGGCTAAGTAAATATGGGCTTATAAAGCATGGGCTAATAAGGAAACCAAGGCAAAGAAAGTGGGTTGACCAAGAGTGAAGTGGCGTGAGAAAAGAGCAAGGTGGACGTGATTTTTGAGCTTTGAAAGAGTCCAAGTGTAGCCAAAAGATCAAGGAGTCCTAGAACTTTAATGTTTTATTTTATTTTCCCTTTTATTAAGAGTTTTGTTAGGTTTAAACTCCTTTTTGTGGGATTATTTTTCTAATCAGTTTTTAAGTAGTTTAAGCTGTTATGATTGCTAGCTAGGGTTAGGGGTGTTCTTTGCTGATGTTTGCACATGTTTTGTGCTTAGCTAATTAGGGTTTTTATGTAACAAACTTAGCATAGACTCTCTTTAAATAGGGAAGCCAAATACTTAATAATCAATTGAATATTTTTGAAAAAACGAGTTTTTTTTTGCTGTGAATTCAAACACAAGAGTGTGAGAGCTGGGAGTGTCCTTGTTAATTCATTGGTGGCACAATGGATGGTGTACTTGGAGGCCTTGAGAACTCTAGATGGTGGAATTTGTATCCTAGAGTTATTGAGGAAGCCCAAAGGTATTCATAGACTTGGTGAATTTTGTAGAGTAAAGGAACCTTTGATCTATCTTGGTTAATAATTATTTCGGTTTTTGTTGCATGAGAATTCGTTGCTGATTTGTTCTAAACATCACGCATGTTTAAACCTATGGTATAAAGTTATATTTTTCTTGAAAAACTTGTCATTTGACTTAAAATATTCATGGGCTTAAACCTAGAGTATGTTAGCATGATTCAAAAATTGATAAGTTTGTTCCAAGTCTAATGCATAAGGCTTAGCTAAGTTATTATTGAAATTTTTCTGGAAAGTTTTGCCTTATTTATCTTGAAATTTGTGTGGATCACATATGGAATCTTGGGCTTAAATTTTGTTATTAAAGACTTGTGTTTCATCTTCAATTCATTGTCATAAAATTTGGAATTTTCTCTAAGATTTGTTGAGGCTTTGAACTATGCTGGATTCATGCGTCTTGTTTATTGGAAATACTTTGTGGGGGCTTTAGTCATAACCTTGATCTCAACCCTTATACATTGTTTGGGTATTCGTGGGTAAAGAAGGGGAATTCTTGGTTTAATCTCAAAACACAAAGTCTGGCATAATGCACCCATATTGCGCAAGAAACAAGTTATGGACGTAATTGAGTGTGAGATTGTTGGGCTAGATTTGGAGTGTCATTTGATCAAGCCATTGTACACCAACTTAGGGATAGGTCATTTGGGTTGTGTTTGGTGTAGGAAAAGGCAAGTGGAGGCCAAGGGAGGCGCGTGGTATTTGTGGGAAGAGATGGGACTTGCGTAGTCTAGATGCAATTCGTTGAATGTAGTGTTTGTATTTGGGGTTTCATTTGTTGATCCGAAAATAACCCATTAGTCAAGATACCCACCAAGGACATCCAGCTAACACAAAATTCATCCCTCAATACAGTAAAAGATATCACGATTTTAGTTGATAAAGATTGAGAGGAATTTTATGGAGAGGAATTTCAAATGGCTTACACCTACCTTCAATATCATATAACGCAAGGATGTACTAGTTGAAGTGCCAAGGTTGTGCTTCCATGAATGCCTCCTTATCCCTCCATTGGTGGAATTGAAAAAGAAACATGTTTTTCTCTATGTAATTTACCTCCATGCCATGCTTTGGATTCCATAGTTTGCTTATCATTGTTGCTAGGGCATTTGAGTTAACGTGCTTCGGGGACCAAACCCTTCCCATAACGCTCAACTCCAGTCGTGTCCGACCTTTCTCATCATCTTCACGCGCCCACTCCACATCGTCCTCTTTATCAATACCCTCATTCCCAAGTATGCCTCGCTGTTAGTATGATGCGATTCCATATTCCTCGCGAAGCATAATTATCAACCCCCGCAAAACAAACCCTTCCTCTACAACCCCAACTACCAGAATACAAAAAACCCGTTAGTGAAAATTTATGGGAGAAAGAAAACCTAGGAAAGGTATGTGATGACCCTCCCAAAAACCTAGCTTTGGCTAGATTACACCCTCCCAAGTGTTTGCCCTAGAGAAACCCTAAACACGACACCGGGAAATATTCTCTTTTATATATGTAGAGAGAATACCTAAATATGCTTAATTATAATTAAATATCAATTAAAAAAATTTCAATTTTATAAAAAACTGTCGTGAAGGTCATGTACAAAACCACCCCAACCTCTTAAACCAACATTCCCCTTTTTGATTTTGTTTAATCTTTGTTTTTTTTTAGCTAAGAAGGGACTGCTATAAATCTTAGATCTTGTTGTGCAACGAGTTACTTCCATCTCTTTCTCGCTTTCTACTCCGCTCCGTATCTTCGCCAACAAGCCGCAATGGGGGACAGCCAGTACTCATTTTCTCTGACCACTTTCAGGTGCTATCCTCTCTGTCAATTGATCCATGCCCTCTAATTAAAACAACGCTAGTTATGAACTGAGGTTTTGGGTTTTTCAATTGAATGTTTGGATTCTGAGTTGGTGCACATGTGAAACAGTCCGTCTGGTAAGCTGGTGCAGATCGAGCACGCTTTGACTGCTGTTGGTTCTGGCCAGACTTCTCTTGGGATCAAAGGTATTTTAAACTTACTTCTGTGAATTTGGGGGTTGGAGGTGAAGGGTAAGCCAAACATGGGTGATAGTTTTTGCGTGAATTTAGCAAAGGTTACCATGATAGTCGATCTTAGCGATTATTTTTATTTTTTACGATTTTTTTTGGCAAATTGATCTTAGCAATTTCGTGGGGTAAATTGCTTTAGCTAGGTCATTAGCTTCTGATGATGAAGTTTATATGGTTAGCTGTGACTATGCCTTTGTCCAACACTAGTTTTAATCCTCCTGAAGCTTTGGGATGGGTGACCCTTTTCATATCTTGCGTTACTGTCGACTTTCTTTCTTATCTAGGAAGGTGGGATCATTAATGTACTTGGGAGAGTTTGACGTAAGAAGCGGTTGATTTCTCTGTTGAGCCAGCCAGATTGCCTCCACCCTTTGGAAATTTAGAGTATTTCAATTGGTTACTGTTTCGGCCAAAATTTGTCACCTAGTAACTAATTAAGGCTTAAGGCTAGGACGTTTTCAAAGCTAACTAAGCTACGTGTAGGCTTGGGAATAACAATAAAATATAAAGCGATTAAATGACACAAAGAATTGGTGTTGAGCTGCCGTTTCACTATGTAAAGCTACAACAATTTAGATTAAGATTGAAATATAAATGGAAAATGCCACAATAATATAGTGCGCTTTTAATATATTTTTAGTGTGCTTTTTCTTGATCCTCCTCTTCTTCCTTTGAAGACTTATTTATACTTCTCACTCAACTCACTTAGGATACTTCCCGTTGAAGATACTTCTTGAGCAAATTTCGGGATCCCTTTTTATCCCTTTGATCCGGTTAACTTTTGTAACTTATCCATCCGTTGGCCTCATCCTGGCAACAATCGCAATTTAGCCACACATCCTATCTCAACGGATTACATTTGACCAAGTCTTCCCATTATCTACCGGTTACACATACCTACCCGTTGGCGGTTGCTAGGAGCTATGTCTCAATTGCTACGAATCTCACGGTCCGCTTTTTACGATTAGCTGTTTTCTAGGCGTTTGACGTGTAGCTCAATCTTGTTGTGTCGCTTGCTTTGGCAGATTTTTACCCATAACAGTTCCTACTTTTTTTTCTCGTGACAACATTGACAAGGGTTTGATGAATCTAAGCCGCTTTAGCTCCGTTTTCTGTGGTGCGATGGAGACCCGGGGATGTTTAGTTGTTGGTTTAATTGATCGGTTTTCTCTATTAAAGCGTTTGTATAGACTTTCTGATGGAATGAGCTAGGGCAGGACCTGAGTGTACCAATTAGCGTAGTAGTGTACCAAGTTCGTTCTTAAAGTCTTTAGAATTAATTATCTGCATTCTTATAAGCATTTAGTCTTTTTGCTCATTTTGTTCAAGGTGATTGTTCAAGGGATTGGAATGTAACACATTTTCATATTTAGATTGTTAGAAATTTCTTGTCACCACCTAGAGGTGTGGTTGTGAGTATATGAGAATCCTTCAAAATAGTGGTTATTTGGTAATGGAGGTACAATGTTCTCGTGAACAAGTCTTTGATTGTGGAGGTTGTTGGGACTATGCTATAAAGATAGTTTCTCCCGATAATTCCTCATATCTCATTTTGTCATTTCTAATGATTTTGAATTTTTTTTTTTGAAAATCTAGCAACAATCTAGTGCTACCTAGCTTAAAGGTATATTTAAAAGTTTCAAGTTTAGTGACTATAGCTAAATAATGTGGCTTTGGGATGGAATCTTCCATTTTTGTAGGTTTTAAAAGAAGGAATATATTCTTGCAAGATGCTGTACTTAATGTCGTAAGGAGGAAGAGTTGATTGATTTTCCTCTTTTTTGTCATTTGGCACTGTTTATTTGACTTGTCAAGGATGATTTAGGTGCAACCTTATTTTACCAAAGATTTTATGACCTTAAAATAAGGATGATAAAGACTTTACTGCTGAATTGTGGAGAATGTTTTTAATATTTTTGTGGTCATTTTTGGTGGTGCATCAGTAAAGAAACCTGCATTTTTTTCTTTTATTCTTTTATTGTTTGAAGGGCTGAAGTTACAGCTATTGAGGTATTCATAAGGCATAGTTAAAAATGTCAAGAGGTTGTGACAAACTTGACTCAAGTGATGGTGAATCAGGTATTTATATGATATCTAGAAGAAGACAAGTGTTAAACAAGTATATTAGTATGGTAATCAAGTGGGTGTTGACCTCTCTATATTATCTTATTGAGGATTTGAAAGCTGGATGGGATTATATGTGAATAACTCAAAAAGTAAAGGTAAAGAAAGTGCATTGAAGTGAATGAATCAACGGAATTTTGTTGGTCCATGTGGCATCCTTGTTGAGGTTTGGACTTTGGAGATGTCTTGTGAAGGTTGGTATAGACTGGTTAAAATAGTTGTCTTACAAGATTTGGAGGACCAAAAGGAAATTGCAAGTTTGGAGAATTAGTACCTTGGTTCCAATTTGTTAAAGCAAAGTAGATGGTCAACCAAACTATTAGGGGATAAGTCTTCTAAGTAATACCATAAAATTGTGGGAGATTGTCATATTGCAAAAAATGAGGTAATAAAATATAAAAAGGCTCAAGGTGAACCTTGGCGATATCATTTCTCAAGGGCTCCTTGGTGCGTCTTTTTAAGGGAGTCTCAGTTGAGAAAAGGTACAACATACGAGATGTGTTTTTATTTTGTGCCTTGGTGCGCCTCATCCAAATCACTGCAGCTGGGCGGAAAAAGGGGATTGATGCATGTTGTCCTGCCTCTCAGATGCATCTTTTATACACTAGTGGTGATGCAGAACCATTTTGAAGAACACACCAGATGATTTACTTAGAATATAATGCTGTATTTTATGTCTAGGAAGAAAGTCCTGTAAATGATTTTCATTAACCTAGAGACTTGGTATATGGAGCTGGGAGACATGCTTTTGTGAGTAATTTTTATAAAGAAGCGTATAATGTGTCAAGTTATTGATTAAATAAAAGATATGAAAACAGTTGTGAAAACCAAGATAAACCTTTGATTTTTTGCCTTCAAATTTTGTTCTTGCATTGGGCTTGGGGTCAATCTTTTAGCTTTGGTTTAGTTGTAAGAACGCATATCAAGGCCTGAGAATTCAGCACAGGGTATTTCTCCATTGGTATAATGGCTGCATGTTGTAGGCTAATCATGCTTTGGTTTCTTTCTTTCATGTCTTCTTACTTATAAGTAGAAATTTCATTTTTGTTTTCAGTATGTGTTTGAGAATACATTTCTTCTATTTGAATTTTGAAGTATACTTGACTGAAGGATATATCGTCTTCTCTGGTGTTGTGATTGCAGCTGCTAATGGTGTTGTTATTGCTACTGAGAAGAAACTCCCTTCAATTCTGGTGGATGAAGCATCAGTAAGTGATAGTAAACGTGTAAATTTTTGGTTTTGACCTTACGTTTATTTATAGAACAAGTAAATCTTTAATGTTTGTTTCAACATTTAAGTTATTAAGATGATCTGTAAGGTACAACCCCTTATAAATTTGATTTTGTGAGACGGATGCCCTATGAATGCTTGTCATATTCTGTTTGGTAGACCTGGGCAACATGATAACTTTATGAAATATGATGGAAGGTCAAATATTTATGTGGTTAAACAAGGGGATAAAACTACTGCTTTAAAACCATTTCCTACACCTAACGGTCCCTACATAAACATTGTTCTTGAATGAAAAAGAAATTTTACTTGAATTAGAACAAGGGTGGGGGTATAATACGAAAGATTTGGATGATAGTGTTGAGCAAGTTGATTCTAAACTACTTTTTGTTTTGAACCAATTTCTTACTGAATTTAGTACTGTATTTCCTAATGATCTACCACTACCTCCAATATTTGATGACGAGCCATCAAAAGAGCCGGGATATTCCTTAAGTTTTGTGTTGTGTTAGAGCTTGAAAAGTAAGTGTTGGAGGAAAAGTTTGATAATATTATTGATTCCACACCAAACTGGCAGTTTGTTCTTTTATGATGGGTAACAATTCATCTTTTGGTGTCCTTGGTAATGAAGAGGCAAAGATTGAATATCAAATACTTCGGGTAGTTAGCATGCAATTTAACATTTTCTAAGAGGCAACAAGAAAGATCACCATCGCTACATTTAAAATCACGTATTCTAGATGAATTCATGATGTGGTTATATCTCATCTTATGTTTGATGCACAACAACATTAAGGGTTAAGGGAAAAAGAGTATGGGTATTTAAGTTAATATTATTGGTTTGAAAAATTTGGATGATCTCTTGGCTATTATCGAGGGCAAGTTTCTTTTAAGAGGGAAGGAATGATGCTGATGCATGCATGAAATTAAAGTATATTTTACTTGATTATCAAATAACAAAAGGTGGCAAATTTGGCTTACTTGGGTGTATTTTAGGATTTTTCCTATTTTGCTAATCCTACTTGAATTAGGATTTGGTGAATTGTTGCGAATCCCGCTTAGTTTAGGATTTGTTCCAAGACCTATTTGGATTAGGATTTGTGGAGTTTACTAATCTTACTTGGATTAAGATTTGTGGGGTTTTACTAAAACTGATTTGGAATAGGTTTTGAGAGTTTTTCACTTTTCCTAGTTGAATGAGAAGACTTTGCTTGTACTAATCCTAATTGTGTTAGGCTTGGCTTTCCTAGTTGTAGTAGGTTTTGCTTACACGATTTTACTATTCCTCTTGGAATAGGTTTTACATGGTTTGATCCTTTAGACTTTCAAATCAGTTTTTCTTGTAATATTGTCGGTGGAGTTTTCTTTCGGCATATTAAAGTGATTTGATCCTTTAGACTTGTTCTTGGTGGAATGATTTAAAGATCAATCTACAGTTCTATCTTCTGCACCTATATTTGATTCATCAAGATCAAATATATCATCTTGGTGCAACAGGTGTTGGTTCATGATTAAGAATTTTGATGTTTTGGCTTAGTGAAGCGTGACTTTCATTTTTGAAGATTGGTGATTAAATTCTTTAAACTTTCAGAGACTTAGCTATTCGATCCTTTGTCTTTGTTTCTTGGTGGTTTGTTCCTTAAGAGTAACATTCAAAATTATAATTCCGCACTTATATCTGGTCTCCATAGATCAAATGCATCAAACTCCTACCAAACACACAGTTAAGGAGTGTACTATTATGAAATGATGGGGTTTTTAAGCTACTATTTAGTGGATCTATCTCTTTCACCCCATAATTGTGTTTGGGTTCGTGTTGATTTTTTAACAGGTTTTTTCATCTACTTCAGGTTCAAAAGATTCAACTTTTGACACCAAACATTGGAGCTGTCTACAGGTTAGCTTCATCTTCTCAAATTTCAGGACTTGTGAGTAATTAGTGCATCTTTGCAAATATTATGTGAAACTTATCTTCTAGTTCATTTATTTAAGGGTAATGTATGATATGTGATTCTGCTTTAATAGATTCATTAATCGTACAATCTTAGGAGTATTCTGACAATATGTGGTCACATTAATGGATTGTAGGGAAGTTTGTATATACCATGTCATAACCCTACTGAATTGGGTTTAACCAAGTGATTAATCATGTGTTTGAATTCAATTATCTGAAAGATTTGTTCTGTGATGGTATTTTGTCATACATTCTATCATGCTGGTGTTTAAAATGGGGGCATCCTTTTACTTCAACCCTCCAATGCTTGGTTTAGATCCACATCTTCATCTTTGTGATTGTTTCTTTTCATTATCATATTTAGTGGCATGGGTCCCGACTCTCGTGTTTTAGTCCGTAAAAGCAGGAAGCAGGCAGAACAGTATTTTAAGTTATACAAGGTACCTTTTTAATTTTATTTTGCTGTTCTCTGTTGGCTGTGGAGTGTCAGTTTCTTGGTCTTGTAATCATTATAGGCATGCCTTTATTTATGATGTTCTTATTGTTTTTTTTTTATGCTAATACTTTCTCTTCTTGAGTTTTACCTGCTTTTTTTTTTGTATTATAAAGGGGTTCCTCAACATCTTTATTTAGAAATTCCTCCACTTTTGTTCATGCTCAGGACTTTTTTTCTTTCTCATTTTTTAATTGTTAATTGAGTTTCCTCTTTCTTTTCCTGGAAAATTTATTGTTTTTGGAAAGAAGAATGCTTTTTAAAGTGATTCATATGCTATAACATTCATATTTGTTAAAACATTGTTTTGAACGTGCTCAATTATTTTGCATAAGAAAACTTGTATGCTCAATGCTCCCTTTCTATTCTCTTTTCCCTTATTTGAAACATCAAGGAGTCATTGGTTTGCTGTCTTCAGTCAATTTTATTCCCAATCCTTCCTATATAGTTCTCGTGCATGTTTTATGGCACTAACTATTTGCCAACTGTATGTTAGGAACCGATTCCTGTCAGCCAACTTGTTAGGGAAACTGCTGCAGTCATGCAAGAATTCACACAATCAGGGTAAGATTAAGGGTATTTTGTCATTTGTGTAAATCATCATCAGAGTGTGTGTTTTCATAAAGAGTTGGAGTTTGAAGATTCCAAGTTGGAATAATAACAGTTATGATAATTAGATGTTATTTCTGTTGTCATTTTTTATTATTTATGTGTATGATTGTTATAACTTATTATTACCACTTTTTTTTTTTTTTTTTATCATGATCATTGTAACTTTTCACATTTCATATTTGCAATACTTAAAAATGAAACAGTACTAATGTGGAAGACTTTGATCACTCCAAATTACCCATCTATCCATAACTATTCCACTCCCACCCATTTTGTGAAGGGCATTTTTGTATTTAAGATAGTAAAACTTTGGAATGTAGAAGTGTTGCAGTTTTCTTTGAAAATATCTCTAGTAAGTGATTTTGAGGAAGCGGAGAAGTAGTATATGTACTGTAGAAAACGTCTCTGTTGGTGATTTTATGAGACAGTGATATATTAGTCACATTTGTTTCTGGTCTGGTCAATTTTTGATTGTCGTCCAAGATGTTTCATGTGATTTTGTTTATGGGCAGGTTTGGGTTGGTAATTAGTATATGTAATTGGGTATGGATCAATTTTTATAGGTATGAATATCAAAAAGGGGCAACACATTATGATGTGTTTTAAATTGCCGAAAAGCTTCTTGCTTCTAATCTTTTAATAAGAATATAAAATGTTTAGGACCAGCTTTTTCCAGCTGGTTACTAGTGTATAACTATGTAGTGATCCATATTTCATGTCTTATTCCTGTTTGCTGTCTGTTGGAATGAGTGGCACAATGCATTTTGGTGTTATGTGCAAGTTTTATATCCCTATTATAATTTGTTGAAGATTGCATCTAGCTGTTTCTTTTATTTTTAAGTCCCTATACCTTTTCTTTTCTATCACATTTCTTTTCTTTTTCCTTTTTTTTAAATTATGTATGCAGTGGTGTGAGACCTTTTGGAGTATCTCTTCTGATTGCTGGATTTGATGAAAATGGTCCACAACTGTACCAGGTATCTAATTAGCGAACTTTGATAATGGCTATACTCCACTCTTGATTTTCTATGCATCTTATGTGAAGTGCGAGAATAGGTAAGAGTTGTGATATTAGTTTGATTTTGGTTTGTGCATGGATATATTGAAAATGGAGTTCCTTTTATTGTGAAGATGTATATTTGAGGGATTCCTAGGAGTTTTTGATTGTGTGTTTATTAGTAGGGTCAAGGTCTAAAAATGTAAGACTCCATGAAACTTACCAGTTCAAAAATATTAGGCGCAAATCCCCTGTCTATAGGTTGATGCACCAAATCCCCTACCAGGGAATGAAAATTGATGTTCTTGCTGAAGTTCTCGTCTTTTAACTGTGGAAGATCATAAACAATCGAATTTAAACCTAGAATAGACAACATTTTAACATGGAAGGGAAACACAACACATTTAGGGTTTGTCCTTCTGTAATACATTTTTATCTATATTTTGATCTTTTTTCTCTGAAGTGAACTTGCTTTTGACTGAAAATATTAAAGAAAATGTAAGTTTGCTTCTAGGCGTAAGAATTATTTGCAATTATGTACTTCCTCTGTTTAGAAATAGCAATTGTATAATTCCTTCATTTAAAATTAGTTGCATTTTTTTTCTTAGAATGGTAATGTAGTAGTTGTGCCTACCGTCTTACTTTTCTGTAATTACCCCTGTCCCCTTCCATCTCTCTCTCTCTCTCTCTCCTCCTCACTCTGTGCCAGTCCCACGACCAAGGCTTCTAGATCTACCCCTACTATGGCTGGACCCCCAACATCTATCCCACAGCTTCACCCTTACCTTAATAAACCCCAGCATCCTGCACCCTCATAATTATGGATAGCAATGGGTCAGATTTGAATCGGGTTTGATTAGACCCGTGCCCATACCCATACCCATACCCATACCCATTTTTTTCAAATTAGACTAATATCTGCCCTAGACCAATTGAGTCTTACCAAACCCACTAGATCTGATGGGTCTCGGGTTCAAAATGGGTCCTTAACATGTTTTTATTTGTATGTGCTTATTATTCACATGTTTTATAATTGGATGTATTTTCGCATTTGAGACCTTAGAATTATTTACCGATTAAGTGTAAGGAACATAAATAGCATTATTATGTCAAATAAGATAAATTAATCAACCATTTCTTAAGCGCACAATTTGCGTTGTTGAAATACTTGGAAAACAATGTTTAGTTCAGTGAGTGGAAAACAATTAAGCACTAGAGTTAAAATCCAACAATGAATCAAAAGTCCTAGACTTAACAGTCCTTTGTTATAATGTTTTAAGATCAAGTATATCGCTATTCGCTAGTTTTAAAATCGCATAGAAGCTAGTGATCTCAACCCCATTTGAATATGTTTGTTGTGCGTGGCGACGAGAAGCTAGTAATCACAAAGCACGAATTATCACCAAACAGGAAAGTGTACATCAAAATTATATGAATATGTTACCTGGCAAGTGGTGACGAGAAAAAGTTGGAGGCTTGCAGTAAATTGAGAGTGAAAAATGGAGGATGAAAAGGAGAAGAGTAGAAGAGGAAGATGGCGGGGCAATGTGAATGAAACTTTAGTTTTAGTTTTAAATGGAGATTATGTTGTGCAGGTCTATGGGTCAAATTTGAGTCTAAATTTTTGGACTCAGACCCATATCCGACCCAGATCTAATGGGTCTAAAAAGTAGACCCGGACCCTACTGGTCTAACCGAGTCTGGATCGAGTCTTAGACCCGTTGCCACCCCTACTCATAATCACTATTTGTCCTACCCACCTAGCCCAGCAAGCTCCATAATCGTCACTAGGGAACCCTTGTCTTCTCTTTGTTCTCAATGACTCAAATTCCTCGTGGAAACTGCTTTAAGCTTCTCTAGTATTGTCTCCAAAAGTCCAAAGTAAGTAAACCTCGGGTGGGAAAATTCAATCTGTTACCTCTCCAATTTGGTGGTTTAGTTCTCTCTCTTGCTGACGGTGGGGTTGGAGATGTGGACTGATGGTGGTGGACTAGGTGACGGTTTAGGAGTTGTAGGTGGGCTTGTGGTGCTAATTTTTTTGGTTGGTGGTTATTGTTGGTATTTTAAAAATTTCCTTTTTGTCAGTCTTGTATCAACAAAGGCTTGAGCACACTTGTTTGATTAAATTTAAATCCTTACCTTCCCTATGTTGACTAAGCTCAAATTTTAGATAATGTTTGTTATGGTCTAGATATTCTTCTGTAGATTTTGAAAGTATTTGTTGTATATTCAGGTGGATCCCTCTGGCTCATATTTCTCATGGAAAGCTTCAGCGATGGGAAAGAATGTTTCCAATGCAAAGACTTTTCTTGAAAAGAGGTAATGATACTAGTTCTGTAGTCAAAACCATTTTGTGGTTTGTTCTGAAATTCTTCATCATGTCAATTGTTAAGACTATTTTACACATTTAACTTAATAAGCGATGAGATATTATCTGGTTGCAGTTAAAAGTGGCGGATTAGAATTTTCTTCAGCTTGCACATTTGTCTGGCATGTCAGTTTTCAGTTATTATGTTTTGTCTACCAAATACACAAGCTCACATACATTCCAAACTTTTAGAAGCTATGGTACTTAAGAGTACTGCAAAATCCAACTTGGAGAACATGTCCAGGGGCTGGATTCTGTTGTTTGTGGATAACGTTCTATTACTGGGCGTAGTTGAAGTGTTTAGGCATCTGTACTAATGATGGCTGTTGAACATCCAACATGGATACTTATGATCTTAGTTTGATGAAGATAAATTTTAACATGATATTCAAGTAATATGTGGGAAAGTTATTATGAAGTGAATGTACTACTTCCTCTGTGACTAGATTATTTAGTGTTTAGTTTGGCAACAAGATTAATTTAGTGTTTGCATTTATAATAAGAGCTAAGAATTGTGGCTAGATTATTTAGCATTTTTGCGTGGCAACAAGATTTACTTTCAGTTTTGATTTATGGTGGGCCTACTCTAGAATTTGGATGGAAACAATTTGAGAAATTACAACTTCATTATTTCGTAGATTCGGTCAACCCAATATAAATTGGCTTATTTATTCTTTGGTAGCATGTGTTTTGTGGGCTTAGTTAAAACCAACATAAGATTTTCCAGTATAAATAAAATCAGAAAAATTTACAGTTGTGACGGCAATAAGTGATTGTACTATGCCGTTAAAGGTTGATTATTTTGCAGTTATAAAAAGAAATTGAAGTTGGATATGGCAGGAGAAACTTGTTATAGTCGAAAGCTTATATATTGTCTATGTTCTACGTTAAGTTTCCTTTGTTCAATATGCCAAATTGTGGCTGAATGTGGATCATGCTCTTCAGATTGAATTGATTTTTTACTAATCCTAGCTGTGTGACTCACTGTGGTAACGTCACTGCGACAATTTCTTGTAGGATCTTGAAGCTTTTGTTAGCGCAATATGAATTATGTAGGTTTTATTAATGAGTTCCAACTTACCTTGTTCAGTTATTACTAAATTTTTAAATGAAAATCCTCTTGCTCAATTATTTAATGCCCCATTTTATTTTTTTATTTTTGTATAGAGGATGCCCTTTTGTTGCTTAAGATGCTTTATTACCTCGTTTATGTAATTATTTTATTAAAAATATTCAAGTAATTTTTCATAAATAACCTTTTTGAAATTATTTTAACAAACCACTTGAAAAAAATTCCTGCTAGGCAATCGTAACTCAATATTTGAAGCAAGTACATGGTATTTCTGTCTAATAAAAGGCATACTTTGACAATTCTTCCTCTTGTGGATGTACTTTTGCAATGGGTAACCTATTTTGGCAATTTCTGTTCAATTTATTAGCTTTTTGAAAGCAATTATGTACCAAAAGTTGTATTTTTCTTGCATACCAATTCATAATTAGTCTGGCGTTTTGTGGCAAAATGACCCAACTAGAATCGAAATTTCTTTTTTTGGTTTAAAACTTGTGTTGGCATGACTGTCTTCACTATGTAAAAGATGTACTTAGCAAGTCTGTTTGTGTTGATTAGTAGGAAGGTCACTCTAAGAAGTATGGAAAAAAAGAAAGCCTGACCCTTTCTAATTGAGCTGGTGTGCCAGGGAAGTCTTTTGGTGATCCTTTCTATTGTCTACTTTAGATGCGCAGACTTTCACTTACACACATACATTCTCTCATCCCCATTTTTTTATTTCAGTTGTGGCAGTTTAAAAAATAAAGCTTAGCTGTTAAAATGCTATTAATAAAGACTTTCATATTGGATGCAGATATACTGATGATATGGAACTTGATGATGCCGTCCATACAGCTATATTGACGCTTAAGGAAGGGTGAGAATTTGTTGAGACCTTGCACCTCTCTCCTGTTGTCTGTGTGTTTTTAAGTATTTACGTTTGTCAGCTTTGACACATCATGTGATTGCATTCGACTAATGCTGAAAGCAGATCACCCTTTCACCCCCTCGTCTCTTTTTGATCTTGGCTGAAAAGTAGACAGTAATCCGTAAAAGCTTTGGTATTGGGTCAAGTGTGTACTACTTCAGTTGATCAGGTTTATATATATATATATATATATATATATATAATGTGGGTGTGAAAACTGGAGTTTTGTTATGTAGCCTCCTGCCTTTGCATGTCAGGCATCAGTAGCTAGTTTCTGATAGATCCAGCTTCTCCTTTCTTCTGAATGTACAAAATTATTTTAGACTCATATTTTTTTCTTTTCCTGAAGCAATGAGGTATAGTGGTAACTTTGCTTTGATGGTTCTATCTTCTCCTTGCTTTGGTTGCCTGATGCATAAGCTTTCAGGCCTGTGCTAATGTGTATAACCGATAGCATTGTTTGGTTATTGTTTATGGCAGCTTGTTTACTGGCTTTTTACTTTTATATGAAGTATTTCATTTGAGAACCACACTAGTTTAATTTGGTAATTGACTTTTCAGTTGGCTTTTCATTTGCTTTTCCGCCGCTTTAATTCCCTGTCTGTTTTGCTCAAAAGCTGGTTAATTTGCATATACCAATCCGACTTTCAACAACTAATTCTACCAAACATTTTTGTAATAGCTAATACTATAAGCTACTAAAAAGTTCAAACAAGCCCTATGAACCAACCTTAATCTTAAAAGGTAACTTTAATCCCTTGAGGAACTTTACCTCACCACTACCCTTGAGGAACTTTACCTCACGGACGGCTACTAGTGATGATATGATCGGATCTGGAGTTCACTCTTCCCAAAACAGTGATGAGCAAGCTTTGGGTTTGAGTTAGATTTCTTATGCAGTTATTCCTTGAAGAGTTTTGGTTGAAATAGAAAATTTGGTACGAGTAAAATTCAATTTGAAGAAATTTAGCTCTTGTACAATATCTTTCTTCTCACAATACCATGGCTGGTTTAAGCTATCAAAGAGGTATGTGATGCACAGTTACTTGCACTTAGATGGAGATAGCTTGATGTGTGGGCTTTCAGGTTTCCTGTGCTGCTCTCGTTGCCTCTAGCCTTAAATACAAACGGGTTTGTATAGTACTTGTTTGGTCACTTGCTGTTAGAGGATGTACAGTCAATATGAGTGTATGGCGTTTTATGTTAATCGATGGTGCATTTAAGAATGGTGCCTGATATAAGAGAAGAATGGTCTTGATACGTCGATAGAAGTAAAATTGATTCTGTTCAAGGTTTTCAATAGTTTTTAATGGACAATAGAACACAATAAAACCAATAGATGTATGCCTTTTACTCAATTTAATTAGGCTCATGCAGTCTTATTGAAGTCCTATTAGATTTCATCTTTGCAATAATTTGTTATCTCATCAGTTGAATTGGTGCATTATGCAGTTTTGAAGGCCAAATATCTGGGAAGAATATTGAGATTGGAATTATTGGTGCTGACAGAAAATTCAGGTGTGTTTTCCCTTGTATTTTTCTTGTTTAAGAATTTTCTTGTACTTTGTATATGTTATCTGTGTTGTGGATATTTATTTGTATTACTTTTAACGTCTTTCTCTGGTTGCGTATGTACTTAGACGGCTAGGTATTGTTAAATACCTCAATCAAGTTATGTATGGCACTGTTCCAAACTAATCTTCGTTTCTTATGCTCAAGGTTTAATAATTTTGATATTAAATTTTCGTGATTTTTAAAAAATATTAAGAAAATGTGAAAATATATGATTGCTTGATCCGTGTCCAAATGCATTATTATGTTCCAAATTTTGCCATCTATAAATAGAGAAATTAATGTTAAATCTTTGAACATAGATATTGAAAAAGAGAGGGAAATTATATTCGGTTTGGGTGTTAATTTCCTGAAATATGCAAGGCATTTTCTTTATCTTGATGCATATAGATATATGCTGCATTTTGGATGACTGTGAAGTTCCTATTTCCATAAGGTATCTTAAACAAAGCATATTAGAGTAATTGATTAGATATATACACAAAATAG
Source organism: Dysphania ambrosioides (assembly GCA_026401315.1). NCBI lineage: Eukaryota > Viridiplantae > Streptophyta > Magnoliopsida > Caryophyllales > Amaranthaceae > Dysphania > Dysphania ambrosioides. The sequence continues at coordinate 27,241,276 of CM048658.1, read as the reverse complement.
TGAGGCTGCTTGGTTCACTAGTCAAGCCTAGAGGAGGAAAAGGGTATTCATATTTATGAATTATTTTAGATCTTTTCTGACCAAAAATGGCCATTCCTCGTTCTCTTCCCATTTCTAATGGATGTTTTTGCTCAATTCCCCTCCATATCTATTTTTGGTTTCTTAACTTGACAGCATCCTTAATGTGTATGCCATATCTTCTCCTGCCATTGTCCTTTCGATGGAAGTAATTCCTGAATTCCAATATAATCTAATGGTGATGTCCTTACCCTAGGTAATCGTTGTTGTTTGCATGCACTTTTATTCGGTTACGAATATATTTGTCATTTGTTCTCAAAGTAGATCTCTTTCTGCCTCTAATTCATAAATCTCCCTAGAAGGCTAACATCCCATCCAGTCTAATTTTCATTTCTTTTCATAGGGAGTCATAGTGTTACTGTTTGTGGTTTCCTCTTTTTCCTCGTAACTTTGCCGCCCTCTTGTCTCTTCTTTCTTTATTTGTACTGGAAGTCTTTTGGTAATCAGGGAGGGGGAGCCATTACATCAAGAAATTGGATTTTAGGAAATGCAGAGGTGTTGCATTGTTTACTACTTGGTTCATCGTCCACCGTCCTAGGATGCTCGTCATCTTAGAGCTTCTCTTTCATATTATGATTTGTCTGTGCAATAATATTCTAGTCTTTGTGAACTATACGGAGATAGGGTTATTGGGACATTCACGAAGTGTATCCTATCTGTTGGTTGATAGAAAGTTGCATATGAAATTTTTTATTTTAATTTTTTCGGAAATGCGAACCAGGTTAGTCTCTAACATAAGATCAACCTAACTCTTCTTTGTGTCGCTTTTTTTTTTTTTTTGGCTTGGTTTAGTCTTGCAAACCTGCCACTTTCACTAAGAATTTTATGAAGTGTATTTATGGTTCTCGTGTTACTTTTTTTTCACTTTAACTTAGTTTTGCCTCATATCTCACAAGTATGAGATAATGATCTCAAGTGCTGCTCTTAACTCTTCTGTTTTATACTTGGAGAGTGTCTGACTTCCCTAGGCTAAATTCTGTGTAATTATATGAATACTACTTCTAAAAGTTGTGCTTCTAGGCTTTTTGACGATTGTGTTTACTCAAATTGCAGAGTACTAACTCCTGCTGAAATTGATGACTACTTGGGCGAAGTTGAATAAGCAACGTTTTCAAGTAGATGGAGAAGTATGGATCTTGAATTGACTCGCCATTGTGGTCTGAGTTCTTCTGCTTTTAATGTTTAGCGTAGTTTGATGCTGATTTACAGGTCCATTGTGTAACAGTGAACATTGAGGATGAAAAATGATCTATTCAGCGTTCGCAAACCATCAAGCATTCAGTGCAGTGCTATCATGCAACATTGATTGTAGTTTTTATCGATGATAAGTTGTATAAGAACGTTACCAGGTCCTTGCCACTACTTAGATAGTATTACTTGCGTCGAAGGGGGTCCCTCCCTTGTTTCATATGCGTCTCCACTTTAGAAAAATGGAAAGTCAGAAGGCAAGTGACAAGTTCATGAAGCAGTCTATACAATCTTTGACCTTCAAATTACCGCAATGAATTTTTGAATGACGATTGATGCCAAAGCTAAGAACATGCCCTACCTACCTGGTACGGTAGTACCTACGAAAGCTATGGTATTTTCAAATTATTTTTTGTAGATCGAACCTATCTTTGCCTTGGCTTCCAATAGCGCGCGTGCGACTTACATTTGCCCTGCTCTAATTACAGAGGTGGGAAAATGGGGCTTTTTAATTGCTTTATTGATCTACTCTCCCATCGATGGATAAGCATTGATTTGACAAGGCCTCATTGCTTGCTTTCGTTTTGTCTTACATCTTAATGTGCAAATTGAAAGTTGATTGACTACTCTAAACATTTAATACAATTCTTTTCCTTTTGTTAGTTGAATAGAGTACAAAAAGGGAATTGATGTGAGGAATCTATATCCTAATTTTTGCATAATTATAAAACAGATGATTTGCATGAGGAAAACTTTTTGGATTCAGGAGATGCTTGGGTTTGGGGTAATGCATTAGGAGAGTAATAAAAGTCAAACCAATGAAAATCAAGATTAGTGCAAAATGGTTTGTAAGATACTCCCTCAGTCTTCATATGTTTGCCCCATTAACAAAAGTTTACTTTTTTAACATGTACCAAAAGTGAAAAAGTATTGGGATAAATAATTGGAAAATTACAGCTATCATTAAACTCTTAATTAAAGGTAAAAGTGAAGTGGAAGCTGCCATCACGTGTTCCAAGGGGGATGTTGCTATCACATGTTGTCCAAATTGTGTCACCAGAAGCTGACATGGAGTGCTTTAAAATTTCCCACCAAATTTTGGTGGGAATTTACAAACCAAAATTTCAAACTATTCAAATTGGTGGGTTGGAGCCACAACCAAGGAGGGTTTTTCACGCATAAAAGGCCAAGTACATCAGATTTGGAGAGAGACAAAAAAGCATTCAATAAATGACATTAATAAGGTTCTCACAAAGCATCCATTATACTTCCACATTCTGACTTTTCGGTTCCCTCAGAAATCATCATCGGGAATGGGACCGGAGCTATCTTTTAGAATCCTCGATTCTAATGTTTACGGGCCAGATATGTCAGAATGTGAGTATGAGGCCTCAGACACACGTTCACTTGGTGAAGAGCTATCACTAGGAGGGTTTCTTCAAGGTGACCCCATTATACTGTCCTCAGAAACACAAGACAGACAGCAAGTCAGTGAGCATGAAGATTTCAGCACACAGACAACCCACACAGAAGACCCAAGTACACAGCCAACACAGACCAACACAGACAGAGCAGGTAATATAACAGAGGCAAGCCAAGAGATGAGAGAAAGGGGCAAAAGAACAGATATGAATGATGAGCAAAGGCTGTTATGCATCAACCGACTACTTCATCACAACACAAATCTGAAGCTGCCTCGTGGTTTTATAGATCAATTAGCAAGCCATTTCAATTGTAGTAGATGGACCATTCAGAGACTATGGAAAGAAGTGAAGAAAGGTATAATGTTGAAGCAAAACATAAAATTGTCCAAAAATTACAGAGGTAAAGTAGGGAGAAAGGGCATTCAACTAGCCATAGATGATCTCATGGCTGTACCTTTGAAAAACAGGACAAACATTCGTTCATTGGCTAAGTCATTGCAAGTAAACAAGAGCACAGTGCACAGATTCGTGAAAAAAGGGTTGATTAGGAGACATAGCAATGCAATGAAACCAACACTTACACCCAAAAATAAGTTACAAAGGCTTCAGTGGTGCATGGCACATTTAACCAATGTCAATACTTTGCCTATCTTTGAAGATATGTACAACTATGTACATGTTGATGAGAAATGGTTCTTTATGTCAAAGACAAGCCAAACGTTTTACCTAGCACCTAATGAGATGGAACCGTATAGACACGCTAAGTCAAAGCGTTTCATCACAAAAGTTATGTTTCTAACAGCAGTTGCAAGACAGAGAGGATGGGACATGCATATTTGATGGGAAAATTGGTTGTTGGCCTTTCACACATAATGTACCAGCACAGAGAAGAAGCATTCACAGAGAGGCTGGTACGATAAAAGTCAAACCAATTAAGAACATCACAAAGGAAGTCATAAAAGAGATGGTCATAAACAATGTCATTCCAGCAATCAAGTCCAAATGGCCACTAGATGCAAGCGGAAATATCAAAATCCAACAAGATAATGCCACACCGCATATACTAAATACTGATCTTGATTTCCAACATGCAGCACAATCAGATGGGTTTGAAATGGAATTGGTAGCACAACCACCGAATAGTCCAGACCTAAATGTTCTAGACTTGGGGTTCTTTAGAGCTATTCAGGTTATCCAACATGAGCAAGCACCAAGGACAATCAATGAACTAATTGAAGCTATCAATCATGCATTCCATGTATTTCAACCAAGACTCATCAATCACGTGTTTCTAACTCTACAATGTGTAATGCTGGAAATCATGAAGCAACATGGAGGTAATAACTACAAATTACCACATATAGGCAAGCATAGGTTAGAGAGAGAGGGGTTGCTACCAACATCAGTGTAAGTACCAAGACCATTGATAGAAGAATGCTTAACATCATCAATACATCAATACTTACAACTCAATGGCTTGCATATCATTCAAGAAAATGTTGAAAATGGAAGAAATATAAATAGCAATGCAGCATACTTGGCACATGAAGAAGCAGATGAGTCCACCTCACAAGACATGGAAAGTTTAATGGAAGATTTACACATTACCTAGTAAGTGGACAAAATTACATAATTCATTCTAGTTGTATTAAAAATGTCAATATTTCAAGTGGTTTATGTGTAAGCGATCTTTTGGAAACCAGTTGAAGTACTTAACACTTTTGTAAGCATGAACATGTATTCAACAATGAATGAAATACTTTTGAAAACTATTTGTCCTCTCAGGAATACATTTGTCAACACATACACAACATATGTCCTTTACGACAGCAATGCAACATATCAGTTAGTGGTAAACATGTTGGTGGCATATGACATCAATAGTGACATAAGTTGTATACACACAAACATGAAGTCATAGACAGCTCTCTCATCACAGAGACTCTTTCTCTCAAATTGAGTATTCATTTCAAATGTTCCATGTGTAATTGCTTAGTACTTTGCCGCCTAATATGCCTCATCAACATTTACACAAAAACAGAAATGGATTACTATCGAAATGGCCATATGGAGTACATTTTTTAACCCACTCCATCATCATAGAGGACACCCAACAAACAGTAACAGAGCACCCAACAGAGCACCCAGAGATACCCCCAAAAACAATAACAGCAACAGAGCACCCAAAGACACCTCCAAAAAAGAACAACAGCAACAACAGAACACCTCATCAACAGAACACCCAAAGAACAACAACAAATGAACCCAAAGACATCAAGTCCAATAAAATAATAGAGAACCCAAAGACAAACCACAAGAACAACAATAGATGAACCCAAAGACACTTCCCCAAAAAATCAACAAAGAACCCAAAGACACCCAAAGAGCAAGAGGACACCCAACAGAACACCCGACAGAGTACCCGAAGACAACAACAACAACAGCAGAACACCAACAGACACCCCCCAAAACAACAACACTCAAAGCCACTACCCAAGACAACAACAACAAAACACCAATAGACACCCCCCCAAAGCAACAACACCCAAAGACACCACCCAAGACAACAACAACAACATAAGACCTAACAGAGTCCCCCCAAAAAAACAACACCCAAAGACACCACGACCAGGACACCAACAGTACCCCCCCCCCCCCCCCCCCCCCCAAACAACCACACCAAAAAAACGACCCAAGACAACAACAGCAGCAGAACACCGACAGTAACCCCCTCAAAACAACAACACCCAAACACACCACCCAAGCAAACAACACCCAAAGACACCATCCAAAGATAACAATACCAGGACACCAACAGTAACCCCCCAAAACAACCACACCAAAAAAAACGACCCAAGACAACAATAACAACAGAACACCGACAGTAACCCCCTCAAAACAACAACACCCAAACACGCCACCCAAGCAAACAACACCTGAAGACACCACCCAAAGATAACAACACCAGGACACCAACAGTAACCCTCCAAAACAACCACACCAAAAAAACGAACCAAGACAACAACAACAGCAGAACACCGACAATAACCCCCTCAAAACAACAACACCCAAACACACCACCCAAGCAAACAACAAAAGAACACCGACAGTCACCCACCCAAAAACAATAACACCCAAATACACCCACCAAAACAACATGCATAGCCAGAGTCACAACAAATTAACACAAAAACATGCACAACTGCACGCACTACATAATCACAGTAACATAGTTCAATTTAAAGCTCATCAACACCAGACACACACAAAATAGTCAATAAAAGGAACAGAGGAGTGTAGAATACTTAGCTACGGTTTGACGAAATAGAGGGGCACTAGTAATTTGAGCATGTCATGACTGGGTCCTGGCACATACCCAGGAGGTAGCCATTCTTGCTTTTCCATTTGAAGTCCATCAGTTGAGGCCTCCAAACACCCCCACTCGAGTCTCCTCTCGGCCCTCCTCCTTTGTCGCCGTCGGTATTCAGGGGTGGACCACACCTCTTCTAGTGTGTCAGGGACAACTAGATGTGGTGGTGGCCCAATTTTAGGAGGTGTTTGGTGAATGGGTAGGGGGAGTAAAAGTGGAGGGGTAGGAGCCACAGAAGGAGGAGGAACTCGTGGAGAAGGGGGAGTCTCCGGAACAAATTCAGACCACTCACAGTAAGAGTCGGTCCAATTGGAGTGGGACATGGTGGGTTGCTGAGAAGAAGACCACCAGTACACCGACAAATCGGAGGGCTAGAGAGGTGGTAGTTAAGAGCAACACACACAGCAACCCAGCAATCTCGCAACAAAGATGGTGGGAATTAAACAAACACACACGAAACACACACCAAAATGATCAGCAAGAGACACCGATTATTTTAGTGTAGTTCATTTTTGAAGAGGCGTCAAGGTAAGGAGTAGATCTAGAGTTTCCATTGGGACGAAGGTGAAGAGACAGAGGAGACAGGGAAGACTGAGGGGCAGAGGCACAAAACCCGTAGAGAGCAAATTAGGGTTACTAAATTATGGTTAGTAAGGAGAGGGAGTGGAATAAACAACGCCCAACATCACATTAAGTGGGCTAATAATAGCCCAAAATTATGCCAGAAAAGGAAATGGAGCAATATATTGGGGACAACCCAATATAGTTAATGGGGCAAACATATGGGGACTGAGGGAGTAAATATAATATTGGTAGTGTGATAAAAAGGGAATTAATACGCTCATTTAAAAGGTAATAAATACTCTCCACACCCCTAGGGTAGTTATTACCATTATAATAAGGGTAATAATCAATCTCTCAATTTCTTCTTCTTCTTTAAACCACTATTATAATATCTTATTTTCCACCTCATCCCCTTATTATCACCTCTATTTACCTTTATTTTTTTTATTAATTTGATTTTTATCATCCCTTTAATCCATCTCCTTCAATCCAAGCATAGCCTCAAGGAGAAAGACCTCAACTATTAAGGATTTGAACTCAAACTCTATGCTATAATAGATTAATCACTAAGTACAACCTACCAACAGTGGACCACAAGTTGGTTCCTCTACAAAATTCAATTGTAATAAATAGGAAAGTCGATTCGGGTTCTCGGGTTGGTTTTAGGTTGATCCATCGTAGGTCGGTATTTATTGGATTGAGTTCAAACAAGTCGATTTGATCTTTCAGATCAAGTTAGGTCGGATCGGGTCATATTTGGATTGAGTTAAATCGATTATTTGCTTTCCCGGGTTCAATCTGAGCTCTAATCGAATCATATTTGATTTAGGTCAATCCGGATAAAATCTTGGACTAGTTACAGCGGATTGTTTGTGATTCAAGTAGACTTTAGGTTCAAGTCATTTTCAGATTCGGGCTAATTTGAATCGGTTTCTAGACCGATTATAGAGGGTTGTTTGTGGTTAAATTAGATTTCAGATTTTGGTCATGATCAGTTCGGGTCAATCCAAATCGTTTCTTAAATGGGTTGTTTTGGTTCGGGTATATTTTGGCTTGAGTCACTTATGGTAATGAGTCTTCTCTATTTTAGATAATATCCGAGTTGGGATTTATTGGGTTTGAATTGGGTCATTCATGATAATGTGTCATTATCGGTTTATGATTCAATTTTTTTACTGTTTTGTTGTATCTATCTTGCGCTGGCTCATTTAATAAATTATTTTATACGGTTAGTTCATAATGTGTAGTATCATCATTTATAATTCTTGTAGATATGATCATCGGAAATACATGAATAGTATAGTATCATCATTTGTAATGTGCAATGTTCCAAGGAAGTTGGTTATTGAGTTTAAACGAAGTGCAATGCTTCAACTTACCATGGAAAAAGATGCAGTTTTATGAAATGTTAACATTATTTCATAATAGAATTGTAGTACACTATTTAAAACTATAATTAATTTTTTAAGTAAATTAAAAGAAGAAAATTTGATAAATAATAGGTGACTTATGTCCAATGACATACATAGAATATATCATTAAGTTATCAAACATTGACATACGGTATAATACCTCGTATTTTAAGAGTATCAAGAAAAGTATTTTTAGCATATTTATTTAATTAAATACATATTTATTAAATATATTTTGATAATTTAAGTGGTAATATATAAAATTAAATAATGTAAGTGATTTAAGAAGTAAATTATATTTAATTTTAAGAATTTAATATATTTAAAGTATTTAATTTAATAAAAAAAATTAAAATTGCTTACTTTATCTGTTAAAAACATCTAAAAATTATTTAAATAATTTTAATAATTATGTAATAATTTAAAAATATATTTTAAATTAAATTACTGATTTTAATCTATGTTGGTAGAATTTTTGAAGGATATTCCTTTTGGAAATCTATTTTTGACTTTTTTTTTAAAGATAATTAATTTAATTAATTAATTTCTTTTATATGATCATCAACTAACCTTTCGTGACCCAAGTCAAAATCTTTGGTATGATCAAAGTAAACCCTAATTATCCTATAACTTTATTTGACTTAGTTTCCTCAAACAATTAAAATTTATGTACTTATTTTTCTATAAATACTATATAAACCTTAATTATTCTTTGTTTTACTCACAAAACTCAAAAAGCTCATTCATCTTCTCTAAAAAGCCACAAAAATTCTATTAAACATATTTTCTTATATAATTTATAATTTTTATGTTTAAAGTTAGAATTTTTAAAATTAGTTTTGTATTTATATTAGAATTCTTATTTAGGAAGCATATCTTCTCTTGTTTAAGATACATTTATATAAATTGGTACCTTAAAAAAAGCATATTTTAAGATAATTTTAAAAATCAGTGTTTTAAAAAAAATAGATAAATTATAGATTCTTTTGTGTAGAAATTTTTTTTCTTAATGAATGATCATTTAAATTATGTTTTTAAAATTTTCAGTGTTCTTATATATTGGAAAAATATGAGATAATATTTTCATGAAATTTAGAGGAGAATTTAATATTTTAATTAATATTTTTTCTAATTTGCTAAAACTTCAATTTAATGTATTAATTTAAAAATAATTAATTTTCATCGTTATAAATTAGTTTCTATATTTTTGGAATGATCCTAGTACTTTATTTGATATTTTGAATGACTTTTGAACCTATTAGAATTTTTTTAATTTATTTATTTGAAATATTTTTGGTATTTTGGAAACCAGACATATTTGAGAATTAATTAAATAAAAATATGATAATGATTTTGAAAATTTATGAAACTTTCTAAAATCTTTTAATACTATTTAGGACTATTATAATGGTACTTGGATATATTTTGAGCAATTCTCATATAATTTACAATAATGTATTGGAGGGAATTGTTAGGAGTTGAACTCACGTTATATTATTATGTTGGATCTGATTTTTATAAGACTATAGATTGTGTAAAATGTACTCTTTCCTCTGATTTTTATAAGACTATGGATTGTGTAAAATTTACTCTTTCCTCAAGTATAAACTATGTAAATGAGTTCTGGCTTGGGGGTATGCACACTTAGATGGATTTCAAAAATAAATATATTAGTTCAATATGTTATCCTCACTTGTTGAGTTTTGATTATTTGGATTTGGTTTATGGCCTAATTTGAATTTATAGCTGTCTTCATTCAATGTTTCGAGAACTTTGGAATGACTTTGGTCAAGTATTATTATGATTGGTTTGTTGTTGAATTGAAATATTTAGAAATTAAATATTTTAATTAAAATGAGTATGTATGAATGTACTTAGTATTATACTGATTCATACCTTTTTTTGGCATTTCTCTATTCATTAAAATGAATAGTTGGACAAGTTTGATGGAGTCAATAAAGGGGACATCTACATCATGGGAATTGTGTGAAGAGAGTTCACTACATAGTAAATTTGCTACATATTTATAGTTGAGTAATGATAATTGCTTTACATTATCATGTGACAGTAATATCCCTGTATATCTCCAAATATTCTCTTAAAATAAATTAGTATTTTCTATGGAGGAATATGGGGGCATTACATATGGACCGTTAAAAAGTTATGTTAATTAACAAGTTTTAATAAAAAAATATATGAACATAAGAATGAAGATCTAAATACAACTCAAGTTACAATTTTGTAACTTAATTAATTCTAATACAAGCAGAGTAGTAAGGGACTCTTAGACTTAATGGAACTTATTGCATTTCATGAATGCAAATTACTCGATTAACTCTCATAAATTCTCTCAAGTTAAGTGTACCTCTCAAATAAAAATCATTCCATTTATGTAAGAGTATGCAAGCTCTGATCCACTAAACACAAATAACTCCACCTCTCAAACACTACTACAATTCCAAGAACATGGGAGTGATAAGCAGTGAGAGAGATCATGTGCAAATAACCTATCCACTGCTCCTCCATGATCATTACCATTATCAGAAAATAAAGCCATATTTTTTAACCAATAAAATAATCACTTAAATAAGTAATAATGCATGTTTCAAAAGAATCCTATGTAGCTAGGTTTATGGAGTGTTTTTATGGAACACAACCAACTTCCATAGAAAAAAATCTTTTCAAAAATCTTTTTAAAACAAAATTATAAAATATTAATAGTGAAAACCCTAATTTTCATTGAATTTTAACTTAATACAACTAATTCCTTAAACTAGATGGAATTCCTAACATAAAGAAACTAATTTGATTTAAAACTTTAACAATGGAAATAAGCTAGACATATTATGCACATGCAAGTTCCATTGAACACTAGTTCCAAACTTATGCTTATGGACTTAGAAAATGAAATATTACATTTTTCTACGTATTTGAATACTTCAAGTTTGCTTCTGCTCTAGAACTTCCTCCAACTCTTCATTCTAGTTCCTGCTTTGGAACTCTAATCTTATATTGTTTCGACTATAGAAGTTCATTCTCCATTTGTTCTTACTTTGGAACTTAATAGCTTCATGATTGGTTAATCTTTGATACCCCTTGAAGAACTCTGTACTATATCTACTTAAACATGTACACTTATTCAAAGGAACTTAATTCACATATTAGTCATTTTCCTTAGTCATCATCAAAACTTTAGAGAACAACAATATTCCCTTGTTTTGCGATTATAGCCCAGGAAAATAAAGATAAAGTAAAGACAAAAACTTATACAGATACTCATAAATAAATGTATATAAACTTTAACAAACAAAAATTTAAAATGATAAAAGAAATTGCTTGAGTTTCTAATCTTACTTTGCCTTCTTTTTCCTCTTTGGCATCAACAAAAAGTTAATTAAAAAGTTTCAATGAAAATTAGTCATTCATATCACTAAGATCAAATTTAATGGTTAAATAATTAGAGAAATAAAGTAAATTAGAGAAAATAACAATCTAGTAAAAGCAAGAAAATAATGAGTTGTGCTCCCCAAATACTAATTATTATTATTACTATTCTAATAGAAAAATGTATGTAAAACAAAACAAAAATATTAAGGAATAAAAAAAGAAAAGGCTGAAGTTGAGGCTAGGCAAAGATACTTAAAATCTTGGCTATAAAAGGAGTAACTTCAAAGAGTTGGTTTATAAGCTTGGACTGGTCAATGTTCCCAATAGCCTTTGCTCGTGCATTTTGTTGCATGAACTTCAAAAGCTAGTTTGATTTTTTTTTTGTTCTGTCATATAAAATGTTTGTAGCCACATGGACTATAGTCAAATAAGAATGAATTTTCTTTAACATCTTCTATGTTTTCAGGCTGGAAGAGCTTGATGGCTTGAAGTCTGGAGACTTACCCAAGAACAACGAAGGAACTACTAGTGCAATTCCACTAGCAACAATCGATGATTTCCTTTTCTTTGTGTTCTTTATTAGGGGAACATCTTGAGTATTTTGTTCCATTCCCACCATGTGATCATCAACCTACACTTCTTCCTCTTCAAGGTCCATAAAGGCTACTTATTCCTTATTCTTTCCACTTATCAACCTTGTAATCTTCCTTTATCCTTTAGCTAGGATAAGAACCACTTTCCTCTATACTGTTGGCTTATGTTTTCTTCACTTCCTCTTATTTATTCTCTTCTCCTTATCCAATCCATATTATTTTTCCTTTTCTAACTTCCATGTGTAAAATGTACAACAATATCTCCTAGATAAAGCACTTTGATTTGAGTACTAAAGCACTAGGATTCAAGTGGAACTTAGAGCCTTTAGAATATTATGGTGAGTGGTGCCTTATGTCTAATGACTAACCCTAGAGGAACCATATGTTCCTAATGAACAAGAAGAGTTAGGAAGATTCATAAGGATTCAATAGTAAGAAAACGATATCAAAGCACTATATCTCAAATGTGCCTTACTCCTCTTTTGAGTTCTTGGAAAGATACCTTGTCTCACAATATTAAACAACTTATTAAGGAGGAATAAACCAATTATGATTAATGTTTCTTATCCCCTCCTCTCCACGCAAGGACAATATAACTTTATCCTTTTTGGCATTCCCTTTTTTAAACTACACTATCCATGAAGTAATTGTCATAACCTTTATTAGGAACTTGAAGAAGATCTAAAAGGAATCCTGCATTAAATTCCACTTCCAATGGACCTATTACATTATGTACTTTACCCTTTTTAAAACTAAAGTTATCAGCAAAATTAGTGAGAGCCTTATTAATTCTTCTAAGTGTTTTGGTTATGGTAAACTTAATTTGTTCCTAATGGGTTTTGTTGTCTAGATGTGCGTAGAGCATTATTCTTAGTTTTGGAGTAGGATCTATATGAAGATGTATTATATTAACCATATCTAGCCTACCCATAAGAACTTAGAAGCACTCAATGAAAAGCAGAAGCAATGAATTCTTTTTTATAGAGCTTTTAGGGGAGTTTCATTCTGCCATAGTGACCTATTTCATGCTAGAATGGTGCATTAAACTTTAAGTGAAGCTCAAGTTTCATGGAGTAAGAGAATCCCATTTCATGAGTGTGCTTTATTTGTAAGTATGTGAGAGAGGAATAGATTGATTCAAAACAGTTCAAGTTATGTTTTGCATCAAATTATATCTCAAAGGATTTTTGTTCTTCATAAATCTTTAAAATAATATCAATGTGATCTTTGCTTCACCGAACAAAAAAATTTTCAGTAAAAAGTTTTTCATCTTTAAATTTACTACTTGTTTTACTTCTGTGCAAGCATGTTGAGGTTCTATTTTCAAGGTTTGATAAAGCTTAGTAAGGTACACCAACTTAGGTATTCAGCCATGCTAATGTGTACATTTGACTACCAACTATGTCCTTACTACCTTACTTTGTGCAATGTTGTGGGTGAAGTCTCTCTAAGTCGTGTGTATATAAAGCACTCAACCCCACATTTCACAAGAGCTTTTGACCAATTTTGAGAGATTTTCAAAGAAAACATTTTTAGAGTTAGTAGCCATAAATCTTAAGCTAAGCTTGTTCCAATATTCATCTTATTCTACATGCCCTAGTGTTTATTTGTAACCTTTTGAGGACCTTATTGTATAGAGTTATGTAATAGGCTGAGAGTGAGTTTTTGAATTTAGAGTTAAGTTCAAGAGAGAAAAGTGAGTGACTAAGAGTTCAATCAAAGGGGTTTAGAGAGAAGAGAGAAGGGAACTCAATATTTAGTTTGGAATACGAGGGAAAGAAAAATTCTAATAGAGTGTATTAGGTGTTTCCCATAGTGTGGAGAGTTCAAAATCCTTGAGTAAGGTCGTGGTTTTTGTAACACCCCCAAATGAATAACATAATAATAATTTTAGTAACTTAGGGGTGTTACCGTACATGTCACCACGCTTCGGCTGTGCTAACTAATTACTATATTGCAATGAAATAAAACTTGATTTATTTATTAAAAAGAATTTTGATTATCCAAAGGTACAAAAGTTGAATAAGAAAAATTATGAAAACTCTTAACTAGTATGTGCCCCTTGATGTAATGCTCTCATGCACATTTAATTTTGCAAAGCTACTCACCATAAATGATAAGTAGGGTGAACCAAAAACAAATGGGAAAATCATGTCAGTGTAAAAACACTATGTACATATACATGCTAAAGAAATACTTTGACTTTTTAAATTTCTTTATTTCGAACATGCCTTCTTATAATCAATAAACTTTAAACCTTCCTTTATAATAATCCAATACAAATGGAATTATTAAAGCACTTAATAAAAATAATTTCCTCTTCTTATATCCTCTCATTGATCCTAAGTGTGCACACCCTCCAAGTTAGTTATTCCATAACGGATCTATCCTTGGAGTTTCCTTTTATTTTCCAACAAGTGGACTTTGAAGCATGAACTATTTTTTTATTACAAAGTCAAGTAGTAATGAATAATAATAATAACTCTTCTTTTATAACTCCTTTAAATACAAAGATCTTGCTTTAATTATTAGAGCTCATTGAAAATTATTAAATCTCAAATGTCATTCGACCCTTTGAAACATGATACATATTAAATAAAATAAGGTAAATGTATATCATCCTTTTTTTTAATCGAAATTTCAAATAAATAACCATATATAAACATATATTAAAAAATGGAACCTGGCTAAAATTTCAATTATAATTTATTTAGAAAAATAAATAATAAAAATATCTTAACACAATATAATTCAACAAAACATTCAACTGCACATAAAAAGATTTAACACATATACGTACCTTAAATTCTAGTATTTTCTAGCTACTTCTTACTAAACTTCAAGATGATCTTTCTATCAATTAACATAAACTAATCAACATAATGCAACACAATTATGCATAAAATATTAAAACTTTAATTAAATTTAGAATTAGTTTTAAGAACTAAATAATTTGTAAAATAATTAAAATAGTTAGAGAAAAGGAGAGGCTCAAGATGGCTGGTGGCTGTTGGTGACACCAAGTGGTCAAATAGATGAAGACAATGATTTGAGAGAGAGGGAGAAATTTTGAGAGAAGTAGAAAAGGTTTGATGATTTTTGTGTCAAGAATTATGTGAGATTTAAGAGTCTGATTATAGTAGAAATTATGATGAATTTTAGGATTTAAAAAAATAAAATATAAGTAGGAATTTAAAATGATAATTATCCTCTAAATTTTCATAAAAATCTTTTGTTTTTAAAATAATTTAATTATTAAATAGTTTAACCAATTAAAATCATTTAATTCAAAACAAACCAATTAGAATTAGTTAAAAAAACATAAAATTTTATAATAATAATAATAATAATAATAATAATATTTTTTTGAAATATCAATCATGGAAAAAGGATATGACAAGGTTAGAATTTATTATTAATTTTTTTTAAAATCAATTAGTTTTAAATTAAAACTATCTTTTTAACTAAAAATATCCTTTAAATTAGGATAAAATAAATATAATAAAATTTTAAATTTTTTTTAAATACTAATCATGGTAGCTGGCCATGATTAGATAAGGTCAAAATTTTTTTGGGTAAATTTATATGATTTTTAACATAATCGATTTTAAATTAAAAAATATTTATAAGTATATTAAATTGATTTTTTTCTAAGAATAATATCTTAAAATATTTTAGAATATTTTAGAATAAAAGTGGATAATCAGGATATTTTTTGGGATATTTTGGAAAGCTTTTTGGGAATTTAATGGAATAATTGAGGAATTAAATATTTATTTATGAAATTAAATGATTTTCTTAATAAATTTATAAAATAAATATATAAATGATGGTCCATAATTATAATTGGGGAAAAATACTTTTTAAATTATTTAATTGTACTAAAATGTTTTTAAAATAATTTTATTTAAAATGCTAATATATAATGTAAAATTAATTTTAAATATAACTTATCATATAAACATTTTTAATATACTGTCTAAAATACGGGGTATTACAATTTTTCTCTTGGGTGGGCACTAGAGGTTCCATGTGAATAATCCAGTTGTTCCTTT
The DNA here is from genome assembly GCA_026401315.1 of Dysphania ambrosioides. NCBI lineage: Eukaryota > Viridiplantae > Streptophyta > Magnoliopsida > Caryophyllales > Amaranthaceae > Dysphania > Dysphania ambrosioides. The sequence goes on along the minus strand of CM048658.1, from coordinate 27,225,205 downwards.
TTGTTGTTTTGTTCCGTTTCCTTGTTCCATTTGTTTAAATTTTGCGAAATTAAAATTTTTTACTCATTTTCAATTCACCCCTTCTTATAAGTGTCCATCTAAATAACAATTGGTATTAGAGCATGTTTTCATTAAATTCAAGATGCCTTGAAGAGCAAAGTTCCTGTTGAAAGATGAATGCTTACGAGAAGCTTGAAGAAGGTTACTCTACCCAATGTCCATCCATGTTCAATGGTAAATTCTATACTTACTAGAAAAATAGAATAAAATTTTTTATTAAGGCAGAAAATTACCAAGTATGGCATGTGATTTAATAATAAGAAATTTCCTAAATCCATTTCAAAATTTGATAGAGAAGATTTTGAAAAAATGGAATTAAATTACTTTATTGTGGTTTAGGACCACATGAGCACAAAAGAGTAGTGGGCTGTAAAATTACTAAACAAATTCGGGACTTGTTACAAATTACTCATGAAGGAACAAGTGAAGTAAAGCGTTTTAAAATTGATTTGCTTATGTCTAAGTATGAAAGGTTTGAAATATTTCATTGGGAAACTATTTAAAACATGTTTACTAGATTTATTAACATTACAAATAAATTAGTTTCTCTTGGTAGAAATATTCCCACTGATGAGTAGGTTTGAAATATTTTGAAAAGTCTCTCAAAATATGAGAGATGATGAGCCAAGGTCACAAAATTCAATGTGGAGCAGCATGGTGAGTCACTCATGACTCACAAACTCCATTTGGGAACTCACGACAGTGAAAGTTACAAAAGTCGAGGGCTTGCTCTAAAAGCCCAAGAGGAGTTCGGATCAAAGTCGGATGATGAAGAATAGGTCATGCTTATGAGAAAATTCAGAAAAATAGATACAACTAGGCTAGTGACCGCAAGAATAGAATCTTTGGCGAAAAAACCGATCCTCAAAGAATGATTGGATTGTCACAAATGTGGTAGCTTGGAACAATAATTTCACAAAAAAATGTCTATTGTGGGAATCTGAAAAATGCAAAGGCAAAGTAAAGAAACAAGCAAAGCCTAATAGGAACTCCTATTATAAAATGGATGCAAGAAAAGCAATGATTGTTGCTTGGGGTAATTCTAACTCTAAAGAAGAAGAAGAACAACTAGAAGAGGAATGTGACAACCTATGTTTGATGGAAACTCATGACGAGGTAGCCTCTAACTCTCTTGTGTCCATGTCCAAAAAAGATGTAGTAAGTTTAGTTCACTATTTGGATGAAAACAACAAATCTTCCATGCTTAAGATAAGTCAAAGTGACGAGGCTATACAAGTTTGCAAAGACCACATGACCTATCTCACTAATATTAGAATAAACATTCAAGAACGATTTTTTTGATTTGATGGATAGAAATGTGAAATTAAAAAAAGCTAATGATAGACTTAAGGATGAAAATATAATGCTTAACGTGGAGTGGACATAGACACATAATACAAAACTTTTAAGCTTTAATCTCACCTTAAATATAACTGAAGTTCCATTTGACAATTTTAACAAATAGTTTGAGGCACTTACAACTGATTTACATAATGAGAAAATATCAAATTATTTGCTTCAAACGAAGCTTGAGGTGTATTGTAAGGAGAAAATCAAAAAGTTTGTAGAAGTTCTAAAATGGATTGAAAATACACAAGTTAAGAGAGTAGATGGACTGGGGTTTACATACAATAAGAAGAAGACTAAAACAAACAAATATTTAGACTTGCCTAGTAGCAAAATTTGCACATTTTGTGGTCAAACTGGTCCTCTGTTTGGAGCTTGTGTTAAAAGGAAACACTGTGTTAAAAAAATGTTGAATACGTGAAAAAGTTTAATGTCATTGAAGAAGAAAGGGAACTCACGGGATACTGGGTCCCTATTCCTAACAACTAATCTATTTTGTAGGTGCTAGTGAGGGAGAACTACTTAAACTCTAAGTATTTGTGTGAATTTTTTATTGCTTTCTTTGAATGCTATAGATTACAGGTTTATATACAAGCTTTGTTGCCTAATTTGCTAAAGCTAAATATGTATAATTTGACATTCTTATTTGATTCCCTGATTCTAGCATATTTCCTTGATTTGGTTTACTGATTTTGTATGATTGAATGTTTGACTTTGGAGATCTTAGGAACATGAAGATCCTAGGTTTGACACTCCCCCTCAAGTTGGATAGTGGGATCTCTAATACCCAACTTGCTTAATACTTCATAGAAAGTGCTAGTTGGAGTTGCCTTGGTTAGGATGTCTGCTAGTTGTTCCTCATATCAAATATATGGAAGAAAAATTATCTTTGCTTCAAGTTTTTCTTTGATAAAGTGTCTATCAATCTCCATGTGTTTAGTTAGATTATGCTAGAATGAGTTTTCTGAAATGATAATTGCACCTTTGTTATCACACAATAGTTGACATTCCTTGTTTGGTGGGAAACCGAGCTCTCTTAGGAGTTTCTTTAGTCACAGGACCTCAGTTACTCCTTTAGCTATTCCTCTAAATTCAGCTTCTACACTAGATAGGGCAATAACTTTTTGTTTCTTGCTTTGCCAAGTTACTAGATTACCTCCTAAAAGGGTAAAATACCCAGAAGTAGACCTTCTTATTGTTTTGTCGATCACCTCCCCAATCTGCATCAGTATAAGCTTTCATCACTATATGCCCATTTTTCTTGAAGAGGATCCCTGTATTCACTATTTTCTTCAAGTATCTGATAATTCTAAAGACTGCTTCTATATGACCAGTTTGTGGTCTATGCATAAATTGACTTACTATTTTAATAGCATAAGCAACGTCAGGTCTAGTGTTTGCCAAATAGATCAGCTTCCCTACCAATCTCTGGTATTGGCATTGGCTAACGTGTTCTTTCCCTTCTTTTATCATGAGACCATGATTCACCACCATAGGAGTTTTTACTGGTTTACAGTCAATCATCCCTGTTTCTGTTAGAAGATCCAAAATATATTTGCATTGAGATATGAAAATTCCCATTTTTTAGCGTAGAACTTCTATGCCCAAAAAATATTTCAGTATTCCTAGATCTTTCATTTCAAATTCCTTAAATAAATCTTTTTTCAATCTCGTCATTTCTTATATGCCACTTCCTGTGAGTATCATATCATCAACATATATGATAAGACAAGTTATAAGATCACCCCTTTTTTCAAAAAGAGAGTATGATCAGAATTACTCTAGTAATATCCAAGCCTTTGCATGACCATAGTGAATCTTTCAAACCATGCTCTTGGTGATTATTTTAATCCATATAGAGTCTTTTTTAGTTTGCATACTTCCCCGTTTGAAAATTCTGTGGAAAAACCCAGAGGTATTTCCATGTATACTTCTTCTTAGAGTTCCCCATGGAGAAATGCATTTTTTTACGTCGATTTGATATAGGGGTCATTCCTTGTTAGTTGCTACAAAAAATAACACTCGGATTATATCGATCTTTAAGAACGTCTCTGAATAATCGATGCCATATGTCTGAGTGTATCCTTTTGCAACTAATCTTGCCTTATATTGTTCCACTAATCCATCAGCTTTGTGCTTCACAGTGAACACCCATTTACATCCAACTAACTTCTTCCCCGGTGGTAATATACACTTCTCCTAAGTCTCATTCTTTTTCAAGGCATTGATTTCATCCTCTATAGCCTTTTCCATACTTTATTCCCCAAATCTTTAGTTGTATTTCTCGGGATTTTCTCTGAGTATAATGAAGTATAGTATGCCTTTGCAACTCTGGATAATTTACCCAACTGTACAAGATTGCTTATTGGGTATCTGGATTGCCAAGGTTGGTATTCTGGTTCATATCTTTTCAGGGGTATTCCTCTTGTACTCTAAGGAGGCATTACAATGAAGTATAGTTGGTGGTTCTTCCTCTACCACCAATTCATCCTGAATTGGGGAAGGAGGTTGAGAAGTACTTACCTCAAGATGCTCAAACCGAGAAGGTGATAGAACTGGCACATGTTTGGGTTCTGCTACTATGTTTTGAAGCCGGTTTGGTGACTCCACCTACTTGTTCTTGTGGGACTTGATCAAGTAGATTTGTGCTAGTCAACCAACTTAGTGAGTTATTTGAGCTCTCCCCCTGATTGCTAAGGTGGTAGTAAAACTCTATTTCTATGAAGTCACAATCCATTGTTGTATAAAAATGCCTTTTTTTGGATCATAATGCCTATAACCTTTTTGATTCATACCATACCCAATAAAAACACATTTAATTGCACAAGGGTTAAGTTTGGACCTTTGGTGTTTAGGAATATGAACAAAGAATGTGCATCCAAACACCCGAGGTGGAATAGAGAGTATAGATAGTACAGGGAAAAAGGTGGCTAGTTTATCAAGGGGAGTTTTGTAGTGAAGTGCCTTAGTAGGAAGACAATTTACAAGATAAGTGACAATTGTAATAGCTTTAGGCCAAAAACTCTGTGGGACTCGAGATTCATTCTTAATAGCTCTCGTGATATTAAGTAGAGTCTGATTCCTTCGTTCTGCAACACCATTCTTCTGAGGGGTATAAGGGCATGTTGTTTTATGTATGATATCATATTCATAGCAAAATTTTCTTATCCTTTCATTAACATACACTCCTCCATTATCAGATCTCAGAATTTGTATCCTCTTCCCATATTGGTTATAGACTAAGGTGTGGAATTGGGTAAATTTCTCAAAAACTTTAGATTTATGTTTTAGAAGGTATACCCAAGTTAATCATGTGCAATCATCTATAAATAGCAAAAAATAGGTGAAACCATAATTTCAAGATTTAGGTGCATGACCCCACACGTCTGAATGTATCAAAGAAAAAGGTACATCATTTTTATTGGTGCTAGGTTTATAAGGTTGTTTATGAATTTTTGCGTGAATACTAATGTCGCAAGCAAAATATTTTATTATTTGTCTTGGTGAAAAGATAATCTAAATACCGAGGAGAGGGGTGCCCTAATCGCCAGTGCCATAGCCAAACTTGTTGATCCGTAGTCCCCCGAACAACAATGCTTTGTCTTGGTTAACCACTTCATCAACATAGTAGAGTCCTCCACATTCAATGCCACGCCCAATCGTCTTCCCGTTCCGAATGTCCTGCACCAAGAAGAAATTAGGATAGATAAGTACTTTGCAGTTTATTTAATTGGTCATATGACTAACTAGGAGCAATTTATGAGATAATTGCGGGACATATAAACAGTTATCTAGAGTCAAATCCTTAGTAAATGAGATATTGTCAATCCCATTAACCAAAGACGTATCTCCATTTGCCATATGTATACATGTCTTAGCTGTCTCACTTAATTTCTGAAAATCTGTTGCATCATAAGTCTTTGTATTAGTAGCACCACAATTAAAAAGCCAATTTTATTTTTTATTGTAGGTGAGGGTTCGATTTTATTTTTCGGGTTCTTGCAGTATGTGTTATAAACCACTGAAGTTTGGGCTTGCTTTTGTGGGTCAGCAATAATTTGGGCTTTGGGCTGTGTTTTAACCATATGAGTGTAGTGAGGATTTGGGTTTTTAGTAATGAGAGAGAGATAAATTGGGAACTTAGGGTTCCCCAATACCTCCAGTCACTTCCTTCGTGCCTCTATCTCCTTCTCCCATGGTTTCTTCAATCTTTGTTGCTGCGCCTCCCATGCTAGGTTTGACAGCTCTCTTTCTTGCATTGGGCCACCACTCTGGATAACCCACTAGCTTAAAGCAACCATCCTTTGTGTATCTTGAGCCTCTACAATGGGTACACCGAAGATTCGCCCTCTCAACTTCACGCCGGAATGGTGGCTTCCCTGACCGGTGTTTGCTTCCTCCACTGGTAAGTAAGCCGTTACCTACCCCCGAGTTGCTAGCCTCTGTGGTTGATGAAGCTTTGCCCTTTATGATCATCTTCCTTGCTAGCTCTTGGCGGATGATAGTATATGCCTTCTCGATGGTAGGTAAGGGTTCCTGATTTAATACATCTCGCCTGTCTTTTTCCAGTGATTCATCAATTCCTGAAAGAAACTGGTATAGCCTTGTCCTTTGATTAATCTCATTGTACCTGTTTATGTCAGTTGGGCATTGCATTGTATTTGGTTGCTTTCGGTCTATCTCCTTCCATATTGATGTGATTTTACTATAGAAAACTTCTATAATATCGTTGCCTTGTCTCATTCAGTTAGCCTTGACCATAAGGTCATAGACTTGTAGTGCATCATGTTCACTACAAAATGTGTGTTCAATTACTTGCTATAAATCGTATGCTGTTGGGAAATCAAGAAATTACTTGGCTAGATCAATTTCAATGTTTTTGATGATCCATGTGATCACCAGTGAGTCCCTTTGTGCCCATATTGTGTATTCTGGGTTGGTTTTGTTTGGGGGTAAGGATGTGATGTGTTTGAGCTTACCTCTGTTACTTATTGCTAAGTGCATCAGTTTGCTCCATCAGGTATAGTTATGGTGGTTTAGTTTTTTCGATAGATTTACCGTCGAATTGGTAGGCTCAATGGATGGAGTTTTACTAGAGTTAAACTCTGTTAAGAGCTTCACTAGTCTCTTTATTGTAGCTTGTTGTTTGGCATGGTAGATGTTGGTTGAGCTATCATCATTGTCCATTGTAGGTGAGCTAAATGGTAGATGATGAAGCATTTTATGATATAAAAACCCGGTATTTAGGCTGCCCACTCTGATACCATGCTTAAACTCTAAGTATTTGTGTGAATTTTTAGACTTTTATTGCTTGCTTTGAATGATGTAGAGTACAGGTTTATATACATGCTTTATTGCTTAATTTTCTAAAGCTAAATATGTATAATTTGACATTCTGATTTGATCTCCTGATTCTAGCATATTTCCTTGATTTGATTTACTGATTTTTGTATGATTGAATGTATGACTTTGGAGATCTTAGGATCATGAAGATCCTAGGTTTGACAAGAGCAACTCGTCGTATCTCGACAGCGGGTGTTCCAAGCACATGACAGGAGACAAATCTAAATTTATCTCACTAGTAACCTTTAATGGTGGGACTGTGACATTTAGAGACAATAAGAAGGGTGAAATTGTTGGTGTTGAAAAGGTCAGAAGGTCAAGTTCCTACTTTGTATTTAATGTATTTTTTGTTGAACGTTTGATGCAAAATTTACTAAGCATATCACAATTTTGTGATAATGGCAACTATATAAGTTTTTCTTTTGAAAAATGCATAGTTTTTGAGAATGACACTAGAGAGGTGGTTTTGGAAGGAACTCGAATAGGGAACACATATACTGTGAACCTGATGAGATTCCAAGGATTAATCTAACCTATCTAAGTGTTTTGGAGGAGGATATATTACTTTGGCACATGAGATTTGGAAATGCTAGCCTTTCACTACTTAATAAACTTAGGGCAAAGGAACTAGTTGTAGGCTTGCCCTCAATCAAGTTCCAAATGAACCAAGTTTATGATGTGTGTGCGGGAAAGGAAATCATGTTAGAAACTCCTTTAAGTCTAAAGACATAAGGAGCACATCAAAACCATTGAGACTCATTCATATGTATTTATGTGGTCCAATGCGTGTCCAAAGTAGAAATGGAAAGAATTTTATACTTGTTATTGTTGAAGATTACTCACGTTTCAATTGGGTGATGTTTCTTAGTAGCAAAGATAAAACTTTTGACGAATTTGTTGCATGGGGTAACTAATTTCAAAGGTCTACAAGAAACAAGATTGTTCACAGGCGAACTGACCATGGAACTGAGTTCCAAAACTATATGATAAGGCCAATTGTGAACAAAACTCCATATGATTTTTCGAAAGGAAGAAAACCCAGTATTTCCTAATTTAGAGCATTTGGGTGTAAATTCTTCGTTCATAATAATGTTAAAAGAAACTTGGGTGAATTTGATGAAAGGAGCGATGAAGCTGCATTCATTGGTTATGCCACAAATATTAAATCCTATAGTGTGTATAATTTGAGAATATTGTGTGTCGAAGAGTCTATATGTATTATTTTTTATGAAACTTCCTTGATAACCCTTAGACAAGAACAAGAAGATTTTGAAATCAAAATGGTGCGTCCCACTTACCCACATGAAGATGACATCCAAGAAAAGCAACATTAAAATGTTGAAGTTGAATAAAATCCAAAGCAGCAAGAACCTAATGAAGTTCCAACTACCAATGAGGCAATTGGAACAGCTAAGCTTAAAGTTCCAATCACAAAAGCCAGTTATACTCATAAAGGCAACCAATAAGTTTCAGTTAGAAACTTTCAACCTAGGCCTTGAAAACATTAGAGTTCTCATCATTTAGATCTCAATTCATCATAAGTGCTCTAGGAAAACGAACTCAAACAAGGTCCCTGCTAGAAACTTATGTTCCTTTTATACGTTCCTATCAACTTTGGAACCTACCAATCACTTGGAAGCTTTGAAGGATGCTGATTGGATAGTTGTCATGCATTAAGAGCTAACTGAGTTCGAGAGGAACAACATCTTGAGCTAAAACCATCATATCAAATTGTGATTGGCCTAATTAATAGGTGTCTAAAAATAAGCTTGATGAATATGAAATAATCATTAGAAACAAAGCAAGATTGGTCGTCAAAGGCTATAACCAATATGAAAGTATTGACTTTAAGGAGATTTTTGCTCCTGTTGCTAGGCTTGAAGCCATTAGAATTCTTGTTGCTTTTGCTGTCTATATTTTAACATTTGCAATGTCCATAGGGCTGGCGTTTCCACAAATAAATCAAGTACATGCCTTTGAAAAATAAAAATTAAAGAACATTAATATGTACTACCTTTAGTAAAATTGAAAATTATGAAAAAGAAAGGTTATTGTACTAGTTTATCATAGAAGAGTACTAAATAGTAAATTGGATAATCATCTTTATAATCTTTTTGGAAGAGAAAACAATTAAAAATTTTCCCTCCATTTTAAAATTATTTTTTTAAAAAAATAAATACTCTTATATATTATACGTAACATTCCATTTCATTTTGAGGTTTTGCGTTGGATAAATGCATAATTAGTTTACAATCAAAAGTTTTCAACTGTTAACATAACAATGTTTTAAATTAGTTAATTTCCGATGCAAATACCAAGTGCATGTGATAATATCTATAAACACAATTATAATCCTAACGATCATAAAAATTGAACTTATATTTTGGGATACTAGAATAGCCATGATGATTTGATTGATAAAAAGTAGTGTGATTAGCAAGTAGTTTACTTATTTAATTAGTTGAGTTGAATTGCGTGGGTTAAACTAAGGAAATCACAGTTGTCTACTTAGATTTTTCGATATCAATATGTATTCCAATTTGATTAAATTTAGATATAAACGTGAATAACATAAATCACATCTTGGAATCTCCAACATTAACTTAGTTAAGGATTATACAAAACTCATTATGCTATTAATATTTATTATGATCTCAATTAACCAATTTTATAATAAACTATAAATCCTGACATAATAGATATTTTTGCTTTGAGATAACATATCATAAAATAATATTATTTTAAGTATATGTTAAGATGAATTTAACAACATAAAAATTATCATTTTAATATATTAGATGCAAAAGTTAAGACTAATTTTATACATTCAAAAATTTTATACTATATTAATAGGAAGATTGTATCCTTAATTATTCAAGTTAAATTTAAGTTGAATTATATGATTCTTTGTAATACGAATTATTTCTAAATGTTGTACTTTTTTTAATTGCTTATGCGTAACTTTTTAAAATTATCATCCTCGATCGGTAGCACAATATGTGTAGACCACTCTATACCTAGTGGACTCACTTTTAGGTAAGGAAATAACTCCTCGTTAAATTAGTTAATAGTAAATTTATAAGAAGCACTATGTGTATCTAGGAATGAGTTGAATGTGGATGCAGGGTATGTTCTGTTAGTCTTTTTTACTTATTTTCTTAATTTTATCTTATTTGATCTGATTTGAATTTATCATATCTTATTTTATCTTATCTTATATGGATACCAACTAACTTAGTTGGTTAAAGTCTTGGAAGGTGGTATTCAAGACATGAGATCAAATCCCGTCTACATTAATTGTTGTCTTACCGCTTGCGGCTCTCTTTACATAAAAAAATTTATTAAAATTAGTTTTAGTTATAAATTATCATTGGATAACCCTTACTTTCATAATCTTATATTATATGTATGGAAATAAGCTGAGCAGAACAAGGTCACTCACAGTAGATTTTGTTTTATTATTTCATGTTTGGTATTCAACTAACGGCTAAGAATTTCAAATATCTAAGAATTATAGATGAAGTCTGAACTTTGATTTTGTTATTGTTAGAAATTCTTTTTGTCAAGGAAATGTAATAGTAATAGGCTAAAAAATGTCACAAATGTAGATAAGTAGATAAGTCCTATCACAGTAATTGATTGGAAAACTTAGAAATTCCCACTAGTGGGTGTGAGTTGAAACATTAACTTGCATCAACCCTTACTTAGCTAACTCTAGTAGATATAATTTAATTTATATCAATAATGTTATATAATATGTTTTCTCAATGTAAAAAAAAAAACATGAGGGTGTTGAATACCTTGATACTATAGACTTAAACATAACTTACACAAGCTCCATGATTTCAGTGTAGCAAGTTTTACAGTTTGTTCCTACTTCCTACAAATAAGCTCATCGACCCTAGAATCTAGATATAACTCTTAGTAATATTTATGACTAGTATATATCACTTGAAATAGCAGCATCCCCTGTTAGAATTAGACTGATAACAAAGAAAAACTTATCTGGAAATCGAAAAGAGAACGTCGTGGCGTGAAGGATATCACTGCCCTAAAGTCGAATTTGCTCCGCACTCGTACACACGGCCTCTTGGCAATCGACCCCCAGGGTTACACGACTTTACCCGAACTGTGTACTCCGTAAGGGTGAATTGAGAACTGCACTAATTCAATGCCCGAAAAGTGTTTGTGAATATTTTTGAGAGGAAAAATGAAGAGCTACGGTTGGTTTTCTGGCTGCCCCCAAGAATCACCAAAGAAGGTAGATGTATAGAATATTTAGGGTTATTGAGGGAGGAAAGTCAGACCATAATTTAAGGGTTAATCATGTAACGTTTCCATAATCAGTTGCGTGAATTAATAAAATGTCAAATGCAATAACGGTTACAATATCGGCAAGATATTATGACCGTTATTAACGTGTAAAAGATTTCGACCAAAAAATACTAACGATAACAATAACGGTTGGTTTTCTGGCTGCCCCCACCCACGCTCATGTCACTATCAAGCTAGGGGTTTCCCATTTCTAGCCCATATTACATGTTTAACAATAGTAAATGGAACTCACCTATGTAACGTGAACTAAACTCTCTCAACTCTCTCAACTCTTCTATGTTGGACACATAGAAGTATGAACTATGAATATTACTCTTTTGAAGCAACACTTAGGAGTATTACACCCATATATCTCCAACATCCCCCACCCCCCTCTAATTATAAAAAAAAAAAAAAAAAACTCTAAGTGATTATCCCCCCTTAATCGCAATATCTTTTCCTGCAACATATTTGTGCAAGCGTTGTGCTCGAACAATGACATTACACAGATTTCTACGTGTAGTAGGAGCACAGTTCGCTTATACATTGGCTACCTCCGTCATTGAGGGAGATTCAGTTCTGAAGCAGACCTATTCTCATTCCAACAGTTGAGTTTTTGAGTTAATAGACTCTTGTATCTCTTCAAGGGTCTTCCCCTTTGTTTCAGGCACAAATTTTGCGACGAATAGGACTGTCAATATACAAACGGCAGCGTACAAGTAATAAGTACCTGTGAAGGTAAAGATAAGTATTGTGCAAGTCAGCCAATGCAGTGAATAAAAGGAATTTCATTTGAAGTATTGCAAGTATTTTGTGTAATTCGATTACCGAATGCGCTCCATTTCATCATGAAATTGTATGTGTAAGAAATTAGCCAAGCTCCTAACCAGTTCACAAGGACTACTAAACTTCCTGCAGCACCCTTCACATTCAAAGGGAAAACCTGGTGGAAAGAACACAAGTAAATTTGCCATTCATCCAATCTTCTTGGTTTCAAATACTAAGTACATGATCATAAGAACCGGCAATATATATGAAAATATGACATGATCCAGATACAAAGATTACTAAGAGAAACCCATTGACCTTGTCCTACATTTTATGCATACACTACCCATTTACCCAAAACATTTGGAAGAAGACGTATGATCTTAAGAGAATGCACAATTACTTGATGTCTAGCAGAAATAAGAGAGTTTGCTCATGTTTGTACCTCAGACATTATGACCCAAGGGACACCACCAAAGCCAATGGAAAATGCTGATATATAGGTCTGTTACAACATGGGAGAAACAGGAATACTGAATAAGCAATTGGTAGAGTAAACATATGAACCTGTGACATAGTACTGGATCAATCGATAAGCTTACCAAGACGCCTCCAACAACAAAAAATGGTATCCATTCTAGAAGGAGCCCATAACTCTGCAACACATAATTTGTAATATATTTAAACTTAGAATAGAGTAAGAAAACAAAATGGTAATCAAGAAACAAACGAATGTTTAAGAGTTAGTGAATCACCTTTAGTAAGAAGCCAGTGGCTATCAGGAAACAGCCTAGAAATGTTCCCAAGGCAGAGATCTTCACAACAGCAACATATATGTTAGCAGAAATGAATTCCTCAGCTTGTTCAATCTAGTGCAGAAAGGTATGCATATATACCGTGACAAGTGGTTTTCTGCCAGATCTATCCATTAGAACCGCTCCAACAAGAGTTATTGGCACCTGGACAAGAGCATAGGCTATTGTTCCTAGCTTGCCTGAAGAAAGCCCTGCTTCAACAAAGGTTTGGCTCACATAAAAACCGACTCCATTTATTCCAACACATTGTTGGAACACCATCAATCCAATTCCAATCTACATACCAAGCGAGAACTAATTAGAGTCTTTATTTTGTTTATGTAATATAGTTTGATCATCAAGGATAACGAAATTAGTTCTTACAATAACAGCTCGGACATATTTACTGTGAAACAAATCCGTGAAGCTGCCTTTAGGTAGGTTATCAAGAGTCATAAGATAGTCCTGGAAAACATAATCAACAGCATAATCAAGTTTCCTTCAGTTGACATGCCAATGACAATTAAGATTAGGCACATACAATACTGGTAGTAAAATATGTTCCTTACCTCTATTTCAGCTACTTCACGCGAAATATCAGCATTTTTGCCACGGAGCATTCCCAAGGCAACCTTGAACTCTTTCCGGCGGCCAACTTTTGTCTACAAACATACAATCAACGATGTGTGAAATACTTGTTTATTTGAAAACCAGAAGGGAACAGAAGCTTAGAACTTCAGCTATTGATGCTTACCAGCCATCTAGGTGACTCTGGCACAAAGAAAAGACCAGAAAGTAGTGCTATGCATGGCACCAGACCTTTACAGAATAAAACAAAGGAGAAGCCATTATTGGTGGATTTGATATAGAAGTCTAGAACTAATTTATTGATTAACCAAGCTTAATATAAAAATTACAAGATAAAAAATTGAAAATATGGAAGTAAAGAAACTCACCCAATAACGCTAAAGCTCTCCAAGAAATTATTGATCCTATCAAGAACGAGGATGATGATCCAGTAACGATCAAAAGCTGCGGAAAGTTATCAAAGAAGATTTCACACATTATCGCAAGTCTTTAGACAGCCAAAATAAACACTAGAGTTCTAACCTTTACATTATACACCAGAGTATACTTAATTTACACACGTTATATTTATATCTTTTTATTTTTATCGAATAATTTGGCCTTTACAGGGGCCTAGGTGGGTGCCCCGTTGACCCCACCCCGGGGACAACACTGAGTGTACGTACGTGACTATGTAAGGACATATATTGTGCCATGGCGAATGTCATTAACCACCGTCCATCAATGGAGGTTTCACTAAGTGTTAGCTCCAAGGAGTAGGCTTATACCTGATTTAGAGTGGTAAGCCCTCCTCTTAGATCTTTAGGTGCTATTTCAGCAATGTATATTGGAACCTGCATAAGTGACTAGTAATTTAGAGAATAACTACAGGAAAAATGTGAAACATATGGCACAAAAAGAATTCAATTAGTGCCTGCATTCAGAAGGTACATTAAATTAGCTTATAAGTTCAAACTTTACCACGTAAGATAGAACTCCAATGCCATATCCGTTGAATAGCCTTCCAATGTCAAGTATCATTGCTCCCTAATAACAATCAACATTCATAACTTTGGAATGTTTTACTTTTGGAAACTTGAAATGCGAGGTTCTCTCTCCTTTTTTTTTTTGTTCTTCTTATTTGAAATTTATATATTTTAGAGTCAAACTTTAATTATAAATTTTTTCATATAAAGTCTTAAAATATTCGTCTTAATATTTTTTTTTTAAATATCTAATTTTTATAATTTTTGCAAATATACAACTTAAAATATTTAACATTAAGTTTGCTTTAAAATCTATTAAAAAAATGAGAAAAACAAAAATGAAATGGAGAAAGTATTAACTAAACTAAAAAAGTATTGTAGAATACTCTACAGTCTAACATTTGGCTTTCCTTTCTTTATAGCATAAGTTCATTCTTTTCTTTTAATTTTTTTAGATTTCTTTTAATGTGGCATGGTACGAATTAGCTAGGTTCAAACAATCTATTGTACTTGATCACGAATTAGCTAGGTTCAAACAATCTATGATCTTATCCTATAAACTAGTGATATTTTACACCCTATCACATTTTCATCCCACTCTAAAATTATTTATTGGAGCACAGTGGCTTCACTCCCTTTTTTTAATTCGCTTGTTTCCGGAACTTGTAATCCATTAACGACCAAGGTAACTCCTCCAAAGTCCAAACGCTATTTAGTTAAAAGTAAATGAAGTAAAATTTCCATGGTAGATTTTTAAAAAGTTACAAGTCATACTAAGAGCGTAAACTTTATTCTAAGTATTTCTCTTTAAGTTTTAGCACTTTGACATTTAGATTATATAAATACGAAAAATAACTACTATATATGCTCCCTCCGTTCGTACAAAAATCTTTTTATTAGGTTTTGACATGTATATTACTACAATAGTTTTAAAAGGGTATTTTTTTGGTAGATAGTAGAGATAAATACATAATATGACTTATAAAAAAAATAAGTGGAAGAATGGTCTTCAACACATAATACTAAAAAAAGAAGTTTAAGAAAGAGAGTTGATAAATGGGTCTACAGTAGGTATTAAGTGAGAGTGTCCGTGAAATTTTTTGATGGACAATAAAAAAAATATGGGAAAGTTCTTAAATATAAAGGGAATACAATACAAATGTTATTATTTTTTTGGGAAAGAGGAGTAAATCCTTTCATTATCTTTTATTTTTCCTATTTAGAAAATTTTAAGTAAAGAGAGAGAAAATTAAATATGATTTTTCGTTAATATATAAAAGTTAAAATTTATTTTACCTATGTAGGTATAATTTTTTAGTAGAGAAAGTTTATATTTTTTTTAATAAAAAAGTAAATGTGACAAATAATATAAATTGAGGGAGTATTATAAATTATTTTTTTATAATTTATTGTACAAGTTAAAATATTTCAATGGTACAAATTCAACGTTGCCAAACATGATTTACAAGGATCCAGATTCCAGCTGTTTTAATTGAAAAGTGAGAATATTTTTGAACCGCGAACCTGCATACTATAAGCCAAAACGAAAAGGAAAATTAAACGAGACAGAGAGGACACATGGAAGGACAGAAAAGATCATACCTTGGCAGAATAGACAGCGAGCCACCCGGAAATGCAAAAACATGCTGACATCCTCATAGCCTGTTTTATTACAAATATGTTTAAGAAAAATAATGCTATTAAAAATACTATCGTATAAATTGCAACAAATACATAAAATATGGACTCTTAGGCGAAATTTGATAATAGTGTTTAGGATACATGCTTGTGATAAAATAAAGAAAGAATATAAATAATTCAAAGTGGTTGTGGATCCTTTTTTCCTAAAAAATTACTAAAAGGGTAAAAAAACAATAAAAATGTTGCATCTTATATCAAGCATCCAAGTCCGGAGGTAGTATTAAATTTACATTGTTTTTTGCTTCAACTCTTAAGAAAAAAATTGTTTCACCTATATATAAAATTTTACAATATATTTTCTTCATTTTTATTTCTTTGTTATATTTTTATTTTTAGAGTAAAAATTTTAAAATTTTGACCATAAATTTTAATTATATTAAAACAAATAATATACCTGAGTATAATCTTGTTATATACATCTTAATATAAATTTTACAATATTAAATTTTTATAATTTTTATCTTATAAATTTAGAGAAAAAATATTTTAAATTATATTTTGAAAATCGAAAATAATCAAATATATAAGACATTATATAAGACATTGAGACGTACCCATTTTCTACCAATAAAATCAGAAATTTGACCACTAGTGATAGCACCGACCATTGCACCAATTGTTTGTATTGAGCCAAAAGTAGAGTACTGCATGCAACATGTAATTAATGAACAATTAGCATCAAAATTCCAGAATTATTTTAAATTTACTACTTATTTTTATTTTTATTTTGAGATGGGGAAATAATATAAAAGTTTTATATACCTGTGCAAGAGAAAGATTGAGATCTTCCCTAATAGCTGATTGAGTAGGTGCTGAGTATCCAACCTGCAAAAATGAATGATGAACAGCCTCCCATCTTTGATAATATACACGGATTTTATTTCTAAAGCTAAAACAAAATTAAACAAAACTCACTCTTATTCATATCATGCCCTCAAAGTTTAGAGAAAATCTTTAAATTTTCTTACACTTGAAATAATAGTTGGTGGATGGAACTTACATCATTTGTATGTAGCACCACAACCATGCTATTTCAGTTTGACAGAAAACTCCATTAATTTGAAGCCTAATCTTAACTTATTTGAAATGGCCAAATTCAACACGTATGTAAGGTGAAAGAACAAAATTATTTCATTACTTCATGGTGTACAAACACAACCAACTTTTAATACTCTTATCAACCAACCTGTAAATTATGTCCCTACATGAATCATGAGAACGGATAGTATAGCAGCTATTATAACCTTAAAGTCTCTGTTGTCTGCTCCATAAGAATTGAAGTGTAGGTTCTTGTGAGGATTTTCTTTTACTATCTAAAAGATTTAAATTTCTTTTTCGAAATAAAGTAGATAGACATGTGATTGCTAATGCCCACACTGGCAATCAATGCTAGAATTTTTACCTTTTTTTACAAGGATGAAGACATTCATATCCACAAATAAGGGCGGGGGAGGAGCAAATTGCCTAACTTAGTTAAGGGGTCTAATATATATCCAAGATCTTATTCAAATCACTTCTTCAATGTCTCTCAATCGCCTCGTCAAAAATGTGTATCTCAACCTCTCTTTACGTCGGAGAATACTTTCCATTGAAGCTAATACATATGAGTCCTAGGAACTTTGCAAGTTGCCACACATTTCTCAAATTATATTCTATTTTAACCGCAGCAATTAAACCGAAATAAATGTACATTTTTCTACTAGTAACAATTTCATGACATCTTAAAAAAAAAATTGATCTCAACAACATAAAAAATGTTAAAAAAAAAAAAGTAAAAGGTACTCACACATGTACCAAAGGTGAAAGAGCCGCAAACAGCAACACAAGTGCTTAATAACACCATGGTGAGAGAGCCATCATCATCGGTGACACATTTCCTCAGCAATGGTGATTCCAAGTCTTGCAGCCCATTCTTCTCGACACTTTCGCTTTCTTTGCATTGCTCTATCCCCATCTTAATTTGATTACTATTATTTATACTAATCCCTTACGTTATACTAATTGAATGAAAAACTAAGTAACCCCAAACTTCAATGTCTAATCCTAAGATAATTCAATAAAAATAAAAAATAAAAACACCAAGAAGGGTTGAAAGAAGAAACGTAAAGATATAAGGGGGTTGAGTATGAGTGAGGGCTCATTTCAAGGTATTTATAGGAACAAAGAAGTTGTGAGGAAAAAAACAAGATATTTTGGCCAATCTTTCTCTTATCATACTCAATAATAGGTGTGATAGCATATGACATTTTAAATTAGAGTTTTGATGTTTGTAAGTGCCGCTATAATTAGTGATAGTCGTTTTGTTTAACAGACTTCGTCCTTTTTTTTGTTCTTCTCGTTTGAAATCTTTTGATTTCAGAGTCAAATTTTGAGTATAAATTCTTCTTAATTTATAAGAAAAAATATAATCATGTGGAAATTAAAATATTCGTCTCAATGTTAACAAAAAGAAATAGGAGTAATTTTTATAACATATTTTTTATAAGTAATTTTAATTCTTGGAAATTGATGATATTCATTATTTAGTTGACTAAGACTTCATAAGAAAATCCATTTTTAGGAGAAGGAGAAGGGAAGTAAAATTAATACTTCGTGTAAAGTATTAAAATGTAAAATTGTCAAATGTAGCGTATCTCCTTTTATCTTCTTCAATTATTACAGAAGGAGATGGGATGATCTTGCTATAGCACATACCGGAAACAGTTGACCTCACTATGTTTGTTAGTTTGTGAAAAAAACAAAAGATGTCCATGTCGTCTGTGATTGAGTTGTGATTTAGCCGACTATTAAACAAATCCAAATGAAGGATTTAGAACAATGATCAGAACTTACGTCATACTCCCCTCCGTCTTCAAATAATCTTTCCATTTTTTATTTATTTAGGTTGTCCTCCAAAAATTTTCATTTCCTTAAACATTTTTCATTTTAGATTATTCCCCAAAATATTTTCATTGTGTTTTAGAAAAGTTACACAACTAACAAATTCAAATATATTATTGAATTGAGAATTATACAGGAGTACTTATCTATCAAGCCATGAAATTTCTACACAACTTTTCCGAAAAAGAAATATGGTGGATATCAAAAGTATTAAATTAACAACAAAAAATAAAAGTATACGTATTAAAATATAAGTTGTTTTTTTTTTTTATTTCGCATTTGTCATGTGTTATAATCCATGTGATCACTTATGATACTGGTCTCAATATTTGGTACTATATAATCTTTTTAAGGCCTTGATATTTATTTATATTTTTATCTTTTGAATTTACCCAAAATTAATTTTTTTAAGAAAAGAAATATAGAGAGCAGAATAAAGATAAGCTTTATTCACCTAATTTTTACTTAATTTTGCAAATCTTATATTATTATTTCACAGACACAATGAATGTAAGGCCTCCAAAAGCCACACGGAGGTTAGTCGTTGCTTCGGATGAAAAATATAAAAAAATAATAATAAATTAGATATGGGTAACTACTTCATTTTAGGTTTGGCTTAAACAAAATTTAAAATCACATTGCTTCGGTTTTAAAAGAAAATATTATTTTCATTAACTGCACACACAATCAACAACCCACAATCAACAAAAATTAATTCCAAAAAAATTTACAAGATAAACTTCAATAACTGCAAAAACACCCAAATTTACTCATACTATACCTTTTAAAATCTAATCACGAGGATAAAGTTGTTTAACTATAAAACTTCACCCCTTTAATTTTGATTGAATTTTCGATCACCGGTTATTCTGCCGGCCAATCCCGGTGATTTCTTGCTCTGTCCTCCTCAAGTCGCTAGTTTTAATTTTGGAATCTTCTAAACTTAACTCGTTTTATCCGCAGGTTTGTTTACATTTTTTGTAAAATTTGTACTTTCTTTATTTGTCAATTTCACTATCTGATTTGTTAGTTTGGTGAATATTTTCTTTAAATTATGATAGAATACAAATCTTAGAGTAATTATGAAAGAATATTAGAGTAATTATGAGATTATTATGAATTTATTTCTTGCTAAAAAGGTATGGTTTGTGATAGGGAGTGAATAGTAACAAAAAAAATGTAATCAATATCAACCGTAAATAGGGTTTAATCAATATAAACTAAGTCTAAAAAGGGGCCCATTAATTAAATGCTACATCAACAGTTGCAAAAAACAAAAGCCTTGGAAAAAAAAATCCCTTTTTAATTTAGCTCAAGAGTAATGCAAAAAATATAATTCGAAACAAATTCCACCCTTTTCTCTCTCTCTTGATTCCTCCGTTTTGCTGGCAATTCTCTAATAATTCAGAAACTCTATTTCTAAAATTTTTTTTAAAATTATTTTGATAAGGCAGAGCATAATCATTGCAAATTTTGGCAAAAGTTTTTGCTTTTTTGTATTGAATTTTGTTAATTATGTCGGATGAATACTATTCTTCAAAGAAAACGGATGATATTGGGGCTAGGTGATTTTTTTTTACCATTCTTGGTTGTTTATTTTAGTATTTCATTGTTCAATTGAGGCTGTAAATATTCATGTAATTTACTTTTGTGGGTTTATTTTTCTTTAATGAGGTTGAATTTTGAGTTGATACTTTTGTAATTTTGATTAAGGGTTTATTTAGCATGTCATAAATCCTACAAAATTTTAATAATGAATTAAATTTTTTTCGGCTTTTCTTAAGGTGAAGATTATGATAAATATTTTATAAATATTTATCAAAAAATACAAAGTATTGAATTTAGAGTTTTTTGTTTGTATGTAAAACCGTAGATACAAATTGACTTTTGACAGTAAATTCGTATATGAGCTTTCCCTCGGCAGAAGAGACGAGGCACAGGGAATAGGAAAAGACTATGGAGGAGAGCCAGAAGAGGAGAGGAGACGAGAGATGGGATGCAGCGATCGCTAATCTAACATAAACTTCTGGAAATCTGGAATCCCTTCAAAAGTTTCATCTTAAAATTATTGTCTTTGTTGATGAAGATACTTTTAATCAAGTTGCTCTTGCTTCCCAACAATGTCTCACTATCAAGGTCTCTCTTTTCTAAGGCTGGATATGAGTCGAGCTAGCTCGCGAGCTACTCGGGATCGGATTGCCTGAAGCTCTGCTCGAGCTCGGAATTAGGCGAGCCCGAGCTCGAGCTCAAAAAATTTAGGCTTAAGGGTTCGACGAGCCTAAATGAGTCGAGCTTAATTAATGGCGAAGTTGAAGCCAATCTTTAAATAGAATTGAGCTTAATTACCTGAATAAGCATTTCACAAATTTGAGCTAAATGACGAGCTGCTATCGAGTCGAGCCGAGCCGAGCCGAGCCACGAGTTTTTGTTGAGCCGAGTTCGTGTTCAAATTTTAAAATTCAGCGAGTCACGAATCCGAGTCCGAGCTTTATGAGTCACGAGTTGCGGGAATTCTTCTGAACAAATGTGAGGAACAAATTTTTTTTATCTTAAGCAAGATATGAACAACTGTGAATCATCAAATTAAACATTTGTTATGTTTTTAATTCAATCAAAATTGCATATTAATAATCCAACTTCTTCAATTTCGTTTACCAAATTAATATCATGCAACTGCACGGACACGTGCTAGTTTTATTTTAACATATGTGATCTTTGTTATCTTATTCAAACTTATCTAATCTTTTTTTAAGGAAAATTTATCAATTTTTTTTTTAATTTATGGAAATCATAAATAGTATTTGGATATCTTATTTATATTAATCTAGAGTGAACTAAACAAGATCTAATAAGACTATGAGAGTGAAAATATGAGTGGTTAAACATTACGGAGTACTTTTTATCTCCATCATTTGTGTAAATTTGCATATCTAGAAAACAAGTTTATACGGAGTGTTAGCTTGAAAAAAAGAAGGGGGTGGGCTTGGTCAAAGGTCAAAGTTGATTGGAATATGTCTCTCACATTTGCATATCGCGCAATCAGTTAGATGGTTGAGCAATGAACCACGCAATTGCAACCGTGGATCCGACGCACGCTGACAACAAATTGTCTGCTTTTAATGATTATGAAAAGTATTGTATCTAGAATCTAGTCACACTAGTTCCAATTTTTAGCTTTTTAGGACTCCATCTTTCCTAGAATTAACTGCTCATAAATGAAATGTTTATCCTACAAAAATTTTGACTGTTTTGGTCCCTAATTTTTATCCTATTTTACTCCTTTTATTTTTTAAAATATTTTATCTCTAAATTTATAAAACAAAAATTATATAAATTGGATATTCTAATAATTTATATTGAAATCTATCGAATAAGATCGAACTTGAATATATTAGAAGAGAAACCTATAGAGCCCTTGTCAAGGGCCACAAAGAAGGAAATTTTTTTTTACTTTTTTAAAAAAAAATTAAAAAAAAAGTATCTTGAAATAAATTATTTCAAAAAATGACACTACATTTAGATTCACTATAAAATTGTTGTTCCAAATAGTGACTTTCTCTATCCTTAAACTATTTTCTTTATTATTATTTTTTTAGAAGAAAAATTATATTTTTTAATTATTAAAAAATAAAATAAAATAGACTTTCATATTTTGGTTTTTTTTTAATGAAATATAATTTTAAAAAAAAAATCAAAACGTCACTATCTAAGAAGGTGACTTTCAATTTTATTTTTATTTTTTAAGAGGTTATTTTTCAATTTGAAAGAAAAAAAAACAAAAAGTCGCTTTGAGACACGATTTCTAGTTTTTTTTAAAAGGTTATTTTTCATTAAAAACAATTAAACAACGTTTGAGATAATGATTTTATACTGAACCGAAATTAATGGTTATATTTTGAAATAATTGGATACAAAGGATATTTTCAAATTTTTTAAGAAAAATGTTAAAAAATTCCAAATATATTGATCACTTTGGCTGCATTGTTGGAGTGTTGCTGGAGTTGAGTAGGTCTCATAATCCAAATATTGCTGATATATCATCTGAATGAGTAATTTTGCTGCTAAGGATGGCCCCAAGAGAAGGTACTACTGGTTTCTTTACTAACCTTACCAAGGTTGGTGCAATACTTAAGTGTGGGCAACAAGAAATATCTCGCTTACTGATAGCTGCAGGGGATGCGTCATGCTCTTGGTAACTCCTGCAGGCAGTACTTCTATCATGCTATGATATTACCTATATATGCTGTTTCAGAGGTATCAAAAATCTAAATCGTTGTATCTGAGATTAAGAAATCAAGTATATCTGCATTAGTGGGTGCAGTTTCTCTTGTAGCCTCTGAGTTGGATGGGCTTCTTCGCTGTCTTTGAATTATTGAAGGCTATTTCTATTCTTTGGACTCAGTTTTGATTTCTATGAACTCTTCATGGTTTAGCATTTCTTCTTACTTCATTTATGGCTTTATGTGCTACTCTCTGATTTGTCTTTTGATTGAAAGAGATTGAACTGCTGATCTTTTCTACTCCCTGCGTCAGCTTATATACAAAACTAATGCCTATAATTTAGGCACTAAACTAGCTGTAATTTAGCCACTAATCTAGGCACTAACCTAGGCACTAATCTAGGAACTATAATTATGGAGAGGTAAATATACAATTGTCTAATATACTATAATGGAAATAATACTAATATACATAAGATATTTACATTAAAATATACAGTCTAACACTCCCCGCAACTGAAATGGGAGGGCAACGAACGTTGAAACTGTTTCTGAAATCATCAAATAGAATCCCCGGAAGACCCTTTGGGAATATGTCAGCTAGTTGATAACGGGACATAACATGAAGAACCCGGACTTCTCCACGTTTAACCTTTTCACGAACAAAATGAATATCCATCTCAATGTGCTTTGTTCGCTGATGTTGGACGGGATTCTCGGAAAGATATATGACATTCACATGATCACAATTCACCATAAACTAGAGTAGCTTTTGTAACAGGACATAACAATTCAAGTAATAGGTTTCGAATCCAGCATCATTCAGAGATAACATTTGCAACACCCCTAACGCAGTATCCAGAAGTAGAGCGATGAGTATCGAGGCAACCATCCCAATCAACATCCGTGTATGACAAGAGGGAATAGATAGAGGATTTAGACAGATGAATACCAAAATTAATCGTATCTTGTAATATCGGAGAATACGTTTCAAAGCTTCCATGTGCTCGACCTTTGGGTATGCATAAATAAAAAGACCTGGTGAACAACATAAGAAATGTCAGGTCAAGTGAAGGTTAAGTACTAAAGAGCATCGGCCAGCTGGCGATATTTAGAAGGCCAGGGTCATCATAATCTTTCCCGTCATTCAACCCAAGTATTCCTTTCGTATCAACATGAGTAGTAAAAGGTTTGTAACTAGACATGATTGCCCATTTTAGAATCTCTTCGCCATATTTTCTCCGTGACAATAAAAGACCATTGGTTTCTCTAAAAACCGCAATACCTACAAAATAGCTCAAGGGACCAAGATCTTTCATAGCAAACACAAAGTCGAGTTTTGACATAATTAATTATCGAAGGGTATTTGAAGAGGCGGTGAGAATAATATCATCCACGTATAATAAAATATATGCAATGTCAAAACCATGACTTTAGGTGAAATGAGAATTATCACATTTGCTATTAACAAATCCAACGGAGGAGACAAAATCAGCAAAATGTTGATACCAAGCCCTAGGTGTGCCTGCTTCAAACCATAAAGAGATTTTCGGAGTAAACATACATGATTAGGATGAGTAGGATCCTTAAAGCCGAAGGGTTAGTACATATAGACAATCTCATTCAAGTTTCCATGTAAGAAACTAAGACCAAGATTTTGACAATGCAATACTAAGAACCACTCTAATAGTCGTTGGTTTGACAACTAGACTAAAAGTGTCATCATAATTAATACCTTCTAGTTGAGATTTCCCATCACCTACAAGATGGATTTTACACCTCTCAAAAGTACCATGTGATTTCATTTTATGCCAAAAAAATCCATAAAGAACGATTGACATTCATATTAGAAGGGCGCGAGACTAAATCCCAAATCTTATTTTCAATAGGAGCATTATATTCATCTTGCATAGCATGTTTCTAATTTGCATCATCAAGTGCACACTTTGAGTTCTTTTGGAGTGGCGAGATATTGTAAGTCGATGCAGTTAAAAAATGATCATGGTATTTGGTATTTGGCTTAAATATACTGTATTGACTACAAGTAGGGATGACAATGGGTCGGATCTAGGTCGGGTCTGATTAGACCCAGACCCATACTCATTATTTTCAAATTAGACCCTTATCTGCCCCAAACCTATTGGTTCCTAAAATTTTAGACCCTTACCCAGATCCACTTGATCTTATGGATCTCGGGTCTGAAATGGATCCTTAACATATTTTTATTTCTATGTGCCTATTGTTCACATGTTTTATAATTGGATGTATTTTCACATTTCGTACCTTAGAATTGTTTATCGATTAAGTGTTATAAAGGAACATAAATTGCATTATTATGTCAAATGAGATAAATTAATAAATCCTTTCTTAAGCACACATTTAGTATCGTTAAAATACTTGCAAAATAATCTTCAGTTTGGTGAGTGAAAAATGAGTAAGCACAAGAGTAAAAATCCAACACTGGATCAAAAAGTCCTAAACTTAACAATACTCTATTACAATGTTTTTAAAATCAAGTGCATCGCTTCTCGCAAATTTTAAAATTGCACATAAGCTAGTAATCTCAAACCGATTGAATATGTTTGCGGGTATGACAATGAGAAGCAAGTGATCACAAAGTATACATCAAAATTATATGAATATGTTACTTGGAAATTGGCAATGAGAAAGATTTAGAGGCTTACAAAAGAGTAAAAAATGGAGGATGGAGAGGAGAAGAGTAGAAGAGGAAGACGGCGGGACAATGTAAATGAATCTTTAGTTTTAGTTCTAAATGGATATTATATTTTTATTTTATTTTTTAAAAATATGTGGGTCCATGGATTGAAATTGGGTCTAAATTTTTTGGACCTGGACCCATACACCAAAGGGCATTTAGACCCATATCCGACCCGTATCCAATGGGTCTAAAAAATAGACCCAGACCCTAAAAAATGGATCGGGGATCTAACTAGGTCTAGATCGAGTCTTGAATCCATTGCCATCCCGGCCTAGCTATGAGTAGTCATACGAGATGGAGGTGATGGAGAAATATGAGTAGGTGAGGACGACCGGAGTGGAGGATGTAGGAATTTAGATGCGATTAGCGAAATTGTAAGAAACAATTTCTTAGCATCTAAAACAAGATCTCATGCATATAATAATACAAATTATTAGAATAGGATAACATACCTTTAATGCGTGAATTCCTCAAAGAAAAAGGACACGTTTTTCAGAGAATCTAGAATGTCAAGTGCTGATCCTCTAATATTGGTCCACAAGCAAGATTGGATCACCCACGTAAACTAGTACGGAATCAAGAACAGTTCTTGATTGCATTTTAGGGATTTGATGAAATTATGTGAGAGGAGGCAAGAAACTAGTATTGACATTAGGGTTAGGGTTTTCAACCCCATATATCTATATATATAATAATTAAATAACTCAAAGTGACTCAATTACCTAATTTGATCAACTTACAACTCTCACATAACAATCTTAGATTTATCCAATCGCTTGCTTATTTGTGTGACCTCATAGGACTTAGTCATAGTTAGTAGTACATTAATCTAATTAATATACATATTATAGTTGGTTTCTATTAAACACTATAATCACCTAAAATAACCGAATTTTATTATCTCCATAAATCGTCCTAATTATATCTAGTTTGTTACACTGGTTGAGAACATTCCTTTAATCTCCAGCTTGTCTGAAAACAAGTGTGTAACTATAAATTCCTTAAGTCTCTTATAGTCGAATTTGATAGTATGATCACATCTCATGTCATACATACTAATATTCAAATCATTTCTTGAAATTTGAGCTTGAACTGTCTAAACAAATGATTAACTCTTAATCCATATGAGCAAGACTATGCATTTTCCAGTTCTTACTCTTCAAGAGGCCCAAGATAGCAGTACTAACAATTAGGAGGACTTATTCAATCTTATACAGCCAAAGCTCTCACTTAATTTTTAGCAATATCGAACATTCCCTTTATAACCTCCTTTTACGGCACGACATCTGAAAATGTCAAAGACATACTAATCACTAAATGAGAATAGTGTCATACTCATGTCAAAGGAATCCACTAAATATAATGAATGATATTCTTATAACATATTGAAGAATATTAAGTAGGTCTATCCAATATGTATCCATATTCATATCCATATAAATGACTTGACATCTCCATGTCCCCATAGCTTATAAAACTACGCTATCAATCAACTTACATACTAGTCCTTGAATGCATCATTTATGTCCAAGTTAATAATTCGGACCAGGGACTAACAGTATTTTATAACCTCAGTTTACTTAATAGGGTTTTATTCATCAAATCACGCATTTGACAAACCTATCGAGTGTTATATAATACTTTGGACATTTTATTTAAATCCAAACCACATTTAAATAAGAATAATCACTTTATTGATAAACATAAACAAAACATATCTAAGTGTTTTATGTCTGTGATTAATTTTACAATAAAATAGTACACAACTAAAGAAACTCCCCAATATGCTTAAGCCCTAAAACCATAGTACGTCTTTCATACTTGAGTTGAGGCAATGGTTTGGTTAACAGATTTAGAAATCCATGTGAATTTTTCTTGGAACGCTTCCAACTCAATGCCTCTCCTATTCAAATACAAGATAAAACCAGACTGAGATTGAAAGTTATCTTTGTCTGTTTAGAAGCTCACATCGATATAATTTTCAATCATCAATTCACTTTCAACTTTGTATACTAAGAAATGATCCTTAGCTCTTCTCAAATTCTTTAGGATCTTCTTGACTACACTCTAGTGTGTTCACCTAGATTTGAATGGAATTTGCTACATATACTCAAAGCATATGAAATATTTGGTTGAGTACAGATTATGTCATACATAATGGACCATAATGCACATTACTCATTCGCTTATTCTCATCAATGTTCGAAGGATATTGAGTCTTACCCAACAATAAACCATGTTGCATGGTGAGAAAAAATCTTTTAATTATTTCCACATCGAATCTAGCAAAGACCTTATCATTATAAGTTCTTTAATTAAATCCAATATGAACCCAGCTTCTCCAAAGTCTTTCATAGAGAAATAATTCTTTAGCCATTCCTTGACTGATTCAAGAATGGGAACATCGTTTTCTATTAGCAATATGTCATCTACATATAAGACTAAAAAAATTATGATACTCCCACTAAACTTCTTGTAACCACAAGCTTTGTCTTCATTCTTTGAGAAAACTAAGCTGTTTGGTTGCCTCTTCGAATCAAAGATTCCAACTCCGAGATACTTGCTTTGAAAATATAAATGTACCCATCCTTTTCTGTTTTTACTTTGAAAACCTATTTGCATCCAATAGGTGTAACCCCATCAAGCAAATCAATCAAGTCTCATACTTGATTTTCAGACATGAATTCCATTTCAAATTTCATGAATCTAAGCCATTTTCGGAGTTTTGACTCGCCAAGGCTTCTTTGTATCTAGTAGGTTCCTCAAGTTCTAAAATCAATATTTCATTACTTTTGGTTAATAGGAAATCCACAAAACTTCTTTGGTGGGTTTCTTGATCCACTAGATTTGCATAGGGCAGCAACAAGAGAAATGTCCTTCTCAACAATTTGAGAAGTTTTGCTCGAATCATATTCAAGTGGAGTAGTAAGAGGATCATGTTTTGAATGCACTTTTTCCAATACAGGGTCAGCTATGGGAGAAGGATTATGCAATGCAAAACCTCTACCACAGGCAGTGGCATAAGTGCTTCTACTTCTGACATGGATTGATCCATATCCGTTTGTTGCGCTTCTTGAACTTCTTCTTCGAGAGAGAGATATATAAATCCCACTTACCTTTTTGGAAATAAAGTCTTTTTCTAGAAAGGTTTAGCAACAAATGCTTTATTGTCTTTAATAGTTGTAAAAGTAATAGCCCTTTGTTTCTTTGGGTTTGGATTTATCTGATTGTAAACACTTTATATAAGTCTCGTAAACCCCAAACGCATAGAAAAAATAGGTTAGGAACACTTCCTCTCCATAACTCATATGAAGTTTTAGTCTTGTTTAGTGTAAAAGTAGTAGATTTGAGAATATATCCCCAAATGACATTAGAAGGTCAGCAAGACTTACCATCGATCAAACCATATCTGATAGAGTTTGATTTTTAGAAACATCATTCAACAGAGATGTTCAAATAACCACTAAATTCTTGGCTCAAATATTCATCACCGCGATCTGATCGTAATGCTTTTATTGTCTTACCAAGTTGGTTCTCTACTTCTTTTTGAAACACTTTGAATTTTTCAAAATTCTGGCTTAGGTTTAAGTAAATATCTTAATATCTACTTAAATCATTAATAAAGGTTATGAATTAGCTGTAACAGCTTTTGTACTCATTGGTCTACCTACATCTGTATGTATTAGGCTCAATAATTCACCTTTTCAGAAAGAGTGTTTTTGTCATCTTACCTATCAAGCAAGAGTCACATACATATAATGATTCATAATAAAAATTTGTTAGAAGTCCAACCTTTTTGTAACTTCTAAATGCGATTCGAGTTGATA
The DNA here is from genome assembly GCA_026401315.1 of Dysphania ambrosioides. Lineage (NCBI taxonomy): Eukaryota > Viridiplantae > Streptophyta > Magnoliopsida > Caryophyllales > Amaranthaceae > Dysphania > Dysphania ambrosioides. The sequence goes on along the minus strand of CM048658.1, from coordinate 27,195,679 downwards.
TGGCCTAAATGACAGTCCAAATAGGTAGGGTTAGTGTTATTTGTTCGATGTTTCTTGCTTTCTATGTTAAGAACATGTTTATCTTGGTTGAGTAAATACAACCTATTATTAGCACTGTCATAAAACATATCATACAAATAAAGAGAGCAACAAACTTTCTTTATTATAAATGAATATCTTTCAAGTTCTAAAACATGAATCAAGATAATGTTTTATCAATATAAGGAACATAATAACAATTATTAAGTTCTAATATTAATTTAGAGGTAAAGGTGAACTATAAGTTCCAACTGTTATAACATTTGCTTCATTTGTAACACGCAGTTGTACCTCTTCCCTAGCCAGTTCTCTACTCCTTTTAAGTCCCTGCACATTCGAACTAATGTGAGAAACACATTCAGTATCAAATATCCAAGAAGTAGAAGTTCCTAAAATTACTTCTATAACATAGATACCTGAAATAGAAGCAATATACTTCTTATCATTCAAGTATTTGGAGTAGTTCCTCTTTCAGTGACCAATCCCGTCACAATAGAAGCATTTGCTATCAGCTGCCACTTTTGGCTTTGCAATAGCCCTTGGCTTTTCTGAAGTTTTGGCAACTTGCTTACCTTTATCATACTTCTTTTTGCCAACCCCATCCTTCTTATACCCTTTTCCCTTTTGAACCATTAGAACTTATTTCTTAGGCTCAATTTGGATGTTTTGCTTAGCAGTTATGAGCATCCCATATAACTCAGCAAGAGTCTTTTCCACCCCATTCATATGATAGTTCAACATGAAATTCTTGAACTCATCATGAAGGGAGTATAGTATGATGTCAGTGGCCAACTCTTGGCCATAAGGAAAACCTAGTGTTTCTATGTTTTCAAAATGACCAATCATCCTGAAGACATGTTCTCCTACTGGCTTTCCCATTTCCAAATGACACTCAAGGATAGTCTTGTGAGTTTCATACCTTTCAACTCTAGCCTATAGTCGAAAAATGATTTTTAGCACTTGGATGATGCTATAGACATCCATTTTCTCAAACCTCTTTTAGAGGGAAGATTCCGTGGAAGCCAGCATAAGCAAGTAACAGGTACTGGCCTTTATAAGACAACCCTATGATTGGCTAACTCAACATCCGAAGGGATAGAGCTTAAGGTTAGGATAGGGGTTTCGAGGACATCCTCTCTTCCTTCGGACCTTAGAACAATTCTTAGGTTCCGTTCCCAATCAAGGAAGTTTTTCCCATTCAGCTTATCCTTCTCAAGGATTGAATGCAAGTTGAAAAGTGAGATGTTGTTGTTAGACATTATATCTACAATAGGAAATATGCAAAATTCGTTATGTTTATCGGATGAGATTCAAATATTTAAACGATTTAAATAACAAAAGCTACGAGCACTCAATTCATTCAAAATGTCCCTTTTTGAATTAAGTGATTCCAAGAATCCTATCTAAAATAATTTTAAGCGGATTTGGGCCCTACTCTTTACTAATTGCAACACTTATAATTCTTGGTTGATAGGTGATAACTCCTTATATTATTCCTATCCTTTTGCTGATTTTGTTGAGTATAACCAACCAAGGCTTGTAAATTTCCCAAATTTACCCTATTTATCCTAAAACCATTAGCAACACCCTGTTTAGGCAGAACCTATCACTAATCATCGAAGGCTTCAATAGGTGTTTGTTTGGAAAAGCACATTGACTCAATATTAAAAATGGACCTAAGTCATGTTGATTTATTTAAAATCAAACTCATAACATAAATAAAACAACCTAAACTTAGAAAGCATATTTAAAGCAATATAAAATGCGAAAAATAAATGTGATCCTAGTATGGCCCCTAACCCCTAAAACTATTCTTTATGGGCTCCATCCTTGAAACATCATGGATCGCCATCCTTGATCATCTTAGACTTTTACTCCTTAGATCTCCATCCATAGTGCATACATAATATTTTTGAAATTTAAAATAAATTATAAAAATACAAATGATGCGCAGTCCATATTTAGGATACAAAAATACAAACGATACACATATCGTATTTTCTATCCTAATTTGGGTCATATCAATCATCTCATGCAATCACAATATCATATATTATAAATTTCATAAAATAATAATATCAACATATTAAAATAAAAACAACATGCTATTAACAATTAAAAACAATTATTATTCAATTTATCAATCACATTAATAAATTAAATAATAATCAAGCCTATAAAGTATGCCAAAATTAAAATACACTATTTAAATATATTAATCATATTAATTAATTTAAATAATAAATGAAATATGGCATTATGCTAACATTTTAATTTCACTAATCAAATTAATAAAATTAAAATAAATTATTTAATTTTATTAATCAAATTAACAAATTAAATAATTACCCGTCAATAACTTCTATTTATTGACCTGATTATTTTGATTTAATTAAAATTTAAAAGGTGGTAATAAAAAAATAATTAATTAGGAAATAAAATTAAAAAGAAAACGAAAGACGGGCTCCAGGCCTGGCCTGGCCCGTCATGGCCCGCGAAGAGGCTAGTGTAGCAGCACTAAGCCCCGCAGCCCTATCCCAGCATTTCCTCACGCCGGCGACGACACACAGCGACCAGCACAAACCAAAACAAGTAAGAGACTTGCCAGACTCCGGCGAATCACCCATGGGCAGTCCCGACTCCAACCACCGACTGTAGCCCATCCACGGCCACCGCGAAGGTTGCGCAACTATTGCACAACTTTTGGGCTAATTTTGTGCAACATTTGTAAGAATTTGGGACCAAAATTGTGAGCAAAATGTGTAGTAATCAAACAATTACACTTATTGATTGATTGATTTCGAAAAATCTCAACTTTCATGGGGTTCAACCAAATTGGGGCAAAAGTTACAGTTTATATGTCGAAAATTGTAATTGATAAATTGTTGAGTGAATTTCTATACAAAACCCCAATCAAATTGTGTATCCATATTATTCAAATAACAATTAATCATATTTCAAACCTTAATCATGCCATAAATTCACAATTTCGTGGTTCGTGAAATTCGAATTGGGAGACTTGCGAATAGGGGTGCTTATAAGCCGAGTCGAGCTCGAGTTTGGCTAAGCTCGACTCGAGCTCGATAACTAAAACTGGAGCTTGACTTGAGCTTGAAAGCTCGTGAGCTAAAAAACCGAAGCTCGAACTCGACTCGAAAACTCAATTCTCGAGCACGAGCTCGATTAAAGCTCGACTTAAGCTCGATTAAAGCTCATTTCAAGCTCGATTTAAACTCGTTTCAAACTCGACTTGAGCTCAATTAAAGCTCATTTAAAGCTCGAGCTCGATTAAAGCTCATTTTAATCTAATGTGGGACTTTTGGTTTATATATCAAACCATCTTTTATATCTTAAGTATATTTTTCTATAAATATATATATTATAAATAAAAATTCGAGTTTCTCATGAGCTTTTCGTGTCGAGCTTTGATTTTCTCAACTTAGCTCGTTAACTTATCGAGTCGAGTTCGATCTCAAGTCGAGTTCAATCGAGTCGAGTTTTGACCGAGTTTTTGACCGAGTCGAGTCCGAGTTGCTCGTGAATAGCTCAACTATTTTAATTAATTATGTGATAAGTATGATTAATTCCAGCATCAAATGCATTTTTTTATTAATCAATTCCAACTGATTAAAATCCAATTTAATCATGAAATTTTAATCCACTTATTAAACCTCCCCTAATTGAATCAAAATAACAAAATTTCATAAATAATTATATTAAAATATGAAAGAGGCTAACTAATACCACTGTAGGAATTTAGATGCGATTAGCGGAATTGCAAGAAATAATTTCTTAGCATCTAAAACTGGATCTCATGCATATAATAATATGAATTATTAGAATAGTATAACATACTCTTGATGCTTGAATTCCTCAAAGCAAAAAGGCACGTTTTTCAGAGAATCTAGAACGTTAAATGTCGTTCCTCTAGTATTGGTCCACAAGCAAGATTGGATCACCCACGTATACTAGTACGGAATCAAGAATAGTTATTGATTGCTTTTTAGGGCTTTGATGAAATTATGTGAGAGGAGGCAAGAAGCTAGTATTGAAATTTGGGTTAGGGTTTTCAACCCCATATATATATATATATATATATATATATATATGTATATATATATATAGTAACTTAAAGTGACTCAATTACCTAATTTGATCAACTTACAACTCTCACATAACTATCTTAGATTTATCCAATCACTTGCTTATTTGTGTGACCTCATATTACTCGGTTATAGTTAGAAGTATATTAATTTAATTAATATACATATTATAGTTGGTTTCTAGTAAAACATTATAATCACCTAAAATAACCGAATTTTATTATCTCCATAATTCATCCTAATTATATCTATTTTATGACACTTATTGAGGATATTCCTTTAGAGGATGTATGTATTGTCCAGCAGAAGATAGATGTTGCTGTGAGGAAGAGCTGGATGGTAAAGAAGATTGCAAGTGGGTTGTAGTTGTTGGCTGATCAGCTTAAGGAGACGGCTGATGTATGCACATAGGAGTAGATTGGTGAGATGGAGAATTGGGCTAGGCCACATGTGGGTATGAAGTGGAAGGGGAAGTTAAGGTAGGCTCATGTGAGTGGACCGAGTGTTGGGAGGAATTTGTAGAGGATGGAGCTAAATCATGATGATGTAAATAATGAAAATGCAATGGGGAAATATCATTGTCTAAAAAATCATACGTGAAGTTAGTTGGAGAATGAATTTTTGAAAATGGAAAAGTAGACTCTTCCAACCAAACTTGTCTAGCCACAATGATTTTAGGGGTGGATCGATCATAAAACTTATACCCACGATGATTAGATGGATAACCGAAGAATACACAAGGAGTAGATCAGAATTGTAGCTTATGAATGTTTGTAGATGAATAAAGGGAAAAACAAACATCTTAAAACTCTGGAATAAGTAGGAGTATTTTGATACAAAATTCGAGTGGGAGATTTGTATCCTAAAATTTTAGAAGGTAAGATGTTTAGGAGGTAAGTGGCCATCTATAAGGCATGTTGCCAAAATGACGGTGGCAAAGAAGCATGAACTAAAAGAGTATGCACAATATTATTGATGGATTTGATTTTCCGTTCTACTTTTCTATTTTAAGGAGATGTGTCAGGACTAGAAAAATGAAAAGATATACCATGTTGCTCAAAAATTTATGGAATGAGCCATTATCAAAATCGCGACCATTATCACATTGAAATTATTTAATATCACGTTTGAATTAAGTTTTGATATATGAACGGATAGATAAAAAAAGAGAGAAGACTTGAGATTGACGGGCTATTGAAAAAGTCCATAAAAAATTGTTGTAATTGTCAAGAAAAAGGACATAATTCTATGGCCGACATCACTGACAATAGGTGAAGTCAATAATTCATTGTGAACAATATCAAAAGGTAGATTAGTAGTAGAAAGAGAAGTATAAAATGGTAATTTAATTAATTTTTCTAAAGGATAAGAATGAGAAGTACTTTTTCGAGCTTTATTATATTAAATTATTATTTTGCAAAAAAGACAAACCAACATTTCTCGAGTGGCCTAGACGGGAGTGCCACGTGGTAGGAGAAATGGTTGCAAAAACTTTAGGAAATGAAGACGAAGTGGCTCAAAAATTTGTAAGTGGATAAAGATTACCCGCACTCTCACACCTCATTATTTGTGTTCCAGTTTGCAAGTCCTTCGCAGAAACTTAAAAAGATCAAATTCAGGATTTTTTTATTTATAAGCTTTTTTTTATAAAAAAAAATTTTGAAAAATAAGCCACCTTTGAAAGTAATTTAAAAAATAAGCTAATTTTGGTTCGGAGTGAAAACGTTGCTCGAGACAACGTTTTACCATAAGCAAAATCATTGCCCCAGGCCACGTTTTTGCATGAAGCTAGAATATTGGGTGTGAAAGTGGGCCAGAGAAAATCGTTGCCTCAGGCAACCTTTTTAGTCAAAGAGAAACGTTGCCTGGGGCAACAATTTCACTCTAACAAAAAGCGTTGCCCCAAGCAACGTTTTCCTAATTAATTTTTTTCTTTGTTTTTTGTCTCGACAACACCATAATCAAAAACATATTAACTTCAAACAAAAAATAAAACTTCCTATCAATCTTCAAATTCACCACCAACATCAAAATGTCAACTCTTCAACACAAACTCAAATAACAACGTAAAAATAAACACAAATCGAAGAAAAACCATAACTCAAAATTACATATTAAAATGTATAATGTTTGGAATTCAGTTTTAATTGTATATATAACAAATTGTAATATAAATTAATATAATGAAAAATGAAATAAGCTCTAAGAGTATGCACCCGGAGTTTACTTCTCGAAAATGATGTCCAAATGCGGATACAAGCTCTGAGTCTGAGTTTGCTGGGTCTACTCTAGATGGTGTGCAAATGGGGCCTGTGGAGATGTGTAAACCAATGATGAAGACTGGCCCTGAGTGTAATACTGACTGGGCATCTCAATAGTAAGGGTCTCCGACCTAGTCAAGGGTGTGGAGGGGGTGGATGCATCGTAACTCGTCTGTAATAGATACGGCCGAAGTCGGTAAGACTGTTATATCCTGTCCATCTTGTCCAAGATGAGGCCGTACACATAATGCCATGGGAGGACACATGGCTCGAGAATCGTAAAAGTAGTCACAAATATGTAGCAGCTCTTCAGTCTACATGATAAAAGAAGGAATACAAATGAAGTTAGTTGTGTACTATATATAAATGAAAAAGTGAATTGGCTAGAATTCTTACCACGTTGTATAACGACACTGATGTAGGGGAGAAATGTGACATAGGCAGCTGGAAAAAGGGCTAATGAAGTGCCTAGTGATACATCGATACCCTACTTAAGTATAGATCAAAGTAGTCCATAACTCCCTCGAACTGATCAACCTAGACAACGGACTGTAGACGCCTATCCCACTCATCAATGAACTGTCGGTGATGGTCCGTCCAAATAACTCCAACCTTCCCACGTCGGTTCACCTTGTGTAATTCTTTGCTCGTGTCAACTAGAGGTGGTATGACCCTACGTGATCCATACTGCCGCATTACTCGCATCGGCAAATGGAACTCGACGTATTCAAAACATACGAGTGGCACAACAACACACCACTCATCTTCCTCACCCTCGTACTCAAGATAAGAATCCCGTATCATCTATGCATAAATGACATAAACACGTTAGATATTGGAAAAAAATCGACGTAGAACACTTACATGAATTAGAGAAGAGTTGGAATGTTACCTGCTCATCCGTCATCCTATCTAATAAGTCTCACAAAGAGTTCACCCCATTCACAATGTGAATGCGAGTAATACGATCGATCAACCATCTCGTACCGTAAGGCTCTCTATCTCTAGCGTGGCCCGGTTGGACTAACATGTGGACCTCTTGTCCCTCCTGAGCTCATGTGCATCGTGTAGGTATCGCTGAACGAAAGACGGTGAGATGCTCCCACATCTAAAGCTTTAAGGTTAATAAATGGAATGAGTTAGTTGCATATTTTTGTTACCATAACATGAATGACAAGAAGAATACAAATACCTGCAAAATGACTAGAGGTCCAGCTATATCGACTGCTGGCCAACCCCGTCTCACCGGTACGATGGATTTGACCTAAGGCTATACATCTTGACAACTTCAATGAGATCTCTCTTACTAGGAAACTCCATCCCCTTCACAAATTCACTATCAACACCATCGTCCAATCGTCACCTTCTTCATATTCTAACATATCATTGTAATATGGAGTGTCACACTAGGAGTAGCTAGTTCCAAGTTCTCATCATGAGGCATTTGACTTGTGGATGAAATGATTGGAAATGACTGATGTTGAGATAATATGTCCATTAATCTAGTATATGAGAAAGGTAAGGGTACTTGCTCCACATATATTTCAATGCAAGATTATGGATAATTTTGAATGCATACCCACAATACTTTAACAGAGTAGTCATCCATGAGTGGCAATGTCATACATGTCGACGTACCAATAGGGTATTTCATTCTCAATTTCAGTTCCACCAATTGTCTATCACACCCATACAAATTGAATATCATATTAACAGTATCAGAGAAGTTTTCAACACTAACCACAATAGGTCTATATTGTCCACCATCATATCCAACTGTGTTATCTTGTTCTATCAATATTCTACCCCATCGACATAACAAAGAAAAAAATTGGTATTCATGATGCCTAAAATACAGAAAACTCTTCAATGATATTCAATGTCCATTACAATATACAATAAACTAACCTAAACTCATAACCTAAATTCATAAACTAATCTAAATTCATAACCTAACCTAACTTAATAAACTAACCTAATCTAATAAACTAACCTAAATTAATTAACTAATCTAATAAACTAACCTTAATTAATAAACTAATCTAATAAACTAACCTAAATTAATAAACTAATCTAATAAATAACCTTAATTAATAAACTAATCTAATAAACTAACCTTAATTAATAAACTAATCTAATAAACTAACCTTACTTAATAAACTAATTAATAAACTAACCTATATTAATTAACTAATCTAATAAACTAACCTTATTTAAAAACTAATTTAATAAATTAACCAAAATTAATAAATAAACCTAAATTAGTAAACTAATTTAATAAACTAACCTAAATTCATAAACCAACCTAAAATCATCATCTAACCTAAATTAATAAACTAACCTAAAATCATCATCTAACCTAAATTAATAAACTAACCTAAAATCATCATCTAACCTAAATTAATAAACTAACCTAAATACATAAACTAACCTAAATTCATATACTAACCTAATTTATGGTTTAGTAACCTAAATTAAAGTTTACTAACCTAGAACCATAAACTAACCTAAACTAAAATAATTAACAACAAAAAATAAACTAATAAAATATTAACAATAATTAACAACAACAAATAACAACTGTACTTATAATTAACAAAAATAACAAATAATTAACAACTAAACAACAAAAAAATGAAATACTTAACAAAAATAAAATAAAATTTAAAACCACTCCCATAATTCTAATTCACAAATATACCCATAATTCATAACATGCAAACAATTAAAAAAACAAAAACCAAAATTTAAACAAAAAAACAAGAAAAATAATTAACAAAACTCAAAATGTATAACATACCTTGCTAAAGGAAGAAAAAGGAAGGATTTAAGATGAAATATGAGCCGAAATTATATAGATCTAGGTAAGGGAGGAAGAAAGGGAGAGAAATGGGAGGTTGATGGTTTCAAAAAGTGAATAAGGAAGAAGAAGAAAAGAGGAGGTAAGAAAGGGAGAAAAAGAAAAAAATCGGGTTTCGGGGAAAAAGTTGCTCCGGGCAATGTTTTCATTTAAAGAAAAAACGTTGCCTCTAGCAACGTTTTCATTTATAGCAAAAATGTTGCCCGAGGCAACGTTTTCCACTAACCTGATTCTCTGCCAAGATTCCTAAAATATTCTAAAAAAAACGTTGCCTGAGGCAACGTTTTTCTTTGACTAAGAGGCAACATTTTTCTTCATGCAAAACGTTGCCTAGGGCAACGATTTTGCTTATGCTAAAACGTTGCCTCGGGCAACGTTTTCACTCCTAACTAAAATTAGCTTATTTTTTAAATTACTTTCAAAGGTGACTTATTTTCCAAAAAATTTTTAAAAAACCCCTTATAAATAAAAAATTCTTAAATTCAACCAAAACAATATTATTGGAAATCAGTTTTCTAATCTAAACAAGATTTTTTATGATGTTTGGAGCATGTAGAACATTTTTAAGAGACAAAGGTTAGGAAGTATGAGGTAGGGAAGTGTGACCATATCCACAAATTGGAATCATACTACCATTACCAACAACAATCACATTATTTTTATTTTGCTCAATTGAAAATAAAAAGAGATATTACCTTGGGAGTGAGTCATGTGTGATGTACCCCTGGAGTCCATATAAAAGTTTTCATCCGATGGTTGTAACGTGAGAGTATGCATTGTTTGATCAATGTCAGTGGGAGTAGAGACAGTGTTAGGAGAGTAATTAGTGTAGCATGCGTGAGGAGGACAAGGACCAAGAATGCCTGTTGAGGAGATTGTTGTCGTGGTTTAGGAGGACAAAAATTCTAGCCAGATGTACGACATGGGCAAGGCGGTGTAGCCCATGATTGAGGCCCCCAGGAAGCCCACGATGGAAAGAACCACTGCCCTGGATGATATGTTACTACAGAACCGGATTGCTGGCCATTACACTAAGATGTTTGGTTACCAAAATTTCCAGGCTGCCATTGATTACTGTTGCTGGTGCTATTACAGTAATTATTATTGAGGTTGTTATAGTTGCGAGTGTTGAAGTCGTTATTGTTGCAGTTGTTACGGATGTTGCGGTTAGTGCGGTTGTTACTATTATGGTTTGTATCCCCACCAGCAGTACCACCATTATCATCCATAAGAGCTGAGTCCGACTTGGAACTAAGGATAGAAGAAACATCATTATTACCCTGCTCCTTAAGCTCTAACATCGATCGAAGAGCTTCAAAGTAAGGAAGAGGATGCATATGTTGAATAGAGGAGCAAAATGGCTTATAATCTTCAGAGAGACCTTGAGAAGTTGAAGGGCCATATAGTTGTCCGGCACCTTATCACCGACATTCCGCAAACTATCAGCCAAAACCTTAAAACGAGTGCAATACGGTTTGGCATCAGTAAAATGTTCCAATGTTCCAATTTGGTGTTGGTGAACTGAGCTTCAATTAAAAGAGCTTAGTGTCACGGCTCATCTCCCACCCTCGCTGGCAATGGAGGGCTCACTAGGCCAGGCGTCGTGGGCAGCGACGTAGCACGAGTCCCTTGGGGGCGCCCCGGCTGCCCCACGGCAGCCTTCCCCCTAAAGAGGCTTATTTAGCAAAAGTCAAGTTTCTTAAGTGGACCCTTCATTGACAATAACATAATAATGGGCCGTTTGGCGGCCCAAACGGACCCCCAATGGGCTCAAACTTGGGGGTCCACCGTTTTTTAGGCCAATAAACCCAATGGTCCAATCAGATTTTACATATGAGGCCCACAAGTAGCTGATGGTGCAAGGAAAATTCGTGGAGGCACTAGAAGCTTCTAGGGAGTTGTAGTGCACCCTTGTGCATATGTAGGCTCTAGTTATGTGTAGAGTATTCTAGAGACTTGTACATAGAGGAAGAGTCCTTGATGTTGTAGATAGTCCTAGAGGATTCTAGAACTAGGAAGGTTCTAGTCCCACCCTCTTTGAGGCCTATAAATAGAGGTCTCCACCATTTGAGCAAGGCATCCAAGAAGCCTTCAAGCAAAGTGTAAAGTTCTCTCAAAGCAATACAATACTCTTTCTCCAACATCCTTCCTTAAGTGCCTTTCTTCTTCTCACTTATCTTTCGTAGCAATCCCTTAGCATACCTAACAACTTCGGGAAGCCTTGACTGATCGACTAACGGGTGGTCGACAGTAGGCCGAGTGCATAAGACTCGGGTGAAGTAGTCAGCGCGTGACAAGTGGTATCAGAGCGACGACATTCTGCTGGGCAGAATTGTGATCTGGGGCTTGCTAACCATTGTGCATACGAAATATAAGTGTTGGTAGTACGATGGCACAAAACATGGACAGTGTTGCAGGGTCGGTAATCGAGGAAGGGCCTAGCAAGAAACTAAGCCGAACTGCGTTGCTTGAGGAACGCATGGCTAAGGCCGAGCTAGGCATTGCCGACTTCCAAGATGGCCTACAAGAGGCTGAGCAATCTATCGCTAGCTTGCAGGCTACTGTTGGCAGTCTCTCCGACGATGTCGAGGGACTTGACAACCGAGTGCAAGGCCTTGAAATGGGCCTTTCGGATGCAAAGGGGGAAACTCAACTCCTTGTCAATCAAGTGGCTGATGCCCTTCGATCCAAAATGGCCCATCTCAAGGACACTTTCATGGGGCTCCTTCAAGGCCTAAGGGAACTTCTTGACTCCGTTCAAGCGGATGTCTCCCTATGCAAGGCCGCTGTGGCAGGGGGTGCCTTGATGTGGGAGGGAACGAGAATAAAAGTTCCTGAGCCGCCCAAGTACCATGGGAAGCGCGATGCAAGGGAGCTCGACAACTTCCTATGGAGCATCGAGAGGTATTTCGATGCTACACAGTTGGTTGACGATGCGACCAGGATTACTGCCGCCACCATGTACCTTGGAGATGATGCCATCCTTTGGTGGAGGAGGCAAGAGTCGGACATCAAGAAGGGTCTGTGCTCGCTCAACACTTGGGACGAGTTCAAGGCCGCTTTCAAGAAGCAATTCTATCCGGAGAACGCCGAAGAAATTGCTATGAAGAGGTTGCGTGGGCTGAAGCACACAGGGTCAATCAAGGAATACGTCAAACAATTCTCTTCGCTCATGCTTGAGGTAACCGACTTACCTGAGAAAGCTCAACTCCTCTACTTTATGGATGGACTGCAACGATGGGCCGAGCTAGAGCTAAAACGTCGAAATGTAAAAACGCCCTTGGACGCCATCACTGCAGCCGAATCTTTGTTTGAGTACAAGAGTGACTCAAAGAAATAGAGTAAGGGAACCAAAAGTGGCAGTAGCAAGGGGAAAGGCGGGGGAGCCAGACCCACCGAACGAAGCAGCCCAAGTAGCAGTAAGTCCTTCGAGAAGAAGGACAAGGCCAAGTCTTCCTCCGAAGGGAAGACCAAGGACCGTGACTGCTTCCTGTGCGGAGGGCCGCACTGGGCAAGGGAGTGCCCGCAGCGACATAAGCTTAACGCCCTAATCGCTGCACCAACACAGTCTACAAGAGACTCATTAGGGGACGAGGTTCAGATGGGGACCTTACGTATGATGAGCAGCGTCCAGGCCACAAGGAAGAGCGACGACCATCAATTGGCCAAGGTGAGTACGCTGCCACGTACTAAGAAATCCTCATTGATGTTTGTGGAAGCCAAGGTCAATGGGAAGGCTTCCAAAGCTTTGTTAGACACGGGGGCAACACATAATTTTGTTGCTCTCAAAGAGGCAACGAGGTTGGGGCTTCAATACACTCAGGAGCCGGGAAAGATTAAGACTGTCAACACCGCTCCAGCCCCTATCCACGGTATTGCTCGTGGAATTTCCCTCCGTTTGGGTGAATGGAAGGGAAATATTGATCTCACAATCGTCACCATGGACGATTTCACCCTCGTACTTGGCATGGAGTTCATGGACATGGTCAAGCCATGGACGATGGAACAAGATGGATCACTCACCATTGCCAAGGACCATGGGGCCTATGCAATCCCCGTAACAAGGGAGATCGTGGAAGCCAAGCTGTTGTCGGCCATACAAATAAAGAAGGGTATTCACAAGGGTCAGGCAACATTCTTGGCCACGCTCATTGAAGAGGGGCCTTACAAGGCTGAGGTTCCCAAGGAAATCTCGGGGGTCCTGAAGGAATTCGAGGACATGATGCCCCCAGAGTTGCTGAAGAGGCTTCCCCCTCGAAGGGAAGTTGATCACAAGATTGAGTTGGAGTAAGGGACTAGGCCTCCAGCTATGGCACCATATCGGATGGCCCCACCAGAGCTAGAGGAGCTACAAAAGCAACTAAAGGAGTTGCTGGATGCGGGTTTCATTAGGCCATCCAAAGCACCATATGGAGCACCTGTGCTCTTCCAATGCAAGCACGACGGGTCCTTGCGCATGTGTATTGACTACCGGGCACTTAACAAGATCACAATCAAAAATAAATATCCCATCCCGTTAGTCGCCGATCTTTTTGATCGATTAGGAAGAGCCAGATACTTTTCTAAACTGGACCTGAGGTCGGGGTATTGGCAGGTGCGCATCGCCAAAGGGGATGAGCAGAAGACGACATGTGTCACTAGGTATGGGTCATATGAATTCTTGGTGATGCCTTTCGGGCTCACCAATGCCCCGGCAACCTTTTGCACCTTAATGAATACCATCTTCTAGCCCTTTCTAGATAAATTTGTTGTAGTTTATCTAGATGACATCGTGGTATATAGCGATACCTTGCAAGACCACGTGCAACACCTAAGAGAAATTTTTAAAGTCTTGCGGAGGAACGAGCTGTACGTGAAAAAGGAGAAATGCTCGTTCGCACAGAGTGAGGTGTCCTTCCTTGGACATCGCATTAAGGCTGGAAAGATCATGATGGAACAGGATAAGGTGCAAGCTATTAACGAATGGGAACCGCCTAAAAATGTGTCGGAACTACGTTCCTTCCTAGGGCTTGCCAACTATTACAGGCGGTTCATCAGAAGCTATTCGGCAAGGGCGGCACCACTCACCGACTTGCTGAAAAAAAGTGTGCCCTGGCATTGGGATACAAAGTGTCAAAAGGCCTTCGAGGACTTGAAGCAAGCAGTCACTGAAGAACCCGTATTGGCACTACCTGACTTTATGAAGCCATTTGAGCTTCACACCGATGCGTCCGACTTTGCCATTGGCGGGGTACTCATGCAAGAAGGGCACCCCATCGCCTATAAATCTCGCAAGCTGAATGATGCAGAAAAGAGGTATCCGGTGCACGACAAGGAAATGACTGCAATCATTCATTGCTTACGAATTTGGAGGCATTACTTGCTGGGGAGTAGATTCATCATCTACACGGATAATGTCGCAATGAGCTACTTCCGAAATCAGAAGAAGCTCAGCCCCAAGCAAGCTCGCTGGCAAGATTTTCTTGCCGAGTTTGACTACTCTATGGAGTATAAACCCGGCAAAGCAAATGTGGTTGCCAACGCTTTAAGTCGGAAAGCCATGTTTGCCAACATTAGTAGTGTTGCCAGCAACCTTATTGAATGTATCAAGGAGGGGACCAAGGAGGATCCCATGGCCAAGGGCCTTATAGAGCAAGCAAAAGAAGGAAAAACCCGACGGTTTTGGGAAGAGAATGGGATACTCTACACCGTCGGTCGACGCATCTACGTGCCTAAGTGGGACAATCTTAGGCGCAATGTCATGAAGGAGTGTCACGATTCAATGTGGGCAGGTCACCCCGGAATTCAACGGACTATGGCACTGCTAAAGGAACAATATTATTGGCCTCACATGCGAGATGATGTCGAGGCCTATGTGAAGACTTGTCTTGTATGTCAACAAGACAAGACCGTACAACAGGTGCCGGCAGGGTTATTACAACCACTACCAACCCCGGCAAAGCCATGGGAAAGCGTCTCAATGGACTTCATCTCGGCCCTACCTACGTCAGACGGGTATGGCTCTATCATGGTAATAGTTGATCGCTTTTCCAAATATGGAACTTTTTTCCCGGCACCACGAGATTGCACCGCCGAGCAAGCCACAAGGTTATTCTTTAAGAACATTGTGAAATATTGGGGCTTGCCTCGGAGTATCATTAGCGACCGTGACCCTAGATTCACGGCAAAATTCTGGACGGAGTTGTTCAAACTCCTAGGGTCAGGTCTTCATTTTTCTACAAGCTTCCACCCCCAGACTGACGGACAGACTAAGCGGGTGAACGCCTTGTTGGAGCTCTATCTTCGGCACTTCATTAGTGCAAACCAACAAAATTGGGCTAGCATGATGGATGTTGCCCAATTTTCATATAATCTGCAGCGATCGGAATCGACACAGCAAAGCCCTTTTGAAATCGTCACGGGCCAACAACCCTTGACACCACAGTCGGTTGTGTCGGGCTATGCTGGAAGCAGCCCCGCTGCATATAAGCTTGCAAAGAAGTGGCAGGAACAACTCGATATAACATCAACCTACTTAGAGAGGGCATCAAGGAAAATGAAGAAATGGGTAGACAAGCACCGACGCTCATTGGAATTCCAAGTAGGAGACTTAGTGATGGTGAAGTTGCTGCCACAACAATTCAAATCCCTCCGCAAAGTGCATAAGGGCCTTGTGCGGAGATACGAAGGGCCATTTCCCGTCCTACGGAAGGTCGGGAAGGTATCATACAAACTTGAGTTACCATCCAAACTCAAGATCCACCCGGTGTTCCATGTAAGCTTACTCAAGCCTTATCACGGCGACCAAGAAGACCCCTCAAGAGGGAAATCACATCGGGCACCCACAGCCGTGGTAACATCATTTGAAAGGGACCTCGGGAAGATTGAAGCAAAAAGGACCATCCGACGAAGGGGCGTACCAAGCTACAACGAGTATTTAATCCATTGGAAGGGTCTCCCGGACAGTGATGCCACATGGGAAAAAGAGGAAGATCTTTGGCAATACCGGGACAAAATAAGAGAATTTGAGGGACGGCCTTGACGAGGTCATCAAGACTTGGGTGGGGGAGCATGTCACGGCTCATCTCCCACCCTCGCTGGCAATGGAGGGCTCACTAGGCCAAGCATCATGGGCAGCGACGCAGCACGAGTCCCTTGGGGGCGCCCCGGCTACCCCATGGCAGCCTTCCCCCTAAAGAGGCTTATTTAGCAAAAGTCAAGTTTCTTAAGTGGACCCTTCATTGACAGTAACATAATAATGGGCCGTTTGGCGGCCCAAACGGACCCCCAATGGGCTCAAACTTGGGGGTCCACCGTTTTTTGGGCCAATAAACCCAATGGTCCAATCAGATTTTACATATGAGGCCCATAAGTAGCTGATGGTGCAAGGCAAATTCGTGGAGGCACTAGAAGCTTCTAGGGAGTTGTAGTGCACCCTTGTGCATATATAGGCTCTAGTTATGTGTAGAGTATTCTAGAGACTTTTACATAGAGGAAGAGTCCTTGATGTTGTAGATAGTCCTAGAGGATTCTAGAACTAGGAAGGTTCTATTCCCACCCTCTTTGAGGCCTATAAATAGAGGTCTCCACCATTTGAGCAAGGCATCCAAGAAGCCTTCAAGCAAAGTGTAAAGTTGTCTCAAAGCAATACAATACTCTTTCTCCAACATCCTTCCTTAAGTGCCTTTCTTCTTCTCACTTATCTTTCATAGCAATCCCTTAGCATACCTAACAACTTCGGAAAGCCTTGACTGATCGACTAACGGGTGGTCGACAGTAGGCCGCGTGCATAAGACTCGGGTGAAGTAGTCAGCGCGTGACATCAGGCAGACTTGTTATTCTGAAAAGAAATTCTCCAAGCATCAACCGCCTTATCGTCGGGATTGATAATAGTGTTAAGGAGATCATTGGATATTGTACCCTATATCCATTGACGAACTATGTCGGATTTTTTTTTATTTTTAAGCGAAAAAAATTCGAAAAATAAGCTACTGTTTAAAACAATTTCAAAAATGAGCCAAATTTAGGTCTAGATATAAAAAGCTGGCCTTTACAGCATTATATGTAAGAAAAAAAAACGCTACCAAGGGCAGCGTTCTGCATGGGGCTGGATTTGAGGTAAATTTGTGGGTCATGAGAAAACGCTGCCCTGGGTAGTGTTATAGTAAAAAAAACGCTGCCCAGGGCATCGTTTTTCTTTAGAATATTTTTAGAGTCAGTGCAGGGGCAGGGGCAGGGAATATTTTTAATTATGAATTATGTTATGTTATGTTATGTTATTTTTGTTAATTATAAGTATTTTTGTTATTTTTTGTTGTTAATTATTATTAATATTTTGGTAGTTTATATGTTAAAGTATTTTAGTTTAGGTATTGATATGGATTTAGTTAAGTGAACTTTTATTTAGGTTAGTAAACCATAAATTAGGTTAGTATATTAATTTAGGTGAGTTTATTAATTAAGGTTAGTTAATTAGATTTGTTTAATATTTAGGTTATTTAATTAGTATAGGTTATTTTATTAATTTTGTTTAGTTTATTAAAATAGGTTAGTTTATTAGATTAGATTACTTAATTATTTTATTATAGTCGATTAATTTAGGTTAATGTAGGTTAGTTAATTAATTAAGGTTAATTAAGTAAGGTTAATTAGGTTAGTTAATTAATTAAGATTAGTTTACTAGATTAGTTTATTAAGTAAGGTTAGTTTATTAGGTTAGTTTATTAATTTAGATTAGTTTATTAGGTTAGTATATTAAGTAAGGTTAGTTTACTAGATTAGTTTATTTTATTAAGTTAGTATATTTAGGTTAATTTAGTTTCTTTTATTAGGTTAGTATATTTAGGTTAATTAAGTAAGGTTAATTAGGTTAGTTAATTAATTAAGATTAGTTTACTGGATTATTTAATTAAGTAAGGTTAATTAGGTTAGTTAATTAATTAAGATTAGTTTACTAGATTAGTTTATTAATTAAGGTTAGTTCATTAATTTATATTAGTTTATTGTATGAATTTAGATTAAGGTATTGTATATTTTATTCTTGAATATCATTGAATAATTTTCATTGTTGTAGGCTTCATGAATACGAATGTATACCCACTGTTATGTCGATGGAGTGGAATATTGATAGAATAAGATAACACAGTTGGGTATGATAGTGGACAGTGTAGACCTATCGTTATTAGTGTTGAGAACAGTTTTTCTGATATTCTTGACATGGTATTTAGTTTGTGTGGGTTTGATAGATGGTTGGTGGAACTGAAATTGAGGATGAAATATCCTACTAGGCCATCAACATGTATGACATTGCCATTCACCGATGACTATTCTGTTAAAGTATTATGGGTTTGTATTCAAAATTATCCACAATCTGGCATTGAAATATATGTCGAGCAAGTACCCTTACCATCTTCATATACTGGTTTAATGGACATCTTATCTCAACATCAACCCTTTTCAATCATTCCATCCACAAGTCAAATGCATCACGATGATAACTCAGAACTAGCTACTTCTAGTGTGAATCCATTAAACAGTACGCTTCTCAGAGATGGGTTTGGGGATTATCTTTATGGAGAAAGGACTGGGCAATCTGAGGAAGGAGTAGAGGAAGAGGAAGTGGATGAGGAAGCGGAGGGGGAAGAAGATGTAGAAGACGGGGAGCCCACAAACCTAGATGAAGAGGACGACGGTCATTTGAACATAGAGCTAGAAGTCGGGACTGGATCGGATGCCAACGAGCTTGAAATTGAATCTAACATTCCATATTACAATAGTATGTTAGAGTATGAAGAGGACGACAGTTGGACGATGATGGGCCCACTATGCAGTGTCGATAATGAATTTGTTAAGGGAATGGAGTTCACTGATAAGAGAGATCTCATTGAAGCTGTAAAGATGTATAACCTTAGGTCAAATACATCATACCGGTGTCGAACGTCGATTACCAGTGTGTTGGAGCTTGTTTATAGTAATAAATGTGGTTGGAGACAACGTGCTAGGCAGAAGAGTACCTTACTTTCATTTTGGTGCATAACAACATACAAAGGTCCACATGCATCGTCCTGTGTTAGTGGCAGTCAGAACCGAGGAGTTCGTCATCTTAGTGCATCACTGATAGACAACTTCATTAAGGATTGTGTCAGAGTTGATCCCACATTGAAAGTGTCCGTAATTGTAGAGATGGTGCGTGGGAGATTCCACCATACCGTACCGTATCTGGGAGTCCTCTTATGAACTTTTGCCACATATTATGCAAGCACTAATGGATACTCACCCTAGGATGGCCGTGGAGTGATGTTTCAAATCAGAGAGTCCTGGTTATAGGGTGTTCTAGCAATTATTTTGGTCATTCAAACCGTGTATAGAAGGGTTTAAGCACGCACTTCCCCTCATTATCATCGATGGTACGCACTTGTATGGAAAATACATGGGGAAGATGCTTATAGCAATAGGGGTTGATGGGAATAATCAACTATTCCCCCTTGATTTTGCTCTCATCGAGGACGAGAACGGAGAGAGTTGGAGCTGGTTCATGGCATGCATCACACATCGTGTCACGAATAGAAGAGAACTATGTGTATTATCTGATCGTCACTCAAGTATTATTCAGGCTATGAATGACGTTTATAGTGGTTGGACGTCACCAGACTCATTTCACCGATTCTGTATTCGGCATGTTGCTTCGAATTTGAACACCCACATGAAGAATGCCTTAGTAAAGAAAGCATTCATTAGAGCTGCTTTCTAGCGGAAAACTTCGAAGGTCGACAAAGCCTTCAGACGAATTGCTCAGGTGTCCCCTGAAGCTACTGAATATATCCACGACATGTCAATTGATAAATAGTTGCTTGCTTACGATGGAGGACATAGATACGAATATGCGACAATGAACATGGCAGAAGTGTTTAACAGCGTTATAAAGGGAGCTAGATTTATGCCAGTTTCAGCAATAGTAGAGCTGACATTCTATAGAGTGAACAAATGGTTCGTTCACAAACGAGAGATAGGTATGGAACACGTAGAAGCAAACCAACCCTATACTTATTACGTTCGGAAGAGGATGAAAGTTAATGGAAGTAAGGCCAGATTCCACACTGTAGTGCCGTATGACATTGGGAGCGGCGTATACGAAGTGACAAGTGACCGAGGTGAAAGGTTGGCACGTAAGGGGGGGAAACATTACATGGTACGTTTAGCTTATGGTACCTGCACGTGCAACAAGGTCCAAGTATATCACTACCCTTGTTCGCATGTGTTAGTCGTATGTCGCGAGTTTCACGTTTCTGAGGCACCATTTGTTTATCTACATATCCATAGTGTGGCATACATGCACACGTACCATCACGAATTCCACCCACTACTTGATGATACGGTGTGGAGACCATTCATAGGACCATGAGTTATTGTTGATGAGACTCGAATTCGGGCTAGGGGTCGTCCACGATCTAAAAAGTTACGAAATGAGATGGACAACAACACAGACCGAGGAGTCACATGCAGTGTTTGTCACATTGTTGGACATAATAGAAGAATTTTTCTGCAGAGACGAGCAGTAGTTTAGAATTTTAGGGTTTTCATTTTGTACTCTTCAGCCCAAATGTACTAGCTTCTTTTATGTTATGAACATTTTCACTCTTTTTGTTATGTTATGCACATTTCCGATTATGTACTCTTTTATACACATTTTGTACTCTTTTATGTTAGACGAACATGATATGGAACCAGGACCAGTAGACCCGTCTAATCTCAGCTTACAGTAGACGCATCGTTCCCATGTGCTATGGAATGGAACGTTAGATAGTGCGTCTATGCTTTACACTTACCACCACTCATTTGAGTGGCCTATCGATGACAGAGTTCTTCGGTATGTTCGACGTGCTAGGATGTACGGGATCCATCGGTTACGGTCGTTGCAAATCGACCGTGGCCTTGTGACAGCCTTGGTTGAGAGGTGGAGGCAGGAGACACACACCTTCCACCTACCTATTGGGGAGGCCACGATCACATTACGTGATGTGTACATCCTGACACGACTACTAGTGATGGGTAGGGCAGTGTCTGGACCTAGCCCCGCACCATTTGCCATGAAGATGCTAAAAATGTTTAGAGTTTCCCCACCTGAGGGTACCATGGTGGGGTCCACAGTGAGATTCAGTTGGCTGCATGAGACTTTCGCCCATCTCCCGCCTACAAACGCCACTGATATGGATAGTTTGAGGTATGCCCGGATGTACTGTTGGGTCCTCATTTCTTGTGTACTCTTCGCGGATAAGTTGGGGAACGAGGTGTAGCTTATATACTTGAATTTGTTTGACCGACCCTGGGATAGTGTAGCTAGTTATAGCTGGGGCAGCGCGGTTCTATCCTACCTATACCGAATGATGTGTCGTGCTTCTCGAGTCGACGGGGTCGGGCAGCAGTTGTGATAGCTGGGCCACTAGTCATTCTCCAGATATGTATGTTCGTGTTTTCATTCATGTTAAGCTAACAAAACTATGCAACTAACTAATTCCATTTATTTCACTTACACAGCTTTGGGCGTGGGAGCATCTCACCGTCTGTCGTCCGGCCATACCCACACAACGCAGACGAGCTCAGGAGCTCCACATTTACGTCGAGTTGGGCCACGCTGGATATTCCAACTCATTAGTAATTCGTACATATATTTTACATAGATTTATTTCCAATATCTAATGTTGAACTATCATTTATAAATAGATGGTATGGGATCCGTATCCCGAAGATGAGGGTGAAGAGAACGAGTGGCGTGTCATTTCGCCACTCGTATGTTTTGAGTGTGTTGAGTTCCATTTTTTGACACGAGTGATGCGGCAATATGGATTACGTCAGGTCATTCCCCCACCTGTTGACACGAGCGAGGACTTACACAAGGTGGACCGACGTGGGAAGGCTAGAGTCGATTGGACGGACCATCACCGACAATTTATTGACGCGTGGGTTAGGCTTCTACAGTCTGTAGTCCAGGTCGATCCGTTTGAGGGAGTTATGGACTACTTCGATCCATACTTGGTATGGTATCGACGTATCACTAGGCGGTTCATTAGCCTTTTCTTCCGGCCGCCTGTGCCACATTTCTCTCCTGCAGCAGTGCCGTTACACATCGTGGTAAGATTTCTAGTCAATTTAATTGTTCATTTATACATAGTACACAACTAACGTCATTTATATTTCTTTTTTGTCATGTAGAATGAGGAGCTGTTGCATATTCATGACTACGTTCACGACTCCTGAGACATGTGTCCACCCATGGCGGACCACGTGTACGGTCTCGTCCAGGAGAGCATGGAGAGGATACGGAAGCCTTACCGACTTTGGCCGTATCCATTACAGATGAATTGCGACGCATCCACCCCCGCTACACCCTTCACTATGCTGGACACCCTTGCTATCGAGATGTCTAGTCAGCATTACACCCAAGGTCGGTCTTCGTCATTGGCTTACACATCTACAGAGGCCCTATTTGCACACCATTAAGGGTGGACCCAGCAAACACAAACTCGGAGTTCGTATCCTCATTTGGACATCATTTTCGAGGAGCAAACTTCGGGTCTAGACTCTTAGGGCTTATTCCGTTTTCATTACGTTATTTTATATTTCAATTTGTTATATATATAACTAAAACTTACTTTGAAACATTATACATTTTGAATTTCAAACTTCATAATTTGTTATGACCTTCTTCCCAATTTGTGTTTATTTCAATACTTATTATTTGAATTTGTATTTAGATATTCATATTTTAATTCATACGTATTAAAATACTGATGGAAAATTATATACTGTATTTAATACGTATAAATGTATGGTATATATAAAAAAATCAATTAGAAAAACGCTGCCCTGAGTAGCGTTTTTTTATAAGTTTAAACGCTGCCTTGGATAGCGTTTTATTTCCGAACCTAAATTGACTTATTTTTGAAATTATTTTAAACAGTAGCTTATTTTTCGAATTTTTTAATTTTTTTGGCTCAAAAATAAAAAAAATTCAACTATGTCGTCCCACCGCTGCCACAAGGCTGGGTCAGCAGTGTTTTCAGGTGTTGAGGAAGAAGAAGCAGAAGCCGCATCAGGGATAATGTGGTCAATGATCAGATAAGCTCGGCAATGGAGTTGAAATAAGGTCGACCAATTAGTGTACTGTGTACCGTCATAATCAAGAATGAACGGGACACAAGTTTTAATGTTGGCGACTGTTGTTGCTAGATGAAGTTTGGTAATTTCAGTCATGGAAGAAAGGAGAAGATATGCAGAAGAGAGGAAGAAGAACCAAACCATTAAAGAGATTGAATGGCTGATCTTTTCCATTCCTTGCGTCAGTTTACATACAAAAGTAACGTCTATATTTTAGGCACTAAACTAGCTGTAATTTAGCCATTAATCTAGGCACTAATCTAGGAACTATAATTATGGAGAGATCCATAATTATCTAATATACAATAATGGAAAATATTCTAATATACAAAAAAATTATTTACAATAAAATATACAGTCTTAACATTGATCAACGAAGAAAATGTTCCTCACCAACAAGGTGATGATTGTTTTACCTCATCGATGTTCAAGTAAATACAATAATGAAACAATTAAATTTATTTGCACATAAGTGCATCTTTGCTTGTCAATAGTAAAATAATGCTTTCCTAATTTATAACTAATATAAAATTATATCAAGCTATTGAGATTTAGCTATTATTATATTATATATAAAAATACAAAAAAAGTCATATTATGTATAGACATTATAATCTCAAATATAAAAATAAAATTATAAAAAAGTCCTTGATATATTTATATCAGATATAAACTAGGAATGTCTTATAGTAATATTTAGGATTATCTAGTATAAATAACCTATGCTCGGTTACTCATCTAATTTTTTTTTATTTCAAGATTAACAGAGTTTGATTATACTTTATAGTTGAAGCTCTTTATGCACGAGATATATGTATATGTGGAGATATTTAAAAGGGTTATACACATGAAAATATTATTTTTCCGATATTTGTTTTACAAAATAGCCAGACTTGGAGATTCGATTGTGCCGTCCATAAACTTTGAGCAACTCCAAGAAAAAGGGAGTTCAAATCAAATAAAACTAAAGAAATAAAGAAATGAACAAGTTTCATCCACCTACATACAACATTAGGTTGTAGCTATTTCAATCCATGAAGCATGAGTGTGATCACGGAATTTTTCAGAAGTGCATGCATGCACGTTCATATTCAACAGCCTGTTGGCTTCAAACTCCATCAGGCCAGGCCAGATCCAAGGAAATCAATAGGAAGCAGCCTTCTGCCGACCAGCAGTGACTTTTTCCTTCAATTTGTAGATTCCTCTACATAGTCAAAGCCAATCATCATAAACTAATTTTCAAACATGTCAACAACCACAGAAATCTAAGAAAAAAGAAGGGTGATAAATCGATCATTTTATCATTGTCGATCATTAGGACACCCGCAAAAGCTAGATACTACTCACAATGAAGCAGTTATGGAGGATGGCTTCGGGTAAAATTAAGGATAGAAACAGTATTTTGATGGCTAGTTTATCGAGGATTACGAAACACAGGCACCCTGATCTAGAGGCAGCTGTGATCAGAGCGACGAGCCATGATGATACCTGTGTCGATTACAAGAATGCTCAGCGTGTGTTTATGTGGGTTAGGACCTCCCCACCTAAGCTTATCATTTTCCTGCAGGCTCTGACACGCCGTTTGGAACGCACACAGAATTGGGTTGTAGCTCTCAAGTCTCTCATCCTCCTCCATGGAGTCTTCTCCACCAAGGCTCCTGGCATCCGGAAGATTGGACGGCTCCCCTTTGATCTCTCAGGGTTCCAGGATAGGCACATTGATGTTGGGCCTCAACGTGGAGCTTGCAGTGCATTTGTTCAGGCCTACTTTGTTTTCTTAGACCTTAAGTCTGTCACGCTGTCAGCAGAACTGCAGGATGAGATGGCGCTCCCATTGATCGTAGAGGAGAAAGAGGGGATAAGTATGCAGCTAAGAAGGGTAAACCGATGGCAGACTCTGCTGGACGCAGTATTACTTGTGAGACCAGATGGGCGCATCAGGATGACAGATGAAGTGGTGGTCCTAGAGGCTATGGATTGTATGGTTATTGAAGTTTTCGAGTTGTGCAGTAAGATTTATGACAGAATTGCTAAGGCTTTGATGAAAATATACTCCAAACGGGCAGGAAAAGAGGAGGCTTCCATGGCCTTGGATGTTCTAAAGAGAGCAAACATACAAGGAGAAGATTTGTCTGATTACTTCGAGTTTTGCCAAAAAATTGGGTTGCTTCATGCAACAGAATGTCTACAAATCCAGCAAACTCAAGAGGAAGACCTAATAGAACTCGAGAAAATAATTAATGGAAATGGGGTATCGCCATTAACAGCAATGTCAGGTAAAGATGATAATGAAAACGATGGTACGAACAATCTCGACAGTAACAGTACAGGAGCTATAGTGGCAGTGAGTGAGAAAAAAGATACTAAGCATATGAGAAGGGATAAGCCATGCTTGAAGACAATTGTTACAGATAAATGGGAGGTGTTTGACAAAGATATCAGCCAAGCTAATACTGGAGGAGCATCGGTGCATACGTTTGCAGCTTATTTGAAAATCCCACCATCCAATCATTTCAATCCTTTTGTTGATTATGAAGGTAAATCTTCTCAGCATGTACATAGCCTGCTGTAGAGTTTTTGTTGTTCGAAAAGTTCGACCCCATAATTCTTTGGGTTTCTTGGTCATCTAGCTACCATTTGATCACTTGTTTACTTTTGGATTGCTTGGGTAGTAAGCTTTTTGAGGATTCTTAAATCATCTAAAATATGGTATATTACCAGTCAAAGTAGTGGAGGATCTATTGGTATATTGTATAATTTTAAACACTTTGTAAATCATTTACAATTATATTTTATCTAAAGCACGTGGATGTCAACTAGTTTAGTTGGTTAAAGTATTGGAGGATTATATCCTTTATTGTTCAAATTAAGAAACTATTTATTGTTCAGTGAAAGTAGATCCATAACTTGGGGCTTAGTTCCTCCATTGTAAACTTTTAGAAGAGAAATTTTGATTTATCTCTCATCATGTGTTTTGAACACCCACTGTCAAGGTAGCTTCCTTGGGTTCCTTTACATCTTCACAAACCACCAACTTTTTCAAACAAACTTGTTTAATGTTCCTATTAACACAATGTCTCTTTTTAACACAAGTTTCCTTTAGGTTTCTGGTATGTCTACAAAAGGAATAAACTTTACTAGCGAGAAGTTCTACGTACTAGTTCCTTTAGTATTTTTTCTTTTTTATGTGTGAATACTGAACCTTTGTAGATGCGAAATCGTGTACCCCCGTCTCATGGTCCCATGATGAACCAACCCTTAAAAGTGGATGTCGCATGACTCGAGGATATATATGAATGCACTAAAACCTAAAAAGCCTCAAATAATCATAAACCCTCAAAGCCTCAAGAAAAATTTGGCCTAAACACAAATTTGGCCCAAACACAAAACCTTACAAAATCTCATAAAACCTCAAAATCACATCCTTAATCCCCAATATTCCCTAAAAAACCGACTCCAGTGAAAATTGCTCAAGGAATAATGCTAGAACCATTAATGGATATAGGTTTAATTGCCTCACTTTTGGTTAAAGAGAGAATCAAAGCAATTATATATTCATAGGATGATTAAGCACGTAATTGCTTCCATTATTGTTAAACCAAAGCAATTAATCATATAAATGCTTTGGTTATTGAAGAGCCCAAGCAATTAAGTGCTTACATGCTTTGGTTCACAGTGAATGGAAGCATTTATATGATTAATTGCTTCGATTCATAATGATTTATATGATAATTTCTTTGATTCACAATGAACCGAAGCATAAAGTGTTCATTAGCACGCCTTAAATATAGTGAACCCGACATTAGTTACTTCGGTTCACAATGAATAGAAGTAATTAAGGGTTAAGTACGTGCTTCAGTTCAACCAAAGTAATTAAGGTTTAAGTGCTTTAGATCACTATGAACCAAAGCAATTAGGTTAAAATAGAGCGGTTTCATTAGCACGCAACCTTAATATAACCATTGAGCTTATTCATTCCTGCAGTGAAAAACAAAGAAAAAAATGTGAACCCCTTTGTGTTCTCCAATAGGTCATCCCAAACAAGACCTTCCTCATCCCGAAACAATACCCATTAACCTACTTGAAGCATTCGTGTAGTTTACAAAACAATCACGAATTGCATGAAGGTGAGTACACTTGCACTAGCTAGTTTGTAGAAAGCTTGATGCAAAGTCAAAACAGTCACGCATTCGATGTCTGATGTGTTTGCCATCCATATTGGATTGTGTTTTGTGTTTACCTTAAATAATTAAACCTTAAAATTACTACAAATAATACAATTTTCTCACTAATATAACGCACTCTTGAATTTGGCTAAGTTTAAAACTATTAAGTGTGTTATTTTTGTTTGTCTTATATGAGTTTACAAGTTTGATGAATCTTGGACAACCTTTTGCAACTTATGGATTATTTTTCTATGTGGATTCTATTGGGTTAGCTATAAAACAACGTGAGAAAACCTCTTTGGTTTAGCTTGATTGAGTTATGTATACTTCAAACCAAAATAAACACAAATAGGTATAATAGCTCTATGAAATTCGATTACCTCTTGGAACGAATTCAAGAGTTGTTAAATTCCTTAGACCACCTCCTGAAACTAATAATTTACCAACCTAGTTTCAATACTACCTCTTAGAATTAAACTAATCAATATTTAAGAACACGTAGACACACGTTAATCTTAAACACTTTCTAGTTGGAAATTATGACTTTAGCTCCCTATTTATATACATGCGGTAGGGATCCATGTCTTCCACTTAAGCAAAAGAAGAGTATGACTAAGAGTCAACCTTTTCTAACAAAGTCTAACATGCCCTATCTTGGTTCTAATTAGATTTTATTAACCTAAATAATAATCCTAAATAAACTAAGCTTACATATACTTGGATTATACATATATGGACACGCCAATAACGCTCTTGGATCCTTCAAAGTCCATGCTTATCCATGTCTAATTCCAAGCTAGCCTACACCAACTCTTTGGTCCAACAAGGAAAGCCTTCCAAGTCCAAGCAAGTCCAAGCCCACATCCATGCAAGCCCAAGTTAATGGGTCTAAGCCCTATGTAAGCACAAACCTTGAAGAATCAATAGGGAGATGGAATATGATTAATTATACTCTAGAGGGGGGGTGAATAGAGTATAACCGATTTTCGCGTTCAGGGTCTCAAGGTCTTGAACTGAATTTCAAAGGCGGAATATAAGCGTTAAGGCTTATCTTTGAAACTGGACGTCAAAGCCTTGAAATTGGTTTCAAAGGCTTTTGCTCAGGCTTTGACTGTTCGCTGCTTTGATTGATGAGCGAAGCAAACATAAAACGTAAGCAATGAAGGCAGAAATGAGATGAGACAAAACACGGAGATTTGATACGAAGTTCGGCAACTAATTTGCCTATGTCTCCGCCTAGGGTTGTCCAACCCTTAGGATTTAACTCGCTCTTTTATTACTTCCCTTAGAGACCTAAAGCACCCTAGAAGATCTTAATCCCCATCTTCTACTCCATAGCACCCCAGCTACACTTTAGCATCTCAGATCCTAGTAATAAAAAGCTCTCTCTTTTTCTATACGTTTGAGTATTATGGGTATACTCTTAGTATAACACTCTCTAAAAAAAATTCTTTTAAACGCTCAAGAGATTATACTTTGATTTTCTCTCAATCTAAATATAAGAAAAGTTTATGGAACTAGAGAGAAAATAATGAAGCTTTGTTGATGTGCTTGTGACTGAAATTCACGATTAAAACTTCTGCTCTTTTCTTTTTGTTTCGTTGTGTCTCACGTTGTCTGTCTTCCTTTCTTCAGCTTCAAAGCTTTGAATATATACTGAACTTGATTTCAGGCCGTTGAAAGGAGGCTCAAAATAGGCTGCTGAAAATCTGATTTGTCTTCAATACTTTCAGCAATATTTCCTCCAATATGGCTGTAGAGAATAATTCATTTTGGCTATAGAAGATTGATATCATTGAATATATTACAGCAAGATTATTTCCACTTTATTTGCTGCACTTTGAAGCTTCAAAACAGATTTCGCCTTCCATAACCACAATGCTTGAATTTTGGTATTTACCAAAATTAACTTGAACAATCTTCAACATATATGAGCATCACTTATTTGCTGAAAATAAGATATATCTTTGACAGTAAAATCATGTATAAATAAGTTAGGTTAGAGCATAAAATAAGTGAAATAGGGAAAGGATAAAACACAAGATAGGCAATTAGAATATTCTTATCCTTTGACAAAGTGTTTAAACTGTGCTGACTGTTTTGAGACGTGGCTCAAGCTTTTGAAGACGTGGCTCAAGCTTTTGAAGACGTGGCTCAAGAGTTATTCTCGTCCTTTGACAGAATGCATAAAGCTTTGTATTATAGCTTCCATTATTTCCAACACATTGTCAACTCTATGCATTTTGGTTTCCATCAAGTTTTCAACTCTATTTGACTTTGCATTTTGACTTCCATCATTAAACATAAAAACATTAGTAATCAAGGTGGAGTCTTCAAACCTATATAAGCCCAAGCCTATTTTCATGTAGGCCCAAGCCCATTTCAAGCACAATGGGCTTTAATGATTCAGATTCATTAGCCCACGTATAGCAAATCTTCCTTCTTATATTCGCATCAATTTTGACCTTTTCTCCTTGATTTGGTGTGGGATATTTTTCCATGTATGCATGGTTTCTTCTTTTTTCAGTGGCTTGGGTAAACACTTTTTTAGGGGAGAATGTATACATGATTATAACTAGCTGGTTCTTATTATTATAACTGGTGTAGTTTGTATAAGATTTAATTAATTTCGATATATCCTGACTTTTGTTCTATGAGATATAAATATAAGATGAACTGATGATGCAACTTTAGTTACATCTATATTCTATTGAGGATCGTTTTCCATAAATTTTTTTCTACATTTTGGTGATTTGTTGCCTTATTAAGTAAACTGCTAGCTAATTTTTAGGGTGTAATGCATTTGGAATAGGCACATGTTACTATAATGATTTTGCCATAAATTAAACCCTAAAATTATAGTAATTATGGCAAGCTTCAGATGTTGAGCAGTCTAGGCGTCCTACGCCCAGTTTCACCGTTGGATACCCCAAGGCTCAGCGCCCCCAAAAGCACTCCTAATCCATTGCAACCTCCGAAGCAATTGAGCATATGTCTTTAGGTCATTTGACGATCAACATGGGTGTTGGACGCCCATGCTTTTCGTTGGACCCCAAACTCAGCGTCTATTCCCTTATTTGAACCGAATCTCAAAGCATTTTAACAAAAATGTACTTGATCCAATAGGAAAATTTTGACCTATTAGGATGGCCCATTCTTTGTGTTGTCCATTTTATCCAAAGGGGTGACATGACTTAAATTTATGGATAACACCAAATATAAAAGCCTAACAAACCTTGAAAAATTGAAGAAATTCTACATTTAGCGTAGAAATCCCTGGTAAACAAGAGTCACAAACCACTTAATCCCATCCCAAGATACGCAGATAACCTCTTATGAGGTCCAACAACTAAAATAAATCAAAATATTTTTTAGGTCTCATTGGTCCATCAATGATGTTTCGTAAACAAAACAAAACATAAAATAAAAGGGCTTAATTATGCAAAAAAATCATGCCTAAAAAGCAAAAAAAAAACACAAGCAAATCATGTAGATTAGTCGCACTAAGTGAAATAATCTTGCGCCCACGCAAGAAATTTCAGCATCGGTAAAAAGTGTTGCATGTCACGCAAACAGAGTTGTGTAGCACACAGTAGTATTGTGCAATGCTCGAATATCTTGCGAATAACACTAAATTCCTACAATCCATATTGACTCTTTTACATCGCTGCTGATTAAACGGTTGACAACAAAGTTCATGACATTGTTTTCTCCTTAATAAAATTCATGGTTTTGTTTTTTACTCCATATTTAATCCAATAATATTTTTACTAGAACATTAAATGAGGACAATAGTTAATAAGGAAAAACATTCATTAAACCAAAGTCCTTTATCACATTCCATAAACACTCACAAAAACAAACTAAGAAGAAGCACTTAGCACCTTAAAAGTTATGAAAAGTCCCAAAGTACAAACTTAGGAGTGCTAGTCTAATTAATCCTTCAGGGCCTTCCTCTTGTTTGGGTCATTCTTCTTGGTAGAAATTTCACCACACTCTGGTAGTTTGAATGGTTCGACTCTTGCTCGAACCTCTTTCTGAATAAAGGATGAAATACCACTCCTAGAAGAGCCGGTTGAAAAGACCCAATGCAAGCCCAATTATTTCCTTTACCAATGTCACTTTGTCACCTAATCTAGCCCTAACTTATTTGTCATAAGCTTTTGTAGTCATCTTTTTTTTGGGAGATGAGTACTTAGGGCTTAGGAGGTGGAAGTAGAATATCTATTTTAGAAGGTTCAACACTATTTTAGTGAAGCATAGTAAGAGGTTTTAGTAGATTAAGCGGTCTATAATTGTGAGAAACTCGTTGATATTGTATTTTGCACTTTTTATGAGAGCTTCAAACTCCTACCCCTTGTAACCCTCTTTTGGGGAAACCCTAGAGGTTCTTTCCTCCATCTAAAATTATTTTATTGAACTTCTTATAATGAGATTCATAAAAGTTGAAAAAGCTTCATAGGCCAATGGATTTCGGAATTGTGACGGATACTCATCAAACTTTTCAAAAAAAAAAACTGAAATTTGAGGGAATAATCAACGAACATCAGACCTATAGTGACAATTCCCTAATAAAATTAGAATACTAAATTTTACAACATTTGAAGAATATATCTATGGTAACCATTGGTTATCTTCCAATATTCAAAGACTTCTTACATTCCAGTAATGGTCTAAAGTTCCAATAATTCTCCCAACGAATCAAAAATCTAAAAGTAAATGGGGTACAAGAAGGGATTTTAGTGTTCCACAGTGGGATAACTTGCTTCAAACCATATTGCCTTTTTATAATAACTAGAAAATAATAAGTCATAGACATCAAACCCGATAATTTTACTTTCAAAGCTTCTTATGTGTCCACCATCACATAAATCTTTCCCTATAAAATGACCCAACACACACTAATATTTTTATTTCCAAAATAAATCGTTCCACTCATCAAATGACTAGCTGTTAGTAAGTTTTTGCCACATTATGAAGCCTTATACCAATACATATTTTTTGAGCTATCAATAAGCCTCAAGTGCTCATAGGCCAAATCTAAACAAAACTTCCTCCATAGGGCATTGCAAAAAATATTTAAAAAAAAAATTTTTTTTTACTCAAGGCTGAAATAGTTCATATCTACAACAACAATGGAAGACCATACCACCTCTAACTTATTGGCTCCAATTTCAAATTATCCGTGTGCATGACATCTTCTCCAATACTAATGCACATAGGTGATCTACTAGCTAGGAATAGCAATTCAATTCGAATTTGAATTGAGTCCGGTCCGATCTGAAGGAAAAAGTCCAAAATAAATCCATTTAAAAAACTCTGACTCCGAATCCTATAAAAAAAATTCAACTCCGAATAGGAGATGGGTCGGATTCGGATATTGTATTACATCCGACCCGAATATGATTCGAGTCCAATTCGGCTGGTCTCATGGCCAAACAAGGTCAAACTCTTGCACCAATGCTATTATGCGTGTGCTGTATAATTTTTTAAATTTATTTTATATATTATAAATGAATTATAATAATAATAATAAAATTAACAAAAAAAAAGGTAAGAAAAGTGCAAATTTTACAATAGATTAAATTTTGGATCATGATGGATCGGATTCACCAAAATCCCTAATCGGGTCGGAGTAGGAGTCCGCATATTCGAAGTCGGATTCGGATCCTAAATTAAGGTTTGCAATCTCGTTGGATCGGATTTGGATTCTGTTGGGTTCACTCTGACTCCGATCCATTACCATTCCTACTAACAGCATTAGTTTCCTCAACAATACCAAATGAGAGAGCACATTAAGTTAAACTCATATCGCTTAAAAATAAAACTGACATGACAAGAAAAATCACAAATGCCTTTTACAATGAACCCCTCACAGTTAAACATTATGGTCTAGCCACAAGGAAGTTAACCATTTTAACTAAGTTTAAACCCCCCCCCCCCCCCCCCCCCCCCCCCCTCCCCTTCATAGATCATAGATTGTCTCTTCACGCTTAAGTCCTAAATACCGTTAAAATCTTGATAGAAAAATTCCAACAAGCTAGGAGTACATGGAAGAGCATGACTAATCCAACCAATGATAGAACCAAACTCCTCGGGTAAAGGCATAATTTATGGTCTCTAAAGAAAAATACATGAGTATTAAGGTTCCAATAATTGAGTGTTGAAGCTAAGTATGAGTTAGTACTCAATACACATGTACTAAAAAGAGGAAGTACAACTTAGTTAATGGCATCATGTTTTTCGATTTTCCTTATATGCAAGGAATACATCTAATCTTGCATAGGACGCTTGAAGATATAATGTTGCTCCCCATGGATATCTAAGATAAAAGCAAGATAAAAAGAGTATAGGAAGGGTAGTAAAGTACTCTCTCAATCCTTTAATGTTTTGCTCATTTACTTGATAAGAATAATATCCCTTAAAGAATACCTTATTGCCTAAATTAGTAATGTTGGCCTAATTACTGACTTCCTAAATGAGCATTAGTAAGCTTACAAATAGTGATTACTGGGCTTGAGTGCTTCAGCCCACGTGCTAATCTCTCCCTCGCTTCAACAATCGTCATCATCACTTCTCCAAAAAACTCTTCTCCTTCTCCATCTCTCTTGCATGAGTAAACCCTAGATCTACCTGGTGCTTTGTACCTCTCTCTCCAAAATTATACCCTTAAATTGTTCCTTGAACCTTCCTCTTATTCTTAGACGTTGTTTTTTCCACGAAACCAACATTATCATCACCGAAGAAGACTTCTCTTTTGTGCAAAGAACATCATATCTTCTTATTAAACTTGAATAAAAGATGATGAGTGGTCAAATTCATGTGGTTAGTGGTCTAAGTTTGTCCCTTGTACTCCACTTTCATTGTGTTCTTCCATGGGAAAAGGTACACCTCCTCTTTCACTCGTCAAACCTCTAGATCTAGTTTGTAACTCTCCTCTTGTGTCCATTTTTAAGCCACCCATACTTCAAACACAATGTCCTCCCCTTCTGACTCCAGATCTCGTAGTCCTAGAGACACTAGAGGAGGTGTGGTTCACCCTCAAGTATCGAAGACGCCAAAAAAGACTCGATTAGAGGAAATTAGAATGGGGTTGAATGTCACAGCAACCATGGCTAACTTTTGATGGCTCAAACTCCCCATAACCTCCTATAGAGGTTCATAAAGGGAAATTAAAGGCTGAGGCCTCGGTGAGGCTCCACAAAATTAAGGAGCCTAAATAGCTCCCTCCAAATTAAGGAGCCATGAGATGCTGAAATTGTTGTTTTCAGATTATTTGAAGAAACCATAGGATGATATCACTATTTACGTCCTTCATTATACGTTCTTATTGTCTGATGTGTTTATATACATGTTGGTTTCATATATTATGTGTGCCTTATAGTTAAAGTTTTTCTTTTTAAATTTTAATATAAATTTTTGTTGTTCTAATTGTTATGATATGGTCATGCGTGTTAATGTATTTTTGTGCATGTTCATTTCGTATAATTAAGTGATGCATCCTCACTTTGTATCTAATGACCATTTTGTGTTTTTAGCATATTTTTTCTAGGTTGAAGTTTGTGTTTGTACTCTGATTGGGTTGTGTGACTACTAATTCTAATTTGTTGATTTACATAGGAAATGTGCATAAAAAGGTGTTGATTTTGTGCAGTATATATGTTTATTGACTTGTGTTTACAGATGTTGTACATATTATGCATCATCTATTTTGTGAGTTTGGAATTGTGATATTTGAGTTTAAGCTTCATTTATACAATGATTAAGTAAACGAGACTACTTTTTATGGCATAATTTAACTAAAAAGGTCTAGTTTACAAGACTTATTTGGGTTAGTCTTTAAACATCATTGACTTTGAGGATTGAAATAAACATCAAAATATGTATTATGATGCTAGAAATGAGCTTTGAACTAACTCTAAAAAAATCCTTCAAGTGTGATGATCATTCAAGGTTTTGCTTATGTAAAAGTGCATTGTTTAAATAAGTATAATGAGGATGAAGATGTTTACTCCTCTAGATCATAGACTAAGGAAAAATAAATAATAAAAGGTGTATAAAGTAAATGTAATACTTGAACTAAAATACAAGGAAAGGGGTTTGTATTAAAGTTAAGAGGAGATTCTTTTACAGAAATGATTCCTTAAATATTAATGCTTAAAATAGATACTTGAGGCTTAAACCTAGTGCAAAAGAGAGGTTGCTCCTTAACAATCACATCCTCAGTTGGTTAAAAATGACATAAAACTATAAAATTTTAGAGTTGATTATAAGACGTCGACTAAGATAATGCATTTTTGGCTAATCAAGGCTCAACATAAAAAGAAAATATAAACTTAAGCAAATAAGTTCACGTAAAGGGAGGTTTGCATCCCAATACAATCATTACATAAAAATCACAAAGTTTAACCTCTCAAATAAATGCAATCACTAGATATTAAAGTGAGAAAGGGAATGAGTAGAAGTAGACAAAGTAATAAAATAGTATATTAAGAAAGGTAATCGGTTAGATCATCATTTAGGATTTTTCAACAATTAGAGTCTTTATGGAAGTAATCTTCACTTCTTAGGGAAGGCAAAGGTACGGATTGAATGGTCCTTGATATGGATGAAGGATGCTTTTAGATTTTAGAGTATTTGAGGTTATATTTGGTCACAATAACGATGTCTTTTAAGGTTCAAAAATTTCTAGACCTATTGCTCATTTATTGCGGTATTTATTAGCAAAATAGTCCAACATCTGAGCGCCAGATGCCAACTTAAAGTTAAAGCGTCCAACGCAGGGCATGGGCATCAAGCCCCAAGTAAAAGCTTTGAATGCCCAAAAAGGCATCTTTTGCTTAGGTGAAAAGGAGAGTGCAAGGTTTTTAGAGCGCTTTTGAGGGAGTACTCAAATTTGGGCTTTTAGACACATGATTGGGTGTCCAATGCAAGAGTATAGCATCAGACACCGGAGGTTCTTAGCGTCTGGTGTTTGGGCATTGGACACTTTACTCTAAGGAGCCTGATGCTAACTTTCTGTAATAGTACTTTAAGCAATTTTTTTGGCTAAAGAGGTTTTTGGGTTTAATTAAGGTGGAATGATGTGTTTAGGGAGGGTTTATTATTATTATTTTTGGGCCAAAGTAAGAAATTTAGGCTTCGAAATGTGTATAGGCTCTTTCGAGGTTTTTAAAGGGTTTGGGATCTTTGAAGGTGATTTGGTTTTGGCATCTCAATCTCGAGCCCAATTAAGTTCACCTACCTGCATGGAGTTAGTCCGTCATTTGATCATACAAGGGGAGACAAGAATTCGTGTTTACAACCACGCAATCCTTCCTGTGTAATGCATAATATTTACTGACTCCAAACAAATTGGGGGCTTTAATAATTTCAAATCCGATTTCCATTATTCTTCTCTTAGGTTTTCTTGTACCAAAATATGCGCGAAGCACTAGTGATTTTTGAATAGGGAAAATGCCCTTTTGCGTTATTTTCAGAATTTGTAGTAAGTAATAGCGTTTTAACACATTTTACACTAGCATAATGGTACACACTACAACAACATTTCAAGAACATTTTTTACATCGATATTTGAGTACGCTATGCACAAAATGACTATTTTTGCTTTTGCGCATTATTTTCAGCATTTGTAGTAAGCAAGTAGCGTTTTAACACATTTTACACTAACATAATGGTACACACTACAACATCATTTCAAGGACATTTTTTACATCAATAATTGAGTACGATATGGACAAAGAAACTTGCATAGATTCAGTTTCTACCTCTCAAAAAAGAAAAAGTTCAAAATTTTCACGAATACAACAATTTTCATAAATTATTGTACTCACCTCCCGAAAAAGGACAAAAAATAGAAACTTCTATGAATGAAGTAATTTTCGCATATTATCATCATTCACTCAATTGAAGTCTTGTGAATAAAGCAACTCTCACATGACTCAATCAGTAAATTGGATATGCAATTTCTACAGTTTATTATTATTTCCCAAATATAGTCTTGTGGATGAAGAATTTTCACATGATTCAATCAACACTACAAATAGAGCAACTTTCATAGTTTAACATCAATGTCCCCACTATGTGTAGTCTCTCATATACATCTTCTGGATATAACCTTGCGAGAGAAGAATTATTCGCAAAATTCAGAGAATAAATTATATGTAGTTCAAAATTACATCATCTTTCTAACGAAGTGTTGTTTAGTCACATATCCTTCTCCATCGATAAAGCACCATTGACATGTATCATTTTGTTACATTGCATTTGTTACATGTGAACTAACCTTTGTTTACAAATATTGACACTACAGAGTGATACAACATTGTAGGACAGTTTAGATGGATTCTTATCCCTAATTTTCCATAGTTTAGACCAATTAAGTATCCTCCCTAGTAGAAAACAGTTCAATTGCTTCGCCTCAATTGCTGCGGTTAAATACATTTTGAAGCAAATAACAATAAGTGCTGCGGTTATTCAAACAACCGCAGCACTTATAACACAAGTGATGCGGTTATAAAAATAACCGCAGATTTATTACAAGTGTTGCGGTTATTTGAATAACCGCACCACTTATAATCACAAGTGCTGCGGTTATTTGAAATAACCGCAACATTTATTCTTCCCCCAGGAATATAATATATGACTGATTAAATGCTGCGGTTATTTCAAATAACCGCAGCACTTGTGATTTATAAGTGCTGCAGTTATTCAAATAACTGCAGCACTTGTTCATTAATATATAAACCCAGCCTTTTCTGTTCCAGGCCATTCAAAACACGAAAACTTTCTCAAACTCCCAACACTTCAGCGTACGAAAAAAAAACCTAACCCCTAACCCCATAACCTAATATCCCACTACCTAAGTTTAAAAACCCAGGCCATTTCGTCTCTAACCCTAACCTTATAACACCTACTACCTAAGTTTCTCCTCTCGTGCCTCCATGGATATGTATATGCATTTTGAAGAAGCTCAAAATCACGGTTTGTTTATGCCTTGAACTCTAGTATATATTTTTTTTTTTTAAAAAATTGTCCATAATTTGTTAATATATAAATGCGAAGATGAAAACCTCTTATATTTTCAGATCTATATGTTATATGTTGTGTTTATGAAAGAATAAGCCTTAAAAATTGAATTTCATAGATTATAGGGTGTTAGAGGCCTTTTTTGGAGATAAAGAGTGGACAAATCCCCCGCTGGAAAATTTGCCCCTGTAGATCTCGAAAAAATACCTAGTTTAGACATATTATAAGTCTCATTCGGAGTCCCGTAGCCAATTTTATGGCTTCTCAAAGTTTTTTTTTCAATATCTTAAATAATACGTCACCGAGGCCGCTAAAGGGTAACATAGTTATGTAGTACCTCTAAAAATAGGTGGTTTCAAAAAAAAAAAATTACACGATTCGGACTATCGGGCTAAGAGATATGCCTATTCGAACTTTACGAAACCTCGGAATAGCACCCGAAATCTATGAAGAATGAATTGGTTGTTTATTTTGAGTACAAAATATTATAGATCGCGATTTTACGTGCGAAAACGAGTGGTCATAATAGAATTTTCGATTTATATGCTTCACGATTGATCATTTCTTAGCTTTTCTTATCTTTTATGACCTATTAATTTTAATTTTTTTTGTTCTGATAATAGATATATTTGCTGCGGTTTTTCTAATAACCGCAACAATTGATGTTTTTATTGCTGCGTCTAAAAAACCGCAGCATTTGTTGATTTTCCATGTGCTTCGCCTATATGCGCTTTGTATCAATAACCGCAGCATTTAAATTTAAAAAATTACAGCAAATAGACATTTCTCTACTAGTGCCTTTTTCATCGAATAAAGCATTGTTCGACCACATATCATTTTGTTACATTGCATTTGTTATATGCAAAGTAACCTTTGTTTACTGTTATCGATGTTATAGAGTAATATGAAACTATGGGACATTTTGTATTGCTCCTCGTCTCTAGTTGTATACTTTGACTTTTATTTTCATAAACGCAATTAAAGTTGGGGCTCTTATAAATATATAAATCGAACCTCCCCTTTTATAGCCTAAGATTTGACAATCAGAATGCCTAAATGGTTTAAACTTGTTGGATGTATGGAGAGGTTGCCTAAAACTTGTTAAGTTAAGCCTTTAAAATTAACAAGTTAGCCTTAAGCCTAGTTAATAATTTTAAGTATGTATTGGGACAAATCGACAAGCATTAGTTTTAAGAATAGTCCCAATCATATTTATAAACCCAAATACAAAGTATTCCATATATTCTATAAAAAAAAATCCAACTCGTTCTTCCTTGTGTGACTTGTAGCATAAAGCCATACCATTTTGTGTAAACAATTGTTGAAGATAGGCTAACACAAAGGCCATTGCACATCTCGCAAATGATTGTGTGCTGTGCAATATCTTTGCTGGCACATAATCCTTTACATGGCATGTAACCTATGTTGTGTGGCATGTAATTCCATGTCTTTAGGTACATTCTACCCTAATAATGATTTCTCTCATACCAACTCCTATATAAACCCCCATTCACACCCCTATTAACCTTACCTTAGAATTACCTTACACTCATCTCATAACTCGTGAAGTTCTATGTACTCGAGATTTCCTATCTCAAATACTCGCATCTCTCAATCAGTTTCAAACAATCTTGACTCACGCTCTCTAATTTGTATTTTAATAAAGAGACCTAGGTAATTCAAATATTACCTATGAAGGTTCTGAAACATTTCCTTCTTATTATTAACTATTTATTTTTTATTCTATATTTGAAT
The DNA here is from genome assembly GCA_026401315.1 of Dysphania ambrosioides. Classification (NCBI taxonomy): domain Eukaryota; kingdom Viridiplantae; phylum Streptophyta; class Magnoliopsida; order Caryophyllales; family Amaranthaceae; genus Dysphania; species Dysphania ambrosioides. The sequence goes on along the minus strand of CM048658.1, from coordinate 27,155,334 downwards.
AAGCGCTTCAAGTATAGTTCAAAAGTATGATTTTAAATATGTTATCGACATGATTTAGCATGGTCTGTCAATGTTCCTGCAACAATTTCATTTCTATTTTTACATCATTTGAATTTGCATGATTCATGTTATTTTTATGCTTAAATTCATGTTTTAACGCTTTATTATTACGATTTATTACTTTGTGATCCATCTTCTTTTTTTTTGTACTAAATAAGATCAGTACTTGAAAATCACGTTTAATTAGATAATCATGGAAAACATACTTAGGCCCATTTTAATATGATTTTTTAAGAAGTGCACCAATTCTTAGTCTTTTTCAAGTGCGTGAAAATTAATACACTATTGATAGATCTATAGTTATGTGTACACTTAGGGTTTTAATCTTATTCATTGGTTAAGTCTTGAAACTTTGATACATGCCTAAATTAGAGTAGCCACTTAAGGTGGGTATTATGCCTCATAGCCTAAATCATATCTTCTCCCCAAATCTACTTTTGCTTAATATCATTAATGAAATTATGTTTCTCAAGAATTCATAACTTTGCTATGGATATGTCTCTTTGGTATATCCCATTGTTGAATCCTAGTATATGTTTATGACTCCTACATCGACCTTATCTTCGGCCCTTCCAATAGTTAACTATGCAACCCTCATGTACGAGACACGTTCATACGTGCAATTAAATTCATAGGCGAATATACAACCACAATAAGTGATTTGACTCTTTGATTCCTCATAAGTTGATGTTATATATTGTTGAACAGATTGGCTTAACTATTGTGTTTTTTGTAGAATTTTATTATTATATGTATACAACTGCTAGATAACCAAAATTTGTACTATGCAATGACTTAAGTTGCCTTGTTCACTATTTGCGCTTGACTTAATCTAAACTTTAAGGCTTGATTCGAGTTTAGATTTGACTTGATACTATAAGTAGTTAAGACAAGTAAGCCCAAACTTAGGTAGGGAATGCTCAATTTTTATTTGAATACTTTTTTTAAATAATTCCTTATGAGTAGAAAACATTTTCTAAGAAGGTAGGTCACAATTTCCTCTTTCCTCCTTCCTCCTTCCTCCTTCCTTTTTCTCATCTTTCATCCATTATGTCATACTCACATTATTTTCTTTTTCTTCATAACTTTTCTTGTAAGAAAAACAATATTGGAAAATCTCTCTAGAATTTTCTTTTCCCTTGAATGGTTTTCCTTGGAAAATGATTTTCCTTGAAAAAATAATTTCCATCAAAACAAAAGGAGCCTTCAAGACTAACTAAACTAAGGCTCACTTTTATCAATTTTGATGTATTTCTCCCTTAAGATGGAATAAGAACGAAGTTGATCAAGGTAAAACCTAATTATGATTCACCTAATGTCAAATTACTCAAATGAGAAGGAGGTCAAATAACAATCTTTTTTGAATAGGTATTTTCATATTTCAATTTCTTTTTAAAAATATAATATACTCTATCCGACAAGAACGAGAAGCATTATTTCATACTTTTACAACTCAATTCACCTTATACTGTTAAAAGTGCCCCAACATGTAAATTAAATTTATCAAGACCATAAAAGAACGTAATTCCTCTTTAAATACCACTTACCCTAACGGTAATCTTAATTAACCGCCCAATCAGCAAACCTTGAAGCCCATTTAACCCCGGGTATTCATGTAGAGGAACAAGCACAGAAGCAGGAAATCCGCTACAGTTTTCAAAAATTATTACATCGTACGGAGTACTTGGTAGAGTTGGTAATACTATACTAGTCTAAGACTCTAAGTCTAATCTAGTCTACTTCCCACTTCTTAGTTCTTACTCCCTCAATTTTGGTCTACTTTCAAATGCCTTCCAAATTACTGACACTACTGTTAAGTCTATGTCATTCCCAACATTGAACTAATCAATCCCAATTAAAAATTCCAAAAATTATTTCCACTCTTTAGGTCAAGACTAAGACTAATCTTCAGTAATATTTTTAGGGTTTCAAAAATAATTATTTATTTGAACCACTCATCATTGTTCTTTCCCCAAATTGCACGTTCTCTTGTAGTTGAAAATTACCTGTTATTTGAAAAAGTTGGTCTTGAATTTGGGGATCTTTTGGGGTGAATTTTTCAGGGTTTTGGTTCTTGATGTTCATCATTAATTGTACAAAGACATCCATTGTTTACTAGAATTAATCTTTTGAATTGTGGGTATTTGGGTTCTAAATATTGATGTTCATCAGTTTGAAGGGAATATAAGAAGAGGATCATTATCAATTGGGGGGGGTTTGTTTCTATAATTGATTGTTGCAGAGGAGGTGCTGATTCTTGTACTCCATCTTGTACTTGTTCTTCCTACTTCTGGTATGAATTTATTGTTATTTTAAGCAACTTTTGCTAATTATTTGATAATCCATTATGGGTTTAATGCTGAATGTTGCCATATATTTTTTTTGAATTTTGGGAATTCATATTCTGTTTGTTGTTGATTTTGCTTGTTTGGGTGTTCGGGTCCGGGTTCGGGTTCGTTTTCGTGAATGTTGTGGGTTTGGCTGGTTGAAGATGTGGAAGTAGAATAACTAGTGTAGTTTAAGAAATGGGTTGTGTATATGGTAAATGTTGTAAGCCACATCATACTAAAGTGAAGGAAAATGGTGTGATATACGGTAAATCGGGTGTCCATGGGATACCTGTTTTTGGGGAGAGAACGTTGGAAAGTGTTCCTGTGCCTTCTCATAACTACTGTTTAGAGTACTCGGTCCTTACGCAGCGAGGGTATTATCCTGACTCGCCAGAAAAAGAGAATCAAGATAGTTATTGCATCAGGACGCAATTGTGTGGCGATTCCAATATCCATTTCTTTGGGGTGTTTGATGGACACGGGCAATTTGGGGCCCAATGCTCGATTTTTGTGAAGGATAAGTTGGTCGAGCTCCTGTCCAGTGATTCCACTCTTTTAAAAGATCCTGTAAAAGCTTTTAATGATGCTTTTCTTAAAACGAATGAGGAATTGCATAACAGTGACATAGATGATGCAATGAGTGGTACAACGGCAATTACTGCTCTTGTTATTGGGAATACACTTTATGTTGCTAATGTGGGCGATTCTAGGGCTGTGATTGCTCTTAAGAATGGGAGTCAAGTTATTGCGCAAGATCTTTCTCGCGATCAGACCCCATTTAGGCAAGATGAATTTGAGAGGGTGAAGATGTGTGGGGCCAGAGTTTTGAGTGTAGATCAAGTGGAGGGTTTGAAGGATCCGAATGTACAAACATGGGGTGATGAGGAGACTGAAGGTGGTGATCCTCCAAGATTGTGGGTTCAAAACGGAATGTATCCTGGCACAGCATTCACAAGGAGTGTTGGAGACAGCACCGCAGAAAAAATTGGTGTCATAGCTGCTCCGGAGGTATCAGTGGTTCAGCTTACACTAGATCATTTGTTCTTTGTTGTTGCAAGTGATGGTGTTTTTGAGTTCCTACAAAGCCAGGGGGTTGTTGATATGGTATGTCATTCCAATTGCAGAACTGAATTTATGCTCTTACTCATCAATCACTTTGCTTGTGCTTCTCCTGTTGCTTCTCTCTGTTTCTTCCATTCTTTGCTTGGCCTCAGTTATAGAAATATGCATGAACTTTGAGTGCTACAACTAATGGCTGGATCTAGTTGACTTAAGGGATTCTGAACCACTAGTGATTCTATGTCTTGTATTTTGGTACCATCATTATTTTCATATATGCTTTTCTGGAAGAGGTAAATCATACTGTAGCACTATTAATTAATGATTGGACACCAGCCAATCATAGTACAAATTTGGAGGAAGTCAATTCACCTACATTTTCAGCAACTTGTGCATGCTAGATTCACTAATGCCTATAATTATGTTTTTTGAGCAAGCCCAATAGTCCTTTGTTAGTCTTTTGCAGCTTATTTTGTTTCTTATTACTGAAACGTGTGTACGTATAGGTTTCGAGTTCTCATGACCCTCGAGATGCATGTTCTGCAATAGTAGGGGAGTCATACAAACTATGGTTGACCCATGAAAATCGCACTGATGACATTACAGTTATCATTGTGCACATCAAAGGACTGTCCAATGTATGTGATGCTTCAATTTTTCAATCACTGTTATTTTGATATGGGCCATTTAATGTTTATATCCTTCAGTTATGCACTTATATTCAAAATTTCAATGACTTCAAATATCAAGTGTATATAATATGCCTCTGATATCATTCTGATCTTAACTTAACTCCTCATGTTCACATGCCTTGTTTACTCTCTGCTTTTATTTTGCTTCTTGATATTTTGGTGGAAGAATCAATTGGAGTACATAGGCTATGCATGTGTAGGCCTTGTGGGATAGTTTGATTTTTGGACCAAAATCTCCAGCTTCTAGCTCATCCTAGAGGTTTTGTCACACATCAAGGTCATCCAATTCAGAATGTGGAGAAGCTAGGAAAATTGAATATGCTTTCATTTCCACATGTATGAGACACTTTTATTACTAAAACAACTTAACTAAAACTATGAAATTCCAAATTGGACTATAATTTAAAACTAGAAATCCCACTTTCTGAGAATTTTGCTTTAACTTTTGTACTTTAATTTGCACATTTGTGTCCAATGGCTTCCACCAAAATCTAGCCCAAAACTTGAGACTTCTTTAAGTCTTGGTCTTATTGCAGTCCAAAATTTTCTTGAGTACGGCAATTTGAACTTTGTACTCATTTATTTTGTTCCCCTAAGAATGGATATTTGTGATTCTTGGGAAATGAAAATTTGAATTTTGGGTTTTGGGCTATACGATTTGAGATTTCAGGTATGGGGAGCTTTTCAGGTGTTAGGATGTTTTAGGGTTCCAGATTCTGGAATTGGTTGGGGGAAGGTGTCATGCTTGGGTTGGAGAGGGTAGTAGGTTACGTGTGCAGTTGTTAATAGATAGGATGAAGTTCAATTTCTAGTCTAATCTAGTCTTAAGTAGCATCCAAAATAAGAACACTAGGAGCCAGTCTCAAGCTAAATTGCAGCTACATAGTCCCAAGTACATTAGCAATTAGTTTCCGGATTATACTCGCTGAAGCACTGCCATAATCTGTGTTTCAAATGATGAAGCATTTGAATATGCATCAGTAAAATATCAAACATTTACAAACTAGGATCTAAGAGTAGGACTTGGGAGATGTTAGTTATATGGTAACCAAAACTAGGATCTAAGAGTAGGACTTGGGAAATGATGAAGCATTTGAATATGCATCAGTAAAATATCAAACATTTACAAACTAGGATCTAAGAGTAGGACTTGGGAGATGTTAGTTATATGGTAACCAAAACTAATGTGTCTTTTCATTACATATTTATGAGAGCACAATTTAGGCTAATAGACCCTTTGTTTTATTGAATCTAAAAAACTTTAGATGTGATTGTGAGTAGGATCACAAATAGGGTGAGCTAAGCATGTGCATCTGGTTTACATGGCAATGTATTAAGAAATATCCTAGTCATTTAACTCTACTAATGATGTGCTATGCACCAGCTCAAGCAACCGATTACTCAAGTCTATGCAAGAAGAAATGGAGGAAAGACAAACAAGAAACTGATAATAGAGAGGGAATAAAAGGCAACAACAAGAATATTAGGGAGCATAGCGAATATAGTTGGTTATGAAAGGAATATTGTATATATAATAAATTAGTTACAGAAAAGGTTGTTACAAGTTGTTGAGCACAAACCCCTACAAATAGGCATACATTCATCTTGTTAAGGCACGCAAAAAAATACTCATTACAATAGAGTTCTCAGGAGAGAATTTTGCCTCTCGAAAGCAGGAGTGTAGCTTAAGCTTATTGTGAAAGTAGCCACCATTTCTATCTTGCATCCTTGTCTCCCTGATTTCGAGCATTTGGTATCAGAGCAGACGATCGTGGAAGACAGATTCACGATGGCACCAACTCACTCACAGCGCATGGACAAACTCGAGGAGGACGTGGAGTCGTTGCGTATCCAAATTATTGAGAAGGTGGGGGAAGTAGCGGCTCAAATGATCCAAATCGCTGCAAGTCTACAGCAGTCACGAACTTCTCAGGAGGAACTGGTGAATCAATTGAGGGTCGAACAACAAACGTTAAAAGAGGAATTAATGAATCGGGCTCCACCCTAGAGGCCACCACCGTCGGAAGAAGTAGAGATGAGCGAGAACAGGATGGGTATGGGGGGTTTCAACAACACTTGGAGAATGAAAAAACTTAACCTACCAGGATTTAATGGGGCGAACCCGGACGGGTGGATCTTGAAGGCAGAACGATATTTCCGTTTTTATAGGTTAACTGAGGAAGAACAGCTTGAAGCGGTCAGAGGTGGTAGTATCGCTGGAAGGCGACGCTCTGCTTTGGTACCAATGGGAACATCGGCGTCGGCCATTGAGACGATGGGAGGAGATGAAGGCACTTCTTCTCCTGCAGTTCTGAGCGACGGCTAGCGGAACTCTACATAAGCAATGGCTTGACCACCGACAACAATCATTTGTCTATGAATATCGGAGAAAATTCATTGAGCTAATGGCCCCTCTTGAAGACATTTCTGAAGAGGTAGCAAAAGGCCAGATTGTAAATGGCCTTAAAGAAAGCATTAAGGCAGAGGTGCGACTTCTTGGGCCGAGGTCCCTGGACCACGCAATGGACTTGGCCCAAAAAGTAGAGGACTAGCAAAGAACAATGGGAAGGAGGGGACCACACTACGGGAATTGGGGCTTGAGAAGTAATTCCCCTGGATCCGCATTTCACAATCTCAATTCCAACGCAGGCCAACATGCGAACCAGGTCAGAAACTTCACATCTAATGCTCCTTCAATTCGACCCCTTCAATCACAAACTCTATCTTCGCAAACTTTTTTCTGGAGGATCGGTGAACAATTACCGTCTGGGAGGTTCGGGAAATGGAGGGACTGTGGGGGTCCAACGACTCTCGGGAAAAAAGAGAGTTTGGGTTGTGTTTTAGATGTGATGACAAATGGTCGGCTAACCATCAATGTAAGAGGAAGGAGCTTAGTGTTCTCTTAGTGAATGAAGAAGATGAGGAGGGTGACTATGAAGAGGGGGAAGAAACTCCAGTGAAAGGAGAAGAGAGCGGGATAGGAGATCATGAGAAAATGGACTTAGAAGTATCTCTGAACTCAGTAATGGGGTTGACTAGCCCTAAAACAATGAAAATGAAGGGGTGGGTGAACGGACATGAGGTAATAGTAATGATAGATCCTGGAGCAATGCATAATTTTGCATCCATGGATACCGCGGAGCGAGTGGGAATTCCGGTGACTAGAGTCAAGGTTTTTGGCGTATCTCTTGAGACTGGAGAAGCAGTGGAAGGGTGTGGTGAGTGTAGGAAGGTGGAACTCATATTACTTAATATCCGAATTGTAGAAGATTTCTTGACACTTCCATTGGGAAATTCGGACATGATTCTTGGAATACAATGGTTGGAAACGCTGGGAACCATGTCTACCAATTGGAAGACCCAGACGTTGAGCTTCGATATGGAGGGAAAAAAAGTGACGTTACTAGGGGATTCATCTTTGGGTAGGTCCTTAATTTCCTTGAAAGCAATGGTGCGGGCTTTAAGGAAAGAAGGAAAAGGATTCCTGGAATTTAATCAGCTGGATGCTGGTGGGAGTAGTTGGCCGTTTGGTGCGGAAATTCCGGATTTCTTGAAGGGAGTATTGAACAAATTCCAAGAGGTTTTTCACATGCCTAAAGGGTTGCCACCAAGCCGAGGGCATGAGCACGCGATCACATTACGAGCAGGAGCCGATCCGGTGAGCGTTAGACCTTACAGATATTCACAGCTCCAAAAGAATGAAATTGAAAATCTAGTTCATGATATGCTGGGAGCTGGAATAATTCAAGTATCCAACAACCCTTTCTCAAGTCACGTTTTGCTAGTCAAGAAGAAGGATGGATCGTAGCGGTTCTGTGTCGATTATCAGGCCCTGAATAAGGTCGCTGTTCCGGATAAATATCCCATTCCGGTGATAGACGAGTTATTGGATGAGTTGCATGCTGCCACAATTTTCTCAAAATTGGATCTTAAGTTAGGATACCATCAGATAAAGGTAAAAAGGGAAGACGTGCGTAAGACGACCTTTAGGACACACGATGGCCACTACGAGTTTCTTGTGATGCCTTTCGGGTTGACTAACGCCCCAGCTACTTTTCAAGCTTTGATACCAAATGCTGGAAATCAGGGAGACAGGGATGCAAGATAGAAATGGTGGCTACTTTCACAATAAGCTTAAGCTACACTCCTGCTTTCGAGAGGCAGAATTCTCTCCTAAGAACTCTATTGTAATGAGTATTTTTTTGCGCTCCTTTACAAGGTGTATGTATGCCTATTTGTACTGGTTTGTGCTCAACAACTTGTAACAACCTTTTCTATAACTAATTTATTATATATACAATATTCCTTTCATAACCAACTTTATTCGCTATGCTCCCTAATATTCCTGCTGTTGCCTTTTATTCCCTCTCTGTCATCAGTTTCTTTTTTGTCTTTCCTGCATTTCTTCTTGCGTAGACTTGAGTAATTGGTGGCTTGAGCTGGTACATAGCATGATGGCACTAAAAAGAATGAATTCTGCACACTCATGTGATTTAGCACTGCTTAGTCATTCTATTTGGCATTACCATGCCTCTTTTATACCCTGAAGATGTGTGACAATATGTTCTGTTGCTGCTTACTTTTAGCTTTGAAAACTCTCCCAGTTTGCTTTCTGTTGCTAGATTTTCATCTCCTATGCAATCCTGAACCATGCTCCTCTAATGCTCATGCCTCATCTATAATAACATTTACAAGTTTAATGAGTACTTGAGCGCCATTGAAGGGAAGCTAATCCATATACTTTGTTGTGTCATGAATACTCTGGATTCCACAAAGAGAATTTCTATGGAGTGGTCAAAAGTTTTGTTTGGAGGGATGCTTTCTTATTGATATGGAGAAGAGGGGGAGCTGGATCTGATTCTTTAGTAGCAAACCCAGCTTTGTTGGTCTGCACAAAAATTCCTTACCATTTATCTGTAAAGTTAGAAAGCTTGCGTCTAATGGCCAAAATCTATTGTGAGATGTGTGAGCTTCCTGTATTGTTGTCTTGATGTATTTTTACCTTTTCTGTCTTCTCTTTGGTTGTTACAGTCCAAGATAGGGTCCGGTGTTGAAGTGAGTAAGGCAGATGCAAAATCAGCTACACCAAGGACAGAAAATGCTGCTTCTAGTGAATCTGTTAACAGTAGATCAGACTTCTACCAGTCTGCAGAAAGTAGTTTCTCAGATAAGCATCCTTGCCAACGTACAATCTCTATTGATCGAAGCACTGTCACTCAATATCCAGTAAATTCTCTGCCGATATAAAGATTGGTCTGTCTATATCCTCTTATGGTTCTTTTTTTTCTGTTGATTGGAAATTGTGAATGATTTTTTTGTCTACTCTTTGGCAGCTGGTTGGCTTAGATTGATTCCAAGAAGCGCTGTATCATTTTGCTGATCTCCTAGTGAAGTGGTAGGCTTATCTATGCCGTAATCATTCTATTTTACATGTCTTGGTAGTGCTAGTTTAATCTTCTAAAAGTAAGCATTATAAGATCCTCATGGTGATGGTGCTAAATCTCTCTTTTTTACGTTGTTGCTTGTGTAAGGTGATTAAGGATTGTTCAAAGCAAGCTGTGGACCATGAGGATGTTCTGTCTAATACCTTATGTCTTGCTAGCAAGCGTTTGCTTACAGGCTTTACTGGGAGCAAAATATCAGTTCTTTGATGAAGTATCTCCTTGGAAGTAAATATGATGGGGAAGGTAGTGGATTTGGATGGCATTTGACTTCATTGATTTTCTTTGCCGCCTACAGCGTACATGTTTTTTTTCATGTCTTGAGCAAACCAAGACTCACCAACAAGAGAAGTCGATATTTTGGCACTTCAATGGAGCGAGTCTTGGATCTGTTTGTAGAAAACCTTGCCTTATAACCATGATCTAATTTGTGTACAATAAGTAGTTGTGGGCTGTCAAACTCCACATTGGTGGTAATTCATGGTTATTGTGACTGATTTTCACTGTAAATTTCCCTGTAAAACAGTCAATTTTTAGCTTTTATATGTTTAAGAGCTGGAATTCGTCAAATATTGCTTGATGTAATCCAATCCTTGATATACCACTGTGTTGACATTTTGAACCCGCAGTTCTAGGAGTGCATATGTTGCTGTTTCTGGCGGAGTTCTAGGAGTCCATTTTGGGGCAAGATCAGGGCCAATGAAAGATATGAAAATTACAAGTGCTAAATATCTTAAGACCATGCTCATCAGTGGGGAAAAAAAATCTCTCCATTCATCTTTTTCTACCAATTTTATCACTTATCCACGTCAAATTTTTTATGGCCAAGAATTTTTATTTATAGCTGTTTGTATCACTAGGCTAAAAAATCTTCCTATCAAACTTTTTTTTTCACTTTTCACCTTAGCCCACCATATTTTCTCTCTTTTATATATTTAACACAATTATATTCAGTTTTTTGTTTAACTGATGCATATTATATTATTGTCAATATTAATTATGTTTAATGTATTATTTAACGTGATTAAAATCATTATTTTTTAATATTTTTTTAACTTTATTGAAAACTTATTAAATAATATAGCATATTACAAACTAATTAAAAGAATTAACAAATTTTTTATTTAACTTCATTATTTTGTATTGAAATTAATTAAGTAAACTAAACAGTGATAACTTGAAATTAATGAACTCAACGAAATGAATTCAAATTGCATAATACAAAATGTAACACATCTTACGAATTAATTTAAGGAAGATATATAATAGTGGACATTACTCAAACAAACATGAAATTACACCAACCCATACATTTACTGATTATTGTGGTCGTATTTTTGCCAAAGGTGTTCCATTAGATCACGTTTAAGAGATTCATGAGTACACCTATCACGCATTGATGTTCTCCTTTGCAAGTAGTTGTTCATGTTCATGTAGATTGGTTGTCTGGTTTCGAATTGAAAAGGTTCATCTTTATTCATTTTTGCGCTTGAACTCGATGTTCTCGATGTTGTACGTCAAGGTTGATCTTCGTAAGAGTTGTGTAATTCTTCGTATCGAACATATGTATGTCTTTCATCTTCAACAATCATGTTATGAATAACTATACAAGCCTTCAAGATGTTTCCCAACATATCCTCATCTAAAGCAAGAGACAGTTGTCGTACTATTGCCAATCTTGCTTGCAAAACTCCGAATGCACGCTCAACATCCTTATGGGTCGCTGATAACTGCTTCATTGAAAAAAGTCTTTGCTTATCAATTTGGGGATGAGTAATTCCTTTGATGAATATCCCAATTTGAATAAATACCATTGGTTAGGTAGTACCCCATATTGTATTGATGTCCATTAAAAATGAAGTTTATAGGAGGTGCTCGATCTTGCAACACATTATGAAACATAGGAGAACGGTAAAGAATGTTAAGGTCATTACATGAACCTGGAATTCTAAAAAAGGCATGCCTTATCCATAGTTCTTGATCAATGACGACTTCAAGAATGAGGCTTGCCTTACTACTCCATCCCGCATACTGAGCTTTCCAAGCATGAGGGCAATTTTTCCATTCCAATGCATGCAATCAATACTACCAATCATGCCTGGAAATCCACGTTTTGTATTTTAGTGAAGGATCCTTTGTAAATCCTCATTTGTGGGACTTCGTAAATATTTAGCTTCAAAGTGCTTGATCACCCCTTGAGTGAAATGCTCAAGTGATCGTCTTGCAGTTGTTTCACCTATTCGAAGGTATTCATCAACAACGTCAGGAGCCAACCCATAGGCTAGCATCTAACGGTTTTAGTACATTTTCGCAATCTTGTCAATCATAGCTTCCCAACAGCATTACGTCTTTGTTGGAAGAAAATATTATTTTCCACAACAGTATTCATAATACGACAAAAACAAGGGTTTTTTCAACGAAACCTTTGTCGCAACATAGTCTCATTGTAGGTTGGGTTAACTGCGAAGTAATCATTATACAAGCGATTGTGACCTTCTAGATTTCTATTTGCTGTAATTGTAGCATCAACCCATTCATTTTGAACGATAGATCGTGCTTGGGCTTGATCAGTTGGGAACAATAAAGTTGGCAACTGACATGCAATGAAATTGTCAACAATATGATCAATTTCTTCATATTGATCTTCAGAGGAAAAACATGAGCTAGAGCTCTTTTCAATCAACATAATTGGGAATGAAGCAATATGTAGTATAAAGAATGTTTGATTGTTAGAAATAACGAAGGTATACATATGCTTATATAGACATTGAAGCACTATTGTTTAATTTGAAAAACATTGTTATATTCATAATACGTTGATGTCTTGATAATACATTGATGATTAAATGTTAAAAGCATTGAATGAGAAGTGCCAATGAAAATAATATATCTAATAAAAATAATGCATTGATGGTTTTCTGATAAAAGAATTGAATGAGAAATATCAAGGACAACGACACTTCTAATAAAATAAAGTATTGATGGTTTTCTGATAAAAGCATTGAACGAGAAATATCAATGACGACGACACTTCTAATAAAAATAAAGTATTGATGGTTTTCTGATAAAAGCATTTAATGAGAAATATCAATGACAACATTACATCTAATAAAAATACAGTATTGACGGTTATAAGATAAAAGCATTGAAAGAGAAATATCAATGACAACTACACATCTAATAAAAAACAAAGTATTGATGGTTGTTAGATAAAAACATTAAAGAGAAATACCAATGATAACAACACATATAATAAAAAAAAATATTTATGGTTATCTGATAAAAGCATGTTAGGATGCAATGAAATTACCAAAATTCAAATTCAATTCAAATTGAAATTGCGATTATATAAACGAGTACATGAAGATAATATAGTGCTAATTAGAAAAAACAGAAATTAATACATTAATAACGTAATAACTTAAATAAACTAAACATACATTTATAACTAAAAAGGTAACTAAAGACATAATCTAGTACACAAAACTTATAAAGACAAACTATTACACGAAACATAAAGGCGTACACTTAAAAGATACACTAAAATCTTAAATAATTAATTATCACCACATATTTCTAAAAGCATGTTATCCCTGTAATTCTCCCCACTAGGAAATAGGACATTCTTATATAGGAAGGTTTGCAAGAGGTTGACTTTCATCCTCTTTTCATCTAATTGTATCTTCGTTTCCTCCAATTCCATTTGTTTTTTTTCTTTCTCAATTCCTTTCCCTGTCTAATGCTAATTTTTCTTGTTTAAATTGGATATCATTGTAACACCCCCAAATTACTAACATAATAATAATAATTTTAGTAACTTAGGGGTATTACCGTCACATGTCACCACACTTCGACTGTGCTACCTAATTACTATATTGTAGCGGAAGAAAAACTTGGTTTATTTATAAAAAAATAATTTTGATTATCCAAAGGTACAAAAAATTGATTAAGAAAAAATATGAAAACTCCTAACTAGTATGTGCCCCTTGATGTAATGCTCCCATGCACATGTATTCCTGCAAACCTACTCACCATAAATGATAAGTAGGACAAACCAAAAATAAATAGGAAAATACATGTCTGTGTACGTATACATGCTAAAAGAAATACTTTGAATTTTAAATTCCTTTATTTCAAACTTGCCTTCTTATAAACAATAAACTTTAAACCTTCCTTTATAATAATCCAATACAAATGAAATTATTAAAATACTTAATAAAAATAATTTCCTCTTCTTATATCCCCTCCTTGATCCTAAGTGTGCATACCTTCAAGTTAGTTATCCCATCACGGATCTATCCTTAGAGTTCCTTGTATTTGCGAACAAGTGGACTTTGAAGCATGAACCCTTCTTGATTATGAAATCAAGCGGTAATGTATAATAATAATAACTCTCATTTTATAACTCCTTTCAGAGTTACGAAATAACCTGTGAGCATTCACTATCATATTTGCTTAAGTATTCCCGTTCCCTATTATACACACAAATTCTTCATAATAAGCAACCCACTTCATAATATCTGTACTCATTCTTCTTCAACGGTTTTCCGTCATCTTACTATTTTGTGGCGGTAGTTCTCTAGGATTTGCTGCTTGAGCTGCTTGGTAAGAATCAATCACTTTTCTCCAAAATACTGATGCTTTCTGGTTTATTCTAACAATTGGATTGCTATATGTAAGAAGCAATTAACACTTCATCTTTTTTGATAGACCAATTACGAGCAGTTGAAAAAATTTGTTGTGAAGGTGAATCATTGGGAAACGCAGGAGAAATTATTGGCACCAAAAGGTATTGTGGTGTCTCTATCACATTGTTGTCACCATCTCCATCTCCACCTTCACATTCATCAAAATTGGTTGTGACCTTGAAAGATATATAGGTGTTGAGAATGAAGGTTCTATAGTTTGGAGATTAGGTGAGAAATCTCGGGAAACTAGAAGAATTTCTTCCCATTCTTTGCGTAAATGTATTAAATTTAGGATTGTTGGTTAAAGAAGGACCAAAATCTTTAAAATCTTGAGAATTTTGAAAGAAACTAGGTTGATTAGGATCCATTTTAAAAAGTTGATAAAATCAAAATTAAAATAGTAGAAGTAATAATAATAATAACAAAAACAACAACGACAATAGTAAGAAATAACAACATCAACAACAACAATAACAGTAATAGAAATGATAATAAAAATAAATTATTATTATTATTACTAATTTTTGCTAAATATAAAAATATAGTCCTATAAATTTCATTTAGAGAGAGAATACCAGTTTTTTTTGTGCCAAAATGTATGAAAATGAATCTCTATTTATAGAACACAAAAAGTTAGGAATTTTAATTTATTTTTATATAAATTATTTTGGCCTAAAAAGACCGTTGAAACATAAATGTTGAAATATAAAAGTTGTAAAATACAACTGTTATTCTGATTGGTTAGATTTCCACGTGTTAAGTGTTGATTGGATCACGTCATCAAATCAACAAAAGAAAAAAATGGACCACATGGGGCCCACTTCACGGGGTCCAATGTATTATTTGGCCCAATTCATTCTGTTCTACCCGTGAGCAAGGAAAATACTTCTTGCTGATGTGAAGGCTTGAGCAAATATTTTTGTCCTTTCACCGATATTTTTTACTCATTGCTGTGGGTGCTCTAAATTGAACCAAGAAAATAAATATTTAAGCTCTTTAGTTTTCAAACAATAAAAATAAACTAGTGTTTGGCTTGGACAATTCAATTCTTCTACCAAAGAATTAGAATAAATGGCCTCAAGCCCTCATTGATAATTTGGATAAAAAACTTCATCTTTTACCTCCTTGAGGTGTGGGGGGGGGGGGGGGGGGGGGGAGCAAGCACTCGAATTGGTTCTCATTTACTAGACCATTTGTCTCCATAGAAATGAGGTCATTTTCGAAAAATAGAAACCGAATACAAGAAGAATCTTCACAATTCTAGAGGAGTGGAAATATCATATCTCCTCAATTTCTCCTAAAATCAACATTTACCTCCCCATGCATGGAAATATCATACCTCCTCAATTTCTCCTAAAATCAACATTTACCTCCCCATGCATGGATGAACCTAGGGTCAAGAACTAGCTTGGAGAAAAGGTTCATTAGGTAGTAGCCCTATAGGAATAGATGGTGCTTGGAAAAATAAAAAGATTAAGGGCAAATGGTGAGTTTGTTTCGGCTGTAATAGGGTGGACAAGGGGGATGAGCACAGGGTTAAGGTGCTCTCACCACCATAGACTAAATTGTTAGCTCTATTATATGCACCGGAGGATGCCAAACAATGGGGACAACATGGTCAATCAAAACGGACAACGAGTGTGCAAGTCTTTCCCTTAAGGATCCCACCTCGTCTGATACTGAATGTCTTCACCTTGTTTATGAAATCCTCCCTATAACGGATAACTTGCAATTTATATTCCGGATGAAGGTCGATAGAATGGTAGTTATCGAGGTGTACAATCTAGTTGTTAAACTTAGGAAGGGTACGTTGACTATTTTAATTGTTTGTTTTACCCAAAAAAAGAAAAAATTCTTGATCACTCACGTAGCCCGCAACTCTTCCTCACCAACGCGTCTCCTCTTCTGTTCCAGTCAAGCCACGACCACCGTGGCTTCTCCTCCACCCCATCAAGACTAGCCCCCCTTCACGCGCGCCCTGAGCCGGATCATCGCCCTCATCTCTTCTCCTCGCCGGCGTCAGACGAGGTAATCAACCACGCCGCGCAAGCTGCCTCCTTTCTTTTCTCTCCTCCTCCTCATTGCACACGCACCGAGGCCATGCGCCACCGCCCTAAACTTCGCGGGGCTGAACCCACCTTCGTGCTCCACGCGCCGCTGACCCATGGTGGGCCCCTCTCTCTCCTTGTTCAATTCTGAACCCATAATAGTTATGCCAAACCCTTATTGATTTTCATTTTATTATTATTATTATTTATTTGCTGATTTGTTGAAAGAAATATGAATGCTAGTTTATCATTTAGGATTATAGATGTAATACAGTATGTTGTCATATTTTCGTATCTATTTTCAGTTCTAATTGTAATTTATTTAAGTGTTAGAGTATGCTAATACAAGCCCTTGTGTATAATGCAGGTATATGAAAGTATAGAACTTGAAGATAATTGAATTAACTTCGTGATCATAATCTACAAAGGTAAATTGTGTTTGATATATAAGTTTGGTGTGTTAAAATACATATTACTATCTACATGACTACATTTTGTATTCGAAGGAATTGCTTCTTGAAATGATATTTGAGTATGTTGAAGTTAATGTACTTATTTAGGTAATGAGAGTATATCATCTTTAAAGTTAGTTCTTATTGAAAGTCTCTTAATATAAGCGATAGGTATGACATACTAGTTCTTTTTTTTTTTTTTTTAATCAAAGGTAGAATTTAACTTCTATATTAGTTTTTTTTTTTTTTTTTTTTTTTTTTTTTTTTTTTTTTTTAATTTGAGTTTGTAAGATGTATGAAGTGAGGATGGTTGAATTGTGTAGGAATCTTTGATGAAGAATGTGTTTTAAAACGAGGTTTGGGAACTAAGAGCAAATTATGTTTTCTACACTAAGTTTAGTATAATTGGGGATAAGTTGTAATGTCCTTAGCTAATCCTTCTTCTTAGTGTTAACTTACAAACTATTTGAAGTATTAGGGTATGCCATTAGTAAATATAATCAACAAGGTATTCTGTATTAGCTAGGGATCGATTTATAAAGTGTAATATTTCTAAGTGATTTCAAAATCTTGTTACCTTATTTAGTTCCAAAAGTAAAGGCTTGACTTATAATTGCCAAGTTTCATTGGAAATTGTGTTTTAAGTATACCTTGCTATATATCAAAAACAAGCATATAGGGTATTTTGACTACGGACATAGGAATTAAACTCTAGTTTTGAGATAAAATCCTAATTTCCAGCTAATAGCATTTCAAAGATATCACTCCTTTATTCTCGGTATTAATTTCTATTGCATAGTGTAGGGGCTGATTTGGTCAAAGGGTCTAAGAACCCCAACTAGGTTTTGGATGAACAATTCGATGAGCGAATTGCCACTAGAGAGCTCTGTTTTTGTAACCCAAGCTCCCCTTTTCGGTGAAGAAAAGAGGGAAGATCTCTCCCCCATTAGTGCCCTATAGGTTTGCGTATTGGTAAGGATCGGCTATGCGGCTTTTAGAGACATCGAATGGGTCAAGAGTCATCACCAAACATTTAATGGGTTGTTTGGAAACCCTGGGGTTTGAATCCCCATATGACTCACGTAAGTGGTTTGCGAACAATGAGAAGGTTCGGGAATGAGCGGCTTATTTCAATCTAGGATTGTGTGCAAAACAATTGGTATAGTGATGGAAGAACAAATCATATTTAGTTCCTAAGAAAACATGCACAAACAAGAGATGGCACATTTTAATTTAGTGGATTGAGCAATTTTATATTTATGCACATAGTATAAATTAGGTGAACACTTGTATTAGATGTCCATAGTTTTAGGGTTCCTATGGCCGGTTGTCCAAGATTATCTTATTAGTCGTGATTACAAACAATAGGTCTTGTTTATAAACATAAGATAAAAGGTGGACATGCAATTACAAGATAAGAATTATGTAATAAAGGGTGCATAACTGAAAAGAGAAAAAGAGACAAGACACAAGAGACAAGCCAATGTTAGGGTTAGAGACAATGTAAAGTAAGAGTAATGCATGATGAGTTGGAGAAGACTGCTTGATCAAATGAAGAGATGAGTCTAGAGAGAATATTTCCTCATGATAATGCTCCAACTTGAAGTAATGGGTCTAGTTCAAATGACAATTGTGGTTTAGTCATAGAATCATTGACATTGATAATGCAAATAGAAATCAAAGTAAGAATCATGAAATCTAAAGCAAGAAATGAGCTTTAAGGTTAACTCCTAAATATGTATTCAAGGATGATACATATTTAGGGTTTGCTCATGAAAATGGGTCAAAGAGACAAGTCTAGCTAGATTAGAGATGTCCAAATCTAGGCATCATAAACAAAATGCAGAAGACTGACAAAGAGACATAACTTGCAATAAATGAAAGATCCAAGGGAGAGGGGTTGCTTGAATGAGTGAGAGGAGACCAATCTATAAAGATGGTTCCTTGATTAAGGTGCTCAAAGTGAAGAAGGAGTTGCTCCTTGCTCTTCACATTATGGGTAGAATGAGACATTGAAAATAGAATGTACGAGTTGATCTAAAGAGAGCATCAAGGATGAGGTCTCTTTGCTAGATTCAAACTCATCAAAGTTGCAAGATTGAAGCAAGTGTTCATGTAAAAGGGGTTTGCATCTTATACAATCATCACAAAATAAGCCTAATTAAAGGGTCTTGAGTGAATGAAAACCACTTGATCCAAAGACTAAGAAGTGAAGAGAGTAGAAGTAAACAAAACAATGAAGTAAAAGAGTAGATTGAGAGGGATCCTCGATGTTTATCATTAAGGATAGTTCCTTTGCTTGAGTCTTGATTGAGTGCTTGAGGAAGGAGATATGGTTGCTCCTTGGGTTGATACTTGAGGATTGCTTTGAAGATTATTAATTGTATTTGCTTTGTGTTTGTGACGATTTGAGAGAGAATTCCAGCAGAGTAATAGTGCTCTAGGATTTCAGAATTGCCGACCTCTTGGGCTAGGAAATGAAAGGGTATTTCTAGGCAAAAAGCCAGATTCTTAGGTGTTCGAGCGCTCAAGAGGGAATCTTTTGCTCTTTTGAAGTGGTGCAAACGGCTAGGGCGTCTGGTCGCGTTGGGATTGGAAGTTGAGGTTCTGTTACAGTTCGAGCACTGGAAGTAGGGAATGCGCTGGATGCTGGCTTCGAGTGCTGAACGCTGGCTTAGGTCTTTTGGCGCCTGCTCTGCACTGAGCACTGGAAGCATGCGCTTGATGCTTGATGTTGGCGCTTGACGCATGATGCCGACGCTTTACGCTTGAAGCTAAGGAAGATTCTGCTTGTGTGCTTGACACTGGGCTTCAAAAGTCGACTTAAACCGCTTTGAGCTTCAGGATTTCCACGGTTTTAGACTTGGTTTTTGAAGGAATTTTGGATGATGTGTTTGGGCCAATTTGTGTTTGGGCTCGGGTCTGTGTTTGGACCTTTTCGGGGTTCGGCTTTGAGTTGTTTTTGGGATTACACGCGCTCAACTCGACCCTAGCGAAGTCCTACCTGCAAGGATTGGTTCGTCATAGGACCGTTACATGGGGAGACACGATTTCGTGTATATCCCTTGCAAGGTTGAACCCTTGAAGCTAACGGGGGTTGAACCATCAAGACATGAAAGAAGGAATATTGGCTTGCAAAGGTACACCTCTGTTTGCCCAACTTGTTTGAAATGAATAGTTGTGTCTTAAGAGTGAAGGTAAGTTGTTTTGAATGTAATAGAATTTTTGTTTATATTGAGAACGAAGTATGGAAAATTTTTCGAATCAAACTTGCTGTAATTGTTAAGAAGTAGAGCCAAGTTGTAATTGGAATGTTATTACAGTATTAAATTATGATTAGTTTGAATTGTGAAAGTGCTTTGAAGTAAAGATGCATTGAATAATGGTTGAGACTTGGTTGGATGGTTGTAAAACTTCTATTTTGTTGGATTATTCTGTGAAATTGTTGGAAAAGGAACATGATGTTGTTTTGGATGACGTTTATCAAAAGATTAACGTGGAATGATATTGTGTATTGGTTGTAATTAAAAGGGTTGAAAGCAGTGTCATGTGAGGTTTATCCACTGAAGCTCCATCATATTTAATTGTTTGCAGCTATCATTCTTCTGATCTTTCAAAGCTACTACTATTATATACTATGTATTATGCTGATAACATATTGTCAGTTAGGACAGTTTAATAAACCTGAGGCACAACATTCTCATCAAATGAAGTCACAGTCTAAGTCCAAGGTACTACATCTAATGATTGAAAGTGTGGTGGCACAAAAGCTTTTGGAAGCAGTTGGAACATTGGTTTTCGCTCGTGTGTAATTTGATCCAGAGAATGTATATGTATTAAGAAGCATGCAGATTGTAGAAGGACTTCATATATAATATCAATTTTGGTGTATGTTGTGCTGTCTTAGGATGTAAGATTTTTGAATCTCATTGTTTTATGTTTGGAAATTAGTGTTCATTAATTTTATGTTTGCAAGGGGTATGCTGCTAGAGAATTTTTGAAACAAGGTCTTCACTCACGAGAACTAGCCCTCATTTCTAAGGAAGCGATATGCAGAGCTCAAGTGCTTATGTAAATATTTGATGTGTCATGCATGATAGCTCCTTGCATTGCCCTATAATATACACATGTTCATCATATTTTCCTTGATTATTTGTTGCAATTGTTTTTCTCTTCTACTGCTACTTTCGTGAATGAGTGTCGCAAATATTGTGATTTTCTAAGGCAAGATGTCATAAATTATGTTATGGGAGGAATTGCACAACATTATCTATGGTTTATGAAGTATTTATGATAAAATTCTATATATTTATTGTTCTTTTCACAAGTTGTAGTGGAGTGAGGACAGCATGCTATTGGATCTGCTTCTGAATCTCCTACTGCAACCTGCTTCAAGAAACTGTTTTACCCACTCCTGATGCTTATTGCAGCCTCCTCAAATGAAGCGGACAAGGACTACCTTAAGTGAGTTTTTTCCATGTGTAGCTAATTCTTGAGCTGCTCATGTCATTTTGTAGGGGGATTTGTTTCTGAAGCATCTCAAAATCAGTGGAGGGGTGCTGCATCATTACGTGATTTAAAGTTTTTAGTTTGGTTTTTGAGAAAGTAGGGACAGGTTGTTTGAATGGCTATATCCCAACTCAAAAACCTTAGGCTTCCGTTGATGAACGTAGTGAAAATGAATAGAGTGCCTATAATACAGCAACTAAAGTTGGAAGAAAAGCTTCTTCGTACTTCATCAGACAATTGGTGCATCGTCAATGATGGCACGCCTGATCCTGCAATTGTCATGGGAATTTCAGGGTAAGTCCCTTTTTCTGGTGTTGTGAATCCATTGAGCTTAACTAATATATTTTCCTTATGACACTTAATGTGAGGAATAATCAACATGTAGTAATGTGAGGAATAATCAACATATAGTAATGTGAAGAGTGGTAAGAATGTGTTTTACTTTTTTTATATCGGCATACACTTTCTGTTTCTGATGACTATACAAACCTAGACTCTCTAGTCTTTTGTTTCCACTATGTTTGCCTACTTTTTAATATGAAATGCAAGGATTGTCTTGGTCAGTCATTAAGAAAAACATTGTCCTAGGAACTGGGAATGCTTGCATATGTTTAAAATCATTTCAAGGTTAGATATACAGTGTTTCCATATTAATGTGGTATCTCTTATACTACCCAGCAACTATTTATTGAAATCAGTTTGCATATGCTGATTGTTTGGACCATTAAAACAGGATGATAAGTTTGGTATCTTAACAGTTGGTGATGCTTGCTTAAATGTATGGTTTGAAGACTCCAATTAGATTATGGTCATGTGTGGGGAGCTTAGGGTAGAATATGAATATGTTTTCATGACATTTTTTTTGAAGGTTGGAGCCCATTGCGTATAATATTCCAATTTGTTTGCTGAAAGTCATAACAATATGTATAGCTTAGATTTGGCTATAATGACATTACTGTCTGTCCTGGGGTTAGTTAGTTGCTTGCTATTTGATAATACATACTAGTAGCTTTCTGAGCTATACTTATGTGCTACCCGATTTAAACAGAGGCTGAATATAATTCTTGAAGTTATTAATGATCATCTTGATGTAGTAACTGCTGCAATATCTGTAGCAGATTCTCTAAGATGTGATTGGCTTCAAATATTAGCATGCTTTCTTGAGTTATTTCTTCACATCAAAATCTTATGAGGTCTTTGTTTGTTTTCTATCAGGAAGCCAGCAGAACTTCTTGATATTAACTCAGTGCTGCGAGACAAGATTTCTGTCATCAGACGGTTCACTGGGGGAGGTACTGTTATTGTCGATCAGGGAACAATCTTTGTTTCATTCATATGTAACAAGAGTGCTGTTCCTGGTTTGCTAGCATATCCTCAACCAATAATGGCATGGAGTAGCCTGTTGTATGATGAAGTTTTTCGTGAAGCCGGAGATTATAAGCTACGGGAAAACGGTATTTTTGGATCCTTTATCGTTATTTTGCATAAGATACCTCTATAAATGTTTCCCGAGTCAGCAACTTTTCTTGATCCTTGATATAGATCCGTTCAGTTTCTGATACATTTTTTTTAATAATTTTTTTAATGGAAGCACTTTTAGATACAATTTTAGCGTAAATACGTTTCCTTGCTTTTCCTTGGATTATGTTTAGTGATGATTGGGTTTTATGAGCAAAGGGTTGTGGTTGCCATGTTGAGCTGTTTTTAACAGATCCATTGTTTTTGCTCTACCATAGATTACGTATTTGGAAGCCGAAAATTTGGTGGCAATGCTCAATCCATCACTAAAAACCGGTGGATCCATCACACATCTTTTTTGTGGGACTATGAAGATGCAAATATGACATACTTGAAAATACCTCAGAGAGCACCAAAGTATAGGCAGGTATATAGCTTACTTTCTAATTCAAATTTTTGTCATGTGTGTTCTGCGTATTTGACAAGGGCCTTTAAGTACTTATGGAGCTTGTTTTGACGCAAAACAAGGAAATGTAGTGCTCATGGAGCTTATTGAATAAATGTAAAGCTGTTTGTATAAGAACTGCCTTATCCAGTTAGTCTCTTTAATAAATACAATGGAAGAATGTAGTCAGCCAAATGCTTCTTTACATGCTTATAGACGCAGTACTGCAAGAAACGATTACCTGATTCTTTTCTGATAAAAGACATGTTTCATGTTCAGGCAAGGGACCATTCAGAATTTATTTGCCGCATGAAGGATATATTACCAAGATCAGATTTTATCGATCGAACTATAAAAGCAGCCGAAACACATTTTTCACTGAGATCCATTCCACTGGATAATATTGGATCTCTAGACACAACAAAGTTTGATCCCTCTTCTAGGATTCTGACAACAGAGGAGCTAGAAGCTACGATCCAAACCGAAGCAGACAGTTTATTATCCCAGTCACTGTGAGCACTTGTTCTTTGTTTTGACAGTTTGTATTGTTACTAAGCATTTCCCATGCTTTGACTTACCCATATCTTTAGTCCCATTTCTTGGCTGCAAGTTTTGCATGAAAACTAGTAAACTACGAGTGCCTAAAAAAGTGGCTACTGTTGAATTAACAATTTTTTTATGATTGGTATTCCTATCTCGATTATTTTAATGTTTATGGTAGCTTGATTTTTGAAAGTTTTAAAGTCGAATAGAATATGACCTTATGTTATCTTGGCTAAATTTCTTTCAATTTGTTTGCTATTTTTTTCTTTTTGTTAAGGTTCTGCATTTTTGGTGATTGATGTATCTTTGCTCCATTTTTTGTTGTTGTTGTTGTGAATGTCTTGCATTTTTGGTGGTTGATGTATCTTTGCTCCTTATCTTTTGTTTCTTGTATTGTTTTGACGATTGATTATAGTATGTGTTTATCGACCATATGTATGGAGGAAGAAAATGCAAATTTACGGTACAACATATGACAATGAAACGGCGCAAGCTAATTTTGGCCCATCCATGATCCAATAATTGTGTTGTCTTCTTGAGATGATTAGAAATTCTTTCAGAATAAAATAGGAGAATACAAAATCAACACTAGTAATTTTTACTATTCAAATACTTCTGTTTAAAACTTATCATTCACTCGTATTCATCAGATTTGTTAAATACTTAAAACACACACATAAGACATATGATATTGAGTAATTAGAATTCCTAAGCTATGGGAAAACCTTCAACATTAAAAAAATAGAATTCCTAAGCTATGGGAAAACCTTCAACATTAAAAAAAATTCTCAAATTATAAGACCAAGAAAACCTAGTTAGTAACTTTCTACATTCCTATTTATTGGCTATATTTCTCTTTTTAAAGTTAAAATTTAAAAATTTTAAACATAAATTCTAATTATATTATAACAAAGTTGGATCTTATTGACTATATTTTAATGTAAATTTTTATAATACTAAATTTTCTTAATTTTTTATCTCAAAAAACAAATGTTTTGAGTTGTGTTTTAGAGATCGTGTTAAATATTACAAACAATTAGGGACGAAAAAAGTATTTGAATATACCCAGATTAACCACACCTTCGTCACCCTAATGGCCTAATCAATGCTTCCATATAAGTTCTAGCTTCGTGTTGTCCGAAAGACCTGTGATCAAAGAAAGAATCAACCGCATCATCTACAACAAGCCCTTTACCAATATAAGCATCAGCATCCAGACATGCTTACAGAACCTGAATCTCATCAAGAATCTCTTTTTCCCCATGTACTCAAGGTAATCTCCTTGACTTTCACTATCTTCCATCCCAACACCGCCATCGCCAACTCTTTCAGCCCAGCATTCGCTCTCACCCTGCTGGCCTCAGCCGCAACCCTGCTCAGGTCCATCATGGTGGACAATGGAAGATCGTCCTTAGACCACTTACAGCAGAGATAAAAAAATAATTTCCCTGAAGAATTTTTTTAATCCCAGAACAACAAATCTAAAAATTTCCATTCCAATATCTCTTGTCTACTTTTTATCATATTCTACTATATTCTCTCTCATACTCATTTTCTAATTTTTAATCATTAATTAGACAAAGAAAATAAACAATTTTAACGAATGTGAAGGAAAAAATGAGGATTTTTGAAGTGTGTTAAAATATGTCTAATGAGTGTCGATTTATAGAGAAAATTTTTATGACCATTGGCGTAATTTTTTTTATTAATTATAAATATAAGAAAATTGTAACGACTATATTTAAAAAAAAAAACTGATTGGTTGAAAATTGTACTGTCAGTAATGCGGGCCCCACCGTTTACACAAAAAGAAAAAAGCTAAAATCATGCTGACCCACGAGCTGGTTGAGGGAAATGCATTTGCGGTAGATTTTTTTTCTCTGATATGTTTGACAGAAATTTTTTCTTTCTCTGTTAGAATGGAGAATTATCCTTTTATTAGAGAAAAAACTTTCTCTAGTAAGCCTAACTTGGGAGTGATGCAAGATCCTACCCCGAGGGCTAAGGGTACAGAAGGTGAGTGGATTAGCTGGTAGATGAGACAGTTGGATCCTACATACAGTTGTAAGGTTGCTATATGGTTAAGCCACTCGAGGTCTAGGCCAACTATGGTTAGGTAATGGTTGGACTTGATGCAGGTGATCCAAGAGGTGACTACGATAAGGCAGCTGATAATGATGGTTCGAATGTAGTGGCTGAAACACGACTTCATGGACAATATAGGTGGTGGTTTTGTGGAAGTTAGTAATGGTAGTTGGCCTGGTGAAGTTTTCACGGTTAAAATTGTTGCTTGAGAGGGTTCAAAGATTTTTTTGAGTGTATTTAAAGTCTTTATTTGTACTACTCAAGTTCAATTGGGCTTGAATGGTAAAGATTTGTGCTTAGTAGATAGTGCAACTACTCATACCATATTTAAGAATAAGATATATTTCTTTATTTGATATTAAAAGATTTAAGAGTGAGTACTATAGCAGGTAGTATAAGGATTATAAAAGGCTCTGACAGAGCATATATATTGTTGCCAATGGGAATTTATTTTTTGAAATATTGATGCATAATACTCTCTTAAGTCTCAAAGAAATCTATTGAACATTAAAGATATTTATAATAATGGATATCACATTGATACAATTAGTGAAAGAAATATCAAATACGCATCACGAGTATGACCCAAGGCACCAAGCATGTTATAGAGCCTCCATTCTCCACTAGCTTATACTACACAAAAATTAACATAATTGAAACTTCATGTACACGTTCATTGAAGAGCTAGCAGATTCTTCATAATATTTTTTCATGTACCGCTTGCTCTCAAGGCAAGTTGATAAATTGACCTTCACCTATTAAGATAAATTATTAATCAATCTATTTTCTGGAAGGAATAAATGAAGATTTATACGGGCCAATACACAACCCATGTAGGCCTTTTAGATATTTTAAGGTTTTAATTGATGTATCAACTAGATGGTCACATGTATCCTAACTTGTTATCAACTCATAACCTGACATTTGCGAGATTAGTTGCTCAATTGATTAAATTACGAGCACATTTTCCTGATTATAACATTAAGACTATTCGTCATAATAATGGTAGTGAATTCACTTCCTAAGCTTTTAATGATTATTAAATGTAATGTTGAAGATCCTATTGCACATGTTCATACACAAAATAATCTTGCCAAGACATATAAAACATCTACAACTGATTGGTAACCACTACTTATAAAGTCTAAACTATCAATTTTTCCATAGGAAAATGCAATATTACATGCATCAACACTGATTCGTAATAGACGAACAAGTTATCATAAGTTTTCCCAATCACAATTGATTTTTGGTCTGGAACCAAATATATCCCTTCTAAAACTTTTGGATGTGTTGTATATGTTCCAATTGCTCCACTACAACGATTTAAGATGGGTCCTCAAACGATGGGTAGGAATATATGTTGCATTTGATTCTCCATCAATTGTTAAATATCTAGAGCCAACTATTAGATATTAATTTACAGCTTGTTTCATAGACTATCATTTTCACGAGTCAAATTTTCCCACATTAGGAGTAGAAAACAAATAGCTAAAAAATGAAATCATATGGTACGAATTATCCTTATCTCACCTTGATGAATTA
The DNA here is from genome assembly GCA_026401315.1 of Dysphania ambrosioides. Lineage (NCBI taxonomy): Eukaryota > Viridiplantae > Streptophyta > Magnoliopsida > Caryophyllales > Amaranthaceae > Dysphania > Dysphania ambrosioides. The sequence continues at coordinate 27,127,979 of CM048658.1, read as the reverse complement.
AAAGTCCAAAAGATACTTCATTTACAAAGTTTAGCAAATCGATAGCCAAATACATTCACTACCCTTAATAGAGTGACTAAGTCATGTATACCAGCTGTAAATGCTCCAATAAAAATAGATGTGTCTCAAGGATAGTCTTAAGTTGCTAATGAATCTAAAGCATGCTTGAAGCGTGGAAGACCAATTGGTTCCAAATATAAAAATCCTTGAAAAATAAAATGAGCAGTGATTTATAATATTCTGGACGAAAATGCCATAAATCTAGAAGGAACTCCATAAGAGGCCTTAGACATGATAGAAGAAATTCAGGTACCAGATAATAAAGAGATCTCAACTAATTATGTCATGTCAGGGATAAAAAGGAACCGAATTGAAATCGACGTTGATGTGTTTTTGCATGCACTATAGACATTGATGTCATGAATGATAATGATGATGATCATGAACCAAAGCCTATGACAGAATGTAGACAAAGAGGAAATTTGCCAAAATGAAAAGAAGCAATTGAAATAGAATTAAAATCTCTCGCAAAGAGAGAAGTTTTTGGGCCTTTATGTTACCTAAAGGTGTCAAGCCACTAGGTTATAAGTAGGTCTTTGTACGTCAAAGAACTTAAAATAGAGAAATTATGCATTATAAAGCACGTTAAGTTGCACAAGGATTCTCACAAAGACTTGGTATTAACTATGAAGGGACATACTCTCTTATGGTGGGTGCAATGACTTTTAGATTTTTGATTTGTTTTGAAATATGAGAAAGACTTGACTTATACTTGATGGGCATAATCATAGCTTATTTGTATGACCCACTTAAAAAAACATTTATATGAAACTCCTAAGTGTATTTAACCTGTCAAAAAAAGCAGTTTCAAGTTCTCAAGAGCATTATTCCATCAAATTGAATTGATCCCTATATGGATTAAAACAATCTGGGTGCATGTGATGCCTTTGTGAGTACTTACGGAAGGAAGACTATGAAAATGACCCAATTTTCCCATGTATTTTTATAAAGAAATTTGGTTTATGATTTGTAGTGTTTGTGGATTAGTGGATGTTTTGAATATTACTGAAAACCCCTATGAAATTCTAGTGACAATGGATTATAAGAAGAAAGAATTTGAAATGAAATATCTTGGAAAGATAAGATTTTTGGGTTATCGATTGAGCACCTAAAGAGTGGAATCCTTGTGCATCAAAATGCATACACGAAAAAGGTGCTAAAAAGGTTTAGTTTTGATAAATCACACCCATTAATAAGTAGCCCAATAGTTGTAAGATCACTAGAAGTGAACAAAGACCATTTTTGTCCTTGAGAAGATGATGAAGAGAGTCTTGGTCGTAAATTTCCCTATTAAGTGCTATAGAGGAATTGATGTACCTTGTGGGTCATACATGACCTGACATATCATTTTCATGCAGTAAATTTGCTAGCAAAATTTAGATCATGACCCTCTCGAAAGTATTGGAATGGAATCAAACATGTACTTTGTTACCTCTAAGGTACAACAAATATAGGTTTGTTCTTTTCTAATGTACTTAAAGATGGTTTTGTTGGCTTTGCAGACGTAGAATTTTTATATGATCCCTATAATGCTTGATCACATACTCGATATGTGTTTACATATGAAGGTACTTCCATTTTTCGACAGTCTATGAAGGAAACCATTACCACTACTACTTCTACTAAACATTCAGAGATTTTGGCAATCCATAAAATTAGTCTTGAATGTGTATGGCTTAGATCAATGATCCAACATATACGTTTGGATAGTTGTTTAGGTGGGAAAAAGAAGCTCAAACAATTTTATGTGAAGATAATGAATGCAGCATGTATTGTGCAACTCAAGGAAGGATACATCAAGAGTGATTGGACAAAGCACATCTCACCAAAAAATTTCTTCCATCCATGAACTTGAAAAAATGGTGGTATAATTTTTCAACAAATTTGTTCAAGTGAGAACTCAATTGATTTATTTACTAGAGCACTTCCAACTGCTACATTTAAGAAATTGGTTTACGACATTGGATTGCAAAGTCTCAAAAATTAGGAGAATAAATGTGTTTTTCCCTTATCCATGTTCTTTTCCCATCGGGAATTCGTGGTATGGTCTTTAATGAGGCAGATTATGGTAATGTACATGATGTGCTTTTTTCCTTCACTTAGTTTTTCTACTGGATTTTCTTTGAAAGACTTAATGAGGCATTGTTTTAGATAATAAACTTCCAAGGGGGAGTGTTATGTAATATTTTATGGATGCCCATTATATTCTGATTTCATAAGTATTCTAGGTTTAGGATTTAGGAATATTATAGGTTTTTCATTCCTATGTAAACCTTAGCTACTCTCAGTCTCTCTCTCTCTCTCTCTCTCTCTCTCTCTCTCTGTATATATATATATATATATATATATATATATATATATATGTCTCTCCCCTATAAGGAAGAATACACACAACCAGTTTTCCTTCATATCTCTCTCCTTATTTCATAATACTTTTTATTTTTAATTTTTGCACGGAAAAAATATTGTTTTTTTTGGAAGACATATGACTTTATCACGAAATAGACGCATGTTTTGATAGGTGTTTGACAACATGTATCTTGTCAATCTAGGGGACGGAATAATGGCATGTGAAAGGACTCAGCAATCAAGCATTCTATGATGAATTTAGGCTGTATTTGGAAAATAATTTCAGCTATTTAATTTCATAAATAAGTATTATTTTTACTTGAGTTTAAATACCTTCAAGGCTTCAACATAAAAATAAATAATCATCTTTTGGAAAAGAATAGGTATGGCTTTAATTAAGTATTGTTAGGTTGAAAATCCAAAATAATCAAGTAGGACATTCAAGGACTCCTGTCTAGAAAAACTCGTCAAAATAATTACAAAGTATTAACCAACTTATCACCCATCTAGCAGGTCCGTGCATAAAATCCTTACATTCAATTCTCGAAAGGATGAAGAGATAGATATTGAATCAAACCAAGGTGTTTAAGCTAGGGAATCATTAATCATAATATGATATGTGTATGTTCATTTTGAAAGATATTACAAGTATAACAAGCATGAGTAACGTGGGTTAAATATCACATGTGATCTAGGCATATAAATACCATACATTATTCGCTACGAATAAAAGCCTAAACATTATAGGTTAATGGTTAATTTATAAGAAACTATCACGTAAAAAAACCATCTTATAAAAAACTATCATATAGAAACATTATTTTCAAAAACTACCATATTAAAAAATCCAATTGCATGAGACCACCACATGGTGGTTTTCTGGGCGTTGACACGATTTTGTGAGTTAGAGGCACGTGCGACCGATTGAATTTTTTTTCTCTTTTCCCTTTATTTTCCCTTATTTTATTTCCTTCATTCTTACCCTTTATTTCCTTCCTCCTTCTCTCTCATTTCTTTTATAAAACTTCACAAGTGAAATTGTTGTAGGTTTGCAAGAACGCGCATTAAATTTGTTAAGTACTAAAAGTCAAAATCCCATTTAAGTAGAAAATCGGGTTACATGGTCTCAATTATGGTGAAAGGCAAGTGAAAGGAGAAAGGAAAACTCATTTGACGAACTACAAAATTAAAGTACAGGTAATTTTGATAGAAAGCTCGATTTTGAAGGGGAATAGAATTATTTTTTTGTAATTTGAGTTGTATTTAGGGTGTAAATATGCTAAATTAACATAATTATTGAATAATTATTTTGTAATTACATTGTTCAATGTTGTTGATGTCAAAATTTCAAAGTTTTGGACATATAATTAGGTTGCATTTGAGATTATAAGGTACATTCTCTGCTTTTGGGTTTGTTTGTTTATATTGATCAAGTTTAACGGTAGAATAATCATTGATTATTCAGTGTATAAAATGATTAGTGAGCATGTGAACATTTAGCCGTTTTATGTGGGAGAGTTTGTCACTAAGAAGGGGAAAACTACATATGTGAAGTGTAGTGATTATTATTTCTTGTCTTTGTATCCTAATGTTGATGAGGTAAGTCATTTTGAATTTGTTGATTAGGTGAAGAATATGTTAGGCTTCAAAGAAGCAGGTGAGTTCTGGCACAGAAAGCATGGTTATAGTTTGTTTAAGGGGAGGAAGCAGCTGAAAAGTGAAGATGATATTCCTAAATTTTTGAAGGTAAAAGAACCTGATGGTGGCATATACTTTATGTGTTACATGAGATAGTGAAGGAGGCATGACCTATCATTTTGAAGACATGTACTCCCACTGGTTTGCCCATCTCTAGCTAACACTTAAGGATATCCTTATGAGTCTCATACCTCTCAACTCTAGCTTGTAGTTGAAACATAGTTTTTAACTGCTGGACTATGCTATATGCATCCATTTTCTCAAATTTCTTTTTAAGGGAAGAGTCCATAGAGGCTAGCATAAGGCAGGTAACAATTACCAACCTCTCTAAGACAGCCTTGTGAGAAGCTATCTCAGAATCCGTAAGAGTTGAGCTTAGGGTTAGGATAGGGGTTTCAAGAACATCCTCTCTTCCTTCAGACCTTAGAACAATTCTAAGGTTCCGTTTCCAACCAAGGAAGTTTTTCCCATTCAATTTATCCTTTCAAGGATCGAACGTAAGTTGAAAAGTGAGGTACTGTTGTTGTTGTTGTTACTAGACATGATATCTACAATATAAATATGCAAAGATTCATTATGTTTATCATAATAAGCTTTAAGTATTTAAACAATTTAAATAAGAAAATCCATAAAAGTTGTCCCTTTTTGAATTAAGTGATTCTAAGATCCTTTTTAAAATAATTCTAAGAGGACTTGGGCCCTACTCTTAAAATTATTTTATCAAGGTAAGTAAAGTCTTTACTAATTACAACATTTGTAATTCTTGGTTGATAGGTGGTAATTCCTTACCCAATACCCATCCCTATGCTTCAAAGTCCAAAACCCTTTTGATGATTTTGTTGAGTATAACCAAATAAACATGTAAATTTCCCAAATTTACCGTATTTAATCCTATATCAATTAGTGACACCCTGCTTAGGCATACCCTACCACTAATGATCAAGGCTTCCATTGGTGTTTGTATTGGAAAAGCAATTAAACTCAATATTAAATTAGGGACCTAAGTTCTATGTTGATTTATTTAATAAGTGGATATATGCAATAAACAAAAAACATAAACTTAGTAAAGCATATTAAAGTAATAAAATATGAAATATAAATGTGATCATAGTATGACTCCTAAATCCTAAAGACTACTCTTCATGGGCTTCGTCTTTTAATCATCATGGATCACCATCCTTGATCGTCATTGGACCTTCACTCCTTGGATCTCCATCCATAGTGAATACATAATATTTTTTAAATTTAAAATAACAAACTTAAGATAAATTACAAAAATACAAACGATACGCAGATCGTATTTAGGTTACAAAAAAACTTTAACGATTCACATATCGTATTTTCTATCCTAATTTGGGTCATACCAGTCACCTCATGCAATCATAATATCAAATATTATAAATTGCATAAAATAATAAGAACAATAATAATATCATATATTATTAAATGTATAAAATTAAATAATAATATCACATATTATTAACCAAAATGTATAATATAAAATTATTAAACATTAAGAATAACATTCCATTAAAAAAATTTAAAAAGGCATATTAAGTCTGATTTATCTAATCAATCAATTAAATTAAACATTAACAAAAGCAACTACTATTAACATCATTATTAAACTTTATTAATCATATTAATAAAACAAAATAATGACAATATTACAAGCAAATCATTAATTACACAATTCATTAATCACATCAAAATGGATAATTAAAAGGTAAATATTAACTTCCATTTTATTAATCAAATTAATAAAATCATATTAGTAATTGCCATCAATAAATTAGTCAATGGATTAATTAACAATTAATTAACCAAAAAAATAAATATATTGATTCAATCATAAGTTAAATATGGTATTATGACAAATAATTAAGCAAATTAAATAGGAATTATAGAGGGAAAACGGCTAAGAGAAACGCTCGGGCTCCTAGCCTAGAGCTGACCCGTCGTGGCCCGCTTGCAACAGTAAACCTCGGTTCCCTAGCAACCCACCCATGCATACCCACGGACAACTCCCCATCTTCCACCGGCGACACCATACATCCCCACCCAAAACTAGACCCACCGGTCTGCTCGCCTGAAGCCGGTGAACCTGGATCACATATGACCCTCGGTGCTCGGCCACCGTAGCCCAGCCACGGAAGCTTCCAAGTTTTCACAACATTTGGGCATTTTTTGGTAAATTTGATCAACTCTTGTTTGAATTTGGGGTCCAAATTAAGGGCAAAATGTTTCATTATCATATAATTTCATTTTGAGATTGATAAATTGTAAAACTTCATAAGTTTCATTAGAATTAATTAAATTGGGGATGAATATTGGGGCTCATAATGTCGAATGTATAAATGGGCAATTATTGAGTAAATTTCAATATAAAAACACATTCAAATTGTGTCTAGAAGCAATTCAAACAATATTGAACAAGAATTCAAATCTTAATCATGCCAAAATTCACAATTTCATGCATAATATTTTCGAATTTGGGACTTTGCCATGAACACGAAAAAGATTTGAAACAATGTCATCTAATTCATGCTAATCCATTGATTAATCTAAGCATCAATATGCATTAAACTAACAAATTTCAATAGATTAAAATCAAATTTTAATCGTACATTTTAATACTACATATCAAACCTCCCCTAATTTAATAAAAATAATTTACCATAATCATATCAAAATATGCAAGAGGCTAACTAATACCCCTGTAAGAATGTAGATACATAAAGCAGAATTTTAAGAAATAATTTCTTGTATCTACAACAGGATCTCATGCACATTTCAATACGAATTATAGGATTAGAATTCCATACCCTTAAAGCGTGATTTCCACAAAGATCAAATCACTTTACACTTCTATATGGAGATCCTTTAAATACCAAATGTTGCTCCTCTAGTGTTGGTCCACAAGCAATGATTGAATCCCCACGTATGCTACTACAGAATAAGAAAACCTTTTCCTTATTACTTTTCTTGGTGATGGAAAAAGAGGATGGAAGAACTTTGAGAGTATTTGGCAAAGTGGAGTACTTAGTTTCTCATAACCATAGTTTATTTATAAGTAACATTCTTATGTTATAAAATAAACTCATTAGTACATACTTCACATAAGCATGACCATTTAGCTTAGGAACCTGTTTTGCGCTTTAATCCAATCATATACTTATATGTGTGACCTCATAGGACTAGTTTATTATTAGCCATGCACTAATCAAAATAGTTCACAAATCATAGTCGGTTTCTAGCAAAACACTGTGATCACATAAAATAACCGATTATATTTATCTCCATAAATTTGTCCATGTTATATTTAATCGTTACACTTGATCAAAGGACATTTTTCTTCACTCTTGATTTTGCAAGATCATGGTAAAACTTTCATCCGTTTTGAAAAACTTCTTCTTTTTCCCACAGTATGATCCTTGGTTTTTTTGTTAACATGAATCTTATGGCAATTATGTTCTTAGATCTTATTCCTTTTCACTTTACTCCCATACTAAGATTTTACCCGTATTAATCACACATTGGGGTGTAAAAATGTCGATGTATGAGCTTTTCAGGTAAAAGTAAAAGAAGAGTACGAATAAGTTGGGTGTTGACACGTGCACCATTGTATTGTTGCGAATGTGAGGCTGAATGCTAAAACAATCTTATATTATTATATGTATTTATGTCTTTGTGAATCAGACAACTTTCCAAACCCTCCCTTGCCCCATTTCCTTTGCCATCTTTTCCTCCTCCAAAATCCATCTCCCTCTTGCCTGATTTTCTCTGCCATCTTTTCCTCCTCCAAAATTTGACCTCCCTCTTGCCTGATTTTCTCTGCCATCTTTTCCTCTTCTAAAATCCGACCTTCCCACAAAAAACCCCAAATATGACAACCCAAAAATTGAAATCACCCGAGATCGGAGAGACAAATTAAAAAAGCTCAAAACATAAACAAACATGAGTAGGAAAGGGGTAAAGTTGAGAAGATTTCACGACTTAGGGGTGAACGGAGCAAGAATACACCGTGAATCAACAAAGGTTGAAGTTTGATAGTTAACCAAGTCTTTTTGATCAGATTATAAATGGTTTAGTATTAGTAATTTTGGCTTTGTTCGTTTTGTTTTCTAAAGTTTATCCTCAATTTTTTTTTTAAAAAAAAAAACTAAATCAATATGGTAATCGTGGGGGGTGAAGTTTGATATTTCAGTTGTAAAGTTTGATATTTCAGTTACAAAACTTTATCATTATTTTTAAGAACGAAGCAACTTTCAGTTCTAGATCTCTAACTTCTTTTTTTATTTTTTAAAAAACAAAGCAATGTGTTTCGGTTATGAAACTTTATAATTTTTTTCAAAAAAAAAAACGAAGTAACTTCCATTTATAAACTTTATCTTCTTTTTTTTTTAAAAAAAAAACAAAGCAATCTGGTTTTATTTTTTGTTTCATCTAAACCTAAAATTATGTAGTTATCCAAAGCTAGGTGTTTGTAATTTTTTTATATTTTTCACCCGAAACAACGAAAAACCTCCGTTTGACTTTTAGAGGCCTGACATTCATTGGGACTCTGAAATAATAATATAAGATAAACCCTTAGGACCGTAATGAAGGAGATAAAAAAAGGAAATATTTAACAAAATTAAACAATAATTACACCGTGCAATTTCATCACGCATTCCTAAATTGATACAAAATGTATTAAATGTATATTGACAACCTTAATAATTGTATATGGTATTACGGTGTTGTTACCTATAGAAAATAGATTGCTATTAGTATTGTTATTGCTATTATTATCATCATCATTGTGGTCGTTGTCGTCGTCATCATCGTCATCTGGTTCATTATAAATAATAATCTTAAACTACAAAATTAATACATATTATGTAAGACCACTCTCAATGGTGAGCAAAAAAAATGTTCACCCACTCTCTCTCTACCCACTTTCTCTCTCAACAAATCAATTTTGCTCATGGGCAAATTTTTTTTCACATTTCCTCTCCCAATGGTGAGCAAAAAAAATGGTCACCCACCACTATCTCTCTCTTACTTTTTCAATACCCCACCATAACTTTCTCTCTCCTACACAACACTTCTTTATTTATTTATTTCATTTATATTTTAACAATGTTACTCCAAATAAATAAAAACTAGTTTAAATTTGTGTAACTTTTTTTTTTTTGTCTTTTTTATTGTTAAAATTTATCGTAAAATTAAGTACGTTATATAAAAAAATTGTAAAAAAAGCTCATAATTTGTTAAATGTTTTTATTTATTTTAAAAGCGGTACAATACTAGAGTACAATTACATTTACAACGTCATGCGCAATTAAACTTAGGAAATAAAATAAACACAACAACTAAAAAATAACTCGACTGCGTACGGAAAAGTAGCTACGCCATAGTACTTGGCTTTATTTAAGTCGTCTAATTTCTCCCTAATAACGTGGCCCGTATCGTTGCCAAATATGTTCGACTAAATCACGTTTCAGAGATAGATGAATTTCTCTGTCACGGAGGGAAGCTTTTCGCTGTAGAAATGCGTTGAAGTCAAAGTTGGTAGGTCGGCCTATGTTGAATTTAAACGGTGGCGTTGTAGATGTTGATGCTGGTGTTGATTCTTGTTGATCTTCTTCGTAGAAGGCTCTTAGAACTTCGGCTCGACTGTAGTTGTGGCGCTCATCTTCAATAATCATGTTGTGCATAATGATACATGCTTTCATTATGTCTCGCAGTATGTCCTCATCGTACGCCAGTGACGGTTTTCGTATTATTGCAAATCGAGCTTGCAAAACACCGAATCATCTTTCAACATCCTTTCGAGCAGCAGCCTGGTGGTCAGCGAACAATTTATCTTTTTGAAGTCGAGGGGTTGTGATACCCTGAACAAAAGTTGCCCACTTCGGATAAATACCGTCGACTAAGTAATATGCCATGTTGTATTCATGGCCGTTAACGGTAAAATTTACCGGAGGAGCTCGACCATGCAGAACCTCATCGAACACTGGGGAACGGTATAAGACATTTAGGTCATTACAAGATCCAGGAATCCCAAAGAAGGAATGCCATATCCATAAATCCTGATCTGCAACGGCTTCCAGTATTAGCGTTGCTTTCTTGTTCCTACTGGCGTACTGTGCTTTCCATGCCGTTGGACAGTTCTTCCATTCCCAATGCATGCAATCAATGCTGCCTATCATGCCTGGAAATCCACGCAGTTCATTTTGATGTAGTATTCTGGCCAATTCATCAGTTGTAGGGTTTCGCATGTACTCGGTTCCGAACTGATCAATGACCCCGGTACAAAAACGTTGAAGGGCAACTCGAGCGGTTGACTCACTGATCCGAACGTATTCATCCACTGCGTCCGCAGCCATGCCGTAGCCTAACATTCTTATCGCCGCTGTACATTTTTGCAGAGGTGATAAACCTAACCTTCCAGCTGCATCCCTATGCTGCTGGAAGTACACATCACCTTCAACGACCTTGTTCATTATACGTACAAACAAAGGTCGTTGCATACGAAATCTTCTTCTAAATTGGGTGGTGTTGTACACAGGATTATCGGAAAAGTAATCATTAAACAACCTGGCATGTCCAATTTCCCTATCTCTTCTGTTCGTACCCCCTCTAGGTTTTTTTGAAGAGTGTTGGGATTGTGTTTGGGGCATGAGGACAGATGGGGGTTGGTATGTGAAGAGTTCATCAACAAGTTGGTCATATTCTTCAGTATTTGAAGAAGATGAGCTTGAACTTGAGCTTGATGATGGTCTAGAATACATCTCGTATTACTATTGTTACTTGATGAAGGGGTGTGGTTGTGGATATGTGCCATGTCTACTATATATAGCAAAAATATCAAATGAATATGTGGTTACAAATCTAAATGACCACACCAAGTACAGGAATCAAATTTTCAACCACGGAATAGGTATACTATGCTAGTTGACAGTGACAAGTCTTGAGTGCAATAATGTCGGTATCAATGACACAAAGGTAAAGCATTCTGATAAAGTGAATATAGGAAAACGTGGCTATACAATGACAAAGATTTATTGTAATTATGTCAGTATCAATGACACAAGGTTAAAGCATTCTGATAAAGTGAAATCAGAAAAATGTGACTACACAATGACAGAGATTTAAAGCAATTATGTCGGTATGAATGGCAACTTAAATCAACTTGTTAAACAACTTGTCATTCAATATTGGAAAATCAGAATACAAGTGTACATCTTTCTTACATTGAAATTAACCACACCACTAATACAACTTAAAAATAAAAGACTAAATTGCGCTTATTAAATAAAAGACTACAACCAAACATGCTTAAAAGCCTTGTAATTTACCCAGTAAAAAATTCTTGTACGACTCTTCTTCGGGAGTGAGTGGCGTAGGCGAATTCTTCATAGCTTGCACAATATCAAACCAGGTTTTCATCTTATGAATGTCAAGTTCCTCCCTTTTCCTTTGTTCCTTGTCTTTTTCAATTTTTATCCTCTCTTCCTTCAGAATGGCCTCCCTCTCGCGAATTGTAGCGAATTCCTTCATTCGTTCGCTAAGCTCAGACGAACCACTTTCTGTTGCTACTGCTTTCCCTTTACGCTTCGCCTTTGCCTTCTTGACACCCTCGGGTCGCTGTAAACCGCCAGATGAAAAACCATCCGTAGGGGTATCATCCTCTACATCATCTCTGGACCTCTTCCCACTTCCAGCACTATCTTCTTCCTCAGCATCACAAGCGGCTTTTCTTTCCTTCAAGGACATTGACCATCTCAGCTTTGTTCTCCACTTTGGATCCTTGTTAAGCATTTCAATTGCGTGAGGAAAAGTGAAATTTCGACCTTGGGCGACATGAAAAAGCTTCGCCGCACTTTTCATATGATCAGCTTCATTGTAACCACTCCCTCCCTCCAGAAGTCTACCTGCTTCATCATAGCAAGATATCCATTGCAGTGTGTCCGCTGCCAACCTTCTCCAGTGCGGCGTCAGACTCTTAATAGGCCTTGGCGGAATTATATGCGGCTTCTGCGTATGCAAAGTTTGGTATGCTGCATGTACATTGCGCCATAGGCTAGTTGCTTTTTGGCTTGTACTTTTAATAGCATCCTCGCTAATCTGCAACAACCCAATCAGAGCTTCATCTTCCGCCACAGACCAAATACGGGTAGCTCGCGCAGGAACCTGGTTGGGTTCCAACAAGCGAACTGGTGGAGGAGGATACTGCGGTGTCTCTGGTACGCTTTCCTCTTCGCTCTCATCGAAGAGTGTGTTACTACCAAGATCAGTTTCAAGTGTACGATCTTCATTAGCAGGGTTTTGTAGGGAAACCTCAGTGGGTGTCTGATGCAGTGGAGGTGGTTGCGACGACATATTGCCCATTCTTTGCAAGAACAATTGAAACTCGGGATTAGTTAGGAAATCATCACTAAAACCCGAAAATTGTTGACGGAAATTTGGGTTGTTTGGATCCATTAAAAGATTTTGCACCAAAAAACAAAAGATAAATATCGTTACAAACATTTACTAATGCAATATAATTTCGTGGCCTAAAAATCACATATATACTAATTTTATTACGTAACTACATTTATATATAGCAAAAAAAATTAACCAATAATTGCAACACCTTAAAAACTACAAATTTAGTAATTTATGGAGAAAATATACACAACTTTGTTTAATTACATAATGCAACTTCATTTCGGGGCCTATAATTTTTTTTTCCCATAAAATCACATATATACTAATTTTATTATGTAACTACATTTATGTATAGCAAAAAAAATTAACCACTAATTGCAACACTTTGATAACTACAAATTTAGAAATTTATGGAGAAAATATACACAACTTTGTTTAATTACATATTGCAATATAATTACATGGCTTACAATTTTTTTTTTTAAAATCACATATATACTAATTATATTAGAAAAAAAAATTTAAAAATAAAAAAAACTAATTGTTACCTCAATATGGGTGAATTGCAACAACAATATTCTTCTACAAATTTAAAATACTTTTAAGAAAATTAAAATGTGGAGGATTTAAAGTGTTTACGAAATTATATCAAAATATATCAAAATGCATGTCTATTTATAGAGAATTTAATTTTATGACCGTTGGTAATTTTTTTTTTTTTTTTACAAAATATATTTTTCAGAAAATCAATTACAAATATATAACCGTTGTAAACGCCTATAATTTTCTGATTGGCTGGGAACCTGCGCAAGCCACGTGTCATCGCCCCATTCGCCAACCCACTGTCACGCATCAGATTCTCTTTTTTTTTTTTTTTAAATCTGCTTTGATGAACAGTAACCCAACTACAAATATACTTATTTTTTCCATTGTGTCTGACAAAACTACGGCCCACTTGGATTACTGTTCATCAATAAAAATTCTCATGTTTTGAGCTTTTTTGGTTTTGCTCATGGGCATTTTTTTGGATTTTACCATTTTCTCACCATTGTGGTTGGTGATCAAATTTTTTGCTCACAAAAAATGCTCATGAGCAAAAAAAACACTCACCATTGCTAGTGCTCTAAAAACAAGTTCTTCATGTCCAAAAAAAAAGTCATTATTAGACAATCATCAGTAATTGAAACAAAAATTAAGGGTGGTGGCTTACGTATTCCCTTTTGATCCCTAGAGTAGAGACCGCAAATCCCATGCCACTCTTGCTAGAGGAGAGGTGGAAACAGGAAACCTCTGTGGCTAATCAGGAACTGGATTGTCTGCTTCACCTTGCCTCCCATGCGAAGTAAACATGGTGTATGCACACGAGATGTTGCGAACTATGAAATGATACTCATCAACCTCATCTTATTCAGTCCAACAGCGTTGTTCATGTAAGATATTAGTAGCTAGCATCCAAGAGTAGCCATATGACGAACAACACATCATTCGAAATATAGGCCCTACAGCGTAGTCCCTACGATTCCACGCACCAGAAAGAATTGACAAGCGTTCTTGCCTCTGAAATTTAAGTAGCCACCCTATGGGCTTTGGAACGACAAAGGACAAGGAATACCTGTTCCAAGTACTATTGCATTCTGGATTGTTTCTGATTTGACTTCTGAAGTACTGAGGCATGAGCTATTGAGCTCAATACTTATGTAATTACAAAAACATATATCAGAAAAAGCAGCAACAAGAAAACCATTCCAAGAACCTCACCTAGCAAGGCAAGCTATTTATTTCCGTTACTGGAATGCCATAGTACAGAGATGGACAACTAATTCGTAATGAACAAAATCTATCCTTCAAAACTTATGGGTGCCGAAGACCCCTAACCATCATGTAAAAGAGACGAGGTTCCCACAAATAAGAATCAGAATAATAAGAATAATAATAATAATACAAGAAATCGCCAGTTGTAACATATTTTTCTTGGATAATTGAGCATTCCAAGATGTATTCGTACCTACTACTAACAAGTGACAACTACATATATACAAGGCGTGAGTCTCAGCTGTTGTATAGGTATGTACAACGTCCCTATGATCCTATCTCTCCTGATGATTGGCCAAAACTCTACTCATGAATCTCCTTCATACTTTCACGGGAAGATTCATCGCAACTTCCAACAGAGTCCATAAGGACTGTTCATTGATTCCAAGATTTCAAGAATGGCTTTCCAGAAGGATCATGTAATGGTGGAGGTTGATGACCTAAGCTCATCCACCCCATGTTGGGATTCTTCAAGGTAGCGGAAGATTCACCACCACTCAAGTAATCAAAAGGAGAGACCGTTTGCGGCAAAGCATTAGTTGTCATGGGGATTTTTCCACTCATTTCCTGTCCATAAGTTGGAGGGATTGTTTGTTCAGTGGAGACAGGGGCGTATGAGCCCCGGGGTCGCATATTGCACTGGGAGAGTACACTGTAGAGGCTCTGATCGCTATTGCTACTACTTCCAAGACTCGAGGATGGGTAAACTGTAGCATCAGGTGCAGACCAGCCACCATGAGCTCTGACTTCAGTAGGAAACCAGTTATGATTTAACAATTCCCCAGAACTCAATTGAGGAGGCTGAATAGGGTTTGGACGGCGAGCACTGTTCCAGTCCCTAACATTTAGGGATGTAAAGTGTTCTGGCCCTTGAATAGAATACCTATTGTTGTCAGAGTATATGTTATCCTGAATGTTCTGATGCATATATAGCTCATTCTGTGCTTTCTGACTATGATTGTCCAAGGCAAATGGTGGATGTAACTGCTCCCGGATATGACTTGAGAACTGATTAGCTTGCTCCAAGAGAACATTTGATGGATGAAACTCAGAGCCAGGCTTTTTTTGTTCCTGATGATAACTGTCACGTTCCATTAGAGAATGCAGCAGCTCATTTCTGTCTCTATTTGGATAAGGGTTGAAGAAAGGCGTACTACGACTCTTATGCCTGTTCAACAGATCTTTGGTTGTGTCTTCTTCAGGTCTATCTGACTCTAGATCAATTAAATGGGCTGGCTGTTGTACAACTATTTGAGGATGCTTGAGACACAGCTCACCAGAACCACCATGCAAGGTAGTTGGATGAGCATGATAAGGTTCGGGTAACCCAACTGGGGACCACATGTTCTTTATAGATGAGCCGGTCATTTCCTTGATATTAGAAACAGTAGCAGAGTTATGAGTCCCAGGGTGTGAAATGGTAAGAGATGCTTCAGATGTCTGTAAAACATGCTGGTCAGGCGCAGAATATGTCTCAATTCTTTCATAAATAACAGGATTATTTTCGGCATTTAGATCCATAGGGGTAAATTCCTCATTGTCATTTGAAGAAGGATTACCAAATGATGATGCATTCTCCACTGAGGAAGGATCAAAACTCTTGTTGTCATTGAGAGTAGGATTCTGCATAGATTGATTCTCCATGCATGGTGAATTGAGCTCTTCTTTGACATTTAAAGGAGATTGCTGCAAAGATTGGTTCTCCATTGATGTAGATGGATCAAACTGTTCATTGACATTAAGAGGAAGATTCTGCAATGATTTAGTCTCCACAGAAGAGGTAGGATCAAACTCTTTGTCGACATTTATGGAAGAGGATGGATCAAACTCCTTTTTGACATTAAGAGAAGGAATCTGCACTGATCCCTCCCAGGATACAGATGTATCAAACTCTTTGACATTTTGAAGAGAATTCTGCAATGAATGAGTCTCTATAGAAGATGATGGATCAAACTCTTTGTTGACATTTACAAGAGGATTCTGCAAGGTAGACTCATTCTTGATAGAGCATGGTTCAGATTCCCCCTGGTCATTGTCTGACCTAGAATCATTATTTGCAGACTTATCTTCTTGGTGGTCCTCAGAAGTGTCTTGAGAAGATTCCCCATCTTCATCATGAGCAGGTTCCTCATCATGAAGACTAATCAAATTCTCATCCTGATTAAATGGAACATTGACCAGATTTTGAAAAGAAACCAAATATCAGAAAAACAAGAATCATGAGCAGACCTTGACTTAAGTCCCAAATTTCAAATATGAGATACGTAAAATTACGAGAACAGACCTTCGATTGAACCCCCAGTTTCTCGTCTATTTCTTGGCATAAAGAGTCCATAATTTGCCGCTGCTGTAATTGTCTATTCCTCCAGTTTTGTACTGCAGTAGGAAGATCTTTATGCGCTAGATTTAACCTATATTGGCAGGATCATCAGAACTATGGAGGATTTTGAAATAAATAACAGGCCAAATAACACTGCAACTTACCAGTGCTCATGGATTCTTTTCTGCTCTTCTTCCACAAACATCTCATAGGGTTTTACATTGGAGCTATCAAGGCTACCAAGCAAACGATTCAGAGCCTTAGATTGAATACTCGAGCCAGACTGCCTCATACTCATAACAAGTTCATGTTGCTTCTTACTAATCTAAAAGATCAATCTCAGTTAAAATAGTTGAACATGATGCAAACAGATGCAAAGATGGAAACAACGGTAACACACCACGGTTTGTTAACAGAAACAAGAGAACAGACAAGCAATACAACTACATAGGCAAAACATTGCTAAATAAAAGATCCAGCAACCCAATGGATGAGGGTTCAAGGATGTATGGAACATTGGAGGTGTATTTGCATAGCCAGAATGCCTGAGGAAAGAGTAAAAGAGGGATAATAGTCTCATTCTCGCGTAAATGGAACACAAATAATTCCATATAAGGCTATCAAGCAGATATCAAAACACAAGAAAACCCACCATCCAGAACATGTAATGCTACACATAACCCCATTTAAGGAATGTACAAGTATTTTTAGTATGAGCCACTTAAGGAATTATGCAACAAAAGACCAAATAGCTATTCTTTTGTAACTCATAATAAAGCTGTCAACTTTACTCAGTGCTTTGCCATTCAAGTTAAACTTGCATAGTGGCTAACAACACATACAGATTATTAACCCTCTGTAGAATTTTCCTAATGATCTCAACCCCCACAAATGCCTAACATACAATGCATTAGCATTTAGCAACAGGAGCAGACCATATAATGAAATATGACCAGACGAATGTCAAAGTAAATATAAAAGAGATCTGTTTAACAGAACAATCAACTTATATTCTATGATTATTTTAGCATATCAAATCAGCAGGAATAATAAGGATTTGTACCTTCACATAAGACATATATTTGGCACCATCATTGGAGGTCAGGTTGGGCTTCAGCAATTTTTCTGCATTCCTAGGTTTTGACAAAACCTTAAGGCCGTTCGGAGGCACCATAGACTTCTCATATTTGTCCTTCAACAAGCCCTGATTGCGAATCCTAGAATGTAAAGAATCTAATTGTAAGAAGTAGTGAAGGAGTGACGGGAGATTTCCCTATAACAATCGAGTTCTCCCTTTTTACAACAGTCTTATACGAAATAACAAGGTCAATACAAGATGAGATACTGTGATATTTACTTTTTGCTGATGATACTGCTTTGGTGAATCAGACGGGGGCGAATGCAAAACTAGAGTAATAGAGATAAGAGTTGGAATCTGAAGGTTTCAGAGCTAGTAGGAGTAAAATATAGTATGTAAAGTGTCATTTTATCAAGAGACCAAGTGAAGATAGTGTGACTTTAGATGATAAAAAGTTGCCTATAAGAAAATGTTTCAAATACATAGGACCAGTTCTAAAAGGAATGGAAATGATCAAGATGTCACTCATAGGCTAAAATTTAGGTGGCTTAAATGGATAGCAGCTACTACACTATTATGTAAGAGGTTGGAGTAGCATTATTATATGGGTCGAGGTCTTTAGCTTTCAAAAAGGAGCATGTTAAGAATATAAGCGTATGTTAAGGTTGACATGTGGGGAACACTTAAAAGAAATAAAATTAGAATTTGTGGATATCCGAAAGAAATTTAACGTAGCGAATATTAAAGATAAATTTTGGGAATATTAAACGCCAAATAATAGATCACCGATGAGGAAGACTTGAACACGATCGAAACAGACCAAATATAACTTAGATGGAGTAAGTTTAGAAAGATATGGAGAAAATGAAGCTCTAAATAGAAAATAATGGAGGAACATTTTTGCGGATGATGACGTGAAATAAATTCTTGGTTCAAGTAGCCGACCCCCTTTTTTTGGAATTAAGGCTTAACTTTGTAGTGAACCATGTGTGAGACAGATGGGCAAAGAAAGTAAGAAAGAAAAACAGTAAAGAGAACAATGCACACTTAGAGCTAAAAGTACATGCTAAACAAAAGATACTAAATATTCCAAATCAAATTATAAAGTTTGACTAAACTATACTTCCTCCATTCTCTAAGTATTGGCAACGTTTCCCTATTAGGAAAAAATTCATATTTGTTTCAACATTTCCTTCATTGGAAATAATATCTCTCTCCACATTAAATGGGCACCTCTTTTATTTCTTTTCTCATCACATGGGCTCCTAAACTACTGTGCATCCCCTATATGTTGATAAGAAAAGTCCACGAGCCATTGGAAACCTTTATCTTAAAATAGGAAATTTCTGATATACTAAGATGATGTCAGGATTCAAAGGCCTTTTCATTTTGTATCAAAAAGGAGAGGATTTTCGTGTAGAAATACAATGCCAGCATCCTACGTCAGATTGATTCATATAGTGATAGAACACCAGCATCCTACATCGCACTAATACTTATCAGTAAGCTTCTTTCACAGACAAGTATCCAATATAAAATTTCATTACCAAGTAATTAGGTTTACTACAGAACTATCCTTGACTAAAGAATAAAAGGAAGCACAAAGTTCTGAAAGAGTCCTTGGTTTTTGCATTAGGATTTATTGACTATGTATACTGAACAAGACTGAAGTGGTGGCATTAATTTCACTCAATCTTAGGTTTCCACACTGCCGGCTTATCAGTACTGAATCACTGATAGTTCTACACCGTTAAGACTACATTACATGCAATAGTACCTAAAAAAGTTAAAATTACATGCAAAATAATAAAATAGTTGAATACTACCTCTTTCTCTTTTGTTTTTCCTGCCTTGACTTTACACGTAACCAAATGCATATCTTTGACTATCAATATCTTTAGTTATGTATTGATAAAACTTTGACATTATTAAAGTACGCATTGAGACAAATCAAACAAGACCCCACATAAACTATATTTTTTCTTACATATTTAAAAATATTTAGATTATTCTATTTAAGTGCAAATAGTGTCAAGATTTCAAATGAGAAGAGCAAAAGAGAATGAATGGAGTACAAAGTAAAAAAAAAAAAACCATTATCATTTTATATTCAAATGACCACCCTATAGTATCTTCCACTAAATTCTAATTACATTTTATGTAGTTTCCCACATATTGCACCTTAGCCTTACCAAACATTATAAAATAAATAAAAACAATCAAAGAAGTCTTCATGAGCCACAATCAAAGCATAGCAGGGTTTAACAGAAACTGTCAAGGGATAACTCCTCGAATATGAATGGGTAAAAAAGGGCGGTTTTA
Source organism: Dysphania ambrosioides (assembly GCA_026401315.1). Taxonomy (NCBI): domain Eukaryota; kingdom Viridiplantae; phylum Streptophyta; class Magnoliopsida; order Caryophyllales; family Amaranthaceae; genus Dysphania; species Dysphania ambrosioides. Next base: position 27,107,919 of record CM048658.1, on the reverse strand, counting down.
CGTAATATTTTAAGCTGAAGACTAGAGGAGCCACTCTAGAGTAGATTTCAATTACTTTTCCAATAAAAGTCTTGCACACCAAACAAAACTAAGGCAAAAATGCAACTATAAAACAGTTACTGATATAGAATAATGGGCCATCAAACTGACAATAAAGCAGGTGTATAACTACCTCTTTTGTATCTCAGCGTCTCGAATGACAGACAGCTTTTGATTATCACTGTAATATATTTTCTCATCAGCAATTGGCGACAGAGATTCAGACATGACAGCAACATTCTCATCGGGTTTGTGACTTTTATGTCCGTTTGCATCAAGAATAATGCTTTTCTCATTTTTTCTTGACCTGCTCAAAAATCAAAAAACATATACTTCAGAATCCCAACAAGTAATATTACTAAGTTTTTTATTCACATATAATGACCGTTATGGGTTTCCTACAGTGCAAGAAACAACAATAGTATGTTCAGATCAACTTATTTCACATCCTTGTTAATTACTACCTCTATTTCAAAATAATTGCACCATTTGACCTTTTGCACTATTTGTGTAGTGAGTTAGACCATCTTTTACTAATAAAATAAATGTTGTTAAGTAAATATTTGTTGCATTAGTGTCCATGTGCATATTCAAAAGGGAAAATTGTTGATTACTACCCAGCAAACTTATAACTTTGTAAATTACTACCTTTTTTTCCAATTTTGCAAATTACTACCTCATATAACATAAATAGCACAGATAATGCTGCCTTAAGAGAAGAGCCTTGATGGGGGATCTCCTCACCCTTCCCACATTGTACCACATCGCTATCAATCACCCAGGAGTATTTAGCCTTGTAAAGTGGTCCTTGCTGATTCACACGAGATTTTTCTTTCATCTACGCAAAGATTTTTTTGTTTGGTTCATTCTTTGCCTGCTCTAAAACACCCCCTGATTAAAAGATTGAATCCAACCCCCGAGCTATGGATAAGAAAGGTAAAGCTCGAAGAGGGATTGAATTGGAAAATTGTGAGGAATAAATATAGATTCTTGTGACTCAATAAGTGAAATAGTCTAGAAAAGCAGTTTTTACTAGTTCTTGTTATTAGTGTTAGAAGACTGATTGATTTATGCCTTTTTTATTTTTATTTCTATTTATTTCTTTATAGTTTAACTCAAAAGATGATTTTACCCCCAATCATGATGTCACATTCTGGCAAAATTCGTCAGAAAGTAGTATAAGGTAGCAATATCAAGAGTTTTTATATAGTAGTTCATAAAATTGAAAATAAAGGCCATCAATTTACATAGTTGCATGTTAGCTAGGTAGTAATTGACAATTTACCCTATTCAAAATATCAATATTTTAAAAAATTTACAAATGAATAATCAAAAATATCAATGATCAAACTAGCGTATTGGTAGATGTAAAAGTCAAAACAGTGCAACCATTTTGAAATGGAAGGCAGTATTTTATGACATATCAGAAAGAAGTATCAGACAGATCCTCTTCTTCTTTTTCCATCTGGCAATGTATTCTCAGAATGTTGTTAAGTATAACAAACAAGAGGTTTTATTTTTTTTTTGAAAAGGTTACAAAGATATAAAATGAACAAAAGGCACTACTACTACTCACAAACTATAAAAACATTCTTTTTGCCAAAGCGATGCCCAGGCATACAGCAAATGGATTCAGAGAAATAACAGTTTGTTTTTAGCATTCCTAATTTTCTAGGTCTCTGATTCTGTGTACTGTGGTTACAGCTTTTGCAGTAGTTTTTTTTCCTTTTGGTAATAATGGTTCCTTAAATTGACACTAAAAATCATAAATAAGATCACCAATATATACCATTTCATACCATCAAAATTTACTGTGATTGCTATCATTACAATTCTATTACTGTTAATTACTATTCTAGTAAGTTACATTGTCATTCATGAACTGAGGATATAAATTGAAAACTATAGCATATCATGTTTATTGGCACCAATCATATTCAGAATCAAATTGATGAATTAGTTTCATTATACAAGTATAAGTACAGGAACATTAAGTAATGGAGATTCAAAGTTCAATTGCCTATGAGGTATCTAAATTGATATGCTCATTTGTAGTATGGAACTTTTAATTCAAATTACTGATAAGTGATTATAATTTATGTCCACTTGTAGTAAAATATTAGTACAATCTGCAACTACCTGTAAGGAGCTATGTCTTTCAAATCCTTTTTTAAAGGTTATGTACCCTTACCTGACATGTAAGTGATCCTTAAATATTAGTTAATAAAACAAGGAAAACCCAGTCATTCTGGTTTCAAACACCGTACTTGAATCTGACACTTTTGGCGTTTTAAAAGAACCTCAAACTTATTCTATTTGCGAAAATAAACTTACTCTCATTTTTCTTGGTATATACTACAGCACCTAACCAACATAAACTCATCATGCACCTAGACCATAATCATACTTATTCTGTTCGCCACACCTGCAAAACTTCTATATAGGAGTAAATTAATGTGGACTAAAGGAAGATAGAAAAGTGTCATAAAGGCTAGGTCAAAGAATGTAAGACTTCATGTCTAGCCCCCAGATATTTATAATCTTCAGGTCCCTCTAGGCATGCTCATAAAATATAGAGACTGACAAAAAAAGAAGCAACTATTTAAAACCCAAATACACAAAATTATTAACCCAATGTCTCTCAAATTGCTCATAATCATGAAACAGATATGAACAACAAATGGTCTACAGCTTTACAAGTATTACAGCCTAAGTTACTCGGACTAAGGTACTAATGTTTGACACAATTATATGCCCAAGAGCCAGCTTTGCTATTTTGCAAAATTTTCACATGATTTGTCCCAATTTATGTCAAATTCCATACTAATATAGGAGTGTCAAAGAATCAAGGTAAAAGTGTGACACGAAGGTCCATGTAACATAGCTTACTTCAGCCCTAAAATTAATTGAGTTGTAATATGGGGAAAAATCCTGGAAGTTAACAATCAGGCTTCCCAAATCAACATTAGCGCAATTGAGCAAATACAAACTCAGATAATGCATCATTTTCAGGGCCTAGAAAGAAGCAAGGCTGACTTATAAGTCATAACAGATAGCTGGGTTCAAATGGTAGAACAACCAACCTAGACATGAACTGTTGAATTTAGCGCAATTGAGCAAATACAAACTCAGATAATGCATCATTTTCAGGGCCTAGAAAGAAGCAAGGCTGACTTATAAGTCATAACAGATAGCTGGGTTCAAATGGTAGAACAACCAACCTAGACATGAACTGTTGAATTTCAGCTTCAGGATCCTTTGAGCTTGCACATCTCTGCTTCAAGTTTTGCATTTTCCTTATCATGCTGCAATAGAAATACAAAATCATCTATGAGTCACATTCTTATAATAAGAATTTACGAAAATGGTAAGAAAGAATAGGGGTATACTTGTCATGATATTGTTGTAGCTCGGAGTAATACGCTTTCTTACTAGCCTTAAAGGACTTCTCACATTGAAGAATGGCATCAGGATGAAGATCACCAGAACAAAGTGAAGAGCCCCTGCATATATTTCATTATGAATTTCTCTAAGCTACATAATAATAACAACAATCAAAATGACTAAGGAAGAACTACAGCAACAAGTCAATAACCAGATATGGATCCTATAATACGCAAGTTTGAGAAGGACCATATGTATGGTAGTGTTACTGAAGCCATGACAAGTAGTCTGTCAAGTTGTCCCCTGAAGACCCTGCTGAAACTTTTATCCCTAAACATATGAACTTATTTCAGTTTCTATTTATGTTTCTTCCTAACATATCTTAATCACTTTCAAGGTCCCAGAAAATGAACTCAAATTGGTTTCAACCACACTAAATGATGAAGAATATCAACATTATACGACTCAAGAACAGAAAAAATAATAAATAGCTATATAAATAACAACCATTTTAAACAAACATCACCTCACCATTTGACAAAAGGATTCCCAAAACTAAAGTTGAGACCAGAAAGCAAAGCTTGCACAGCTTCATCGGCTTCAACCCTGGGAGGAAGGAATCCCATAAGGAAACTTCTATCCTTTTCTGTTAAAACAGATTGCCAAACCTGCAATTTCAATGATTCACTCAGCACAAAGTTCAACACACCAAATAATAAAAAATAACAACCTTTAAGACCCAAAATTGAGGGATACAAGATAGCAACAATCGATGTTACTCAAACTCTTCAGTCCACCACAAGTACATGCGTCAAATCCTCAAACACTACAACACGGGTATGGACACTTGACCACTTCATTTTAGATAATCATGGAAATTTTAACATAATAGCCAAGTTGACAAAGTAATAAAGATATTAACAGTCACCTCAACGAAAAAAAAAAAAAACAAATATCACAAAGAACCAAACTTTAAGACTCCAAAAAGATGACTAATTAAAGATAAAAACAATAATCACCTCATAAGAGAGTACTTCTTCCAAATCATTCAACTCAAACACATCCTTCGGAATGGAAACAACATCAGCCAACTTAGATCTACCACAATGAGCACCAGAAGGAATAAAAGGAGTTAACTGCCTCCAAGAAATTCCAACTTGATCCTCTTTCGCAACAACCCTTTTCCCATCATCATCCCATCTAAGAGAAACATGAGTATTATAATTCAAATCATTGTTGAATGATCTTAATTCCCTTTTTTTTGCCCTAGACTGCTCCTGAAATTCATAATCAAAACCAGTAGTACTTGAACTCAATCGCCTTTTACGCTGATCAGCCGCCATTGCCACCAATGCTTAAACCATTCCCAAGTGTAGCATCATGCACCAACTATCAAAATCTCTGTAATACTTTTACCCAGTTACAAATTCATCAGATACCCAGAAAAAATAGAGTAAATACCAAGAGTAATTTCTGTAAAAATAGGAAATTTCAATCACCTAATCCCAAATTCATCGAAGAACCAAAAATTTCAAATCGAGAACAACATGAAAAATAGTACCAATTTGAAGTGCAACTTTTGTAAAGAGTCAAATTTCAAGCACCTAATTGCAAATAGAAAATAACCACAAAAATTAAATCAACAATAACATAGAACATTGCAATAATTAAATGAAAATTTCCGTAAATATTGAAAATATAAGCACCCAATTACAAAATCATCATATACCCAGGAAAAGAAAATTAAGAACGACATGAAAAATAGTGCTAATTTGAAGTGAAAAAGAGATACACATGAAAGACTTACGAAGAAACCGTACCGAAAAGTGGGGCCCGCCGATGAGAAGAGTGAGGAGTTAGGGTTTGAGGAAGGCAGACATGGAGGAGGTGTTACCGGGCTAAGGGAAGAGATAGAGAAGATTGGACATTCAGGTTCAAGATTGACGTATGCATTCACTGTAATTTCTCTCATCTTTTCTTTTCTTTTTAATTTTTCTACACAATTATTATATACATTATATTTTTATCTTATATTATTATTTAAGAGATACAATAAATATGAAACCTTCAAATGCCAAACAATAGTTTGTCGTTGCTTCGGGTGGAAAAATTACAAAAAAATTCATAAAATTTGCTTCGTATAACTAATTAAGTATAGGTTTGAATGATAAAATATTTAACTCAAGTAGATTCGGGTTTAAAAAATATAATAAACATGAATAACTGTTTTTAATACTTTAAAAGTATCTCTCCTCATTCTAATTGATAATCGTACCCTCACACAGTCATACTTCCCACCTCTTCAACTTCCTCATTCCACTCTCCGCCTCATCCCAATCTCTCTCCCTCCTTTGAAACTAGATAAAACCCTATAATTCATCGAAATCGTCAATAGCAATGGCGTGTACTATCTCCGGAATCCGCCTTCTTTCTTCTATTCCCATTGTTCATCCTAAGCCCACCTTTAATGACCAACATCAGAAATACTCCTCCTTCTCTCTCTTCCTTAACAACAATAACACTTCCTCCACCTCTCTTTCATGTTCTCCTTATCCTCTCCATTTTTTTTTGAATTATTTTGAAAATTTTAAATGATTTTTTCTTTTTTTGTAATAATTTTTCGGTTTACGTGATCGACATTTTTTTGTATTTTTTAAAATATTATTGATTTTGATGGCAATGATCATGATCTCATTTATTTTCATTTTTCTTTCAATTTTTTTTTAAATTTTTTTGATGTTTTTTGTTTGATAGATTAAGCGTTGCGTCATTTATTGCAAAATAATCGAGATTTTTTTAGTTTTGAATGTTGATGTACTGTATAATGTGCCAGTGTCATGGAATTTGAGGATATTATTGAGTGGAATGTTCATTTTATTTGACTAATTTTGGAGTGGCTTTTGAAAGCCTTATATTCACTAAGTCTCTTAAATAATAATATAATATTAGTAAGAGATGCACTTTATAAGCCCTATAATAAGTTTAAGATTGACAATAAGTCAACAAATAGTAGTAATTCAAATCATAAATATATTAGTTTTAGAACATACGTGTATTACAACATCAAATTCCCAATCAAATTATCATGAATCATTATAAATTGAAATAAAAATATAGATTAGCATTATTACATATCAGCAAATTTTTAAACATGAACAAAATCTTTAAAAAAAATACCAAAAAATGATCATTATAATGTCATTACATGCCATTGAAACACTTTCTGTTAATTACTATTACAATACACAATAATAATAAAAATTTAAACAATAATTGCTTTAATTCGCTTAAAAATATTACAATTGTCAAACCTTTTGAAGTAGTAGAGCCTAATGAATCTTTACTTCTTCTCCATAACATATCTATCTTTTACTATATTTATTAGTATACACTCAATGATGTATGCATCTACAACATTGGATTAATTTATGCCTTATAACATATTTATTATATTGGAATGACTTAGCAGTCAGTTTTTTTTCTTCTTAACATAGAATAAAATTACTAAAACTAAATTACATCCAAAATTTTATGGCTAACACGATCTTGTAGCAACCAAGTTTGAGATAGAAACCTAGACCCAAACCAAAACCGGAAGGATCAGGAGGGGCTCTTTACGATTTCATTATGGTGGTCATATTTATGGGAGAGTGAACGACGGAAGTGAAGAGCTGGAGTGTTTGCATTTATATAACTTAGAAACATTATCAAATTAGGCAATGAGTTATCTCTATCTATTGAAGTGTTTTTTAAAGAATGTACCGCATACAAAATATAGGAAGCATATGAAAAAAAAATTGGAATAAAATCTTTACTTTTGACATACACTTTTGTATGTATTTATATATTTGATGGTTTAGTTATGAAATTGGTTATTTTTATTTTTTAAATTTTTGATTGTGATTTGTTAAAAATTCAGAGGTAATTTTCTATACTTGCATGTATTGTGATTGTGATAATGATCGATAACTCTATATACTTGATTATATGATGAAGTGTGTAGTAATTAGTATAAATTATCAAATTGGAAACGATAATTTAGCATGGGATTTTTACCAATGGAATAATGAATTAGTGGTTCAATGCTTTTATTGTCCGGTCGTATGTCGGAGTGATTGAGGCATGCATGAAGTTGAATTTTAGGAAATATGGGTGTGATATGAAGGGAGGGTGGTTTATTGGTTATTTTATTTTTATATAATTTTTAATAATTTTTTGTGTAGAAACATGGATGAAATGATATGAAGAGAGGGTAGTTTACATTTTAAAATAAATAAATAGAATTTTCCAAAATTCTCAATTTAGGAATTGAAGGTCTCACATTAATATAAGACTATTATATATATGTCCGTTCCAATGCACATAAAGCTTGTAAAAGTATGTTTAATACATTTTTATTAACTACTTTACGAAAAAGTTTGATAATTGACATTAAAATAGTATTTTCAATTATATTGCATTTTGGAAAACTTATAGCACAATAAGTAAATGTTGAAAAAAAGAAATTAATGAAAAAATCTAATATCATATATGTTTTCTAACAATAATTTACAAGTACAATCAGACCATATATTTATTCTACTATATTTGTACAAACATTTAATTTTAATGATGTAATTCTCTCTACATTTTTCTTTAATAAAATCATGTCTTATTTCTCTAAAAAAATTTCAAAATAAAATTACACTATAGTAGACATTTTGCCTTACTTTTGTCACCTACCTAGTCCCTTATTTTTCTTTATTTTTCATCAAATTTTGTTGTAGTCATTGCCTACCTTTCATGTCTCATATCTCGCAGAGTTATGTGCCTGTTTGTTGTTTTTTTAAGGGTTTTTTGGGTTTGATATACCAAAGTAAAGTGTAATATATTAAAAAAAAACTTATCCTTTTATACATAATTTTAAAGAGAATATGAATTTGACAGATGGGATACATATTTTATTTTCTAGTTTGTGCTCATACTAATGCGTGTGATATATATGAATTTGAAAGGGCATTTAATGAAATCAATAAATCTGGAATTATACAATTGAATTCAAGAATGACATACCGAAATTTAGGTGTCTCCCCCAACCACTACTTTTCATTCACTTTAGTGGAGAAAATTCAAGATACTTTAATTGTAGTTTTATTTGGATTTTTTCAGATATTTTTTCAGATTTGTCATGTCTTTGGTGATTTCTGAAAATGATCGTAGATAATTCTCATGAAATATCAGGCGTTTTTTCATGAAAAAAGGTCTCCACTTGAAGTTTGGCATTGCCTACACAATTTATATTCGTCTGTTGCATCAATAGAACTTTAAGGGTCCCTCGCCAGCTATTATAGTTGAAGGTGAAAAGGAGTACACTATGTAACTTTTATTGAATAATGACATGATAATTTATATATGCACCATCTTAGTTGATTAGTGCATTACAAATATAATGGAAATATACCTCTATATTCTCTTGCGACATTTTTCAGCGGCATTTTTATGGACCTCCAATGGCATATCATATCCAGAGAGATATCCTATCTTCACTGTATGACCCTTCACATCATCATTTTTAGGGCTCTCATTCTGCTGATTTTCTACATTATGATAACTGTCTCCACCACTATCAAAATTCGTTGTGTCAGATGGTACAATCCTTTGCTCAGTTTTGGCAGTCGTAGTATATGTCTGATCATTTTGTATAGCATGGCTTATATGGTTGCCCACACCATTACTTGTTGAATTTGAATTCACTATTGGAATAAATATCTGCTTGCACAACGAAATCAAAAAATATAGCTACACAATCCAGAAAACTCTGTTAGCCCTCATAGTGAGGGTTTCTTCTAATTATGAGGAGAGTTGGAAAGCTACTACCGATCAAATACTCCCAGATCCACAAAAAACCTCCATTACTTCACCGGATCTTTCTCCTTAGTTGTCATACTAATCCTCCATTAATTTAATTTTGTAAGCCCCCATTAATTTAATTTTGTCAGCCATCCTATGTTGTATGTGGATGACTATGAGGATGGTATGTGGTTGGTTCGGTGTTCAGTACTGCCACCAAATTTCACAACGGCTGTTAGGTTAAAGGGGCGGTTGAGTGACAGTGAAAATGTTGGGGTAATGGGAAAGGGTGTTCAATTATGGGATATGGTGGCTTAAGAGGCAGTGTTTGATGGGGAGGATATTGTTGTTGTTTTAGGTCTTTCATGATATAGTTATCTAATATATAGCAGTTATCCAATATGTAGCATTTTTTTTCTTTTTTCTTTTTACTTGTTTTGTAATTCACCCAAAGCTAATATTTGCATTTATTTTTTTCACCCGAAGTTATTTTGTGTTTGTTTTTAGTTTTTTCCTCTCAAAGCAACGAAAAGCCTCATATTGGAGTTTAGAGACCTCATATTCATTCTTACTCCTAAATAATATAATAATATTTTGAGTGTTTCTCAATTGAATTTCATGAGTGATTTGACATATATATCCCCTTAATAATCATGGTTTTTATTGACTTATTATTTAATGGGGTAATCTATTTCCCTAAAAGAAACTTGATTTGCTTCCAGATGATGTCTCATCCTGTAAAATAAACAACAATTATGATATATTATGTCTCAAAAAATTAGAGATTATTTGATCATTTATTTTTATGTAACATAAATATGTTGCTTCTTACATGATCTTTATTAATCTTTATTGGAGTTAGTTAGTACAAGTTCTTGTACAGCTCAGCAAGCCTTGTACAACTCAACATATTATTGGATATAAATGCATCCAGTATGTAAAAACAATAGCTAATGATTCATTTTGTAATAAAACAGTAAAACAATTTTCTCTCTTTCCTTTTCTCTCTTCTTCTGTGCAACTCCTGTGTCTTCAATGGCAAAATGATTTCACTTAGAAATCATCATGGTATTAGAGCAAAACTTGATTTCTAGCCTATCGTACTCTCGTTGCTTCTCTCTACAAATCAATATAGTTTTCTTGCAAATCGGAAAAAATGGGTTTAAAACCCATTTCTGTTTTTGAACAATTGAGTGTGATATCATCTTGCATGTAGAGTAGTGACTCTTACCAATTGAATTCCGGAAGATTTATGAAGAAACTCAAGGAGTGTTGAAGTTTAGCAATCCAAAATATCATCCAAGCATATTCTCTAATTTCTCTCTAATTATCTTGATAATCTGCGCAACTCTATTAGCTCTTGATAATTCTTCTCATTTTATCTTTAAAATGTCTGGTTATGATAATCCTTTGTCTAGAATGGCATCTAGCCAAGATCTTACAAGTCCATTTTTCATCCATCCATCGAACATGAATTCTTTGCAACTTGTTTTAATCAAGTTTAATTGTGACGGTTATGGTGATTGAAAAAGGAGTACGTCTATTGCTCTTTCAATAAAGAATAAGCTAGGATTTGTCACTGGACAAATTCAAAAGCTAAATGAAGATAAGCCAATTTTCAAGTCATGGGAAAGTTGTATTGACATGATAATTTCATGGTTATTGAATAATCTGGACTTAATGATTGCAAGAAGCGTATTGTATTACAATAAAGCTAAAGAAATATGGAAAAATCTGGAGGATAGGTATGATGTAACATTTGGACCTCAGTTGTATTCTTTATAGCAACAACTAAGTGACATTTCTCAAGGAAATGTGATTATAGCAGAGTATTTCACTCAAATCAAGATGATTTGGGATCAACTGGATTCAGCAGGACCTCTTCCAACATGTGTATGTGGCAGTTGTTCTTGTGCTCTAACCCAAAAGATCTTCAAAATGCAGCAAGATCAGAGTTTAATGCAATTTCTAATGAAGTTGAATGAGAAATATTCTACTGTTAGAGGACACATCTTGATGATGAGTCCTTCACCAACAATCACCGAGGCTTAAAAACTGTTAATTCAGGAAGAAATACACAAAGAGATTAGTTCTCTTAGCACTCCAAACTCCACGATCTTTGCATCAGGAAGTAAAGGGGACCAATAGCAAAGACATACTAGAAATAATAACAATGTAGGTTTTAATAAAGGCAATTACAGAGGAGTTGGACAAAGCAAGAGAAACTCCACCTCCAACCTACATTACACGCATTGCAATAGAAACAATCATACAGTAAACAAATGTTGGAAGTTTGCATATTACAGTGGTTTTAAGGGAAATAACGTAGCATTAATGACCCTAGTTAATGAGCAAGAATCACAACATGATCAATCCATCACGCAAACTTTTCCTTTTCTGTCAATAGAGCAATATCAACAACTCTTGGAGATGTTGAGCAAAGAAAAGACAAAACAATCAGTGGCTTGCAATGTGGTAGATGCTGATACAACCGAACATGTTCATATGGAAGGTAAATATTGTTTTATCTCTTGCATGAACACAAAATGGCTCATAGATATTGGAGCAATGGATCATGTTTGCACATATATCTCTATGGTCCATATTCAATATAGTTAGTCCAAAAGAACCCCAAATGGAAGCGAAAATGTTGTGAAACACATAAGAACAGTAAATCTAAATAGTAAGATACATCTTAAGGATGTATTACACGTTCCTGGTTTCAAGTTCAATCTTATATCAGTACATAAGCTATGTACAAATTTATCTTGCAACATCTTATTCACTCCAACATAATGCCTTCTCCAGGACCTTTCCAAGAAAGAGTCTCTACATCTTCTTGGTAATCTTCATGGTGGTTATACTCCTTTGAAGACTCTAATGGTTATTCTTCATCTGTTAACTCATATGCTTAAAATAAATCATGCCATTCTATACATAATGCTAAGCTTTGGCACATGCGGTTAGGACATCTACCTTTAACTCAGTTTAAGCATATACCTATTTCATGTGATGTAAAAACATACTTAGACACTACTAGTTGTCAAGTATGCCCAACACATAAACAATCGAGAAAAGGATTTCCTAACAGCGCAATAAAAACAATAAAAGCATTTGAGTTGATACACATTGACATATAGGGGCCTTACAAGTACAAATCTCACAATGGTTTTAGTCAATTTTTAACTATTGTGGATGATTTTAACAAGTAAACTTGGATACATTTTCTTAAGCATAAAAATGATGTAGTTTTTGTTATGGAACATTTCATAAAATATGTTGATACTTAGTTCAACTCAAAAGTCTTGTCTATAAGATCAGACAATACTCTTGAATTATGTGAAGGTGATATGAAGACTTTGGTTTAGAAGCATGAATATCAGACAAGCATTCCATATACTCCACAGCAAAACAGAGTTGTAGAATGTAAGCATAAACATCTTCTAAAAACAATAAGAGCCTTGTAATTCAAATCTAAGCTCTCCATCAAATTCTGGAGTGAATCAGTTCTATGTGCAGCCTATTTGGTAAATAGAATGCCTTTGAGCATCATATGCTTTGCCACACCTTATGAGAAGCTATATAACAAGTCCCTTGACTTGAGTAACTTGAGGAGTTTTGGGTGTTTATGTTTTGCATCCACTACTACTGTGCATCGAGGGAAGCTAAGTCCTAGAGCTTTGCCTGCTATCTTCACAGGTTATCCTGCAAATCAGAAAGGGTATAAGATCCTTGATATGCATACAAATAAGATCATTATATCCCGAGATGTTGGGTTCCATAAGGAATATTTTCCTTATCACTTTCTTAAAAGTGAGGAGAATAACACAGCTGGACCTCTGCGTATCTTCTTACCCAAGATCATCAGTGTGTCTGAAGACTTGGATTGTGATTCATATTATCATCTTTAACACGATCAAGATCATCATGAATGCTATATTCCTAATTCTTATGAAGATAATGGTCAAGCTAGTCATCAAGGATAGTCTAATTCTAATTTTGTTCATGTCAAGGCGTCTTCCAAAGAAAAAAAGGCACCTACTCATCTCGAAGACTATGTATGTCCAATAATTCAATAGAGCAATGCTTCTTTCTCAGACACACATTGGTGTAATCTCAGTTCTTATGACACTTTGCCCACCAGTCATAAGATCTTTCTTTCTCAATCTCTCAAGATAAGCATTAGGTTGATGCTATGAATGCTGAATTACAAGAATTAGATATGAATAACATGGGATGTGGTTGATCTACTAGTAGAAAAGAAGGCTATTCGGAACAAATGGGTCTATAGACTCAAGCTTAACAAGGAGGGAAAGCTGGACAGATACAAAGCCAGATTAGTAGCATAGGGCTTCACTTAGAGATATGGAGTGGACTTTAAGGAGACCTTTTCTCTTGTTGTCAAAATGACAACCATAAGGTGAATTTTATCTCTTGCTGCTTATAGAAAATGGCATCTTTATTAATTAAATATAAACAATACATTCTTTCATGGAGATTTGTTTGAAGAGGTTTATATGAAGATGCCTCAAGGTGTGCACAATCCTTAAAACAAGGTATGCAAATTAAAATACCCCTTTATGGCCTTAAATAGGCATCTAGGAAATGGTTTTCCAAATTACATGATGAGTTGATAGCTCAAGGATATGACCAATCTAAGAATGATTATTCTTTATTCTTGAAGAAGCATGATCATCACATAACTGTAGTTATAGTGTATGTCGATGATATCGTACTTACTGGCACGGATAGTGTGGAGATGTAGTTTTAGTGTATGTCGATGATATCGTACTTACTGGCACGGATAGTGTTTAGTATAAAGGACTTAGGTACTCTCAATTACTTTCTAGGGATAGATGTTGGATATTTAAAAGAGGGCATTGTCCTGACACAAAAGAAGTTCACCAAGGAGCTGCTTGCATTATGCAAAATGGACCTTTCTAGAAAATTTTCAAGTTCCCACAAATTTTCAAGCAATAATAATGTTATTAGGCACAAAAATAAGCATAACTCAGCTACAAGAATCCCAATAATAAAGTCACACGAATACTAATTAATACCAATCACAATTGCTTTGAAACTAATAGAGAACTTTCACAAATATTTTTCAAATTAAAAGCCATGAAAATTATATCAAAGTAATTTGATTTTGGTCAATAAATCATGAACATAAGATGTATCCAAATTCACAAAGCTTTTAATAAACCAACAACAACCCAATATTCAAAACAATAACAAGTAACTAGATAATTCAAAGGGTTGATTACTCTACAAAATTCACCTAGTAATCTTACCTTTGGGCACCCTTAATTTCTTTGAGATACAGACACACCACTCAAAATTCTTAAGGTTTTAAGATTGCCTTCTAACATGTCACGATTGGAATATTAATGAACACTTAAAGCCCCATACTTCACATGTAAACACTCAAAGCAAGAGCAAGTTTTTTTAATCTTTAAATCTTCTTTCATAGCTACGTTTTATGCCTCTTAAATAAGGCTAAGTAAAAAAAATTTAAAAGCTAAAATCTTAACGCATGCCTAAGAGGTGCAACAAATAAAGAAAACAAAATGCCTAAAAGGAATCCTATAATTAGCTAAGTTACATACAAAGCAAATTTGATCAGCAAAATAAGAAAGGATAAAACTAGCTAAACTAAATCATAATGCATGTCCCTTTTAAGGACTTTGAGTGAGTTTATAATTCTTATTAAGGCTAACAAAAATCAGATTACAAAACATAGAATTAGCGTTGCATTTTGACTCTTATAAATTGGATGATTTTTGGAGTCTTCACTTTTCTAGCAAGCTAGGAGTCTTTAATGCTTAATTCTTTAATGGGCATTTAAATCCATGTCCAAATCAGCCTTGATCCATATATTTTAGCCCACACCAACTCTTGGTACACATAGCATAAGCCAAACCAACTTTAGCCCATATGTCCTTGGTCCATTATTGAATCCATGTTTAGCCCGTACATGTTCTTGATCCATTAAGTAGATGACCTCCCATGTATAACCCAACTTCATAGAAGTCCAAGTCCATGTATCCGTCTAAGCATAGGCCCATGAAGCCCAATCCCATATATAAGCCCAAGCTCATATCAAGCTCAGTGGGATTAAATGATTCGGATTCGTCGGCCCACGTATAAGATATTACCTCTCTTGGAACACTTGCTTTAACATGTTTTGACGAAGGATAGTATGTTCATAAGACCTAAACATGCAAGCATGATAATACTTATCGTACACAAGGGCTTGCATTTCCTTTACCAAGAAAAAGAGAAGAGACTTGTATAATTGATAACTACAGTGATAAAAGTTTTTCCAATCTTCATCTTAAATTGAATATTCTTGATCTTATCAAACATCACTATCAAACGATGTCGTGTACTTTTCCATGTAGATTATCGCTTGGATCTTATCTAGGTTTTTTTGTATTGCCAGCTCATCAATTAGGAAACCAAGAAACTAACTCGAGGTTACCGCAAAGATACCCTATAATACCCCAAAATTTTAATCTTGTTTTATCAAAACATGATTATGGGTATTAACTATTTAAATTATTTTCTAATAATTTTTAATTTATATTTTAAATTACCTTTACTAAGTCTGTTTTCAATGAAATAAAATGCAATTTTATATGTAAAGTATTTTTGTCAAATCACGTTATTATGAGAAAGCTTATTTTATGTTTTGTAGTCCTAATTAATTATTTATTTTTCACAAGTGTAAGCACTACAATACTTGTTTATTAGTTTGAGTTTGAGGGGATTTGGAGCGTTTCACTTGCATTTTTCATATTCAAGGGGATTCCTTACCCCTAGATGCCTTTTATTCATTATTTAATGCATTAGGAATATTTTTTTTAATTATTTCAAAACTATCTTAGCAGTGGTTAAAGTTAGTTTTACTATTTTCCCGATAGTCTTTTGGGATTTGACCCTACTTGCCAAGCTACACTAGTGAAGGTAAACAGGTATTTTTGATAGATTTGAGATAACCTATTCACTAAACCATATTTGCATCAATCAAATCTAGTCATACATCATGAGTGAACGTAGCTGTAATAATCCTTATCAAAGTTAGCCAAGTATCAAAAGCTACATAAGTTATAGTTACGGTCAATTCATCTAAATTCTAACACAATCCTGAAACCTATGTAAGGCTAGGGGCCCGACCCTGTAGGATAACCTACCATCAAATATAAACTAGTTGTCGAGCTGCGTTCTTTAGTTATGAGAGGATTGTCAAATAAGCTTTCAGCCATAAAAACAATATATGTCATAATGCATATGAATAGAAAAATCAAATACTCATTAGGGGCTAAAGCCTCTAAAATGTGAAATTAGATATCGTCTTTGGGTTTTTTGATCTGCCAATGGTTTTCATAATAGAGCACCAAATCCGCACAAGGTAACTAATGGCCCTCATTATCCATATTGTAAAAAATAAAGAAAACTCCATGTTTTTATAAAACAACATAAGAAAAAATGTAAAATAAACTTGAAACCTAAACACACAGAAAATAATCAAATCATCAATGAGGTGGTACCCTCAAAAAAACAAAAAAGAAAAACAATCTTCAACGGGGTGGTACCCCAAGAATAACCTAATAGACAATTCTCAATAAGTTGATACCCCCTAAAAGTGCCAAACAACCAGAACATGGTTCAAACCCTGATCTCAAACTCTATAAAGGCAATGTAGAGGCATTTTAAGGCCTTTGAAAACTAAAGGTTCACAAACCTTGTGCAACATAGACAATGCATCTACAACATGATTACCATCTAATTAAGAACAACAAAAGTCAAGATCAAATATGTACATAATCAATGAGAATTTCACAGCCATGTTGAAATAATTAGCAAACACTTTAGTGCTTCCCATGTAGTCACCAAATTCTTCCCTTAAAACTTCCAAGAGAACCTACATAAGCCATTAATTTTTCTCTATTACTTTGACATGTGTTCTTCACAAACCTAGATGAACATCTCTTAATTGCATTTGTCATAGAGCATTCCAAGATTGGTTAGTAGTATAGATATACAAATTTCTATTGCTCTTGATGGTACACAGTTGCATCTAAGTACTTTGAACCAAATGCTTAGATTATTCCTAAAATTTGAAGACAAACTAGAGACTTTAGAAGCAATTAATGAGGAAAGTAAGGAAGAACAAAAAGAGGGTAAATGGACATAACGGGAAAAACAAAAAGGGGAAGATAAATTTTAGGGACATCAAATTTTTTTATATAATAAGGAAATGGCTGCTTTGGAAGGGAAAGTTATGGAGAAAAAAAAACCGTACTTACTAATAGTAAATGTTTAATTAACTAAGCTAATTACTATAGTTAGTCTATCCAAAACTTTAAGGGTAGTGTACCAATGATTAATGGTACCACTAATAAAAGCCAATACATTAGTGGCACCATTGATAATTACCCAAAGAAAATAGAGATAATTAATTTTTTTTATAAGCTTCGTCCCTTTTGATAGATTGAGCTATTTTCATTTTAGCTTAAAAGATAATCAATATGGGATAAAATAAATTGACTTAATTTACTAAAAAGATTTATTTCAATTGAATAAAAACCAATTTACTAAGTAAAAATCAATCTCAATTACTTCTTCTATTCTTTAAATTTCATCACAATTATAGTTTCAAAAACCTAGACATAATGTGTAAAAAGGACACGTTTATTCTTCATATGTAAGACTAAAATAAATAAATATGATAAACTAACTAGCTTAGTTATTGCGAGTTTCTATAAGTATGAAAGAAAATATATGATAAATTAACTAGTTATTGGTACAAATAATGACCTGGATCATTATATGTTGTTAGATTATGCTTATAATTTTATTTAGTATAATAATATATATTTTATTTTATATAACTCAAAAATATACTTAGTCATTTTATTACTTTTAAAAATAATAAAATAAATTATTTGATTGAGCATTAAATATTTCAAATCATTATCAAGACATTATATTACTCTAGTTACTTTCTCAAATTATTTGTGCTAATGAATTGGCTGTAAGAACTATAGTTATTAAACATGAACCATGCATGATGATACATGACAAAATAATATGTATTCCCTTAAAGTTTGAGGTAATAGTATAGATATAATGTGAGAGGGATTAAAATTTCAAAAACTAAAATAAATAGTTGTGATTCCAAGTTATGGGTCATTAGAAGGTAAAACTATAATAACAATATTATAAAAGAAAAAAACATGTATGTGAAGAACCTTCAAGGAATGAAGAGATAAGTAAAAATATTAATCTCATATTAAGAAATACTAGTAAATGAATTAAAATAAGTTTTTCAATCTTAATCAGTTCAAAATCTTTTTTAATAAACATCAATTGAACTATACGAAGCCTTAGTTGAGCAAGAAGAACATAAAGTAAGAAGGTGTTTGTTTCACTAAAAGATAGATTCTAAACCTCATATTAGTTTGAAACTTTTTGTGTCTATCATGGGATAAATTATATATACATTATTCATGTTTAAGTAGCCCTTAGACTGAATATTGATTCATTTCTTGAATGTAATATGAAATACATTTTTTTATTGAGCAGATATAAAGTATACATTATATCTAAAAAACTTTTTATTAGGAAATGTGATGCGTACCGGAAAAAATATTTTTCATCAATATCTTAGTTAGGAATCCAAATAAAATTACTACGTAGTAAAATACTAGATTTGAAGTAAGTATAATTTGTATTACTCTTTATTTTTTATGAGTGTTAAAAGCCTCTTTTTTTGTTTTTTTCAAATGGTGTAAATAATAATTAGTTTGATATCAAATTTTTTTCCTCAACTAAAAAAAGAGTAATGATAAATTTTACTTTATTGAATAGCAAAAAATATGATAATTCAAATCATATATACATACATTTCAAACTTTATTTAAGCTTTTTTTAAAGTAATTTAAAAAATAAGCTCCGAACCAAATTTAAAAAAAAAAATAAACTTCTACAAGTTTGGATGAAAATCGTTGCCTAAGGCAATGATTTCACTCAAGAATAATCATTGCCCCAAGCAATAATTTTGGGTCAGCTTGAATTGGGTTGGCTCAAATGAAATCTGTGCCTTTTTTAAAAAAATTCAAACCAAAATTGTTGCCTTGGGCAATGATTTAGAAAAAATTAAATTCAAATCAAAATTAGTGCCCTAAGCACCGATTTAAAATTTTCTTTTACTAAAATATTTTGAAATCGTTGCTTGTGGCAATGATTTTCTAATTAAAAAATGGTTCAGCCCAATTCAATTAAGCCAAAATTGTTGTCTTTGGTTAATGATTTCACTTAACCAAAATTATTGTCTTGGGTAACGATTTTGTTCCAAACCTGCAGAAGGTTATTTTTAAAAAAAATTTTGGTCAAAGATAATTTTTGAATTAAGTTTAAAACTAAAGCTTTAAAAAGTCTATATTTCAACATAAACAGACTTTTTTACATGATAATATGTATTATCTGTTAATAAAAATACTTTTTGATCTATGACTGAAAACTTTTACATATTGCTTAGTTGATACGTGCCTAACTCTTATAGATAACCTTGTCATAAATAATTTTTTAAAATTTTTCATAATAAATTAATTTATTATTAAGAATTAATTAAATAACTAAAAAAATCAACAAATGTATATCAAATTGAACCAACTTATACTCTAGTTTGAGGTAAAACCACAATGGTTGTGTATCAATATGAAAATTCTTCATCCTCTCTTCCATATATTTGAATGATATATGTTTTTTATATCATTAATATTCAAACTTGTGTGTGTATATATATATATATATATATATATATATCAACATGCATAAGTAGTTCTTGTTTATTCATTTTTCTTCCTAATTAAGTGTTATAAATCTAAATTGTACATCATTACTCATAAGTAATATAATGTCTAAAACCTTAACATTTTAGTTATTTTAAATAAGATATTATTATTATTATCATTTCCATCCTGTATCATAGATACTTATTTAAATACCAAGATATTAGTTTATATTTAATTTCTCCCTTAAATGGTATCTTTCTTGGTCAACATCATTGTAACAACCTTAAAAGGTATCTTTCTTGGTCAACATCATTTCCATCCTCTTTCTTAAGAAATTACTCCTAACAACCTATAAAATTAAGAATGAACAATTGATCCAAATACTAATACAATGTTTTTTTATTCCTAGTACATAATAAGAACTAACAAACTAAATCAATCTAAAGATAATAAACATATTATAGGCATTGAATTTCTTATGGGTATGACATATGTAGCTATGTTTGATGCAAAGGTGGTTACGTGTTCGACTCATGAAAGGGTCAAAATAGGAAAAATGAATATTCATAAACATTTCATGATGAATAAGGACCAAAAGGACATACCCATAATGTCATATATGGATTCGTGGACCGAATGCTCGTAAATGAATGCACAACTCATGGGCCTCGATTCCCTTAAAAATGAGCCGAAATTTGGGCTTGGGCCTTTTAAATGGGCTTGGGCTCAAAAATGGACTTGGGCTTGTAAATGGGCTTAGTCTTAGGCCTTAACCCATTGACTTGGGTTAAGTCAAAATTGGGCTTAACCTTTGAGTTGGGTTAAGTCAAAATTGGGCTTAACCTTTGAGTTGACTTCCATGGGTTGGACATTGACTTTGATTCTTATGAGTTGGACCTTGACTTAGGGATTATTTTCACGAGGTTGGGCCTTAAGCATAAGTGGGCTAAACATGATATTAAGATGATCCAAGTGGATGAGGCATGGGATCAACTTTGGGTTAGAGTTGGTGTGGGATAAAGTAAGAAAAAGGGCAGCAAGTAGGCATGGGCTTGATGATGAACAAAGGCGTGAAAAAAAGAGCAAAAGGGACGTGATTTATGAGCTTAAACAAGACCAAGTGTAGCCAAAAAGATCAAGGAGTTCAAGTGCTTTAAATGTCTCTTTTATTTTTATTTTTTATTTAAGAGTTTATTTAGGTTTAAACTCCTTTTTCGTGGGTTTGTTTTTCTGATTAGATTTTAAGTAGTTAAAAGTTGTTAGGTTTCTTTCACATTAGTTTGGGCATGTTTTTAAGGTAGATTATTGCTGAACTTTCACGTGATTTTGTATTAGCTAATTAGGGTTTTATTTGTAACCAACTTTGCATAGGCTACCCTTTAAGTATGGCAGCCAAAAATCAATAGAAACTAGTTGAAGAATATTTGAAAAAAAACTTTGTTTTGCTGGGAGTTTAAAAACGTGAGTGTGAGAGCTTTAAAGTGTCCATGATAATTCACTTTGGCAAGTGGAATGGTGTTCTTGAAATTCTTAAGAACTCTAAGTGGTGTATTTATATCTTAGAGTTATTGAGGAAGCCCAAATGTAGTCCTTTATTTGGTGATATCTGTAAAATAGAGGGTCCTTAGATCTATCGATTCGTTGAGTTATTTCGGGTGTAATTTGATTTGTTGTTGGATGGATAATCTTTGCTGAATTGTTCCCAAATTGTCTCATGGCTCAACCCATTAATTAGTATCAAGTTTAGCACCAAATTTGCTTAAAACTTGGTTACAATTTCATGGGCTTTACTCTAAATATCATTGGTTGCATATTATTCAGTTTATGATTCATCAAGTGTTGCATGATAAAGGGCCTTACATGTGTTGTTGATATGTGATGAATTATTTGGAAATTTTAAATATTTAATTATTGCAAATTTTGGGGGTTAAAGTCTAGAACATTTGGCTAAAGTTTCGTGAAAAAAGTTGGGGTATTTGACTTCAATTTGTGGAATTCAATAATCTGGAAAATAGTTTTTGTGTAGTAAGATTGGTTGTAAAATAGATGTTGTTTGATGTGTGACTTGTGGAATTCTTTTGCTGTGTGATTTGACGAATATTCTTGTGATTATTAACATTATTTGAAGCCTTATAATTCATAATAATCACCTAGAATATTTGGGTTTGATTGGGTTTAAATTTAGAGCCATAAAACAGCCAGAATTTGCGCAAGCTCAAAATTAATCAGAATTGTAACATTGTGTGTAGGACCTTATTTGGAGCATTGTTTGGACGAGTTAGCCAACACCACCCTAGGGATAGATTGCTTAGGGAGTTAATGAAGTGGGAAGAGGCGAGCGACCCTCAAAGGAGGCGTGTGGCATAGTTAGGAATGGCAATGGATCGGAGTCAGAGCGGATCTAACAAAATCCGAATCTGATTCGACAAGTTCGCGTGCCTTAATTTCGGATTTAAATCCGAATCCGCGAACTCCGACTCCGATCCGTCGGACCTCCGAATCAAATCCATCGGATCTTTGAATTCGATCCAAAATTTATTATTTTTTTACTTATTTTTTTTAATTTCATTACTAATACTATAATTCCTTTTATATTATATAAAGTAAATTTAAAAAACTATACAATACAAGAAAATACCATGGTTTATTTATTTATTTTTTTTGGGTTATTATATTTGGACTTTTTTAAGCTTTGATACTACTCATTCGGATCGGACTATCGAACTCGCATCAGAATCGGTTCTGATGTAGCACAATATCCGAATCCGAACCATCTTCTATTCGGAGTCAGAGTTTTTTTAAACGGGTTTGGATCAAACTTTTTCCTTTGGATTGGATCGGACTCGGTTCGGATTGAATTTTCATCCCTAGGCATAGTGGGTGAACAAGGGAAAGAGTGTAGGCTTGGTGGATTTCACTAAGAGCATTGCTTGAATTAGGGTTATAAACCTTGATTTGAAAATAAACTAATAGCCGGAATACCCACCAGGAATATTGTACTAACATAAAACAAAGTTTTTATTTCCCTAATATGAATCCTTGAGAAGCATAATTTAAGTTCATGGTTTAGGATTAAAGCAGATTATGTGATGAGATATAAATTAAGCCATAGAGTCATAACCCACCTTTCAGAGGCTTCAATTAGCTTTTTTTTTACTAGATTTACAAGCAACTAAAATGTTAGAAGTCCTAAAATACACATATCTAAACAAGGTGGGTGAATTAAGAACGTAAAACTAACTTTAGTGATCACTTGATTAAACAATCATATAAACATGATCCTAGCCTACTATTAAGTTATCTAATTGGTTATGATTTACAAATACCGAACTTGATCAATGCAATAAATAAGAGTGAGACATGTTTGAAAAATTATTAAAAGTATAAACCAATCATAAACATGAAAAATTAATAAATATAAATAATATATTTTACAAAAACCCTATAAGAAATATAATTAAATATGAGTCTTATAAAAAATATTAATTAATATGTATAAATTAGTTAATCATCATAAATTTTTTACCCACTTCATGAATAAGCCATTCATATAAAAATTAAATAGGAATTTAATAATTTAAATTACTCTCAAGACTTATCTATATCACTTAAAGAGTTTCAATGTGATACAAGAGTTAGTTGAATGATTAGATAGTGATGAACATGTGTTAAAAGTACTTAGAGGAGGTTTATTTGAGTTCAGGGGTGTCTAGAGAGAGGATTAGGATTTTTGATGGTCAAAATCATATTTGTTGGGTGCTTCAACCACTTAAGAGGTTAAGTTGATGACCTTAGAAAAGTAGTAAATATTAGGTCAAAGAGTAAAAATGTGTAAACAAGACCCAAAATTGCTTCAAACGTAAGCTACTTTACATCAGGGCTAGATGTACGAATGCCCAAACTAAATTGGAGAAAATATAATTTTGTGCAACATGCAAAAGACTGTGCATTGCACAAAGGGCTTGCATCCTTCGCAAGTTAGTTGTAGACGTTCGTGCTCTAGAGATTATAATATATCAATGAAATGGCAGGAAATCAGCTAACCAATGACTTTAGAATTGGGTCAATTAGATACGAATTGAAAATATTATGGCCCATACAATAAAAGGTATATAAAGTAAGTCTAGTTTTATCAAAATATATCATTTGGAAGCGTGTATTTTGGAATTACACAATCGTGAATCCAATAATGTGACATTCAAAAAAAGTTTAAGAGGATATAGAAAATGAGTACATAGTAGTTGTGACATATCAAATTTAACCCTCTCAGGTATAGAAAAGACATAAGTACATTTGTCATCGGGCATAACATAGGGACAAAAGCTAAGATACAATGTAGTAGTATACACATACCAACCAAAGTATACAAAAAATTTAAAACTTAAAAAGTGTATTATTACATATAAATAAGTTTTAGATTTTGACAGGGAAAGTTTTCAAGGGTATGTACAAAGGTATTTCATACAAAGTTTATAGTAATTTTATTTATTGAATTAAAACTTCCTCTTATTATACTCAATAGAAATTTATCTTACTTTTATCTACTTTTATTACTCTATATTAGTCTTATAATATTTAGTGACATGGTGATCCTATAGGAATGCTCCCAATGCTCATGAACTTTTTGATGAATACATGTTTTTTGCTTTGTTTAAAAGCTCTTGAGGGTAAAAAAAATAACAATTTCACCTAAAAAATAATAAAATTAAAATTAAGTGCTACCATTATCTCAATAATAATATTGTTTATATAAAAATAATATAAAGTGTAGCTTCAGGGAGATTAAGACGCCGAGGCTTTGGTGCCAATTTGCAATAACTTTTAAAAGTTGATATAATACCCATCATAATAATTCAGGACAAACAAAGAATTATCTCATAAAATAATTATGGAAATACAAGAACCCCTATTTTTGGAATGATGATCAATGTCTTAGACATATTAAAACAACAAAACTTTGCTACCTCTATTAAAAAAAACTTATATATCAAATTTTAATCTATTTGAAAGCTTAATGATCGAGTTAGCCTAAAATCTACTCACCCTTTTAGTCTAGAGTTAAAGTTGTTTCATCTTACCTTTATTTATCCTCAAGTCCAAATTGTAAAAATATCTCCTTCAGATTCACGAATCTCATCAATTTAACCATGTGAATATATGAAAACCTGAATTTGGGAGATGAAGAGGTGGCGTTTTAGCAGAGGGTTTAATGGGTAATGTATAAGAAGTGCTCTTCAGAGTTAACAATAATATTCTTATTTTTGTTTTTAGAAAATTAATATTACTATGATTAAGGAGAGTTCACCAATCTAAAATAAACCTAAAGTAAACAAAACCTAAACAATTATGAAAAGTTGTGCTATTTGAACTTTGATTAGAGAAATGTGAATGAGTCTATATGAAACTTTTTAAGCTTTAAGGTTCAAGAAAACTCCTGATGTATATTAATAAGTAACACTTTCCAATACTCTCTAATTCCACGAATAAAATCAAAGATTATCATATTTATGGAACAATTCAAAAGCATAATGCACATTTAGCCTATCCTTAAAGTTTAAAAGGACATTTCTTACTAACAAAACATGTATGGGATAATTGAAACAATAAGGTTCAATTTTGGAAATAATACCTTTAGTTACTTTAGCTGTAAAACTTGAATAGTTGGTGTACTAATTTGACATCAAGGCTAACTTTCTTAAAAGTGAGTTATTGCACAAGGAAAGCTGCGTAGATATTACACCTATTTAAATAGAAGGGTCCATTAAAGGCCCATGGATAACCCTTTTAAAAAAAAATTCAGACTTACTATGGTCTTAAATGAATCAAACCCTTATAGGGTCAACTTTCAATGGATCTTAAGTGAAGCGAGGCAAGTTGTTATTGGATCGACTTAAAAAAAGGTTGGATTTCAATAATAGGTTATGAACTATTCTTTTACCATTTTATATATACTTTCGATTTCTCCCTCATTTTCTCTCCCTTTCTTCTAAGCAGTTATTATTTACAACATTATCAACTAAAATCAAAAGACTCTGCGTTTATAACTCCTAAGCTTTCTTATTATGAAGATCAAAACAATTAGTAGAAAAAGGTTCTTTGTTATCCACTTCTAGAGATTCTAGAATTTCTACCCAGAGAGGAAAAGTGAGACGCAAAGAAGGATGAAAAAGAAGGGTTTTTAAGTAGGTTTTTGGGTATATTGTTAGGGGTGAATTCTATTTAATTCTTTTTTATTTATTTAAGTATTCAAAGGGTTAATGTGTTAGGCACAATATGCCTAATTTTTTTTAAAAACTAATGTGCTAGATTAAATTAAATTAGGTTAACATGACCCTAACCTAGCTTAGCCTATTTTATCTATATACTGACCTAACCCCTTAAAATATAATTCGAGTCAACCATGACATGATCCATTGCACATGTTTATATAGTATGTATCTCAACCTAAGAACATTTCTTAAAGAAATGAAAAGCAAGGTGTATAAATCAATTAATAAAGGCTTAAGATAACTTGAATTAAAGCATTATCCTCATGTTTGATACACAAAAATGGATTCTAATTTCCTTGAAAATGAGTTTGAAAGAAGCATAAATGAACCAACTTTATATGCATGTTAGGAAATGAATTAAGTTTGAAATGTTGATAATTAGTATTTATATGAAAGATATAACTTAAATGAATTATAGTACTTCCTTAGTTCCTTTTTGTTTGTCACATTTTCTTTTATCACATTTTTCAATGCACATATTATAGCTATAATATGTATAAATACGTATTATATATATATATATATATATATATATATATATCAATGAAAAATCATATTTAAATATCTCACTCCTCAAATAAAATATTCCAAATGGGGCAAACAAAAAAGAACGGAGAGAGTAATATTTTTTCTTGTTGAATTTAAGACAATAATTCAAATGATTAAAACTTTTAAGTTGTCTGGTTTGTGTTAGCTTTTTTCTTTTCTTGTTTTTTTTTTGGGAGGGGGGGGGGGGGGGGGGGGGGGGGGGGGGGGGGATGTGCTCATTTTAGAGCACGTTTACTACCCTGTTTTAGTGTTAAGTCTCGTGGTTTTATATTGATTTTATGCATATTATACTTGATTTCACCTTGATCTTGTCTTCAAGTTGTTTTAAGGTCATTTCAGGTGTTTTTGAGATTTCAAGGTGAAATACGATGTATTTGAGGCTTTGACAAGATTAGACACGCGTATCGTAGCTTGGGCACACATTTCAAGTCACTCATGAAGATCCCACGAAGTTCAAAAAGCATCAGTCACTTGAAGAACCTGAAAAGAGGATTTCAGAGTAAGATTCGACCGAATCTGACAATGATTCGGTCGAATGGCACTTTAATATAGAGGTCTATATTTCATGGTCACTGGGAAGGCCGAATGACACTCATTCGGGCGAGTCATCATCCATTCGGCCTAATGGATGTCTCCATTCGGATGAATCGTGCATAGAGAGGAATTCAACGGAGCTGCTGGAATGGGAGAATAGGAAAGGATTCGGGAGAACAAAGTATCATTCGGCCGAATGGGTCTTGCATTTGGTCGAATGGAGGTGTTTTCTCCAGAAATTTTACTTCTTTTATAGGCCGGCCCAAATACATATTAGGGTTTCCGGACATCTTTTATTCTTTGTTATAAATACCCCTCTCTCTAAAGAGAGGGGGAACCCTAGTTATTATTAGTTTTATTAGCTTTAGCTTTGTTTAGCCTCAAAAATTCTCTTAGTTCTAGTTTTCCATTTTCTATTTTCTCAACACATGTACTCTAAGTTTTCGGTTTTATTGATTGGATTCTGATCGTGGATATTGCATTGAAGCTTTATTGTGAGTATGAATCTATTCTTTACTTTAGAATTCATTCGTTTTATTTCAGTCAATGCTTAGCCTAGTGTTTATCGTTCATCTAGAATAGTGTCTGATTTGCTTTTATTCTCGTTAATTTCTTTTCATGATTGTTGCGTTTGTTTTATTAAATATCATCATGTCGCGTATCTTGAATATGTGTGAATAGTTCTCTTAGGGGTTTGATTAGTGATACCCTAGGAAAAGCTATGTTCTTCATTGTTTAAGGTTATAGGAATGATGACAATAAGTAGCTCTCGAAACCTAATGTGAATCATGTCCTGCAACTCCTTTAGAGACATAGGGCGATTATAGGTTGTTCGATGTGATTTGTGGAATCACCAACTTCCTCTCGCATACTTGGGTATCCATGCTAGTTATTGTTTGATTTTCTCTAACCTATCATGTTCTGTTTTGAAAGCATCATTCCTAGGGTGAATCTAATCTCGTCCTCGTTTTTCTCCATTTGATTTTCCTCTTAATTCATCGTGATCTATATTTTCGTTATTAGTTTTAGTTGTTTTTAAATCCAAAAAGTTCAGTTGTATTAAGAATTGAGTGTCGGGATATCCTTTGTCCTCGTGGTTGGACCCCCTACCCCACTATACTCGTATAGTTCGTAGATTGTTATAAATATTGTTTGGTTCAAGGCTTAGCATAAACGACTGTTAAAACCTTGCTTATCAAAATGGCGCCGTTACTGGGGACAAGGCGTTATATTTAGACTTTTTTGTTCTTGATATAGCTTATTCTATTTCATTTCTGTTGCTATTTGTTTTCTTTGTGTTAGTAGTTACCTTTGAGTTTGCTGATTGCATGCCTCATAGCACGCGTAGGTCAAACCAACCAATAACACCTTATAATCTTGAGATCTAACGCTTGAGTAGACAACACCCATCAAAACAAATCTCACATTCTGTTCAAAACCCACCCATATCCACAATGGTCGACGAACATCAGTTGTTTGGTCAGTTTGGGACTCTTGGCTCACAAGAGTTCCAAGGAGGTGTAGTACTTCCTATTGCTACTACACCATACCAAATACACCCCCAGTTCACAAGGATGGTTAAGGAAACCCCTTTTAGTGGTTTAAGAAATGAATGTCCTTTTCAACATCTCGAGGCATTCTCTGATGTTTTTAGACTTATCCCTCCTTGCCCCAATAGCCCAGACTATGTGCGGATGCACCTATTTCACTTGAGTCTAGCAAGGGATGCCAAAGATTGGTATAAATGCTTAGAACCCAACTCAATTGTTAATTGGGCTCAACTGAAAACCGCTTTTCTAAAGAGGTTCTATCCTACGGTTCAAACTCAAGATTGGCGTAAGAAAATTGCGTCATTCACTCAAGAGGATGATGAGAACCTTAGTGCTACTTGGAGTCAATTTAAGAGAATGATTAGAACATGCCCCCACCATGAGTACAGGGAGAACTATCTCAACACATTTTTCTACGATGGTCTCAATGACTCCACCAAAGCTCTTCTAAACTCGCTAGTAGGTGGCCAACTCTCTAAAATTCCATGCACCCAGGTAAAAGCCAAAATTGAGGAAGTTGCTAAGAATAGTGCCTGGGGAGGAACAAGGAGTCAGGGTTTACCAAGAGGGGTGATTGATACAACCAACTTGGACACCATTAATGCTAAAATTGAAGTAGTTATCGATAAGAAGCTGTCCAAACTAAGCTTAGTTGGTAGTTCGAATACCCCTCCATTGCGTGAAAAGCACTTTGCATGTGCCATATGTGGGGGTACCAACCATGATACTTCCTATTATGGTGGTTTGCACTCTGAGCATGTTGCCGCAGTTGATTATGGAGGTTATAACCTAGAGACACAAGTAATGAATTATGACGGTTATGGGTATAATCCTGATCATGTTGCAGCCCTTAAATATGGTGGACAAGGACAAGGAGCAGGGTATGGCCAATAACCTTTCCCTAATCAACCATACAAACCTCCTTTCAATTCGAACCAAAACTAAGGAAACTTTTACCCGGATATAACAGAAATGCTCAGAATGGGTTCAACAACCAAGGTTTTCAAGGGAACCAATCGAGCAAAAATGCACCAAGGCCAAATGTATATAGACCACCAGGGTTTAATCAAGGGCCTAGAAATGGTTCAAATCTACCTTTCCCGCCTAATCAACCTCATCACGTGGCTTCTCAACCACAACAAAGTCACACCTCAAACAATGACCATTTAGCCTCTCAAATAACATCTCGTGCTTAGCAAAACCATAGTCTCACTCAGATAAATCAGACTCTCATCCAGTAGATGCAACAACTCCAACCTCAGTAAAAGTTGTTTGAAACTGAACTCGCCCAAATGGCTAGTTCTCCTGCACCACCGCTATTCCCATCTCACCCTTAACCTAACCCCTCTACACAACCTCCACCTCAACACCTAAACCCAAACCAACACACTACAAAAGCTATTCACCTGAGATCAGGGACTCAGTATGAAGGCCCTTCATATCCGGTTGATGCACCTTTGGTACGGGTGGGAGATGAGATGAGAGTGGATGTAAATGAAAAAGAAGAGGAACAAGGTAAGGGATTGAGAGTTGAAAGTGAAAGAAGTGGGGATGATGAGGAAGAGAAGATAAGGAGTGAGAAGTTGGTGGAGAGTAAGGAAGAGAGGAAGAAGAGGATTAAGGAGAGAAAGAGGTTAGATCGCTTATATGCACCCCCATTTCCTTTTCCCTATAGGAGAGTAGAGAAGCAGCTTGATGAGAAGTTCAAGAGGTTTCTAGAACACTTACAAAAGATGGAGATGAAGATTTCACTCCTAGATGCAATGGCATAAATGCCAAAGTATGTTAAGTTCTTGAAGGACTTATTGTCCAACAAGAAAAAGCTTGAGGAAGAAGTAATCAGTCTTCCCCATCAAGTTAGCTCCATTTTACAAGGAAAAATGCCTATAAAAGAGCGAGATCTCGGTCCATATAACCTTCTAGTAAAGTTGGGAAATCTTGATCCCAATGGGGCACTCGCCGATCTAGGGGCTTCGATTAGTCTTACGCCTCTATCCATCGCCAAGAAGCTACCCTTCAGCCTCAGACCTTCAAGGAAAATGATCCAACAGGCAGATAGGAGTATAAAAGTGCCGTGTGGAGAGCTTGATAATATACCTATCCAAGTGGGAGAACTAGTAGTCCCTTGCGATTTTGTAGTGATGGAAATGAAAGAGGAACCTTATACTCCACTCATCTTGGGAAGAGCCATTCTAAAAATACTATGGGCAGTTATTAATTTACATGATGACACCATAATGGTAGAAGTAACCCAAATGAAGGTAGTCTTCAAAATTTCCCCACTCTTAAAGAAACCTATGGTTGAATAAGTCTGCCGCCTAGAAGTAGATGATAGGGAAATTGAGGATTGTCAAAGGGAAAGAGAAGTCGGGTATTCAATGAATGATGAGGATACCTATATAGAGGATGAGCAGTTGGAAAGCCAATTGGACATGGCTCAGGAATATAAGAGCGAAGAAGCAGAATCTGAGAAACTGTGTGAGGTTAAGAAAGGTATTATCCATAAGGGGGAGAGTCTTAAGCCTTCTCTCCAAGTAAGTTTGAAACCCCTACCTCCTAGCCTTAAATATGCCTATCTTGATGATGATGAAGGGAGTCCAGTCATAGTGAATTCTGAGCTCGATGATATCTCGTTGGAAAAATTACTTGTTTTATTAAGGAAATATCGAGGTGTGATCGGGTACTCACTTGGTGATTTGAAAGGGATTAGTCCAACACTTGCTATGCACCGAATTCATCTTGACGATGAGAATTTTTCCTCAATTGAGCCACAAAGAAGGCTGAACCTCAACATGAAAGAGGTAGTTAAAGATGAAATCCTCAAACTCCTCAAGGCCGGCATCATCTACTCAATTTCAGATAGTAGGTGGGTTAGCCCTGTTCATGTTGTTTCAAAAAAGGGAGGAATAGCCATTGTAGAGAATGATAAAGGTGAGATGATCCCAACTAGAGCCACCATAGGATGGCAAGTTTGTATTGATTATCGCAAACTCAACAAGGCTACAAGAAAGGATCATTTCCCTTTACCCTTCATCGACGAGATACTTTAGAGATTAGCAAGGCACAAGTAATATTGTTTTCTGGATGGTCACTCGGGTTTCTTTCAAATCCCAATCTATCCCGGGGATTAACAGAAAACAATGTTCACTTGTCCTTCTAGGACTTTTGCCTATAGGAGAATGCCCTTCGGTGTATGCAATGCTCCATCCACTTTCTAGAGGTGCATGTCTGTTGTATTTGCTGATATGTTAGAGGACTTTATGGAAGTGTTTATAGATGATTTTACTGTTGGAGGTTCTTCTTTTGACACTTGGTTTACACATCTCGAAAGAGTTTTGTCATGTTGTCAAGAAACGAATCTTGTGCTGAATTGGGAGAAGTGTCACTTTTTAGTCCAAGAAGGCATTGTCCTAGGCCACAAAGTGTCTTTCAAAGGCATAGAGGTAGACCCTGTTAAGATTGATGTGATAAGGAACCTTCCAGTACCTACCTCGATTACAGGAATACGTTCATTTCTTGGACATGCAGGGTTTTATAAGCGTCTCATCCTAGGATTTTCGACTTAAGATAAACCTTTGAATGAATTGTTTCAGAAGGATGTCGATTTTAACTTTGATGAGCAATGCCTTAATGCCTTTAACCGTCTAAAGCAAGCTCTGATCTCTGTGCCCATTGTGCAAGCTCCTGATTGGAGTTTGCCATTTGAATTAATGTGTGATGCCAGTGATATCTCTGTAGGTGTTGTCCTTGGGCAGAAAATGGAAGGAAAGCACCACGTCATATGCTATATCAGCAAAACATTGGATCCAGCACAACGCAACTACTTTACAATGGAAAAGGAGATGTTTGCGGTAGTCTATGCTTTTGAGAGACTACGCCAGTATCTGATATGTTCAAAGGTTGTATTTTCACGGATCACTCGGCCCTGAAATTTTTAATGACGAAGAGAGATGTAAAGCCAAGGTTGATCCGTTGGATGCTCCTATTACAGGAGTTTGATTTTGAATTAAAAGATAGGAAGGGAAGTGAAAATGTGGTAGTTGACCATTTGTCTAGGTTACCTGAGCTTAATTATGATTCCTTACCTATCAAAGATGAAATAGTTGACGAAACCTTGATGACAGCGTTAGTTGTTGGGAAAGCCCCTTGGTTTGCAAATATTGCGAATTATTTAGCTTGTGGAGAACTTCTAGAGTTTGAAACAAGAGCAATGAAAAAGGCTTTCTTTGGGAAAGTCGAGAATTTCTTTTGGGATGACCCCTATTTGTTTCATGCCTACGCCGACGGCATAATCCGCCATTGTATCACTGAAGAGGAGGTCCCCAAGATCCTAACTCACTATCACTCATACGCGTGTGGCAGCCACCATGGTATAATGAACACTACTGCTAAAGTCGCCACCGCGGGTTTCTATTGGCCAACCTTGCACAAAGATGTTGAAACATTCATGAAGAGTTGTGAGAGATGCCAAAAAGTTGGCAATATCTCAATGAGGAATGAGATGCCTCAAAATTATATCCTTGAGTGTGAAGTTTTTTATTGTTGGGGTATTGACTTCATGGGCCCCTTTGTGTCATCTTATGGGAACCAATATATTTTGGTAGGGATAGATTACGTGTCTAAGTGGGTGGAGGGCATCGCCTCGCCTACAAATGATCACAAAGTAGTTATGAAGCTTTTTAAAAGCATAATCTTCCCTCGATTTGGTGTTCCCAAAATAGTCATAAGTGATGGGGGTTCCCACTTTACGAAAAATGAACTAAACAAATTGTTAAAGAAATATGGAGTCATGAACAAAGTCGGTTCACCCTACCATCCCCAAACTCAAGGACGGGTGGAAGTAGCCAATAGGGAGATTAAAAGAATATTAGAAAAGGTGGTTAACCCAAACAGGAAAGATTGGTCTCTTAAGTTAGACGACGCTCTTTGGGCCCACCGTACATGTTACAAAACCCCAATTGGCACTACCCCGTTCTGGCTTTTGTATGGGAAGTCTTGTCATTTACCGGTGGAATTGGAATATAGGTCTTGGTAGGCGATCCAAACCCTTAATTTGGACCCTACCTTATTCTACGAGAAGCGAGCCGCCCAATTAAGGGAATTGGAAGAACTAAGGCTCGACGCATTCCATAACATGCATATCTACAAGGAACGAACTAAGCATTGGCATGACCAACGTATCATTCAACGAGAATTCCTTGTAGGAGATAAAGTGCTGCTCTTCAATTCAAGAGCAAAGTTATCCCCCGGGAAATTGAAATCGAGGTGGTCTGAACCATTCGAGATTTTGCAAGTATTTCCTTATGGAACCGTAGAGTTGAAAGATTATCATGGAGGTAGTTTCATTATGAATGGACATCGGCTAAAGCCCTTCCATGAAGTCAACACTGTTGAGTGAATAAGGTTAGATGATGTCAAAGTTGAATGATTAGTGTAATCATTGGCATAATACGAGTATCTAAACTTTGAATCATCATTCGTTTGAGTTTTGTTAAGTTTTGAGCAGTTAGTTTCACTTCGGTTTCTGTTTCGTGTTATTTTTTATTGATTACCCTAGCTACGTTGAGCTAAACGACGTTAAACAAAGCACTTATAGGAGGTAACCCGGTCTTCTTTGACTTTTCTTGCTAAGTAATCATTTACCATTTCTGTTTTGGGAGAGCATGTATCCTTTTAGGCTTCAAAATATTGAATAAGCAATCCATTCGGCCGAATGGACTTGGACTATGATCTCAAGCTTATGATTTGAGAAGTTTCTAAGAATGGCGAATGAGTAAACTATTCGGGTGAAGGGGATTCATTTGACCAAATGGAAGTCTCATTCGGTCGAATGGTGGTACACACGAATTTGGAGAAGTACTCCTGAGAACACCGAATGGACACTCCATTCGGGCGAATGGAGGTCCATTCGTCCGAATACATAGATTATTCGGGCGAATGGTAGCGAAGAATTCTAAGAAATTCTTCAAAATTCGACCAAACAGGAAACTCCCATTCGGGCGAATGAAGCCCCATTCAGCCGAATAAAGCTCCATTCGGACGAATAGAGCGCCAGTTCTATAAATACGCTTTCATTTCCATGGGTTTTCTCACAATTCACTCTAAACCCTAAAATACGCCAAGCTGCTCTTCTCACCCTCACTCACTTATTCTCCCTAAAACTCCTTATTTTGCTCCATAAACTTCAATCAATCATAATTGGACCACGAAAACGCTTGAGAAATCCATTCAAATGATCCAAGAAACATGGTGAAGGATCATCTTTGGGTGCGGCACGGGAAGAACAACAAACCGGTTCTCAACCACAACCGGAGCACCAACAACATCTTTTCGGTCAAGAATTATGGTTCGACGAAGAGCATCCAACGGTGGTGTTCGTATCGTTGGAGCAATTTGAACGGTTTCAACGATTAAAGGTATGAAAGATCAACTCTACCTGATATTTAGATCTTTCGATTCTTCAACGGATGGGTATATTGCATTGTTGACGGCATGTGGCCTTGAGAACTGGATTAACATGTGGCACCCAACTCATAAGCTCTTAACTTATGAGTTTCTTAGTTCTTTAAGCCCATGTCAACGTGAAAATAGGTAGCATTTATCTTTTCGGTTAAGGAATGCAACCTATTTCCTTGACTATGCTGCATTTTGTGTTTTTTTTGGTTTTTCTAATGAACCTATTCCGGATAAACAACTGGATAACTCTCGAGTTTCTGAATTATGACCTAAAATTGCCGGTTGACTTGTTTATCTGAATAGGAATATATATGCCTCTGATGTACAGCATCCTTTTCTTCGTATATTTTTCAAATTTTCTACGGAGACATTGTTCCCTTCCCTTAGCCCTCACCTAGTTCAAACCCCTGAAATGCACATACTGCATCGATACATTGCACCGCACAACGACACAACAATAAGCATCCCAATGACACTTTGGAAGTTTTTAAACACCACAGCCACCCTAGGTGTAAAAACTGACCTATGTGTTGGGGGGCATGTATACCGCATCGCTGAGTTCCTTAATGTGATGAACCCTATAGAATTCAGTGATAGATTTGCCACTACTACCACCCTCCACGAGCAGTGTCTCGTTAGGGCCGGCTTTATCTTCACTGACCGTATGCGATGATGGTACCTTAAAGACCGCGCAATTCTCCTTCCCTGTCCAAACTTGCCTCCCTTGTTGTAGTTTGGGGACTCGTATCTTTTAGATGGAAATGTGCCGAGATACACTGTCGAGCCCCCACTTATACCCCCTCCTCGTCCTCACACCCTATCCATGCGTGATCGACCTAGGGCTTCCACTTTAGTTTTACCGGACCATGACAATTCAGATGATGAGTCTGATATTATGTCTTCCCTAGGTTGCACAGAGGCCAGGCTTGACCAGGTCCTTACCACCCAAGCCCATCACACCACCTGGCTTGATCACCTTGAGCAAAACTTCGAGCGAGCTAATTACCCGTGGTATGACATGGCCTACCGCTCCCACATGGTCGGCGGAAGCATGGCCACCCCTTCCTGGTACCCCTACTATGACGACTATAACGAAATATCCTTAAGTCATGGGTTTGACCAAGAGCCTCTGATGATTATGGGATGGTCTTTTGCCCTGGCTGTTGGTTTTATTTTTGTGTAGTTCCTCGATACTTTTCTATTTTCTTATGATCAGTAAAGTTATTATGATTGTTGTATATAATACCAAAAAAAATAAGAGTTTTGAGAGGTATTTACATGCCACATGCGTTGTTTTGTGTTTGTTTTGTGTTTTGGTTTTGCTTTTTGGTGTTGTTTTAAGGTGCTTCTAATAAGTTCCATGTGCTGCTTCACCTACGTACTGGTATGATTACTCTCACTTGAAAATCCAAAGTTATTTATTTATTTATATTTGTGTTTTTTTTCCTTTTTTCCATCACATGCTTTAAATCCTTTTTTCCATCATATGCTTCAAACCCTTTTTCCATCATATGCTTCAAATCCTTTTTTTCCATCATATCCTATAAACAAGCATGTAAGCTTCTGTCGTGCACTTGACAGTGATTATATGCAAACTCGTATTCCCCTAGCCCTGTGCCTGTTTTGGGTTTGATTTTATCGACTATTTTCCACTTAACTTGGGGGATCTGAGCTTGCCTGGTACGTGGTTTGAATGACTACCTATTGAGGTGTATTTTGACTAGTCTAGTGAGGATTGAGACTTCTAGGACTTTATTATGAGTCCTATATTATTGAGTGTTAGTTAGGGAATCTTAAGAATTGTGTCTGTTCTCCTCTAGCATAGTCTGCTTTTCTAAAGGTTAGGGATGATAACACGTTTGTAATTACACCTACATATCCAAATTGTCTACCATGAATATTAATTTACTTTAGGTTAAGCCAATTTTGTGCCTTTACCTTCTTCTGTAGCCACAATATTTAACTCCACATGAACCAAATGTCCCATCTCTTTACCTAGAGGATAGTCATGTGATCATAGTGAAGTTAGTGTTCGTTGTATTGTGATGTAGGATTTCAGTTTGAAAAGTGATTATTGGATGATATAACTCTATACATTACTCTTAGTGTATTTCAAAACTATTTACATGAAAAGTTCAAAAAAAAAGAAAAAAAATCATGAAAAGCACAAAAAGAAAAAAAAAGAAAAAAAAGAAAAAAAAAGAGAAAAAGAGAAAGAAAAAGAAAAAAAGAAGAAAAAGAAAGAAAAGAAAGAAAAGAAAGAGAAAAATTTGAGAATAAAGTTGACATAATGTATTAGAGTTCATTATTGCGGATTTTGGGAGTGGCATGGTTGTCGGAAGTCGTAGTTGTCCTCGGTTCTATTACCTTGGATTGCTTACTATCCTTTGTTTTAACTCCACATCCCCAAATTTTACCCTACCTTGATCCTAGCCTACATTGCAACCCTTTCCAAACCTGTTCGACTTAACCTGATTAGTAAGATATGTGCTGGAGAGTAGATAAGACACAATCTCCGAGATTTCTCCCTATTTAGGTGTTTAATTCCCGACTCATCTTTAGTTGGATGATTTTGAACGAAACACATACCCTATAAACACATGAGCGTATTAGAAATTTCCCACACCTCTTGGGAAATAACTTCGGGAGCGTAGACTTGCGACCTCATTAGGTAGTGGACGAAATGAACTATGATGTAGCTTGCTTGGTGATCCCGAGTATGTGGAAAGCGTTGTTATACTTTTCTAATCTCATTATACTTGCACACCCATGGCTAGGGAAGAGTTTTGCACATGCACAGCTTGCATTGTCTTGTTTTTCACTCTCCTTGTTCTTCATTCGCTTCTATAACTGTTTTGTAATAAGCTTTCATGTCACCTTCCTATTTCATTTGCTAGGGACTAGCAAAGGTTTAGCTTGGGGGAAGTTGATGTGCTCATTTTAGAGCACGTTTACTACTCCGTTTTAGTGTTAAGTCTCGTGGTTTTATATTGATTTTATACATATTATACTTGATTTCACCTTGATCTTGTCTTCGAGTTGTTTTAAGGTCATTTCTTGTGTTTTTGATGATTTTGAGGTGAAATACGACGTATTCAAGACTTTGACAAGATTAGACACGCGTATCGTAGCTTGGGCACACATTTCAAATCACTCATGAAGATCCCATGAAGTTCAGAAAGCATCAATCACTTGAAGAAGCTAAAAAGATGATTTCAGAGTCAGATTCGACAGAATCTGACAATGATTCGGTTGAATGGCACTTCAATATAGAGGCATGTATTCCATGGTCACTAGGAAGGTCGAATGACACTCATTCGGGCGAATCATCATCCATTCGGCCGAATGGATGTCTCCATTCGGGGCGAATCGTGCAAAGAGAGGAATTCAACGGAGCTGCTGGAATGGGCGAATGGGAAAGGATTTGGGCGAACAGAGTATCATTCGGCTAAATGGGTCTTGCATTCATTCGAATGGAGGTGTTTTCTCCGGAAATGTTACTTCTTTTATAGGCCGGACCAAAGGCATATTAGGGTTTCCGGACTTCTTTTATTCTTTGTTATAAATACCCCTCTCTCTGAAGAAAGGGGGAACCCTAGTTATTATTAGTTTTATTAGCTTTATCTTTGTTTAGCCTCAAAAATTCTCTTAGTTCTAGTTTTCCATTTTCTGTTTTCTCAACACATGTACTCTAAGTTTTCGGTTTTATTGATTGGATTCTGATCGTGGATATTGCATTGAAGCTTTATTGTGAGTATGAATCTATTCTTTACTTTTGAATTCATTCGTTTTATTTCAATCAATGCTTAGCCTAGTGTTTATTGTTCATCTAGAATAGTTTCTGATTTGCTTCGGTTCTCGTTAATTTCTTTTCATGATTGTTGTGTTTGTTTTATTAAATATCATCATGTCGCACATCTTGAATATGTGTGAATAGTTCTCTTAGGGGTTTGATTAGTGAAATCCTAGGAAAAGTTATGTTCTTCATTGTTCAAGGTTATAGGAATGATGACAATAAGTAGCTCTCGAAACCCAATGCGAATCTTGTCCTGCAACTCCTTTGGAGACATAGGGCGATTATAGGTCGTTCGATGTGATTTGTGGAATCACCAACTTCCTCTCGCATACTTGGGTGTCCATGCTAGTTATTGTTTGATTTTCTTTAACCTATCATGTTATGTTTTGAAAGCTTCATTCCTAGGGTGAATCCAATCTCGTCCCCGTTTTTCTCCATTTGATTTACCTCTTAATTCATCGTGATCTATATTTTCGTTATTAGTTTTAGTTGTTTTTAAATCCAAAAAGCTCAGTTGTGTTAAGAATTGAGTGTCGAGATATCCTTTGTCCTCGTGGTTCGACCCTTACCCCACTATACTCGTATTGTTTGTAGGTTGTTATAAATATTGTTTGGTTCAAGGCTTAGCATAAACGACTGTTAAAACCTTGCTTATCAGGGGGGCCTTGAGGTGTATTAAAGGGACATAAGTTTTTTATTTCCAAAGTAAATATGTAAAAGATTTGCTAAAAAGTTTAACTTTTATTTAGGAAAAATAAACCCAACTCCTATGAGCATGAATGAATCACCGAAAGTTAGTGATATATTAGTTTGTCTATTTCAAAGTATATTAGAGACATGTTAGAGAATTGAACTACTTGTCTCACACAAAATCTAATCATTAAATTTTTGGAGTGTAATGTAAAGGGTCATATATATCCCATCAATATTTGCAACCTTGCAGGAGCGTTGAATATAAAACTTTATTATGTTGTTAGAACAAGAGATCATGATCTATTATTTGAATGTATCAAATTCTAGATTACTTAAATTCACTAATTAATTAGTAAGGGTCCACTTAAAGATAGATTAATATCTTAGGGAATATTTTCTCCTTTAGTTTGGGCATTATATCTTAGAGTTCAAAGAAAAAAGAACCAATAATTTTGTCTTATTAAGAGTCAAAATACTTGGTAGCAACTATAACTTGTCAAATTACTTTATATTTAGGCTAATTAATTTTCATTAAGAAAAAATATTTAAGGACAAAATAATTTACAATTTATATGTGTAAAAATCAATCCTTTTTTATTATTATTATAACAAGACATGTGGACATTCATTGTTTTCATTTGAGACTTGGGTACAAAAGGATTCTTTATGCAAAATCATTATAGAATAAATACAAAGTAGTTGATATTCTAACAAATTGAGTTC
This sequence comes from Dysphania ambrosioides, assembly GCA_026401315.1. Classification (NCBI taxonomy): domain Eukaryota; kingdom Viridiplantae; phylum Streptophyta; class Magnoliopsida; order Caryophyllales; family Amaranthaceae; genus Dysphania; species Dysphania ambrosioides. Next base: position 27,067,295 of record CM048658.1, on the reverse strand, counting down.
CTATGGGCAAGCATGTAATTTTTACGTTAGGCATCGATGTAAATAGGAACCACATATTTGAAGGAAGTAAGGGAGAGTATTAAACTTGAAAATGGTCCTTTAAAATAGGTAGCTAATAGCTACTTAAGATTTTCTTTGTTTTCTATATCTACACTATAGTGGCCATAATTGGGTTATTTAATTACTTGGTCAAAGAAATAAATAATGTAACATATTTTACATTCATAGGAAGTATTGGGTCATGGACCACATTGTGAGCATGTTTTCCACTTATGTAACACCTTGGTGCCCTTACTTAGTCAAGGATAGCTACCAAACACACATCTAAACTCAATAATTAGCCCCACAAACCATAACATAGCTTCACATGAGTGCATCTTGGGAAACTTCTAAGGAGGTCACCCATCATAGAAGGATCTCTTATGAGCAAAGTAGGGTATTATAACTTACCAATTAATGATGTAGTTGGTTTTGTGTAAGTGTATGTATTAGTCAATAATTGCTTCTATATTTCTACACAAAAGATAATTAACTTCTTTACAAATCTGCAACAAGTTCCTTAACTTATAATCTACTTTGATAATTTTTAAGTATACTTCACATGAATTGTGTAACAAGAGTGATAATCATGTATCAGCCACTTAGGCACACTCATTTCTCCTTTAAGAAAAATCTTTTGGCACATATCTTTTAAGTTTATATAAATACTACACGACTGTTTTTTCTCTTCTTTGAGATGTTTTCTTCTTAGTGTTTGTTTTTTGGGCTTAGAGTTGAAATGGTGCAACATAAAGTAGAGTAGTGATGATAAGTCAATATGATGAGGGAATCTTATTTTGAACCTAGACTAAAGCTTATTTCATTCATTTCCAATATTTTTACTTGCCCCTTATCGTCCTCTCAATTTTTCTATAAGTCGACCAATTTGTTTTAGTACCTAAGGAAATAATGAACTTCTTGTTTAGTATACAAAACCAAATTAAGCCATGGGTTAGGGAACAAAAATACAACCAAAATGACATAGGCTATATGTAAAACCATACCTAAATGAATTCTATGATAAGTGATAATGGAACTCCCTTATCAAATTTCCACATGATAAACCCTCGATTACTTATCTCAAAATAGAGATTAAGAAAGGACATCTCCAAAGAAGAATCAAAACCACCTCTCACAATGCAACACTTGAATCATAATCAAGTATTTAGCTAAAACAATTTCCTTAAAAAAGTTAAGATGTATTCATTGAGGCTATAATAGAATTAAGGGAAAAAGTGGAAAATGTGGTGTTAAAATCCTCATAACGTATGAATGAAAAGTACAACTTTACTTTTGTAGCCCTTTAGATCAAAGAACACATAAACATCCACATGTAAACAAGTTTTGAAATACTTTCTACTCCTATTTAGACCTGTGCATTGGGTCGGGTTAGGGCCAGGATGGGTCACATGCAAAATGGTCGGGTAGGGCCGGGCCGAGCCAAAGGAGATGCTAAACGGGTCGGGTCAAAGGAGATACATAATGGGCCGAGTCAAACCAGACCGTCCAAAGATAGTATAGTTTTTATCTAAAGAGGGTGATAATATAGTATAGTTTTTATCTAAAGAGGGTGATAATTTACAACTATCACCTCCAATCTTTGATAGTGGACTATCAGTAAGTATATGAAAATAATTCATTACCTTATAGTGTTTAAAAGTCTTCAAAACTATAGGCCTATTATTGACCCAACTTGACCCATTAAAGACCCAATAAAACATGATCCTTTAAGAGACCGACCCATTAGACCCATTATTAATTAGGCCCTTTTTACAAATAGGCCATTCAAGGGCCCTTAACGGGGCCCCTCCCATTTGAACACCTGTACTCCCATTTAATCTTTCACCATGAAGGCCTAAACCTTATGGAATCTTAAACATCTAAATACTTAATTATAGAAGAGGAACAGGAAATTGATGGGATTAATGATATGATCGAATCCAAGAAAGTGGTAAAACTAGATTGTAGAATCTAATCTTAGTAAATCCGACCCCAAGTTACTTGTGCATATTAAGAGGTGGGCCATGTCTAGCTAACCTCAAGTACACAAGCTCGGCATAAGGCCCACGATTAAAGCTGTCAAATCAGGCCAATGTTTTCGGTTATAAAGTGATGCCGTTTCCTTAGAATATTAGGTCAAATTTGGATAAGCATGGTCTGTTCAAATAAGTGTGGAAGGAATCATCTTTTGTGTTTGGGTTGAGTTGTTTCTAGTTTATTTTGATAGGACAAATATTAAGAGACAAAAGGAGTACTACTCAAAATATAGTAGATGTTTCTAGTTTATTTTGATTCGATTTGTATGGATTTCGATTTAGGCAAGCTTAAGGTTTATATTAAGTTGATCTCAAATTTAGTTGTACTTTAAATTGAGTGAGTTTTGAATACGACAAAATTGCAATTTTGTTAGGGTCAAATTTATGATCAATATGATTAAAGTTTTATTTAGTCTTGTTTAAATTTTCGAGTAATGCATTGAAACGCAAAAAAAAGTGATACATATAACGACTAACACCTATTTGCGTCAAATTCAAAACAATAATCGATAAAGGACTTTATCACGTTTGTCTTTTATAAATGAAAAACAATAGATTTACATATGTTATATCCTTACAAAAGATGCACTCCTATTCACATGCTTCCGCATCATTTAAGGAAAAAGTTTCTAAGTTTTTTTTCCTGCCAAACTCTTAAAATATTTCTCCTATGTATCTTTGTCAACGAGACACCATGTGTATGTGTAGTGACTTCGTTGATAATACTATTAACTAATACTAAAAGAGAATACATTGAAAAAATATTACCTCATAAACTTCTAGGGGCATTATTACGTTAGGCCATATTTATGCATGAAATTATAAAAATGGTCACCATTAAACAAGAATTATTTGATAAAAAAGTGATTTCCAATGAAATATATAATTTATTGATTGATGTTTTGGAAATATTTTAATTTATCCATTCACAATATATTTTTTATATATTTGTATATAGATATAAAAATAGAGTTTGGTTACTGTTTAGTACTTGTTTCAATTTCAAATATATATCAATAAATGCTTGTATGCACATAAATTGCATTACATATTTACACAACATTATGATGATATTCAAAACTTTAGTCCTTCAAATCATCATACTCAAATTATTAGAGCATAGGATATAAATGTCTTCTTTAACACTCTCTCATATTAAAGAGAGGAGTCGAAAAATCTTCTTTAGGAGAGTATTCAAAGAGGATGGCCAATATATTCTATTTGTAAAATATTAAGAGTATCACTATATCATTCCTTCTTAATCCTCTTTCTCCAAATGTTGACACCTAAAGTGTGATCCTTTGTATATATTTTTTACTTTCAAATACTAAAAATAAATATTTTAAATATATTGATAAAAATTAAATATTTCGATAGACAACAAAAAGTATAATAGAGAAAGAAAAAAAAGAGTAATGTATACACTTACTCCAAAAAAAAAAAGCCCGACAAGTAAAGACAATTTGTGAATCAATCTACACCTATGCGGACTCCTTCAACAAAAAAATGTTGCCAAGTACGTAGTAGTAAGGCCACTAAAATAATTATTCCACCCCGCCAAAACAAACAATGGACAAATCCCGGCAATTTCTTCCCACTTTCCGATCCCAAAACCCAATTAAATTTAGCTCAATTTCTCAATTTGAGGTCCAATTTTGTTGAGTTGAATTGTGGGGTTTATTTGGATTTGTGGGTCAATATTGTTTTTTGATGGCGTTTTCATGGGTGAATTGTTTACGAATTACCCTTCTTCTTCTTCTTGTTGCCGCCATTGCTACAGCTTGTTTTACCCTTCCCATTCAAAAGGTCCCATTTCTTAATTTCCATGTAATGTATTTTGATGTGGGTTTGAATATAATTTGAAATTTTAATTTTTCGTGTATAGTTTAAGTTATGGAGTGATTAATTTACCCAACTAGTGTGATTTGATTTTGGTTTGAATTTTATATTAATAAATTGGATATGATTGGTATTAATTTGGATAATTGAGTGATTAAATTTTGTGAACTTTTTGGTTTAAAATTTATTGTGAAGGTCAAAGTTTGAAGCTTTTTTTTTCCTGTTTTTTTGAATTAGAGTGGTGAACTGTAATTGGATATTAGTTGGTTAGTCAAATGATGTTGCTTATAATTGATTGTATGAAATGAAATTGTGTTTTATTTGTAATGTTGAGACTTAAAGTGATGTGGTTTAGCTATTTAGTGAATCCATTAATAATGACGGTTTTCGTATAGAAAATATGAGGACATTTGTGTGGTTAATGACTCTATAGTTCAGTAAATTCGATTTACTATTACAACTGCCATCTTATTTTGGAGCATAGAAAACATTTGACTTGGATTGGTGAAATTCTTGCTATAAATTGTCTAAATGTGGTCTGAGGTATGATGTGAAATTATTCTGGATTGGTGTTATAATTGCTAGGCTGTGTTATCGTCTTGGTGTTATAATTGCTGGGACTTTGTGTTATCGTATTAGTGTAGTGATTGCTGGGACTTTGGTTCGTCCATATCGAGTATTTGATGTGCTTTATTACTGTTCCTCTTGTAGATCTTAAAGGACTTTCTATTGTGGGTGGATCTAAATCTCGGAAGTTGGGGACCTCTAGTTCTGTAAGTCGACTTAAACGATTTTGACCTTCATTTAAGGCAGTTTTGTGTATTGGTTTTCCTTTAAGATAACAGTTTTACACTTTACAGAGCATTTTTAGTTTTTGACTTCTTTTTGCTTTGTATTTGTATACCTCAAGTTTCATGTTTGTTGTGGTCATAAAAGTATTTTTGCAAAGACATCAAAGGGGATCCTTCCACATACAAGATACAAAAGGTTATACCATGGCAAGGTGCTTTAGGCCTAGTTGTTTTGTATTTTTATGTAAGGAAAACATAAGGAAAGAACCAACTGAAGGATTATGTCAATTCCAGGACTTTGGTACCAAACTAGAAAAGAGAGGTATATGGAAATTAGAGAGGGGAAAAAATAACGACAACAACTCGTTTAAAATAGGGAAGGGGTGGCGGCGGTGGGACTAATAGGCAAGATAAAGAGAAGAGGGAACTAGGGAAGTGTCGTTGCTGCCTGCCTGCCATGGCACCTGAGGCTGAATCCCGTCATGTATTGTTTTTTTACACGTAAAAAATTCTGTCTCATGCTTCAGATTGATTATTTGTAGATTGTAAATAAGCCCGGTTATTTTATTTTTTAACATAATTTTGATAGTTCATCCACATTTGCATCCTTGGACTTGTTTGCTTGATAATATTTTTTGCTTTTGGAGATTTGAACTACTAACTCTAGCAGAAGTATAAGTTTTAAGTTATACTTCCATTCATTCATATTGTCCGTCCTTAAAGTCTTGAACTGCTACTATCGTTCATATATGTTAAATTCTTAGTAAATGCCACATACTTCTGCTTGGATTGACATGCAGAGCCTTATTCTCTTGACTAGTATTGTAAATGATAGATTCTTGAAGCCTTATCTTTGTTTTTAACTAATTATGTGCACCTTGGATAATTTTAGGGTTGTTGCATACATCCCTCTTACTATTCTGGCAGTTCCAGCTTCAGTGCTCACGGTAAGTTTTGAATAATGACGTCTGGTCTTCATTCTGATGTTTAAGATGCGAGTAGCTTCTCCTTGATGTCTTTGACTTTAATCTCTCCTTAGCCAGGTAGCTTTATTGACTGCTGAACATGCTGTAGTTCTTTGGTGAGGTTAGCAATAATATCTTAGCCTCTATGTTAAATAAACATTTCCTAGTGTAAATGCACCATTCTTTTTACCTACTGGGCTCTTCATATTGTTTTAGACTCCTAGGAGCCGCCTGATTGCTCACTGTGAATCTACGACTGTTGGATTGATAGAATTTTTAAAAAAAGGCCTATTCTGAGGATTTCTTAACAGACTTCATGACTCTCTTGGATCCATAAAGTGAAGCTGCGGAGTAATTTGCTTGAACCTTGAGGAAGCTCACTTAAAATGACGTAGCCGATCTAGTTTCCATAATTTACTGCAAGCCGCTAAAAGTTCTAATCTTTAAACATTTTGATATGTGTTTTTAGTTCCGTCATCCTTGTACATCTTTTCATTTCTTTAAACTGGGAGTTGTGACAGGTTTATGACTCTCCATCTTGAATCTCCTCAACTAGCCATCTGCATACTATTTATTGCGAATGAAAATACAATAAATACACCTTGAATCTTGATTCACTTATGTTCTTTGGAAGTACTTCATTTGTCCAAATCTATCATCTCAACATGCTGCTTCATCTTCTAGAAGGGAGAGATATGATTGTTTGGGTTATTACCTATGATGATTAAATAATCCAATTGTTGTAATTAGACAAATATATCGCCCTTATTGTGCTTCTTTACTTAGCAAGGAGTCTTCTGCTGCTTCTTTACTCAGGCCCTTGTAGCATAGTCCACTCCATATAATGCTGAGCTTTTGGATGTTAATTTCTTGCTACTTCTCTCCCAAATACGGAGAGTCGGTGGACATATATCTTTACCTCCTATTAGTATATGCAGATTCAACAATCATTTGGTGTACCTTCCATGCCTGAAATTCTGTTAAATATAAAACAGTACATTTGGTATAATGTTTTGAGATGGTGCCAGTATCACAGAATAATCTACCATTGGATAGCAAGCCTTCCTAGTGTTTCTACTAAACCTTCTATACTGAAAGGATGTGTGTGTTATTTGCACTCTGAATAGAACTTTGTCCATTCGTCTCATCTGATTAATGGTTCTGCTCTGTCATTGTCATCACTTATGATGCTTACTGCACCGAGCCACTGATTAGATTTTTTACTTTGCAGCTTGGTGGTGGCTACCTTTATGGGTTTCTGCTGGGCTTTGTAGCTGATTGTGTAGGTGCTACATTGGGGGCAACTGCGGCTTTTCTTGTGGGAAGAACTGTGAGTTCCCTATCTTATTATTATAATTGGAATTTCATATATTGTGGGGTGGAGAGTTTCTGTCAGTACTTATACTTTGCTGCAAGTCAGCAATACTCAAGTTCAATTCTTGTAACTGGTTGAATTGGCATGTATTTGGAGTTTTTATTATGGAACTTATGTGATGGTGATAACTTCAAGGCATGTATTATCAAAGATAATTTGACTTTGCTTTGCTCTATCTTTTGCAAGATTTCCTTGCGATCTTGTTATTGATTTATCTTTGAACCTCGTATGCAGATTGGTAAGTCATTTGTTCTTTCCAAAATCAAGGATTACCCTAAGTTTCGGGCTGTTGCAATCGCTATACAAAGATCTGGCTTTAAGGTATGAGTATATACTGTTCCTCATTTTCTTATCAAATATGAAGCTTTTGGTCCATGACTCCTAAGTCTTGTTTATTTTGTTGCTAGATTGGAGAGCTTACTTTTTGTTGCTAGATCTGGCTTGCACATGGTACCTTTTTTATGTGTGTGTGAGGGGATGGGGGTGGCTTAGGAAAGTTCTATAAGGGTTATGTTTTGTTTTTCTTTTTATTCAAACAAATACATAGTAGTATGCAAGTCCTTTCTTGAGACTCTCTTCTCATAAGTCCTAAGGTGAGACATGGCCATATTGGTAGATCTGCGACTGTTTCTTTGCTGTAAAAGTTAAACAGTGTCAAGGGCTTAATTAGTAGTCAACCTGTGACTGACTTGATGGATTGAGTAGCTACTGATTTGGAGGGTCTAATGTAGCAGTATCACTAAGTGATTCAGAGTGTCTTTTTAACTATTTTTAATTTCAGATGATTGAAGACCAGGGTCATTAAAAGAAGCTTTCTGAGATCAGCATATATCTTAGGCCTGTTTTGTACCATTTTTTAATATTTGTTATAAATGTAATCAGGTTTTGTGTTTATGTTTATTTTACCCAAGCAAATTCGCCAACACATGCGTTCTGAGCTTCATTTCACCGAACACCACACCTCTATTATTTATTTACTTATCATTATAGTCAACATTAATTACCACAGAAATCAGAATCTAAACTTGCTTACTCTGTTGTCTTCTACCTTGTGCAGACTCTGCCTAGTTCATGGTAAATTGGAAAATTGGGAATTTGTAAATAATAATTAAGTTCTTGAAAAGTAAGATGAATATGTTCATTAGTTGTGAATGACAAAAATCATTTGAGGGTGGGGAGTCATCTAGAATTTTTTTATATAGGGGAATTCCAAATAGAAGATATACTTATCTGAGAAAGTATTCTCCAATTCAAATCATCAAAGCAGGATTGTTACAAAATGAGTTCAGTCATTGACATTTTCTGATTATTTTTGTTTGTTGATATAGGAAAAGAATACAAAAGTTTATTGGTGATAGTGGAGATTCATGATTGTAGATTATTAGAAATGTGTGCAAGATGAAAATTGATGATGCACAAAGGGAATAGATAAAGAAGGAAAATTGAAGGAAATGGAATTGTGTTCATCTGTGATGAGAGAAAATACCACTTCTAACTCATACAAAAGAGTTTTCGTCTGTTTTAGTTAATTTCTTTTACCCAAATATCTAGAGGTCATCAATGCATCTACCTAGCCAGCCAATACACTTTACCTATCTGAAGGGCTACAAGAAGAGTATCATGGACAACATAATTTAAGTTTCTTAGGAAAGCAATGTTAATTGTGGAGAGTTAGTTGAAAGTGAGAGAAGAAAGATCCAAGGAGGCAATAGATAGTGTCAGTGAGGGGAAGGGGAATTCATTCAGAAGTATTGTGATTATTACTTTTGTACTAGGAGTGACCCAGCTATTCTTCTTGGGGGTTATGAATACAATTCTCCTTTACACCTTAGTTGGTTTGAAATAGTAGGATAGTAGCTAGAATAATGCTCATCTCTTTCTTGCTCCCATCCATTGTGGATAAAGGGACTAAGGTGATTTAGTTTCAAACAGATGCTCTATTTCCATGAAAGAAGAGCTCGAAGCCTCAGAATGTGATGTAAGCTGAAACTTTTGTTTGTTTATGCCCTAGACTATTCACTTTATTCTCATTGCTTGAAGGGTTAGGTCAAACAAATAGCTGCTCTCTCTGAGGGTTATTTTTCAGTAGGTTCAGTCCCTTACACTTTATTCTTTTTTTATGAAGGGTAATGTGACAAATCTGACAATTTCTATCTGAGGCTTTCTTGAAACCTTAGGAAGAATGGCATGCAATTCCCTTTTTTGCATGCAAATGATATTGCATCCTCTCTTTAGGATCTAGATTATTTCTTCCTAGGGCAAGGGATTGCAGGTTGCTGCTTACCTTGTTAAGGGCTTGGTTCACTGTCTTATTTAAACCTTTGTGATTCGATGTCTCATCATGTATCAATGTTTCAACTTAGGTTATGTGATTATTTTAATTTTTTTGTTGACAGATTGTCTTGCTTCTCCGGCTTGTTCCTCTTCTTCCATTTAATATGTTGAACTACCTTCTGTCTGTAACTCCTGTTCCGCTATGGGAATATGTCCTAGCTTCTTGGTTAGGGATGCTGGTAATTTCTTTTTAATTCTGTCTTGGATGTTTTATTTAGTTCTTGATTTTTTGCTTATAATTCAGATTGTATGCATTTTGCTTTATTAGCAGTTTTGTTTTATTTTAGTGTTTAGTGAGCAAAAGGTATCATGCTTGTTTGTCTTCTATGCTTGAAGAGAAAGGTAAGAGAGGGAAAAAGAGGAGAAGCTGAAATATATCCTAGTATAAGGAAAATTTGTCAAAAAGGCCTTTTATGTCACCACTTTTGTGAGAATGAACCTTACATAAAAAAAAATTGCAAAAGAGAACCTAATACAAAATATTCTGGTTGTGACATAGAACCTTTGGCCGGATTTCCGGCATTTACTCAACTTCTAATGTCGTTCACTAAATTTATAAAGCCCCAAAACATCCATATTTCCTACATTTTCCTCCATGTACGCTCTCTTTCTCTCTCTCTCTCTCTCTCTCTCTCTCTCTCAACTTAAACCATAGTTAGGACCAGAATTCGTAACATCAAACACTATATTAAATTAAAGAAAATGCTATGTACATCCCTTAATGCTGTCAATAAAGAGTTTAAAATGGAAATCAAGAAAAAATCAAGCATTAATAACACTGATTTGCTAGTGATTTTGGCATGCATTCCCAAATTATTTCCTTATAATAAAATATACTTGTATAGCATTACCCTAAAATTAAGTTGAGTGAACACCAGAAAAGTTAAGTCAACGATGAAAATCTGGCTAAAGTCTCATGTCACAACCAAATGCTTACTGAGGTCCTTTTTTGCCTTGTTTTTAAAAAATAATTTAAGGTCCTTTTTTGCCACTCTTTTTATATAAGGTCCTTTTTTCAAAAAAGTGATACTATAAAGGTCAGTTTTGGCAAATTTTCAAGTTTAATTGGGTCACTATTCAAATTTTTCTCAAGGTAAAAAAATGTCTGTCATATTAGCATGCATATCACGTAAGCTTGTAGATTTGGCTGATACATTGTCCTAAACATAGTAAAGATCCCTCCAACTGAAGCCATACCATGTTCTGTGCAAAGCGGTTATTTAACCAATGCCAAGTATTCCCTTGTGATGTGTGGATTGGGGGCTTCTTTTGACCCTAAGTTGGACTCTGTCTTGGACTTTTTTGATTTGCAAGAGCTTTGGTTTCTGAGCATGAATGTCTTGTCTTTTGTTCTGAGAACATTGATGTTTTCTGTTAAAATTTTTGTGTTCTTGTTCAAAATTATGTTACAAGATAAGGATTCCCATTATCTCATTTTTACTTTTAGCAACTTAACCATGTTGATGGCGTCCTTTTTTCGGGGGAAATTTAATTAATAAATGTTCCCTTTTTGGTTTTTGTGACAGCCTATAACGCTTGCATTGGTGTATGTTGGAACAACTCTCAAGGATCTTTCAGATATCACGCATGGATGGCATGAGATTTCAACTTCTCGTTGGGTATGAGATACTGTTTAATGAATGTTCACTGGTGCAAGCACCACATTAGTCCAAGATGCATCCAGTCAATTCCACAATTATTCTTATGCAATGTGGAAATGAATGAAAGCCAAATAGGGTTTTACAATTTTAGTACTTTAAAAACTTGAATTGTCAGGGTCATTTGAGTGAACTACAGGTCTACATATATGACCATGTGGTTCTCAATAATCATCTTCAGGCTATTGTCCTTATCATTGTTTTTGCTGTCTCTCTTTAAGGTTGCAGATATTTGGTATATTTGATTTTCCTCCAAGTACCTGGATATTATAACTTTGAACACTATAAGTAAAGTTTTTTGGTTGTCCATAGCTATTACAGCTATTGATGTCCAAGTACGATCACTCTTTTAAGCACTAGGTCTGGTCACAGATGTCCAATTGAAAGTGTGATTACCTTCCTCAAACATTCTATGCCTGCGGTGCTCCCCCCCCCCCCCCCCCCCCCCCCCCCCTTCTTATCATGGAATTTAAACTAATTTGTGTTATCGTGGATGCAGGTATTTCTTGTGTCAAGTATTATAGTTTCTGGTATGTTGTCATAGATGCCTCTTTTACATTTTGGAAGCATCAGTGTATTTATTCAAGTTTCATTTTGTAGACAACTGTGCAGAGTAATGCTGTAAACTGATTTAATTTGTTTTTTTTGGTGTACATTGGAGGTGCACTTAGTTTTCAAAACATATCTGATAAGAATTCCGATTAGTTTTTATGAACTTAATCGCATTGTGACAATGAATATACATCCCAGAGTTGCATTATCAAGATTTCTAATACAGAATAAGATGTGTGGTGTTTAGGCTGCATACAAGAACAAGTCTTGTTCCATCTTTGGAATATGATTGTGGCAAGTGTTACCCTGTTTTTATATTCCTTTCTCCTATTTTAATTATTTGGTTGGCTATGTTATTTCTAGGTTGAATATTCTTTTTTCCTTGCGGGTCTTTACCTGTGAAATTCCATACTAAGTTAATTTGCGAATGAACTTGTTTGCTTGGATGGTTAATAGAAAAAATTGGGGCGCAGTTCTGTTTTTCATCGTTTTGATTCACTGTTTTGCTTGCAGTGATATTGATGATTTGTGTAACTAAAGTGGCAAGGACTGCTTTAGAGAAAGCACTGGCTGAAAATGAGGATGAAGATGATCTATCCTGCTCTGAGCAGCCTATCTCAGATAATCTGCTTGGAGATCTCCAGCAGCCTCTCGTTGTTAAGATGGATTCACCCCTAGATGACCAGTAGAAGTAAAACAGGTAGGAATTTATCAGTTTTCATTTTGTGCCTTGAAGTCTCATGCACTATGAAAGTAATGCTTCAAACTTCTTTTGCTTGTGTGCAGCACCATTCACTTCAATGTTCCTACATTTTGTATAGCCTTACCATAACAACTCCCTTCACGATATGGGCAGATTACTTCATTTGTGTATAGCCTTTTCATTTGTGCTGAAATTGGAGATCTAATTTGAGACAGTTAAGGCTGATGGGTCATTAACTGGAGAAGTCAGGCAAGCAACTGGCGAAAATGAAAGATGAAGGTATTAGTAAAAGAGACATTTTCTTGAACTTAGGCTATTAGCTAACTGTTAGTTACTACGCACTGTTACATGTCAACATTTCCTAACCGTTTCCCCTTTCTTCTCATGTACTACTACCTATTGTAATTTACAGTTTGCTATTCAGTGTTAAAAAAAATGCTTGCTCTACACACTTATTCATCCTGTTTGGTTCTAGATTTTGTTCAAATTCATTACTTGGCCCACAAACCACAATTTACATTCTATATCTTACTTACTGGTCCAACTAAACACATACAATATTACACCTCAAGTTATTTGGTCTTGTTTTTTTGGCTGAGTTGTATATTTATAAACTATTGATATCCTCAATCTAAATTGGAAACCCTAATTATATCTTTGAAATTTAACTTTTTTTTTCCTTTTTTCTTTTCTTTTTTAAGAAATGCTTGATTTAGTATACTTCAATTTTATGTGTCGAGAGTCTCCATTTATTGTGAACAACTTAGCCGTCCTTGGAATGATGCCAGTGGAGACTAATTCCTTTTGGAAACTCTTAATAGCTCATTTAGTAAGTAGTCATAAATCATGAGAATGATACGAAATCGTGAGTACTTTTATAAGGAAAGCTCAAGTTCTCCATCCCCAAACACGTGATTTTGTTATATTTGTGCTTTCACTTTTACTCAAATACACCCTTAAAGTGGTAATATATGGTAATGAAAATTTAAGAAGATAAGAATATTTGGGAAAGAATCTACATTATATTGACATGAAATTTTACTCACATATTCACACATAAAACCACTGCCACTATTATCATTGATCCCCACTTTGAAGATGCATGTTTTTTTTATGTAAAGAGAGCCATAAACGGCAAGGCAACAACTGATGTAGACGAGATTCGATCTCAAGTTTTTATTAATGCTAAACTTAGTACATACCCTCGTTACAAAATGGATGGAAAATAATTATTAGAAATGGAACATAAAAAACCTAGCCATCTTATACTAAAAATTTCTATAAATATCAACAAGAAATCCGAGCTATCCAAACCGTGTCTTCTGCTTGAAGCTTGACCCACCAAGTCATACCAACCGTAAGGTACATTTACCTTCAAAATTGGTTGATGACATCCCTTTTTGGTGACTAAAGTAGATGATGTTTGTTCCAACCTTACACAATACAAAAGCAAGCAAATATATAAAAGCTTCATCACATTGTGGAAAAAGGTGCACAAACATCATAATTACACTTCCATGTCTAAACTCTTTTTCTTTTTTGTCGTTTCATAGTGGAATCTTCATTCTTTTGGTTCAAAAAATATCATGTTTTAGTCCAAACCTTCTAAGGCACCCAAGCCGTACCAAACCAAAATAACACTTACAAAATGCCTAAAAAATCAGGTATTTTTGCTCTTCTCAAGTGCATAAACACATGCCAAGATCACACCAATGGCACTTCAAGACTCGGGACAAGGGTATGGAACTTAAGTGATAGGCCAGTGGAGCTACAAATTAGGGTGGGATCTGTGCTGAAGAAGGTGCACACATTGAAGCCAGGATCCTCGAAGCGACTCAAGAGCAAGAGTATCTATAGAGCTTACATGCCTCAAGCTAATGATCACAGTAATGGTGATCATATGTTTGACAGCAATATTGTGAAGGGTAACATAGTGGTGAAAAGGTATGCATATTATTATGATGAGACGTGTTTGCCATATGTATGGATACATGATGCAGGAGGAAATTTTTCCAGGATGGTTAAACAGCAGTATATTAGCCTTGAAGATCTTAGAGATTGCTCTGAAATCAAGATTTTTAGAGATCATCAAAGAGGCTGCATTGCTGTTAGAAAAAAGTTCAAGGCTGATTTCTGCTGATCTATATATATATATTGTCAGGAGCAAATCGGGGTACAGATAAACTTCTCTTTAAGAGAACTTCAGGGCTGCTTTTATTTTATGATTTCATTCTTTAATATGTGCTATACTTTGATGTATGTGGTGTGACATATTGTCCTAGATTTGAATTTAGTATCTAGTTTCTGATTGTTGATCCTGCTAATTAATTTTGCCTGGCTTTGGCAATTGTTGTGATTTTCCTAAACAAAAAGTTTGTAATATTTTCATGAAAAAGATGTTTTTGGTTCATAAATTTTTTTGAATATTATTCATTGTTGATTATTCTTTTTCTTGGCTTTTAATAGATATTAGTTTTTGGGAAATACTCCATATTCTCTTTTATCATGATAGCAAATATTATTACATCATGAATTGATACATAGATACTTCTGATTTTACTTTGAGAGTGTCTTGGATTAGGCTCCAATTAGGAGAAGCACTCCCATTAAATGTTGTTACTTTCCCATGGATCAAATTATCAAACTTGTAGTTGAGTTGGAACAACTCCTTTATCAGCTGATCCAATCGGGTACTTGTTAGTCATAACCTTGTTATATTTTAACAAACATAGTATAATACACATAGTATTCACAAAAGAAAAGTATACTAGATACATGATATAGAGCACAAGTACTCTTAACTAATATGACTCTTATTTCCTAAACATACTAGATCTCTAAATCTGTCATATGTCTAACACTCCCTTACAATCCTGACAAAAAAGACTAAAATAAATATATCATTGTGATACTATACGATACAACACAAACGGAAGGTAAAACAAGGAAGGTTATGGAGATCAGATTTTATGGTTTTTTATCAATAAGAAGAATCCAATCAACAACCAACGTTTACTCGAACAAGAGCATATCAAGTTCGAAAATCCATAAACATGCACTAGACTCGATATGGACCAATGATTGATTTAACCTGATTAAAAATAATCTAACTCGAACACTTGCCCAAACTAGTTTATAAATCAAGCCCTAACGAACCTAGCTAGTTTGATCTGACTCGTTGTTGACTAGACATGTTATTTCACTAATAATTATGATAGTTTAGACTAAAAATTACCTTTTATCAAATTTAACTAATAATTATTATGAAATAAAAATTTTCCACCCAAATATGCGATGAGTCTATCGTACTCCCTGAAGTACCTAAAGAAAGGTACTCTCAGGGCTAAATTTGTTCATTTTAATTATATTTTGCTAATTTTGACCCTGCTCCTCCTTCAGCAACCCAATATGAGATGACAATGATGAGTCGTAGTATGTCAGACATGCTGCACTACTCTACTTCAAGTAATATTGACGTTCACCATTATAAGGAGCATATGTATCCCCAACACCAGCTTCACTTTCACTCAAACTCAAATACTACGACTGCTCCTATAATAATTCTGAAGGTTTCGACTGAGGCGATGGCAGTGCTGCAAGGTGGCTGAGACAAGAAACACTTAGTCTTCTTGAAATCAGATCTAGGTTTGACCATAACTTTAAAGAAGCTAATAAGAAAGGTCCTCTCTAGGACAAAGTTGCTAGGTATAGTAACTTCTTTTTTAAAAAAAAAAAACTTTTTAAAAAGGCTGGATTTAAAAGGGAGTATATAGAATAAGGTACCCCCGGGAGTATTACAAAAATTCTACCAAATATGATACAATTGTATTTGATTTCACCTGAAGATAAAAACTAATGTAAACTTGATCCAAACTTGATAATGACTCAATTCTAAGTTTATTTCAGTTGAATATAATTCAAACCTAAATTTACCTACTGCAAACTCGATTTGGCATAGCTCAAACCCAAAACTGAATCCGACTAGACTTTAACTTTAACTCGAACTCAACTTAACTTGTACCCAACACACAAGGGTAAATGACTAGACATAATTTAACTAAAATTGACTCGACTCAAATTCAAGCTAAAGGATAAATTAGCCTCAACTCAAATCCAATTGAAATACCTGTATTGATAAATCTAGATAGAGTTAGAATTTAAAATATAGTAGAAGAATTACTTGATTAATTTTACTTCAATTTTCCTAATGGAAAACAAACCAAAAGTAAAATTTGTGACTTAGAGCATCCTCATAAAAAGTGTGTGGCAAAAGAAAAGTGTAGGGAAGTCATCCCACTAGTGGAAAAATAGAAGTTTTCGCATGAAACATTCTAAATAACCTCATGAGTATTTTCTCAACAAAAAATTCACCAGTTAGCTATTGTAACACGTGTGTATAAAAAGGAGAGAGAAAAAAGTTATCCTATTATATTATTTAGAAGCCAACATGAATTTGAGGCTTCCAAATTGCAATTTGAGACTTTTCATTTATTCGTGGAAAAAATAGCTTCGGGTAAAAAAATAAATAAAAAACTAGCTTTGGGTGAAATAAAAAAGAAAAAACTGATACACATTGAATAACTGTATCAATGACTCTATTAAAAAAATATTAGATTATTTTAATAAATAAAAAACTTTTTAGAGAAAAAAAAAACTTAAATTAGGAAAATAATAACTAGAACAAAAAATTAGAAAGTATCACAAAAATACAATCTACTCCCCATTGTAGTAAAAGAACAAACTCAGAAACTTTCAAATAACATAAAGAAATTAAGAGCATAAATGTGGAAATCCATATTAAGAGGAAACGACAAAGAAGAAATAGATGATCAAATAATAATTAATAATGACCTTTGTACTCTCTCTTACACACATGTTTCACTTCTCATCTCTAATAAATTCATCAACTTTCTACTCATTTTTCTTTATTTTACCCCATTTTTACTAAATCTTATGGTAAATTTTGATTCCCATATGAACACGTTTAGAGTTGTTTTAGTTTATTTATTAGTGTAATCACGCGAAATCTCCGTAGAATTGTATCGGTCATATGTAGTTTTATTCATATCCACTTTGATATTCTATTTACAATTATATGACATATTATAAAGCTAAGGTGTGTGACTTTGTTGAATTATTGCTATGTGCTATTGCTTTTAATCTTCCCGGGAAATTATAGTATAATATTTGATTTTGTATGATGATTCCAAGTCATTAAAAGGTGCAATTTAGGTTTTCGATAAACTTTAGCTATATTTCCTCTATTATATTTTTAAAGTAGAAGCAAATGTGGTGCGAGCAAATTAAAGCCTAAATCAAGCATTCTCAAAGTAAGGTTGCTTTCTCATTGCCACAGGTCACATTTCAATTTTGCTTCCTTTTTAGTTTTATTTTTTTTATTATTAGTTGCTTTATTACACACTGGTTATTATTGTAGGAAACATGATGATCTACAACCATTTATAGATAAAGTTGAAGAAAACATGACGATAAATTATTTACAGATAAAGGGGAATACCACAAAAGTGCAAGTGCCAAACATTCTCTTATAAAGGAGGATACCCTTATGAAGATTTCTTCACTGTCCATCCCTTTAGTTATTATTGTACTTTTATCTAGATAACCCATAACATGCGTTATTTTATCCAATTTTGACATCTTAATAAAGTCATTTGAAATTTTGAGTGAGAATCAGTGACGAAAAAAATGTTAAAAAAGAGACAAGTTTAAGAGAGAATGATAATGAATATATTTTGTTGGGATTAGAGGAGCAAGAAAAATATGTGTGAATGTTGTAGATTGCATTTTAGGGGTCTTTTTCACTACTTTACTTCTTTAGCGGGACCATTTGACTCACTAATCAAAATTTTGAGATTTATTCACTTATTTTTGGGTATTTGGAAAATTCTTATTTTGAAGTTTATTACACTATTTGATAAAGATGAAAAAATTATTATGGGTTATCAAACTTCAATTCATGTTAATGTTGAGTTTATAGTTTGTTAATGTTATTAATGTTGAGAACAATAAATCAAACATATTCTTCTAATGATTATTAGAAATTTGGGATATCATTATCAGTACAAAAACATTTAATGAATTCATTCACATTTATTCTCTATGCTCCACAAATTGAAAATGAAGAAATAGGAGTTGCATCGATTTTTTGTGACTAATGAATGTTATTATTTAAAGAAAAATATCCAAAAACTCAAATCATCCACATAGTCATTTTTTAGTTTTCATTTATTTTCTATATGACTATATATAATTATATTATTTATAAATGATTGATCATTATGTTTTCTTGAACTTCATTTAGTATTGTTTTCATTCGTCCTAAGTACAGTATAAGTCAAAATATTATGTTAATGTCAATTAGAAAATTTCTTACGAAATATTTGGTACAAATTTATTATATTTATACTTTTACAAACTTTTCATGCATTGATACGAGCACATATTAGTTTTATATGATTTTAATAATATTTTCTCAAAATAAATGAAAAAATTATAAATATAAAAAAAAAAACTCATGCCAATATTTTTTATTTTGTTATTGTAAAACTTTACTCCAAAAATAGGAGAGATATAGGAAATTTCTCCACCAAATTTACCCCCATTAAAAATATAAACTGAATAAAAGAAAAAGTATAAATTAGAGATTTTATGTCATCACTATTAAAAAAAAGTTCATAGGATATCACTATTCACTAGCGCCTAATCAACGGCCAACGCGGTTGATGACGTAACAAAAGTAGACTCTTATTCCTCTCTCTCTCTCTCTCATTTTAACTAACCCAAAATATAAAACCTGACAAAAAAAAATTGCGACTCTCTCCATTTTCTCTCTCTCTCTCTCTCTTTTTTAATTTCTTTTATGTGACGAGAGACTTTCCAATTTCTAGTTCCGTCTCTTCACCAATTCCTCCCAACTTTTCGTCCCATCTAATAATTCTTCTAATCTCTTTACTTTTATAACTATGGGAATTTCATTTAGTTCCGGCAGAAGAACCCAAACCCACCACCACCAATACCAACACCCACCGTACTACCACCACCACCCTCCGCCACCTCCTCCACCCCCTCCCTACTACTACCACCCTTCCACCACCACTCCCACCCCCACCCCCGCCTCCGTCACCGACCCCGGTTCTCTCTCCCTCCCGCCCCCACCACCGCCACCACCTCCACCTCAACACAACTACGTCTACGTTTCCCCTACTCCGTACCCAACGACCCACTACAGTTACCAACAACACCCGCCCCCAATCCAGTCCAGTTACTGCTACTCTACTGGTACCGGGGGTTGGTCTAACACCTATAATTACCCTAATCCCATGATGGGGCCCACCAGTTTTAATTACCATAATAATAATAACGGTAATTATGGGGGTGGGTGGCATCAGATGAGGGTCCCATTCCCGCCGCAGTCACAGGTTCCGCCGCCTTATGTGGAGCATCAGAGTGCAAAGGTGGTTAAGAATGATGTGAATGTTCACAAGGATACTATTAAGCTTGAGGTTGATGAGAATTACCCTGATCACTTCTTGGTCTCTTTTGTGTTTGATGCTCACTATGATGGCAGGTTTGTTCCCTTTATCTTGATCATTTTAAAGTGTGTTCGTTTTTTGAGAATGTTGAGATTGTGTTGATTAGATTATTGGTTGTTGACTTGTATTGGTTGAATGATCAAAGTTCCGTTGTATAGTGTTGTGGAATGGGTTTTAATTGGGAGGCAGAGTCAAGTTTTCGAGTTTCGAATGTGAGATTTGCCTAATGATCAAGTGCAAGCTGATTTATAGGCTTATTGTTATTTTGCTAAGATTATTAGTTGAGAAGTTATCGTTAGTAGATTTTGCAATTGTATTTTGTTGGTTTGGTTATTAGTTTACTATGATCTAATTGTTTGATCAAGTTCGATATATACTGTTGTGGGATGGGTTTAAATTGGGCTTTTGAGTTTGGAATGTAAGATTGCATATGATCAAGTGCAATGTGAGTGGATTTTTTTAGGTTTATGGTTATTGCGCTAAGATGAATACTTTCTACACTTTACTTTTTTAAGAGTAGGGGAAAAGCAAATAGAGGTATGAGAATATCAATGTAGTATAAGATGTAAAATAGGCCTAATAAAGGAAATGTAGCAAACTTTTGAAGACAATCCAAAGTAGAAAATGGGGTAAACAAATAGAGATAGAGGGAATAGTTGAGAAGTAATATCTTTTGTAATATCCTAAAAATTACAGATACCCTGTCGGCAATGTAAGGTGTCCTTCAGAGTATCTGTAATTTTTAGGATATTTCATCTCCCTTTCATGTAGTTGTGAAAACCTCTGACTCCAAACAGTTCAATTTCCTCAAACCCTCTGGCATGGGATTTCTGTGGGAGATTAGATATCAGTCTTTTGTTGAATAAGGTATTGGTTGTTTTATTGACCTTTTTTTGTTGGCCTACATTTACTTGGATTTCCAATTGTGTACTGTTTTAATGGGTTTAACTAGGAGTCAAAATGGGTTCCAAGTTTGTAATGTGAGACTACCGAATTATCAACTGCAATTTGATTGAATCTATGGGTTTATGGCTATCATGTTGAGAAAGGTAATCATTATCAGGAGTGTATGACTGGATTTTTTGGCAGCCTGAGGTTTAATTTTGTAAAATAGTAGCCATCAAAGTCTCTTTTTTAGGGTATAGTGGTAACATTTTGGTTATCTTTATTGACAAAAATTTTACTGATTACATTAGTCAGTGCTTTGTGTGAAGCAATGTGCCATAACTAAACATATCTAGTTAGAATGTTGTGGCCAATTATTCTATCAGTCCAATTGCTAAATGGAATATAACTTGTCTATTTGTTTGCATGCATCCTCGAGAGAGATGATACTTTGAGCCATGGAGGGTTGTTCCTTTTCTGTTTGCATCCTGAATGAATGGAGTTAAGAAGACTCTGGCGTAAAATAAAGGCACCTTAGTGGTGTTTCTGCTACTTGTTATTAGCTCTATCAAAGTTGGAAATTCAGTCTATCAGCTGAAATTATGTACTATATTATCAGGTATTGTTTGCTTTGATGAATTTGACCCATGGAGGACTTGATGAAGCAGTGGCTACAGTAGCTAGCTGTAGAAGGGTTGAAAGAATTGAAGCTGGTATTGTTCATTAGGGAAAATTTCTTGAAATCAATCTTTTGATGATCCTATGTCTTACCTTAGTAAATCTTGTTACTAGAATCCAAAAAAATATCAATTAGCTGATGCTACATTCTACATGTCTCTTTGCTTCTAGATCAAATCCATGTTGCCTATCCCTTAGGCTCTCTAGGCTTTCTTGTTTAATTCATCTGGATAATAATTTCTTCCTCCCAAAATGCCGACATTACTTGTTATGAGTCCCTATTCAATGAAGTATATGCTGAATTCAGGCTTTCAGAGTTTGCTCATCTAAATATTCCGGGATTCAGATTTTTTGTGCTTGATAGGGTGACAATGTTAGATATCATAGTGAGGAGGTAAGGTCTGAACAAATGAATTTCCACAGGACTTCTATGTTTGGAATTCCGGGATTGACAAAGTTGTTCAATTTCAACTCTGATTTTGTCTGTCAGACTAAGCAAAAGTCATGATTCTTTACTTCTCTTTTCTGTTAAATGTTGTACTTGAATGCTTGGTGATTTGTTTGGGAAAGCAGTGTGAACTCTTAGTTGATCATTTCTCTCTTCTTGTGGTACAATAGTCTTGGAATAGTTGTTAAAGATACATTGAGTTGGTTTACACAAACTTAGTGGTTTTTACTATTTAAATTCACTCTATAGCTCATGGATCTTGCAGCATCTGTATGGCTATATGTACTGAATCTCGGGCTTTGCTTCATCTTTTGACAGCATAACTATCTATTACTTTGCAAAGGAGGAAAAAGAGACCTGTACTTTTACTCCAGCATATCCTGAGGCAATCAGTTCAGTAAAATTCCCTTTCCTTAAAGGGGTCGGGCAGAGATTTCGCCAGGCTACTGGCACCGGTGTGGACTTGGGATTCTTTGATCTGGAAAGTCTTGGGAAGCCTTCAGAAGATGATGTCTTTCCACTTGTCATATATGCTGAAGTATATTCCTCATCACAGGAAGCAGATAATGGGGCAGGAGAATCTTCAGCAGAGGGTTCTCCTAGGGTACAGGCTACTCAAGCTATTATAGAGAAAAAGAACGAAGGTTTTTTCCAAGTAAAAGCTATTAGGCAGATTTTGTGGATCGATGGTGTTCGTTATGAACTTCGTGACATATATGGGATTGGGAATTCATCTTCAGAAGGCTTTAATGATGATGACCCAGGGAAAGAGTGTGTCATTTGCATGACTGAGCCCAAGAGTACAGCTGTAATACCTTGCCGGCATCTGGTAAGAATTTACTCAAATATGGTTGACTTATTTGAATCAATTTATGGGATAATTATTGTTCATACTTTTACTGTCATTCCATTTATACGTATTGGTACTATCTTTTTTCATTGAAATTCAGAACTTACTTTACTTGAACATTTATAAGAAATGTTCAATAGGCTTTCAATAACCACTACCATATAGTAAGGATCATTTATTTGAAATACCTTTTGTGAGTTATAGATGCGAGTTTACATCAATGGGGTTCAAAAAGGGCTAGGTTTGACAAGATGGTTAGATCAAGGCATAGATGTCAGTGTTTGTTTTTGTGACTGATCAATGGTGTTATTGTTTGAGAGTTCTTAGTTAGCAGAGCAGTGGGTGTTTTCTGTGCAACACACCGAGTTCGTATAATATTATTCATTTATATCCTCTAGTTGTACTTCTCTTACTTTAATAAAATCTTTTTTCTTATCAAAAAAATAAAAGGATTTTTTCCGTTATTTATTTATTTTCGGAATCTGGGTATGCTGTCCCCATAAGCTGTACTCATAATCATTTTGCAGTCACCCATATCAAGTACAAAATGATTTTGGACACCCAATAGGTCATCTTTTGTTACCCTTGCCTCCTTTTAATATCTCCATTCTCCGAATCGGTGCCTTCTGATGTTGGCGTTGGACGTGCCTTAATCACCTTTGTCTGTTTTCTTTCATCTTGTTTTCATAACTGTCATAGCAATCCGTGAAGTTTTTCAATGGGGATTTTCTCTTCTCATGTTACCACACATCCATCTCAACTTGGTTACTTTTTCAACATTCATCTTTCGATCATGATCTTTGTTGAAATTTCAATATTTTGACCCATATGAAAACTTTGAATAACGATCCTATAAATATTTTTCTTCACTTTGAGAGATCCAGTATTTGATTCATTCAGACCTTTTTTTTTTAGTGAAACATGTTGGTTAATATCATCATTCTAGAGGTTAATAATAGATCTCTAGTACTTTACTCCATCTAGTTTCATAATATCTTGATTGGAATCCTCTTTCATCCAAAATTTGCATTCCAAGTATTATGCTTTACAAAAACGGGTTTGTAACTCTTGCCTCTATTACTCTAACTCTTCACTAACTTCTTTTGAGATCATCAATCAAGAAATTATCTTATAGGAAAGTATACACCATTAATTTCGTCTTGTAGAAGACCTTGCCAACTCATTTATAACCATTGCATGAGGAAATTACTTAGTACAAATCTTTGATGGAACATTCCATCGGCACTGTTACACCTTTTCTAACATTTGTTTCTTGAATTTATGTTTCTGTTTGTCATTATGTTGATGTTTGGATTTGAGCCTTTCTTTGTCAATACCCACCAAAGTTTGCTCCTTTTTACTTTGTCATATTCCTTCTGAACAATGAAAAATATTTGGGAGTTCATTGAGTTACTCAACACAAATTCAATAATTGTCAAACTGGTTATGCTTAAATACCTTTTCCCGGATAATTGTATGACTCCTCAGTTTCATCCCTTTTGATTTATTACATTTGCGCATATCCTTTGTTCTTGTCTATTGCAATCAAAATACTCTTCCTCCATTGCTCTGGTAGTTCGTTGGTTGTCCCTCTATTTTAGTTGAAGCGGTTTCCTATCCTTTCACCAAAATCTTGCGTAAAGTGCAACACGTAAATGGAAATCCCATCTGAGCTAACTGATTTATATAATTTTATTCTCTTTAATGTCTTCTCCACTTCTGTTATTTGAGCTCTTCATATATGATCCCTTATATGTTACCCAAGCTATTCGTTTTGCCTCAAGTACTTGTGTCATATAAGCTGAAACTTAACTTGTAGGAGAATATGTCAGATTGAATGTCAATGCTCCCATTTCCTGATACCATCCCTTCGTAAAAAGCTACTACTAAAAAATAGCATATGCAAATAATTTTACGATCTATATCTCCTGTACTCTCGGTTCCTTTCTTTCCCAAAACAATCTCCAAACTATAATCTCACATGTTGGTTGTTTACCAAGGTTATTTGCAAGTAACAAACTCTACTAACCTTATGATCTTGTAGACCCATCTCTTTTAATGCATCAACTTCAAGACTTTATTGAAGCACTTTTTTCATCTTTTAATTCTGATGTACTTATTGCTAGAGTTTTTACTTGATAGATTATGTCATGAGTCTGAGATGATCAAACAACCCCCCCCCCCCCCCCCCCCCCCCCCCCCCCCTCCCTTCTCTCTTCCCAGATTCTGGATTGAAAATCTTGTTTTTTTGGCTTTTATTTCTCATTTTCATAGACGCCAACAACTCCTCTCTTTTTTTTAAACTTGCTGCTGAGTCCTCTTTGTGTGCAGCTGCTTAGTTTCGTCATATCTGTGCACACTGCCTCTAGTCTAGTTGCTGAATGACTTTTATCTGCAGCCTCTGTTTGCTTCCTTCCCATGGCTCTTTGCTTGGGATTCTCGTCTGCTCTGTCTGGTACTTTAGGGGATTCTGGTGTATGCAGTCCATTTTCTAGTTGATGTGATATATTTGACATTTTTAAGTTTTCTTTTAAAAATTTTAGAGTTCTTGTGTCATGGCTCTTGAGAATTCATTCTGTATTTTAATATAGAATATTTTCTTACACTATATTTTTAATCATAATTGCCAGTTCTCTTGCAAAGATTTATAGCTAGGATTCTTCACGTAGGTTTGGGAATGGGTGTTGTTACTTGTTGCTGGAGGAATAGTTCAATAATGTTCTGGTTTCTTGCTGTTTCTCTTTGTCTTCCAGAAGAGCATGCTTTTCCCATGAGATTGATGGAGTTTGTGCGTGAGATGATTGAAGAGGCTCATTTAGAAGACAATAAAAAATGCATTATATTTCTCTTGACAGCTAGGATTCAGCATACACTTAAATGTTCACAAACCCACCTTCTATGAGCTCATAAAATGCTTATGAAATTTTTATATAACTATAAGCCCATATCTACATAGTAAATTTTAGAAATTTGAAAGTTCCTAATATGCATTCCGTGTAACACTAGAAAGAAGTAGCCATCAGAATATCAATGCCTGTGTCTTTAACATCTATTATCAATCCTAAAGGAAGGATGTGGATGGAGGAGACGCGCCTACCTGGATATACATTGTTGATCAGCGTACAATATTGGACTTTGGGTTTTACATGATGACGGGAAAATTTAATTCCAAAATGTGCCTAGTCCTCAATTTCATATTACTTTTAGATAAACAGAGTGCTTATTCATGCTACTGGAACTTCTTTCTAATTACGATTTTGAGGTACATACTATGTGTAGTGTATGATATAAATTGACTATAGCTAAATTGAGTAAGTACTTGTACCTCTGAGGTTTTCTTTGTAATGTGATAACCTTTTGGCAGTATTTGATTTGTTATACCACCTTCATTGAGATACTGTTACTTTTTGAAACTTTTCTATTAAATTTCCTTGGGAGGAGACAACATTCCCTTGAGTGGACATGGGACAGTCAACTCATAAGGAGCCTTTTGGGCGTTTAAATCTTCAGAAAGGTTCAAATTAGGTCTCATGTATTTTTTGTTCAGTAGAGTTTCGATCAATAGAGGTTGTTGTCTGATATTATTGTAGAAAAAATTTGTAACACAATGTTATGTGTTGTACGGTGTCACCCACTAAAATACTAAAGTGTGTTTGGGCAGCCTAGGCCTGCTTTTTAA
The DNA here is from genome assembly GCA_026401315.1 of Dysphania ambrosioides. Classification (NCBI taxonomy): domain Eukaryota; kingdom Viridiplantae; phylum Streptophyta; class Magnoliopsida; order Caryophyllales; family Amaranthaceae; genus Dysphania; species Dysphania ambrosioides. Next base: position 27,040,910 of record CM048658.1, on the reverse strand, counting down.
AATGTCTGGTTGCTTCCTTTGGATTTTTTGGTTGGAAGATATTCTCATTCAGGATGCATTCTAAATCAAGACTTGACGCTACTATAATTTAGAGGCTTGGATGGACAAATAAGCCTGGGATTGTAATCCAGTCTTTTCCGTCTTTGGGAGATAAATGCTAAATATTTCCGTTTTCTTCTCTCTCCACAACAATATCCTGTCAACTTCTAAGCTAAATCGTATTTGATAGAGGAATGATCAACAGATTCCACAGCCTCCCTGTTTTCCCATCAACTGTTTTTTTGCTGGACTCATAACACTAGCCTTTTTGCCCATGTAATAGCTGGATCAGTTTCACAGACCTTGTAAATGCTCCCACGCAGTTATTCCCATTGAACTGTTCATCTTGTGAATGCCCTGACATCTTCTTTTGTAGTTACTCTATCCAGGTCTTTTTCTTATGTCTTTTTCTCTCGGATAAGAGGGTGGGGGCTGGGCTGGAGTTAACTTTTGTTTCCTTATTTTCTTGCATGTGATAGTTTCCTTAAATCATTTGTAGTGAAAAAGTTAAGTTGCTTAGTTACAAACTTATAATTGCTTTGGTTCATTTGGGAGTATAAGCATACTTTTCCTTGCAATTGTCTGATTGTTTTATTACAGTAACTATGAATCATTCCTTTGTTGTTAAGAATAGGGAAAGCTCACCTATCACCGCAATTATAGGAGATTAGAAATCAGAACTTGAGTGACGCAGGATAGGACCGTGGGAGCCACTTTTTCAATCTTATGTGCCATTCTTAGAGGGCAGAACATGCATCTTCCAGCTTGCTAAATTTTTCAGAAGTCTTTTTCTTGCAGTAATATATGTCGTCTTCTCTGACTAACTTTCCTGCTTCTATTTTTGTAGTGTATGTGCAGTGATTGTGCTAAAGAGCTAAGGCTACAGTCAAATAAGTGCCCAATTTGTCGCCAACCTATTGCTGAGCTTATTGAGATTAAAATAAACACTGGTCAATGATCTCCTACAGTCCCTTCTGCCATCTTGGTTTTGCCTAAATGATGCTTCAATTGTTCACATTTCCCCCCACTTACATTTTGTAAATTGTACCTGTCCTTGTAGTATATATACAGTTATATGCATGGTAATGTGTCAAATCAAATTTATATGTTCATTCTTTACGTGCAAATGTGTGCTCTCGTTCTCTGATGCTGTAATTCGCTTAGTATCTTTTGTCTTTGAACTTTCTGGAGTATAGTTTTTGGGAGAATCTGAGCTATCTTTTACCTGCTCCACTGTGTTAATGATTGTTTGTCCAACTAGATTGATGCAAAGCTTCAGATTTCCGCCTGATTTAAGGCAATCATTTATGCCTTGTTTGGTGGGGCGAAAGTTTTTCGCATGGTTCTTTTCCGTTCTAGAATATTACTCTGTATTTTGCTTGTTTGGATCTCATTCAAGCTACATTTGTGAATAGACTAATGTTTGTTCTGCACATCTTAATTTGACTGATCGTATATTCTTAGTAGCTTGTAGTTTGTTGAACCCAGTCTTTTATGCTGAGGTCTCCAATCTATGATAATCATTTTTCCAATAGTAATATCTCTTTCCCTCCCCTACTACATGAGTTCACATACTAAAGTAAACAAAAAAAAAAAAAAATTAAAAAATATGGAGTGTGCTACCTTTGCCTTTAAAAATTTATTTCGAAAGGGATAAGCAGTTACCAAAGCAATGAGGGTAAAAATATTGTAAATTACTACATTATAAAATTACATGTTTTAAAATTTGCTGACATGTATGCTTACTGACACATTTGACCAAAAAGTTTAATCATATTAGTGGATAAAATAATCTATTAGGTTATAATACTTCGAAATAAGCTGAAAAAATAAATAAAATAAACCTCTCTTTTCACCACTTTAATGAAAATTTTAATATGACATTACTCTTTGGTTGAATTCACTGAAAAATTTTACTCCCTCCGTTTATTTTTATTCTTCCAATTTTTTTTTTTTTTACATAAATTTCAAAGCAAACTTAAATTTTAATATTTTTAGTTGTGTATTTGCAAAAGTTATAAAAAATTGATACTTGAAAAATCTACATTGAGACGAATCTCTTAAAACCTCATATGATTATGTTCTTTTCTTATAGATTGGGAATAATCCATGGTCAAAGTTTAACTATAAAATCTATAAATTTCAAACGAAAAAATAAAGTTAGCATAGTAAGAATGTTATAAAACATAATAATTTAAAAAGTGATAAGTACTGAAAAATATTTATTTAAGGATAATACAGTTTTATGTGCCTAAAATATTAGGTATTTACAGTTTTATGTACAGAAGACATCCTCCAGCCTTGGGTCATAGCCAAAACAATTTGGGATCTAGACGGACTAAAAGGAACATGTGTTTTACTAATAAGCCATAAATTTTATGCTGAATGATGAATAGTCATTTTCCTGTTTTTGATGCACTGTCTTCTCAGTATTCCATTGATAATCTCTGTCTATTTCTTTGAGAGTTTTGTCAAAACTACTTTTAATTGGAATTACCGAGTGAGTGGCACTAAGTCCAACGTCCCTTTGCAGGAGCATTGCAGTGAACATACTATTGCTGTATACATGGCAGAGAATCATTGCCTTTTTTACCCTTTCTTTTGAGGGATTTGGCATCTATATTTGCTACAGAATTTAGCATAAAGTATTAGAGTCCAAGAATGTTTGAAAAATTCTCTGTAGTTTGTATTCAAAAGCTTAAAAAAAAAAGGATTTTTTTGCCCATTCTCTTCTTTTACAGGAAATGAAGAATGAAATATAATATCTAATAATGTGAATGTGAATGTGATTTCTTACACTTTTCAACCTTTGCTTCATTTTCAATTTTTCTTTTGATAGGACAAACAAACCTTTTTTTATATTCAAGAATTACCTTAGATCTATTTTCATGTTTATTACTTATATACTATGTGTCTTACCTATGAAAAATTAATGCCGAGATTATACAACACAAGCATAATACCATTGGTGCAAGAATTTGACCTTATTTGGTCTTGACACTTGCCATTCGGATCGGACTACAATCATATAGGGGTCGGATGTAATACAATATCCGAATTCGACCCATTTCAAGAGTCGGAGTTTTTTAAAATAAGTTTGGATTGAACTTTTTCCTTCGAATCGGATCAGACTCGGTTTGGATTCCAATTGAATTGCCATCCCTAAGTACTACCCAAATCTCAACTCAATTTAGTATGATACAAATCTTACAATACAATTAACTTTTAAGTTTTGAGCCTTAGTTAAACTCATATACACAATATTTTGCAATATAATAGGACTTTTTCGAAATTTATTAAAACATATCATAATTGAGTTTTGTTTTGAAATACTTTTCAAAACGAATTTAACAATAAAAAATTTATAAATTTAATAATATTATTGATAAAAGTTATAATAAATTTAATAATATTGAACCAATTTTTAAACACATACCATTTAGTCTCGTGTCCTAGACAAAAAGTACGTACATCATGGGTTAGACTGCACAAAAGCTATACTGCATACGAGCATGATCATTATGTCACCTCCAAGTGACCATCACTTGGTTTATTTAGCTTTTATCACTGTTTGAACAATTATTTTTAATTTCACACAAATTTATTAGAGAAGCTTACTAGTTTATTACTACTTAAATATTTACTACTTGTTGGAATATGCAGTTTAACTACTAGGGGGTATTCCCCGAAGTATAACACGAGACAATAGAAAGTGTATATATATTGTATATAACAAGCAATAATATCTTTCGTTTTGTTTTCTTGTAATTATTAGTCGTTGCAATCTTATCATGAGCTCTTTATATTAAAAGCTGCTTCGAAATGATGAAATCTGAATATGAATGGGCACTCATAATGTTTGAAAGAATGTTGGAAAACATACATCTTGATCAAGTTTGTTGACTATCTTAAGCAATATCAAGACTATCTTTTTTTTTTTGAATTAAGGAAATAACTAAGGATAAAATTGCCTTTTCTTAAGGCAATATTCTACATTCTAAACAAATGCTTTGTCCAAAACTAGATTTTAGAGTTCAGATTCTTTTATACTTTCTTTTCCGATTTTCCAAGAGTGATTATTTGTCGCTCGTAACTTACTCATTAACACCAATAAGTTATTTACACAATTGCCATTATTTTTATTTTTCATCTTTTTTTTTTCCTTCACTTTCTCTGTCTAAAACCTATTTGTCGTTCATCCTGGATATGTCGATACCTCCTATTAACGTGAAATCTTACTAATTATTACCATTCAATAATTATTACGATAATAGTAATAACAATAATAACAATACAAATAATCATAATAATAATAGCAATAATAATAAAGATGATAATAATTATGACAATAATAGTAATAGTAATAATAACAATATAAATTAAATCAATTTTTTTTAAATTATACAAAACGTCCATATTGAGTGTTTCTACCATGGTGAAAATGCTTTATAGGGCATTTCGAATTAAAAAAAAAGTTACCCTCGAAGCCACCGTCCCCTGTTGTCCATCGCTAGTGGTTGTTATCCTCTTCAGCGATGGCAGGTGGGTGTTTGAGAGGATGTGAGTGTAGAGAGAGAAAGTGAATGAGAGGGAAATGAGAAAATGACAAAATTATAAATAAGTACGTGTGTTAAAGAGTATTTTACGAGGGATGTTTAGCGTTTCACTTTTTTCTTTTCATGTGTTTTTTGCGCAAATCTCAATATAAACTTAAAATTTAAATATTTTTAGTTCCGTATTTGTAAAATTTATAAAAATAATATTCGAAAAGTATACATTGAGAGAATCTATCAAGACTCCAAATAAATATATTTTTTTTATCTAAATTGGGGATAATTTATAGTCACAAATTGGCTTTAAAATCTATAATATCCAAAATGGGGAGAAATAAAAAAGAATAGAGGGAGTAAGTGTTTAGATATAATTTATACGTATTTATTGTACTTTGACTTGTTAAGAGTTTAAAGTACTTGTACTGTGTATAAGGTTTCCACATATACCCATGCATTAGTAATCTATTTAATTTAAATTAAGATTGTTGTAGTTATAACTAGGTAAGTCCAGTGTGATACACAATTTGATAATAAATTACTTTTGTCAATTATTTTAATTATAAGAATATTTTTATTTATTGGTGAAAACTTATATGTTTTATAGAATTACTGTAAAAATTTAATTGGGATATACTTTTTATCATATTAAATAAAAAAATATTGTAGAAAAAGGTAGATCAAACCTAAAATAAAAGGAAGAAATAAAGATAGTTTTATAATCATATAATTTTCTATGTATAATATTTTTTTAGTATAATATTAATGTAAAATAGAAAAAAAAGTAGATGACATCATCTTAAAAAAAGGCGGAAATTTTTTTAATAATAGCGTGATATGTATTAAGTTTGACATCAAAAGGGGTTTTACTGTAGTAATAGTTATAGATTTGTTGGAAGGGAAGCACAAAAATCAAGTTCATTCCCTCAACTAAATAAACCTTTCACCAAATATAAAGCAAGCGCAAAATACAAAAGAGTGAAGAACAAAAGTCTATGATTAAAAGTTAGTAACTAGGGAGACATTAAACCAGAAAGGCTGTTCATTGCATACATATTTATGCCCTACTCCATTAGTAGTGGAAGCACTTGGAATAGCACATTTCCAATTCATAGTTCATAGTACATACGGAATAGTATTACTAGTGTTAGGACATGAGATGCATACATGACTTGGATGGTGTGGGCTTACCAATCATCCCATTATTAGTAGTATAAGCACTTAGAGTGACTAATTGACTTCTATAGGAAAGGATATGGTATATTTCATTTCACAATATCTTACTTTCTAATGTCAAGTTTGGTTTTGAGTTGGTTTTCTTGTAATTCAAAATGAATTGGATACTAGTCTAATCAATCAAGTCAAAGTTTGTGCACGTGTGAGAGAGAGTGCTCTATAAATTATTATGTAGAAATTTTATTAGAAAATATCTTATAAAATTACCACTTTATATATATATAAATATATATATATATATATATATATAAGAATTTCTATATATACAAAAAGAAGTGGTAAAAAGGACCTTTGACTTTGACTTTGACGTCTCACCGTACATTTTTGACATTGATTAAAGCGGTGAAACCGGGATTTTCGCATTAGGAGGCCAAACCGAAAATGTAGTTTTTGATTGATTTTTTAGGAGAATTCAAATATATTCTAAAATACTTTTTCAAACAACAATGCAAAAAATAAAAAAATACATTTAAAGAAAAGTTTGATTTTGTATTGATTGAAGGACTCATTCCAATTAATTTTGCTTAATAGCATCACAAAGGAAAAAGACAGTCATGCATCATACGACAAAACCAACGGAAGAAACAAACCTTGATAAAAGAAGAAAGGCAATGGGAGGAATTGAACCCAAAACTACAACTATCAACTCTCACGCAATATTTAGATATCCCAACTAGCTTTTATTCCTAATTAAAGTTTTCTTTTTATATGAATTAAGGGAGGTTAGTTAAAATTAGTTTGTCAAATCAGGGATCAGAGTATCAGAGGAGGAAATACTTTAACTATGATTTTATAGGATTTTAATGACAATATTGCATTTCATATATGAGTTAATGTTGAAAATGTGTGATCAATGGTCGGAATCCAATCAAATGTCTTCTTAGGAAATCCTAATGCTTTATAAGGTCTTTTATCACCACTTTTTTCGTTTATTAATGTTATTTTTCACAAAATGGTAACTTTATAAGGTAATTTCTAGCAAATTTTCCTCTATTGTTATGTTTGTATTATATTGGTTGTTTGAGTTAGTTTAGAGGTGATCAAATTGCGGGTCGAGTTGGGTTCGGGCCGGGCAAAAATGTTTGTTTTCTACCCATTCTTCGGGGTGAGTTCGGGTCAAGATTGTTTTCGGGCCTAAAATTGCTGCCCATATCCCATATAAATCGGGTTTTGCGGGCCTTATTTAGATTTTTTTTTAAAAAAGTATGTTTTAGGAATGTAAAAAAAAACTCTCACCAAACAATATATTATGAAAACGCCCACTAAAAGTCTAAGAACACCCGACCTTCATGATAACCACATTATAAACACAATTGATAAGAAGTTAAGAACTGAATACTTTTGCAATAGAGAATTTAATTAACATCGAGAAACATGCCCCCCACTTATACAAAGTTTATAAATCAATACGATTTCATTTTCTCTTTTTTCAAATGAGAATTTAATTAACTTTTCAGTATACCCATTTTAAATGTCGACAATAGCTACTTGATGTTAGTTTTGCCTACCAACTTCATTATAAACAGTAACATCATTATAGTTTCACAAATTATGATATAATACTCTACATTATATTAGTGATACTCTCTAAAACTTACTCAGTTGATTTGGCTCATGGTCTAAAATGCCTTATATTTTTTTAATATATAAATAACGGCTTGTCTTAAAAAGTTGAATAGCTTATACCTTTACTTATTAGTGATTGAATGACTAACTGGTGAGTGCAACTTAATTGCTAGGATCTAAGAAAAATGTATGCTAACATAAGCAACAATGATACTTATACGAAATAGCCTATGCTACTTTACAAAATAAACATGCATACTAACTCTGAGAGAGTGTATCACTGTATCCTACGTTACGTAGTATGCACATACACATGCCTCAAATTTTATTTTACCAATCGAGTTTCGGGCTTCGGGCTATGCATTATTACCCAATCCCATCCCAAAATTTTTCGGGCCAAAGTTAACTTGCCCAAACCCTAATTTTGGGTTGGTTTTTGGTGCCCAAACTTGAAATTTTTAGAGCTGGGCTAGGTCGGGCCAACGGGCCGGATCATTATTGATCAGGTCTAAGTTAGTTAATATGGAGTAGCATAATTTTTTATGATGTTATTTGATTTGTGAACATGAGAATTAGTGTTAACTTAGTATCAAATAATAATGGTTATGATGTTTAATATGAATTTAAATCTGCACTAAAATAAGGATATCAAGGCAGCCCCGTCCCTGGGGTGGGGCGAGCGGGGCAGCCGCCAGGGCCTCGTGGAAAAAGCCCAACTTTTTAAATTTTAATATAAAAATAAAAGGTATATAAATGTATTATACGCAAGTTTTATCATACTAAATGAAGTAGCTCAATGGTAAATTGTCTTACTTATATGAAGTTTTTAATGTAATTTGACATGGGTTCGATTAAATTATTTTTATCCTAAGATAATTTAGTCCGAATGGATATTTTATGATTGTTCGTTCAACTCTTTTTTTTTAACTCATTGCTATATATACATTTCACATGAATAAAAAAAACTAAGCAACAACATATTAAAACTAAATACGACATATAAAATGTTATTGTCATTATACTTATCTAGTAATTAACCTTTAACTAAAATAACTATTTATGTCACGAACTGTACGAAATTTAACCGATTATTTTGTATATTAGTTGTGCATAGTTATCATTGTTATTCATTTTGTTAATGCAATGATATCTTATAAATTTGTTGTACTTAAAATGTGGATTAATACTTTGCATTTTGACTATATTTATCAATTTGTGAAGAGAACTATCATAATATTATGACAAGAAATTATCATGATAATTAGATAACTTGGTAAATAAAATTTTTTTATGAAGTGGGTTGCTTATAATACTGTTTAAATTAAAAAATTTATTAATATTTTTGAACACTATTAATTAGTATGATTATAGTGCATTGTATTATTTTCAATCAAAATTTTCAATAGTTTATTTATTTTTGAAACTACTACATAATTTTTTTTATTTGTAAAATAAGCAAATAAAATTATATAAAGTATGTTGGAAGTTTTTGATATAAAAAACCAAGAGTGTTAAAACAAGAGAGAATGAGAGTCCCACATTGGTGGAGGAAAAGGTTTTTCCCTTACTTATATATTGTAGTATGTTAGTACTACTTAGTTGAGTAACTTGGAGGTGGGTGTTGTACCACACACACACGCGCGCGCGCGCCGAGCCGAGTTGTGTTGGGCTCGAGCCTCGGGATCTTGGGGAATGTGATGTGCGGACATGGGTCCTTTTATCTTTTTGGAGGAATTTCATTTGATAGAATTCCAACCGTTTTTGACTCAGTCTTTTGCACCGTTCATTCCAACCGTTATTGCTTGAACGTGGCCTTAACTTCTTGACTGCTTCTTCCTCTTTTCTTGCTAAACCGTTGCAGGTTATCACCTTGCTGCCTATATAATCTCAGTCTCTCTTCAGCAAAACACACAGAAAATCCGAACCTCTCCCTCTTCTCTAAAAATACTATACACTTCTCATTTTTCTGGGCAAGTATTCTGAATTCCAGTCGGGTTTGTGAGTGCACATAAACTCCGGCGCCGTAAGGGCAACCGCTCACTGTCTACTGCACCAGGAGGTAGCGCGGCATCGTCTTTTAGATCAGTGGTTAGCCACGACGCGGCTACTGTTTTTGGTTCACGCATCAACAGATAAGTTTACTATTTTATAGCCTTCAATGACATATAAGATAACAAAGTCTACTATTAAATTTTAGGGCCCAAATTTCATATTTCGCCCTACACCTCTAAAATATTAGAAACGGGCCTATATCAAGGCACTAGTTAAAATAAACGCTATAAACGTGAGAAAGAGAAGCCAAGACAAAGATCAAAGAGGAGACCGATTCTACGGACGTTTCGAATTTTTTTTTTACGTTTGCTAGTAAGCTTAAGGACGTTTTTCTTGTGTAATATACTAATATAACGTGTTGAATCCCCTCCCCTCTTCTTAAAATTGCAAATTTGCATTGTGTGGATCCATGTAATTTAGTTGGTAAAATCTTAAGGAGTTTACAACGTTGGATTTGTATTTTTAATGTTTTCATGAGTTATGATCAACATGTGTATTATGATCTAACACTAAAGCAATGCGCAAGGAATTGATCATCATATGTATTTGTAGAATGATGAATATTTTGATGATACTTTTGCATAATTCAAACTTTCATGATTTATTTTTTTAAAGAAAGCAACAAACAATAAAACAATAATTGATATAGATGGAATTTTTTTCCTAAATCTTGAATACTACCCTCCAATACTTTTATCCAACTAACCCGATTAACATACCCACCTTTCATCATTGATTATACTAACAAAAATCTTTCTAAGCCCCTGATTTCTTTTTTCTGTCTTCTTTCTTCGCTTTGGGCCATTGACACGCAACATGGGGAATTGAAAGTGGATCGCTTTCACACTACTATAAAAGTTAACGATGTACGAAAGACAATATTTACAAATCACTTTTGAAAACAAAATTTATTCTATTCGCCTCATCTTTTAAATATTGTTCAAATAATTTTTTTTAAAAAAACTTTTTGGCATATTAACTGAAATTGGTTCCCATAGTTAAACAATAAAATCAAGATATATTATGATAGGTTTCATGTACCAAACAATCATAACCCTAGGTGGTAATATTATCAAATCCCAATTTGTATGTGTAGGGTCATAGCTACAACAACAATTTTCTTTGTGGTTGCAGGCTCATAACTACAAATTTTCTCTGTTTAACTTTCTTCTTCTAGCTTCCTTTCCTCATAAATTCATGAGTGTACTACCCTAATTTTATGTATGTGCTTGTTGGTTAATGTCAAGTATTGTTCATTTCGATTTTGACGAGTCAACCTAGAGGAAGATTAACCCAAATTATATCAGGATGGCGGCGCACAAGTTAATACCTACTAAAAAGTAAGACCTGAAAATCGACTCAACCTGACCTGAAATCATCCATAAATCGATTTGACACGATATTCAAAGACTCAAACCCGATCCATATCCGACCCATTACAGACCTGACCCAAAGAGAATCTAAAATCGATTGAACCCGACACTTAACCAATATGACCAGATTTATAACAACCCTTGACCCGAATTCAGTCAATATGTTAACAATCTAAATATATGTGAATGTGACATTATCTTGCTCGACCTATTTTTTACCCAATTTCTAATAATTTTCAAACCAAACATTTTTATTACTTTAATTTTTATATTATAATTTACATGTATATATTAACAATAAATTATTATGCATTTATAACTTTACCAATATTTTCCAATTTTCTATTAGTCACTAACTGAAATAAGTCATGAAAAACAAAACCCATTAAGTCATTTTCATCATAGTTTATATCATTAAAGATCTAGTGATCAATAAGATCATATTTGATTCGAACCCATGCAATTTATTTTAACTATTCTATATTAATATGATTTAACTTCACTTATACGAACTTGCATGTCCTTGCTTATTCAAACTAAACATATTACAAGTTCTTTACTTATATATATATAAACTTTTAATGACATGTTATAACTTTTAAGTATACTTTAAAAAAATATGCATTTATAAATATATCAAATTACTTAGTGTTCACTTTTGATTTAATTCGATTAAATCTACCATACTCAAATGATTATCTGAATTTGAGTTTGTTTGATAGATATGTCTATATCTAATATTTGATACTTGTTTGTATTTGATAGAACAATTCAATCATCAAATCGATTATATATTTATATGATATATATGCATGAATGTAGATAATTGATATAGATAATAGTCATTATACAATGATACATATCATATATTCATACACTAATAAAGATACATTTCCTTACTAGTTTGATACAATAATTCACATTTAATAATCGTTACTTCATAAATATTATTTTTACAACGAATGATCAACATAATCATTGTACAATTTATGAATTAACCATCATATAAAGATAAGTTATCGTAAGAGCTAACTTGAAATGAGTCAAATGACCCGATATAACTCTGGATGAATACAACAAAATAATCAAATATCAAGTCATAAATAAATAACATGTCATTAATGACTCAATGCGAATCCAATAATGACCCAATGCGAATCCAATAATGACCTGATGCGAACCAAATAAAGCCTAAATCGGATTTTAACCAAAATTGAGGCGATCCTTATAGTTACATAATACAAAGTAATAACAAATTCAGAACGCAAATAACAAAATAATGTCTTACAGAAAAAATACAAAGTACTAAAGAATTCAGAAGTCTAGAAAACTAAATGTTTGATTATGAAAGTCTTAGTCATTTCAAGTCCACCTTTCATTTCCATCTGCATATAAAAACAAAGAGCAATAATTAATTTGAATTAAATTTAAGAAAATGTTTCAAAGATGGTGCTTACAATAAGAAGCATTATCCATCTCTCCACTAGTAAATATACAAAGAAAACCATCACAACCATAGGCTCATAAATCCTTCATTGTCTAATCATGTATTTGGTCTCATAGCTAGAATATTCCACAGCTCAAGAACAAAAAAGATAGCTTAGATTCCACTACGAAATATATCCCCAGTTTTACTACCCTAGAATTTAAATAACGAAACATGCTTGTGAAATTAACTCCCAATAGTTGTTCCATAGTTGCGTTGCTCAAATGAATCATTGATCTATATACTCGAAAGTTAGAAGCTTTCCAAGTTCCACTAGTGCAACATCTCATAATTAGAAATAACTAAAAATAATAAAGTAAATTTGTTTTCTCTGACAACGTTTTTTTCCCAAAAATTTACAGTTATTTTTAGAATTATTAAAAGGAAAGTTATTTTCCAAATTTTATCATCAGAAATATAATTAATTCCTTTTAACTAAAGCAAATCACGGGATTAGGAAATAACTCGTCAAATGTAAAGGGGATAATCCACTTATAGATTCTTTAATTTTTTTCATTTTTTAGGTGTTAGTATTAATTTGTATTTCTTATATCGACATAATATATGAGTTTTGAAAGGGGAAGGTATGACATTTCATAACAATATGATGAACTAGTTTTTCAAGACGAACTCAACTATAAACACTATTTTTTTGGTATTCCTGAATCAAATTGAAACAAAAGACCAAATTGCAGCTGCTTGACAATGAGCCCTATCCATCTGATCTTTTCCAACTTTAAAGACACATCAATGTGCATGAATACAAGACCCTTTTCCTTAATATGACGAATTGTATTCTCAATTTCTTAAGGAACATTTGTCTTGTCCCGAAGAGATGAGATTAAAACGATTGAATTAGTTAAGAGTGAAACTGAGAACTAGTTATAGGAAGCACACCATTCTAAAGCATGTGAACATGACACTGCTTCAGCCACATTTGATAACGTAACATTTCCCCATTGACCCCCTCCATCGTACATAATCTCTCTCTTCACACCTTCACTCATTCAAAAAAAAACCCAGAAACCCTAATTCCAAAAAAAAAACCTAGAGGAGGGCACACTGCCACCCCTCTTCCTCGGTGCCTCTGGATGCTGCTCCGGCGCTCCCCTTAGTCCCAGCACGCCTCCACTCCGGCACTCCAGCCAGACCCTTCACTCCTTCAGTCCAGCCCAGTGCTTCACCCCTCACGCATCTGCTCCACTCTTTAAAAAAAAAACCCAGAAACCCTAATTCCAAAAAAAAACCCAAAGGAGGGCACTGGCGCCCCTCTACCTCGGTGCCTCTGGCTGCCACTCCAGCGCTCCCCTTAGCCCCTAGCACACCTCCACTCCGGCACTCCATCCATGCCCTTCACTCCTTAAGTCCAGCCCAGTGCTTAACGCATCTTCTCCCACGCCATCCCCACTCCACTAAGGCCGTCAGCCACCCACTCCACTAAAGTCGTAACTCTTTAAGGCACTACTCCTCATTCTTCAATTATATGATTTTGTTATTTGTAAATTGAATGATTGTTATTGATTACTTTGTTATTATGAATTGTTGATTTACTAGATTGTTATTGATTACTAGAGATTGATTGATTGATTGCATTTGTTCTCTTACCTTATCGATCTGTCTCTCGACGCTGACATACTGAGTTAAAATGAAGTTTTACTTTGACTATCATACGGATTCATGCCCTTTCAATTTGCTTACTTTGATTCATTGCATATTTTCATTGTGATACTTCTATGTCCCAAGCTAGCTCTAATGTTCTTCCTTAATTTATTTCTCTCTTTAGTGATGTTTTGATAACTGCTATTCCGATGGTGGACTAAGATCTGAAATTATATGTGGGTTTACATAATAGACTCCTCATATCTACGATCTGTTGGGGTAATGGGTAAATGTTGCAGGATTCCACCTTACCCAATGACCTAAGGCTATTGGCATGAAAACAAAACTAAATTTTAAAAACACACCTCATAATCCCAAAGCCACAATCTGGTTCCCTTTAAATAGCAACTAACAACACCAGACATTAAAACCTTGGTGCTAGGGGTCCTAGGAGCCTAGGTGCTAGGCACCAATCGAAGGCGCTAGCCTTTGGGTATTAGGTGCCCTAATTACGCCATAAATTAAATTTAACACTTGTAAATTGTATTTTGTACTCGAAATAACATAATACTCACACACTTACATAGGCACATAATTAGTTGTAAATATATGTTCATTTCACAAATTATATGTTCTTAAGCAATAGTCACACATACTCACAATGACACTCTTTTTTCCACAAATTGCTCATTCACAAACTCACTCAGACACTCACACAAACAATAGTAAAAAAATGATCATTTCAAAACCAATTTTTTTTTATTTCATTTACACAATCAAAACACAACACATACAATCAAAACTCATACAAACTATTAAAAAAAATTGTTCATACCCATTAATAATTGCTTATTTTTTTCATAGAACATGCAATCAAAAATACAAATTAAAAAATAAAATAAAGTATAAAAATCAAACAAAAATACAAATTACAGTACTGACAATTGACATTTTTATTATCTCATACAACAAGCCTTAAATATATGTAAAACGCACAAAAACTACAAATTAAAAAGGAATAGGTTAGAATCTAGAAACATGCAACCACATAAATTAAAAAAAAAAAAAAATCGAAATGAGCTTACCTCAAAAATGTGCCAAATAAGTCCATTCAATATAAATTTATAATAATTGGAAATGAAAAATTAATTCTAGACATTAATAAATAAAAAAAAACTCGAAGAAATCAAACCAAAACTGAAGAGAATGAGGCAAACCAATAACGGAACTAAGTCGATAGAAGTTTCGAAAGAATAAGTAAAATGCAAAAGAAAAAATGAACAACAATTCAAGAAAATTATAACCAAATTTAAAAATAATAACGCACAATATTAAAGAAAAATATCAAAATATAACATGTAGAAGTAAAATTAAAGACGATAACTAGTTTTTGAGCGTGTAAGTGTGAATAAAGAGAGAAATTGATCGAGATTGTATGAAATTGGGTAGGTGATGGGCGGGTGATAAAGTGAAATTGGGTTTTTTGATTGATACCACGGTCTAAGCCTGAAGGAAAGAGATTACCTTATTCTATGTACTCCCACCTAGACTTGTTTATTAGGTCGGGTTAGGGTTGAGATGGGTCACATGCAAAATGGGTCAGGTTGGGCCGAGTCAAAGGAGATGCTAAACGGACCGGGTTAAAGGATATACATAACGGGCTGAGTCAGACCAGACCGTCCAAAAAAGTATAGTTTTTATCTATAGAGGGTGATAGTTTATATGTATTACCTCCAATATTTGGTAGTGCACTATCGGTAAGTATATAAAAATAATTCATTACCTAATAGTGTTAAAAAGTCTTGAAAACTATTGACCCATTATTGACAAGACTTGACGCATTTAAGACCCAATAAAACATGACCTTTTAAGAGACAAACTCATTAGACCCATTATTGATTAGACCTTTTTTTACAAATTGACCGGTCAAGGGCCCTTAACATGGCCCCTCTCTTTTGAGCACCTCTACTCCTACCCTCCCGAGCATATAACATGTTCTAGAAATCGACAAGGGTATGATGGGCGTCCTGTGGGCTAACATTTGCAAAAAAGGCACGAGATCGAGCTATGTCCTGCTATTAACGCACTCTTGGTATGGCCAACACAACCCAAGTATGCATTTCTTGCAAAAGAGTCTATCAATTATAGAGCTACCTCCTCATATGCCAAAACAAAACAAATACAAATTATTGAATCATGAAAAAATAGAGCTACCTCCTCATATGCCAGGTCTTCAAACATTTATCGTTTTCCTCATCAATTATATTTTAATAACTTTTTGAGTAGGTATTTTTTTCCATCTCATGAAAAAACTACATCATTAAACATTATTCAATGGAGCTGCCAAGCTACTTTTAACCAATATCACAAGTAGTCACGGATGTACATCAAGTTCTAGTGGGTTAAATGACTCACCAATCGGCAAAAAAATAAACTAGATGTATTTTTTAGTATTAATATTTGGTTGTTTGGTAAAAAAAATTTATTACATGTTTGTTATCGATTGTGACCCACTAGGCTGAAAATCCTGGATTCGTCATTGATAACAAGCAAAAGTTTTTTTTATTAAAAAAATTATGATAAAAATTAAAAAGACCTTATAAAAAATTTGGTGTAATCGATTAATATTACACTAGTAGAAAATTATTTTAATTGCTTCGGTACAAATATTGCGATTATATACAATTCAAAATATTTAATAGTTTGAAATATGCCTTAATACCAAGTGCTGCGTTGTTTAAAAAAACGCAGCACTTGAGACCACAAATGTTGCGGTTATTTGAAAAACCGCAACACTTGTGAGTTACATGTTTGCAGTTATTTAAAAAATCGTAGTACTTGCGACTCACTATATATATACACACTTTTTCCAGTGCTTCCAATATTATTTCGAACATGAAAAAATACGCATTTCTCTCTTCTCTAACTCTCAACTTCCCTAATCCTTAATACACATAACACTTAAATCTCCCATTCCTAATCCCTTGTACTTCCTACCTATGACCCTAACTTCTCTCTAAAGTCCCCATAATTCATTCTTCCTCACACATTTTAAAGCCTACTCCTTTCTCCCACTCGTGCCTCCATGGATATGGCATAGTGAAGCGTTTTGAAGCCTACTCATCTCTCCCATTTTGAAGAATTCTACATACTCTAAAGTTCGGAATCTAAAGGTTTACATATGCCTTGAACCCTAGTATATATTTTTTTTTAATTTTTGTTTTTCGTAATTTGTTAAATTATATATTAATGTAAAGATGAAAAACTCTTGTGTGTTTAGATTTGCATGCTATATGTTGTGTTTATGAAGGAATTAACCCTTGAAAATCAAATTGCATATATTATATGGTGTTAGAGCCTTTTTTTTTTGAGAAAATAAGTGTAAAAATCCCCCATTGGGAATTTGCCGTACGTAGATCTCGAAAAAATACACAATTTAGACATATTATAAGCCCCATTCAGAGTCTCGTAGCCAATTATATGATTTGTCAAACATTTTTTTTCAATATCTAAAATAAGATGCTATCGAGGCCCACTAAGGGGCAACATGGTTGTGTAGTACCTTCAAAATTAGAGGGTTTCAAAAATACGAACAAAGAGATATGCCTCTCCAAAGTTTCTGAAACCTCGAAATGCACCCGAAATCTATGAAAAATGAATTGGTTGTTTGTTTTGAGTGTAAAATCTTATAGATCGTAATTTTGTGTGTCAAAACGAGTGGTCATAATAGATTGTTGGATTTATATGCTTTACAGTTGATCATTTCTTAACTTTTCTTATCTTTAATGATACATTATTTCTAACACGATATGTATGATATTCTTAGCTTTGATTAAATTATGTTCTTGATTAAATGTGGTGTAATAGTATATAACAATTAGATTTGCAAATATAAAATTTTTGAGAGATATTAATTTTTAATAATATACTTTTATATTTAATTAGCACATAAAATGACCTATTAATTTTCTTTTTGATCTGAACACCATCAATTGCTATGGTTTTCTAATATAACCGCAGCATTTAATATATATGTGATGCGGTTATATTAGAAAATCGCATCACATATACATTTTAGAATTAAAAAAATAAAAAAACCTATTAAATGTTGCTTTTTTGAAATACCGTAACATATATATCTAATAATTGTTGTGGTTTTTCCAAAATAACGCAGCATATAACGATTAAAAAATTATTTTTTAATTTTTTTAATGTTTTTATTGTTGCATCTAAAAAACCGCAACATTTTTTGTTTTTTCATGTGATTCTCCTATATGTACTTTGTATCAATAACCGTAGCATTTAAAGGTAGAAAACTGCAACATATAGACATTTCTCTACTAGTGTTAAAAAGCTAATGAGATCTACAGGTTGCATAATGTCAAAAACAGGCCTAGAGAGTAATTAATTGGAAGCTAATAGAGTAATAACTCATTGTCAAAGCTTCAAATTATACAACAAGGGTTGATTAATTCAAAGTTTATTTATTTCATATCTTTTTATGATCCATTAAATCCACCTTAGCTATTATTTTTTCCTGTCTTGTTTATTTTAGTTAATGTTACTTTTTTTAGAAGAATATTTTAGTTACTAATACGTATAGAATGTAATAGAGCCTATACTCCCTCCAATCTTTTTTATTCTTCCTATTTAGAATCAAGGAAGAAATCAAGATTTGAGTAAATATGGGTAAGATTCCTTAATATAAATTTAAAATAATTTGAAAAGAAAATCGGATTCCTTTGAAAATAAGCTCTAAGTGGGACATGCATTTAATACCCATGGGAATCTGTAACTAATTTGTTTAGGAGTAAATGTTAGTGAAAACTTTTAGGGTTAGAGGCGGGTATTTTTGGTAGTTCAAGTGGAAATTGAGATTATTTTCATAAACAATTTTATTCAACTGAAGGTTATTTTAGTCATATTAAATTAGACTAAAATAAAATGATTCTATATAAGAAGATCTTTTTGAAATTTCTGAATGGGGAATACGAAAAGAAAAAAAAGAAACGGATGGAGTATTATAAAAAATTGCTGAGTAGTTCAAATTCTATGACTTTGTATACACTTGATTAGATCATCTCTAATGGGAATTAGGGATGGCAATTCAATCCGAATCTGAACCGACTCTGATCTGATCCAAAGGAAAAAGTTTGATCCAAACCCGTTTAAAAAAACTCGAACTTCAAATCTAATAAAAAACTTCGACTCCAAATTGAAGATGAATTGGAATCGGATATTGTATTACATCCGACCGATTGTGATTCGAGTCCGACAGTCCGATTTGAATGAGTGATATTAAGGCTAGTATTAAAAAAAAGACTAAATATAATAACCCAAAATAAAAAAATTATATAAAGAAATAAATAAACCATGGTATTTTCTTGTGTTGTAAATTTTTTTAATTTACTTTGTATGTTTAAAGGAATTATAGTATTAGTAATGAAATTAACATAAAAAAGGTAAGAAAATATTAATTTTTGGATCGAATTCGAAAGATTAATGGATCAGATTTGGATTCGGAGTCAGAGTTTGCGGATTCGGATCCAAAAATAAAGTCCGCGAACTTGTCGGATCAGATTCGGATTTTGTTGGATCCGCTCCGACTCCGATCCGTTGTCATTCCTAATGGGAATTCAAATAGAGACTTGAGAAAAAATGTTATTAAAAAAAACCCATTTTGAATAAACATAATGAGTAATTTATATTTACTTTTTTTGTGTATGCTTTATTTTTAAGGTCTCATGATTAACAAAAATGGTTTCTTTCATAAAAATAATGTTTTTACTAAAAAAAATTAAAAAAAATCTAAGAAGTTGCATAAATATTCCTAAATAAAATCAATCACTATGAAGTGACTCTTTAGAGTAAACATTAGAAAGTTGGGTATTAGCTCAGAAATAAAATAAAATAAAAATCTAAGCTTGGTGTTAAATGTAAAAATTGTTTTTAAAAGGTCTTTGAGGTTTAAAACTCACCCAAATGGTGATGATATTTAGAGGTGTTCATATAAGAGGGCCTCATTAAGGGCCCTTGACCGACCCATTTGTAAAAAGGGTCTAATCAATAATGGATTAGTCTCTTAAAGGGTCATATTTTATTAAATCTTTAATGGGTCAAGTGGGGTCAATAATAAGCCTATAATTTCCAAAACTTTTAAACACTATTAGGTAATGAATTATTTACACATACTCACCGAAAGTCCACTACCAAAGATTGGATGTGATACATGTAAACTATCACCTTCTATAGATAAAAACTATACTCTCTTTAGACGGCCTAACCCGACTTGGCCCGTTATATATCTCCTTTGATCTGGTCCGATCCAGCTCGTTTAGCATCTCCTGTAGCTCGGCCCGACCCAACCCGTTTTGCATGTAACCCATCCCGGCCCTAACCCGACCCATTGCTCAGGTATAATGATCTTTAAGCTTTACTGTATCGCTAAATACATATTTCCTTTATTTTCTAAATTCTACTCGATTATCGTTAAAGTAGGAAAGGTAGAAAGATGGATCATTCAAGTGAGTGATTTTGCTATTAGAAGGAGAGAGATATTAATGATTATAAAGGGTATCCATTAGGGGTCATAATATTCACTTAGAAATGTCAAAAACAGATCCGAATTGGCGAAATCAAACTGTTCCAAACTAATCTGAAAAGGAACCGAACTGTTAAGAACTCGTTTGTTGAAAACCAAAAACCGAACCGACCCAATTAGTAAACCATTTTTTAGAAAACCATTAATGACCTGTAACTGTTTTCAGGTCGAACCATTACAAATCGAACCAATTACGTCCGAACCCGATAGTAACCCGAACTAATGTAAACTCACCCGTTAATAATCGATAAACCGATAAACTGAATGCAATACTAGAAATTAGGAATTCTAAGACCTACCCTTCAACAATCAACATAAACTAATTGTATGTTTAAAAGTAAAGACCATTTCTACACTAATTCTAAGCATTACTTTCAACTAGAGGTGGTCAATGGGCCAATTTAACCCGGTCTAGGCCTTAACCAACCCTTTTTGGCACGTGTGGCCCGACCTACCTATATCTGGCCCGAATTTGATTCAGCCCACCATTTGGGTGAGCCTAAACCTGTGCATTGGGTCGGATAAGGAACGGGATGTGTCCCAAACAAAACGGGCTGAGTTGGATCGAGTCAAAGAAGATGCAAAACGTGTTGCACTAGGCCGGACTAAAGGAGATATATAATGGATAGAGTCGAGTCGGGCCTTCCAAAGAGAGTATAGGTTTTATCCATAGAGGATGATAGTTTATATGTATCACATCCAATCTTTGATAGTGGACCATCGACAAGTGGAAATAATTCATTACTTATAGTGTTTAAAAGTCTTAGAAACTAAAGGCCAATTATTGACCCAACTTGACCCATTAAAAACCCAATAAAACATAACCCTTTAAGAGACCGATCCATTAGACCCATTATTAATCAGGCCATTTTACAAGCGAGTTGGTTAAGGACTCCGAACGGGCCCCCATCCATTTAAACAGATCTAGGTGGGCCGAATATGAATCCGGATTTTCAAACCCTAACCCAATTCGATTCAAACCACAAAAAATTCAATTCGGCTCCGAATCGTTTCGGCCCGACCCATTAAGTAGCCTAGCCATATTTGCCCCTCCTAAAACTTTTAATTTTGTAAAATTTACTTTATTTAAATGTTGATTTAGTTGAGTATAAATTAGGGTAATTTACAAGAAAGTACCACGTAAAAACGTTATCTTGGAAAAAATTACCATATTAAAAAATTCAATTGCACAATCCCACCACATAGTGGTTTCATCGTTGAGTGTCACATGAAAGCCAGGCCCATCCCAGCCCCGTGGCTACCCCTAATTTCATCATCGACTCGTAATTATTTGAACTTCCATGAACTGTATAAAAATTCAATGTAGCAGACATTATATTAAGTGTAAGAGTCACTGTAGCATAATTTAGTTTGTCCAAACTAATCTAAACTTATTTTATCCCATCTTGTTTGAACATTCTTAAATTTCTTTTAATTTATATAAACTTATCTTAGGTTATGAGTTTTATTTTGACTTTCTTTTTAAATAAATCAAAATAAGTTGAAAAATAAAGTACCCCAAGTAAAGTTATCGATGCAACATCCTTGGTGAAAAATAGTTGTAAATACGACTATAATATATAAACTTGTGCTATTAACGTGCAAGTTTTCATTAATATGACCTCTTATTTTTTCTAGAACAGAACTTATTAAAACTTAACTAAGCTTATAAGAATTTATTTTAGTTGTCAACTTACTCTCAGGAAGTTGGATTAGTCCTTATTTTTTTGTTTAACTTCACTTATCAAACCTATTTATTTAAATGTTTTTTTTTTTAAATTATTCTTAACAAAACTTTTTTTTTTTTTTTTTGCGAAACTAAGTGAAAATAAGATAACAAAAACCATTTTCTCCCCTTCTTTCTTTTCTCTCCATGATATATAAAAACAGGGGTTTATTAGACTATAAATAATCAAATTTTTCACCTTGTCTCTATAATTCATATAGTTTTCATTGTCCATGTTCTCCTATGGTGAGGTTGAGTCAATTTTGAGTCTATTAAATATAGTTCATTAGTTCAAACTATTTCTTTGGTAGATTTTTTGTAGGATTGAAATTTTTTTTTATCATTTGACTAAAATCAGATGAAAAAAACAAAAACCGTCCTCATGAATACACCTGACTGATAAATCCTCTCGTTGGAGAATTATATTATACAGCTATATGGAAAAAGACTTGGAAATAATGTAGCTTTTTCTGAAAAAAAAAAACTTATTTAATTATAACATATATGATCTATTTAAAATTATTTAATTAATATCAAATGACTTTTGATGAATGATTTAATTTTATTAGATTAAAAAGAAATAAACAAAACGACATTCGACATTTATGGTCATTGAAAGACTTATGATATTATTTAGGAGTGTCAAACGGACCAGTCGAGCCGAGTTCGTGTTCGGGTTAGCTATTTCCCAACCCGATTCTGATCCATCTAAATTTTTGGGTTGAAAATTCTAATCTAAACTTAACCCATTTAATTTCGGGTTGGATTCATATCAACCCATTTAAGTTTTTGTGTCGAAAATCTTAACCCTAACCCACTATTTTCGGGTTGGGTTCAGGTTGGGTCAGTTTTTGCCACCCCTGAGATACGGTTATTCAATAGAATGGGTGAAGAAAAAGATGACTTTTAGGGATGAGATGAAAAGGCTGATAAGTTGACAAAAGTAGTTTAATTATCTTTTAGGGATTTAATTTGGGCTTGGGGTTTGGATTAAGTGGGTGACTAACCAAGTAAATTTTTTTTTTTTATCTACTTAACATAGTTTGGTTATAAGGTCAGGTTTGGATTGACTCGATCTGATTTTGACCAGAAATTTTTTTTGGATTACATGGGTCATTTTCGGGTTAAGATTTTCAAACTTAACCTAACCCATTTTATTTCGGTTAATTTCGTGTCAACCCATTTAAGTTTTCATGTCAAAAATCTCAACCCTAACCCGCTATTTTTGGGTCGGGTTTGAATCAAACTTTAGAATCGGGTCAGTTTTTGCCACCCCTAATATATATAGGGGAGAGATCCAATAAGAAGGGTGCTTAAAATAAGAAGAATAAGAAGAGATCTTGACCCTTTAAATGGTAAGATCCAACGCTAGAGATTTCACGTAAAAAATATAGTTACTATATCAATGAAAAATTATCACTATAATAATAAAAAGAGTTACTATAATAATAAAAAGAGTCATAATAAGTGAAAAAAATTATTTGGTCACTATGAGTTAAAAAAGGGTCACTATGAGTAAGTAAAATATCATCCGTTGGATTTAAGAGATGAATAGCCAAGATGTCTTCTCATCCTTCTCATTTTAAGTATTCTTCTTATTTTAACTTTTACCTATATATATATATATATATATATATATATATATATATATATATATATATATATATATATTGAAATGAAATTGAAGTGGGAACCACAAGCAAATTACTGCATAATCCCCAAGGATTGTAAATGGTTTAGTAAACGGAGGGCCCATCAAATTCATAGACAAGTAATATTCATGTGACTTTGTAGAGAGTAAAAAGTGGGCCAGCATCCCTTAAATTGAGAGTGAAATTCAAAAAGAGAGTGCGAAGCAAGGACAAAAGCAAGAAAAGGGATTTATCACGGGTTAGGCTTTTAAGAACGACAATAATGATTTGAGCTTGTAAAACAAGACAGGGCCCTCTCTTACGTTTTTTTTTTTTTTTGACTCTTCTCGTATTCTTTCATCTAACTGCTCCTTAAAAATGTGCTTTGATCATTAAACCAACTAACTTTATCTTTATTTCACATTCATCAGGTATTCAGGTGTATGTCGTATGACTAGTATTTGTAGCAATCTTGTCAGTTACTCCTTGTTTTAAGCATTCTGTTTATTTTCAGGGAGTTGTAACTTACAACAAGCTTTCCAAATTGAGGTAGTTTAGGGCACACTGAGATCGTGTATTAGTGATTCTTGAGTAGATCGGCGCATTGGATCAGGTCAGGATCGGAATGAGTCACAAGCAAAACGGGGTTGGGTTGGATCGAGTCAAAGAAGATGCAAAACAGGTCGGGCTTAAGGAGATAAGAGAATATATTTTTTTATCTATAAAGAGGGATAATTTACGTGTATCACCTCCAATTTTTGGTAGTGGATCATCAGCAATTAAGTGGAAATAATTCGTTACCTGATGGTGTTTAAAAGTTTTGGAAACTATAGACCAATTATTGACTCGACTTGACCCAATAAAAACCCAATAAAATATGATCATTTAATGGACCAACCCATTAAGTTTATTATTGATTAGACTATTTTACAAATAGGTCGGTCAAAGACTCTTAAAGGGCTCCCACTCATTTGAACAGATGTATTCTTGAGTACATGAATCTAGTGTGGCAATATTGGCTTCTGCCATGTAACAAACTATGCTTGAATTATTGGGCGGTTTTATTTTAAATGGAATTCAAAATCGATCTGACATGAATGTGTTTTTGATTAGAGGAAAAGTTTTATGTGTAACGTGTCAAATGTTTATCGAGGGTGCGGAATACTAAAGACGATTCATATAGGACGTTATGGATGAGTTTTACTTTTTTATGCATAAATAGGTTACTAAGAAATACAGACATTATCAATTCAAATATATACCTATATTAAAACTCCAAGGAACAACACATTATCTCGCCATGTAACAATACTATTTGGCTTTGACATGGCATCATGCCATAACATGATAGCCAACATTTTATTGTTTTTTCACAAAAATTTTTTTTTTAAAAATTGAGTAAATGCTAGCATCAATACTCGAACTTACAACGTCATCCTATTGAGTAAAACTTTTAACCATTACTTTATGACACAGTTAGAGACATAAATTAAATTAAAACAAAAGTAAAATCATACATATGAACTTGAAAACTTCAATTCAATGGTCTAAATCTCTAGTAACTTAATAACATCAAATCTTTAAATCATGCATAATAATTTAAAAACTTATATGATCAACTTTATAGAAATAATAAGGTCCAATTGATTTTTAAAGAAATTCAATCTCATATATTCTACGGAAAAATATAAGAGTATTTTATAATACTTTAATCAAATACTACATATTCTCAAATTATATATACGATGATTTAGGACATTATTCGGGCCATTAACTAGTTAAAATTTCGCCTTATCGCTTACGACTCTCTTTATCTAAAAATATAACTAGTTGAAATTTTAAATGATGAAACCCACGATGATATTGTTGATAGTTTGATACGTCAATGAAAATTAAACTGTTGTACGTCAAGTAATGAAGTTTCTACTAAAGTTAATTTAGCTCTCCAGGGTTTAAAAATAATTTTCTGATGGGGCTGACAATACGTAAAGAGTTGCATATGGGGTGTCTAACCAAGCATTATAGGGTTATTGATAAATATTGAGGTTAGTGATTAAAAGTAGGGTTACAAACAGAAAACTTAATTATAGGGTTGACAAATAACAACCATGCAAACTATGATGATTAACAAGCAATTAGGCTAGGATGTCAATGAATCAATGGGTTTACTAATAGTTTTAGAAGACTTGTGTTATGAAATAAAAACTCACATGTGAGTTGGGACCAATTGTCCCATATTGATTAAATAAATGAGAATTAAACACTTCATAAGACTAAGAGATAACTCCTCCTATTGACATATGATTTTATGATAGAACCCTCTTGTACCTTATGAGTAGACTCTCTCTTGATAACAGATGCAGCCCAAACTAGTATTTAACAGTTTCTCCAATGATTTGATGGAATAAAGATTAAGTGAAATCAATAAGACTAAATTAAACGTATATTATTACTGCTGTGCACAACAAGTAATTGGTAAGACCTAATCAACTAAACATGGCCCGTTTTGGTTTTAATCCAACTCAACTCATACCAAATGATTTATTACCCCAAATATTAGACAAATTGAACTGATATGATTTGAGAAATCCTCCTGTTGCCAATTTTCTAGCAACTTTATTGATAATTGCCTAAGAAAATATTGTCTTAATTTGTCCATATCAATCTAAAATTATTTTAATAATTCTGTTTTATTTTCTAACTAAAACTAATTACATGAAAGTGAAACTTTTCGAAAGCCCACCTTATAGGCAAAGTATGTAACTATTTATAACTATTTATCAATAATATTATAATGAGTAAATTAAATACAGTTTTTAGGTACAAATTTTGAAAATTAATGTAATTTTATACCATTGAAAAGAGCATGAAATATGATTTTATTTAAGATTCTATAATATGTTCATTTGGTACTAGATAATATGTCAATATTATCCTATAAAGATAGATTTTCTAAAAGATAAATTATCCATTGTAACTCAGTTATACTAGATTTCTTATATACTTAGGCTATACACGTACTATATATATTTGATCAATGAGAAAACTCCAACACGGAAGATTATTCAATCTAACATGGTATCAAGAGCAGTCTAGTTTTTTTCTGATCCTTTTGCTTGCTTCCCTGGTTGCTTTTCTTCTTTCTTCTATCTTCCTGTTCGATGCCTTTCTCGGTGTTTATTTTCTTTCTTTCTATCATCTATGTGTTCGGTGCCTCGTTCTTGGTACATCTCTGTGTTTTGTTGTCAAGATTTCTGCTTTGCATGTGATAACCGGTATTTTAGGTCGTTAACTAAAAGACAAGTTATGCAAACAAATTTATTCCAACCTACGAACTATACGAGTATAGTGGAGTAGGGGGTCGAACCACGAGGACAAAGTATATTAAGACTCTAACTCTTAACACAACCGGACTATTTGGGTTTAGAAAACCAACTAAGCTAAAAACTAAAATGTAAATCACGACGAATTAAACGGTAATTCAAATAGAGAAAAATGGGGACAAGATTGGATTCACCCTAGGAATGAAGCTTTAAAAACTGAACATGATAGGTTAGAGAAAATCTGATAATAACTAGCATGGACATCCAAAAATACGAGAGGAAGTTGGTGATCCCACAAATCACAACGAACGACCTATAATCGCCCTATGTCTCCAAAGGAGTGGCAGGACAAGATTCGCATCGGATTCCGAAACTATTTATTATCATCGTTTCTACAACCTTAAGCAATAAAGATCATAGCTTTCCTAGGGTTTCTCCAATCAAAACCCCTAAAGGAATTACTCACACATATTCATGCTTAGAAACATAAAGATATTCAACGATGCAAAAGAAACAAACATGGAATGAAATCACGAGAATGGAAACAATTCAGAAATTATGCTAATAAACGATAAACATAAAACTAAACATGCAACGAAACGAACGAATGAATTAAGAGCAAAGGAATAGATTAAAACTTACAAAAGCTTCAATATATTATCCGCGATCAGAATTCGAATGACAAAGTATTGAGAAAACTGAAAACCGAAAGCTAAAACTAAAAGAGTTTGGAGGCTAAAGAAAACTAAAAGTGCATAAAAGTATAAAACTAGCTCCCCCTTCCTCTCATCAGAGGAAGGGGTATTTATAACAAAACAAGAAAAACCTACAAAAACCCTAAAATGCATATGAGTCGGCCCTAAAAAGAAGTAGTTGATCCGGAGAAAAACATTGTCATTCGCCCGAATGAAAGGTCCATTCGGTCGAATACATCCCCATTCACCCGAATGCTTATACATTCATCCTTTCCAGAGGCTCCGAAGAATTGCGCTCTGTCTACCATTCGCCCGAATGAAGGGGTTGATTCGGCCGAATGGAAGCTCATTCGCCCGAATGAGTTCCATTCGGCATTCCCAGTGACAAAGAGTCAAATGTTCTAAAGTCTGTCATCCATTCGACCGAATCTGTCTCAGATTCGGTCGAATCTGCAACCATTCGGCCGAATGATTCTCAGATTTGGTCGAATCTGAAACCATTCAATCCTTTTTTTCACTTCTCTCTTTTCTGAACTCCGTGGGATCTTTATGAGTGACTTCAAACATCTGCCCAAGCTATGATACGTGTGTCAAAGGCTCGAATGCATTGTATTTCACCTTGAAATCATCAAAAGTACCTGAAATGAATTTAAGACAACTCGAAAACAAGATCAAGGTAAAATCAAGCATAATATGCATAAAGCCAATACAAAACTATGAGACTTGACACTAAAACGAAGCAATAAATGTGCTCTAAAATGATCACATCAACTTCCCCCAAGCTAAACCGTTGCTAGTCCCTAGCAAACGAAATAGGAAGATGAAGTGATAGCTTAAGGCAAAATGAATGAAGAAATTAATGAAGAGATGAATGAAGAACATGGGAAGTGAAAATCAAGTCAATGCAAGCCATGCACATGCAAAACTCTTCCCTAGCCATGGGTGTGCAAGTACAATGGGATTTAGAAAGCATAATCAACGTTTTACACCTACTCGGGATCACCAAGCAAGTTACATCATAGTTCATTCCGCCCACTACCTACCGAGGTCGCAAGTCTACGCTCCCAAGGTTATTTCCCAACAGGTGTGGGAAATTTCCATTACGCTCATGTGTTTATAAGGTATGTGTTTCGCTCGAAATCATCCGACTAAAGATGAGTCGGGAATTAAACACCTAAACAGGGAGAAATCTTATAAATCGTGTCTTATCTACTCTCTAGCACTGATCTTACTAATCGGGTTAGGTCGAACATGTTTGGAAAGGGTTGTAATGTAGGCTCGGATCGAGGTATGGTAGAATTTGGGAATGTGGAGTTGAAATAGAGGATAGTAGGTGATCCAAGGAAGTAAAACCGAGAAAGACTACGCCTTCCTACAACCATGCCAATCCTAAAATTCCCAATAATGGACTCTCGTACACTATGTCAACTTTATTCTCGAACTTTTCTCTATTTTCTTTTTGTTTATTTTCTTTTCTTTTTCTCTTTTTTTTTCTTTTTTCTTTCTTTTTCTTTTTTTTTCTTTTTTGTGCTTTTCAAGCTTTTTCTGAACTTTCTATGTGCATACTTCTTTGAAATGCACTAAGACTAGTGTACGTAGTCAAATCATCCAATGATCATTTCCCTAAATCGAAATCCTATATTATAATGTTACAAATATCAACTTCACTATGATCACATGACTATCCTCTAGGTAAAAAGAGGGAGTATTTGGTTTATGTGGAGTTAGATAGCGTGGCTACAAAAAAAGATAAAGGCACAAATTTGGCTCAACCTAGAGTAAATTGATTTTCATGGTAGGCACCTTGGCTATGTAGCTTTAACTACAAACGTGTTATCATCCCTAACCTTTAGACAAGTAGATTATGCTGGAGGAGAACAGACACAATTCTTAAGATTCCCTGACTAACACTCAACAATATAAGACTCATGATAAAGTCCTAAAAGGCTCAATCCTCACTAGGTTAGTCGAAATGCGCCTCAATAGGTAGTCATCCAAACCACATACCAAGCAAGCTCAGATCCCCCAAGCTAAGTGAAAAACAGTCGAGAAACTAAGACCCAAAACAGGCATAGGGCTAGGGGAATATGAGTTTGCATAAAATCAATGTAAAGAGCACAATAGAAGCTTGCATGTTTGTTTGGAACATATGATGGAAAGGAGGGGGGGGGGGGGGCATGATGAAAAGAAGGGGAAAACAAATATAACTAAATACATAAATTTGGATTTTCAAGTGAGCAATTATACCAATACGTGGGTGCAGTGGCATGTGGAACTTATTATATAAACACCTAAAAACAACACCAAAAAGCAAAGCGCAAAACACAAAATAACACCTAGAAATAGACACAAAACATGAAGCAACGCAACACTACACAACACTAAAATGACAGCCAAGACCAAAGGACACGCAAAAGAATGAGTAGTGGACTATGGATACCCCCCCAAGCTAGGGTAAAGCCGTCCTCGGCGCTAAGGGAGGCCGTTAGGTCTACCACTACTCATCCCCCATAAATTCCTCATCATCCCCCTAGTCATCCTCCTCATTAACCTCCTCCTCCCCACACGTGTAATCCATTCCATAGTCATCCGAGGCTCTTCTAGGAGCCGGTGGGGTAAAGTTATTAAACCTATGCCTACCCATCCACAACCGGTCAAACCTATGACATATAGATATCTCGTTATAGTTGTCATGGCAAGGGTACCAGGAAGGGGTGGCCATACTTTC
Organism: Dysphania ambrosioides; assembly: GCA_026401315.1. Classification (NCBI taxonomy): domain Eukaryota; kingdom Viridiplantae; phylum Streptophyta; class Magnoliopsida; order Caryophyllales; family Amaranthaceae; genus Dysphania; species Dysphania ambrosioides. Next base: position 27,010,305 of record CM048658.1, on the reverse strand, counting down.
GTCGACCATATGGGAGCGATAGGCCATATCATACCATGGGTAGTTCGCCCGCTCAAAGTTTTGCTCGAGGTGTTCGAGCCGGGCGGAGTGGTGGGCTTGGGTGGTGAGGACCTGATCAAGCCTTCTCTCTATGCGTCCTAGGGAAGATATAATATTGGATTCAGACTCATCGTCTGAATCGTCATGGTCTGGTAAGACTGAGGTGGAGGCCCTAGGTTTGTCACGCATAGAAAGAGTGTGAGGGCGGGGAGGTGGTACAAGTGGGGGCTCAATAGCGTATCTCGGCACATCGCCTTCTAAGAGATACGAGGCCCCAATTTAGACTAGGGGAGGTAAATGAGGACAAGGAAGGGGGATGGTGCGGTCTTTCAAGTACCGCCATCGCATGGGGTCAGCAAAAATAAAACCAGCCCGCACGAGGCATTGCTCGTGAAGGGTAGTGGAACTAGCATATCGTTCATCGAATTCCACAGGATTCATAACGTTCAAGAATTCAGCGATGTGGAATACGTGTCCCCCAGACATAAATCAGTGGTTGCATTCAGGGTGGCTGTGTTTTTTAGAAACTTCCACAGCGTCATTGGCAGGCTTAGTGCAGTGTCTTCGTGTGGTGCAAGGTAATGGTACAAGATGTGCACTTCGTGTGTTCGTACTAGGTGAGGGCTAGGGGAAGGGAACAAAGTCTCCCTAGCAAATTTAAAGAACATGCGCAAAACAGGGTGTTGCACATCAGAAGCATATATGTTTCTATTCGGATAAACAAGCCGGCCAGCAATTTTAGGCCATAACTCGGAAACCCGAGAGTTGTCCGGTTGTTTATCCCGAATAGGCTCGTTATGGAAACCAAACACGGTGCAAAATGCAGCATAATCAAGAAAATAGGTTGCATTCCTTAGCCTAAAAGACAAATGCAGCCTACCATCCTGTTGACATGGGGTTAGGGAACTAAGAAACTCATAAGTTAAGAGGTTATGAGTTGGGTGCCACATGTTTATCAAGTTCTCTAACCCGCATGCAGTTAATAGTGCAACAAATTGCTCGTATATACCCATTCGTTGCAAAATTGAAAGGTCTAAATAACGAGTGGAGTTGATTTTTCGTACCTTAAGCCTTTGAAAACGTTCATATTGCTCCAAAGATACAAAAATTACCATTGGATGGACTCATCGAACCATAGTTCCTGGCCGGGAAGTCTTTGATGGCCCTCCGGTAGTTGAGAACCGGTTTGTTGAGCTTCCCGTGCTGCAGCCAAAGAGGTACCTTCTCCATGCTTTTTGGACCTCTTGAAGGGGTTTCTCAAGGTTCTCCTTAGACCCATAGTAATTTTTGGTGATTGGGAAGGCAAAAGAAAAGTTTGAGAGGGAGCAAGTGAGTGAGGGAGATCAGGCGTGCTGTAGGTGTCCCGTTTCTAATCGTAAGATGGTGATGCAGCTAATCACGGGACTCCATAAGCACGAGTATGATACAATAGCATCAGTCATATCTAAGACCAAGCCGAGTTTCAATAAGGCACGCTCCATGTTTATCTTGGAGTAAACTCGCCAGTGTAAATAAGATGAAGCAACCCCGCAAGAATTTATGACTCTCTCGTCTCAGCCCAACTCCACCCTCTCCTCACTGTTGCTGGATTTGGGTCTTAGTAGGGGACGTAATTCCAATGGGCAAGTTCACAATGGAAATGGTAGAGGACGTGGCCGTGGGAGAAATCGCGGGTACACCAACAATAAATCACAACAACTTAATTCTGGCCTCAATTCTCAAAATCATTATTCTTGCCCATCTCTTAATTCGGCCCAGCAGTAGCAACAATGGGTACCTCGACCTAGCTGGCCTCATCAACTTCCATGGGCATCTCCCCCCTGTCTATACCCGACAGCTCAGCCCAGCCCTAGAGTCCAGCAATCCATTCTAGGCCCCTACCCTCCTTCCTCTCAGCAAGCCCATTACACGGACCAGGCCCATCCTCTATATGGGCAGCACATGACCCCCACTGATTAGGCCTTGGCATACAGTTCAATGTCGTTGTAGCCTAATGATGATGCGTGGTATATGGACACACGTGCGACTTCACATTTGACAAACAATTTAGGTAACATCCCTAATTTGTTTAATATGAGCAATCCTCAATCTATTTTAGTTGGTGATGACACTCGTATTCCAATTCTTGGTCATGGAAATACTACCACTCCTACTCCTAATCACCCATTCCACCTTAAAAACACCTTGTTTTCTCCAAACAATATCAAAAACCTAATCTTAGTTAGGAAGTTTACATGTGATAACTTAGTGTCTATCGAATTTTACCCTATTGGTTATCTATGAAGGACCTACTGTTGGGGGCAACTCTGGCGAGGTGTAATAGTGTGGGAGATCTTTACCCTTTCTCCACCTCTTCCACTACTCATGATACTAGTTACCTGACTCTTGCTAATCTGTCTCCCTTAATTTGGCATCATAGACATGGGCATCATGACAACTATGCATTTAATCTTCTTAGGAAAAATAATTTAATACATTGTAATAAGAGGAATAGTTCTCATTTTTGTCATTCTTGTCCTTTGGGTAAACATGTCCAACTTCCATTTAAGCCATCTATATCTATTACTTATTCTCCATTTGAAATTATATATGCAAACCTCTAGACTTCCCCTATTTCTAGTAAGTTAGGTCATAAATATTTCTTAGTATTACTTGATGATTTTTTGCATTTTTTTATGGGTATTTCCTATTAAATACAAATCCCAAGTCTTTGACATTTTTCTCCACTTTTGCGCATTTTGTTAGAACTCAATTTGAAAAGGACATCAAATCCTTTCAATGTGACAATGGGAGGGAATTCAATAATTCCCAATTTCACAAATTCTATGAAGCCAACGGTGTGGTGTTTCATTTCTCTTGCCCATACACCTCTCCCAAAAATGGTAAGGCTAAGAGGATGATTCGAACCATTAACAATATGTCACGCACTCTTTTCTTCCATGCTTCCCTCTCACCAACATTCTGGATTTATGCAATTCACATGGTAGCTTACCTTCTTAACATCTTACCCTCCTCATCCATTCATTACAAAACTCCCACCGAGGTCTTATATCATCAGACACCTACCTATGACCCCCTACATGTCTTTGGATGTCTATGTTACCCGAATCTTAGTGGCACTGCCCCATACAAACTTGTGCCTCGGTCAACTCCATGTGTCTCCCTTGGGTTTCCACCAAACCATAGAGGGTATTTGTTTTATGATTTATCTTCCAAAAAGACTCTCATATCTCTAAACGTTTTTTCGTGGACGATCGTTTTCCATTCTCGGCTATTGATTAATACTCCACATGTGATTATGATTTCTTGCAATCATCTAACACCTACAACCTTTACCCTCTCTTCTTGCAAAATCATACTCAACGTGCATCACATGGACCCACCCATTACCAAACCACCACTCCGGATCCTATTCCTCCCATCCTAACCAATTCAGCCCAAGCCTCCCTCAGCCCGCCACCTTCCTTAGGCCCTCGACATTACCCACAACCCTCCCATCTAATGGAAACCCATGCCAAGTGCGGGGTTTTCAAGCCTAATCCGAAATATCAAGCACATATCTTCACCCCTATCCCCACTATCCAAAGGACTAAAGTTAGCCTTGCTTGATTAAAATTGGAATACGGCTATGACAGAGGAATTTAATGCTCTTATTAAACAACACACTTGGGATCTTATACCTAGGCCTGAGGGGGTGAACATAATTTGTTGTTTGTGGTTATTTAAACACAAGTATAGGGAGAATAGTGAGTTGGAAAGGCATAAGGCAAGAATAGTTGTCAATGGTAAATCTCAACAACTTGGCAGAGACTGTGATGAGACATTTAGCTTTGTGGTAAAACCGGCTACCATTTGGACTAAACTGAGTATTGCCATGGGTTGTGATTGGACCATCCATCAATTAGATGTAAAAAATGCATTCCTGTATGGGGACCTTTAGGAAACAGTTTACATGCATTAGCCTTCGGGGTTCATTGATCCTAAAAACCCAACATATGTCTGTCGTCTCCGTAAGTCTCTCTATGGCCTCAAACAGGCACCTCAATCTTTATACCAACGGTTTGCTACTTATCTTCTATAGATTTATTTTGTTTGCAGCAAAAGTGATACCTCATTGTTTATCTTGTGATGTGGCACAAATATTGCATATCTATTATTGTATGTTGACGACATCGTTCTGACAGCATCTTCGAAACATCTCAAGAGTGATATTATTGCCCTCCTTAAGTCCAAATTTTCAATGTCTGACTTGGGGAAGCTGCATTTCTTTCTGGGCATATTTGTCACTCATACACCACAGTATTTATTTCTCAGTCAACACAAATATGCAGAGGGTATTATTCGTAGGGCTAAGATGGATAGCTGCAAACCAGTCGCAACGCATGTAGACACTAAGGCAAAACTTGGAGCTCATGATGGCTAGCACTCACCCTAGTTTCCATTTATTTACCTCTAGCCCTGGTACGTAACGCACACCCGAGAATTCCACTTCTAATAACTCCATATCATTCTCCCACTCATTGAATCTATTTGCGCGACACAAGGTTTCATGACAAGCAAGCTTTATTCCTTTCCCATCCAACTAAGGTTTCATTAAAATCCTTAGCTAACATCCAAGGTTTGTCATGCGTGGTTGTAAAATCTTTAAGCTCTTGCCAGAGTCTTTCTCATTTTGAAGGATCAAGGCTAGCATATATAGCCGAGAAATACCAAATTCCTTTACTTCTTATGATTTCCACATAAATACATTGATCTTGATTAATGATAAGTTCCATAGAGATAAGCTCTTTTCTCTAGTACACCCATATACCTCCATTAAAGCCTTAGACATCCACTCTGGTGTGCCCTAAAAACCTATTAATGATCTCATTTTTTCCGCTAAGACACCTCCATATGTGTTTCAACAAGAACCACAACGCACAGTTTACATGCACCTTGCACATTCCAAACTAGACAGGAGATTAGAAAAGTGTTGGGGTTTAAATTAGGCATTCTATCAGACATGGAAAAATGTATTGAAATAAGGAAAGAAATATAAGCATCACTTAGAAGCCTTATCAAATGGTGAATCTTCATCGGAATCAACATATTCACCACTAACTCCGGGGGTTCCAGCCCCTGATCCCTCCATATCTTCATATGCACTTCCAAGATATGAGTCAGATGGTCTTCTACCACCATATAGGGTTTCTCTATAGCCTGACCCAAGCATAGTGGCTTCTCCGGTGGTATCTTTAACTCTACTATCCATGCATTTAACCACTCCATACTTTGAAATATTTAGATACCCTAGTTAATTTAGGGATAGAATCTTGATTAGCTAAAATCTTGGACGTAGAAGGCATAAAATCCAGGAATAGAGAATTACTAGCATCTAGAATCTCCTGATTACTACTAAGTTTGTCTCTTTATTAGTTACAATAGAATCCTTGGTAATCTCTGTAAATATCTCTAAAGTATCCTTCTTAATATCAACATCTAGATTCTGAAGAATTTTGAATCTCAAACCTCTTTCAACCGACTTTGAAGTGTTAGTTAACACTTGACCCTGTTTAGCTTGAATGTTACTTTCATTGAGAAGGGACTTTGAATTAGGAATAGTAGGAAAATGAACATTAGAACTCTGAGGATCTTTAGGTTGTCTAACTTGAGTAAGTTTTTTTCACTAATATCCATGTACCAAAGCCCTCTTTTGCCTCAAGATTTGGGGAAGAAACTCTTGGCTCAGTATGGGTAATCCTTTGGATATTATAATTATTAACCTCGATCCCATGATTCTCAGCTATGAGCTTTGAGTGAGACCCTTGGAAAACATTCTCCTTATGACCTATACATCCACAATTGAAATAGATCATTCTTAACCCTTCATATTCAATTTTCCAAATCTTACCTTTAAACCAAAACTTCGACAGTAGTGGTTTTGAAATATCTATGTCCACCCTTAACCTTGTAAATTTCCTATGTTCTTCCATAGCTGCGGTCTTATCAATGAGAAGCACCTTCCCAATCCTTGATCCTACTTTATTCAAGAAATTACAATTCAAATATTCCACTACTAGATTTGGAATACAAACCCAAGCTGTTATATATCTTATGGGCGATTCATTTGGAACGAAATTTGGGACCCATTTTTGAATTGTTAAATATTGATCGTCAATCATCCAAGGGCCTTCCATGATGGCATAGTTGTAGTCATCCATATTAGTAAAACAAGAAATGAAATAATTACCACCAACATCAGTTAAAGACAGATCTTCTCTGAGATTCCATTTCTTCTTATTCCCGATAACCCATATAAAAAACTCTTCCATAGATCATTTTGATGATTAGTGAGTTCTTCCAAGGAGATTGGAGTTATTTTTTCCTCTTTCGAGAGAAGGATAAATTGGCACCGTTCATCTTCTTGGAAATTTTCAGGTACTTCGTCATCATCCGAAACATCTTCATCACATTCTTCCACAAAGGGGGATTCGAATGAATTTGTGTCTGAGGTGCCCTATACCATGTCTTAAAATGAAGGGCCTTGAGATTGATAGTTATGAACAGAAGGTTCCTTTTCCTTAGGACTGCCTCTTGCTTCAGACTGAGGTTTTGCACACTCCGAATTCAAACCAATTTCCATTGATACCGAGTGATCAAAAATGAAATATGTGATATAAAGCTTTGGCTTTGGATTTTTTTTATAGATTAAGTTGATCTTTTTGTTCTTATTATGCATGGAAGAGTATATAATATATTATACAAAGGCTAAGACTTTAATAGCAAGAGAATACATGTAAATAACTATACTAACTACACCTTGCTTGTAGACATTATAACCTAACACTTTCAAGCCTCCATCATAGCTCATAAGACTTTGAAAGTCTCCTAGAGAATAAGCCATTTGGCCCTATTTTCCAGACAATGCAATTGTTGTAAGAATGTAGATACACAAAGCAGAATTTTAAGAAATAATTTCTTGCATCTACAACAAGATCTCATGCACATTTTAATACGAATTATAGGATTAGAATTCCATACCCTTGAAGCGTGATTTCTATAAAGTAAAGAGGGATTCACACTTCTATATGAAGATCCTTAGAACACCAAATGTTGCTCCTCTAGTGTTGGTCCACAAGCAATGATTGAATCTCCACGTATGCTAGTACGGAATAAGGAACAATTCCTTATTGCTTTTCTTGGTGATGTCAAAGAGAGGGGAAAAGAGAGATTTTGAGGATATGGCTAAGTATGAGAGTCTCTTTGTTGCTCATAATCATGCTTATTTATAAGTAACATCTATATGTTAGAAAATAAACTCTTTAGTCCATACTTCACATAAGCATGACCATTTAGCTTCTTAACCTCTTTTGTATTTTAATTCAATCATATACTTATATGTGTGACCTCATAGGACCGGTTTATTACTAGCCGTGCACTAATCAAATTAGTTCACAAATCATAGTCGGTTTCTAGCAAAACACTATGATCACCTAAAATAACCGATTATAATTATCTCCATAAATTTATCCATGTTATACTTAATCGTTACACTTGATCAAAGGTCATTTTCCTTCAATCTCCCACTTGTCCTAGAACAAGTGTGTAACTACAAATTTCTTAAGTCTCTTAGTGTCGAATTTGATAATATGATAACATCCCATGTTATCCATACTAATATTCAAATCATTTCTCAAAATATGAGTTTGAACTGTCAAAACAAATGATTAACTCTTAATCCATTTGAGCATGGTCATGCATTTTTGAATTCTTACTCTTTAAGAGGCCTAAGACACCAATCCTAACATTTAGGAGGACTTATTCAATTTGCACAACCAAAACTCCCACTTAACTTCTAGAAGACCTAGACATTCCCTTTATAACCTCCTTTTATGGCACGGTGTTTGAGAATGTCAAAGATATACTAATCACTAAATAAGACTAGTGTTGCACTCATGTCAAGGAATCCATTAAATATAACAAATGAAATTCTTGAAACGTTTTGAAGAATATCAAGTAGGTCTATCCAATATGTATCCATATACATATCCATGCAAATTACTAGACATCTTCATGTCCCCATAGCCAATAAAACTGCACTATCAATCAACTTACAAACTAATATTTGAATGAATTATTTATGTCCATACTAATGATTCAGACTATGGACTAATAGTATTTATAACTTTGGTTCACTTAATAGGGCTTCATTCATCAAATCACACATTTGACAAACCTATCGAATGTTATACAATACTTTGGACATTTTATTTAACACCAAACCACAATTAAATAAGAACAAAACTTTATTGATAAACATAAAAATACATATCTAAGTGTTTTATGTTTGTGACTAATTTTACAATAAAATAGTACACAACTAAAGCCATTCTCCAATATGCTTAAGCCCTAAACCCCTAGTATGACTTTCATGGTTAGGTTAAGGCAATGGTTTAGTTAATAGATTGGCGATGTTATCATTCGTATAAATCTTGCAAACTATCACATCCTTCCTTTCAACTATTTCACGAATGATGTGAAACTTCCTAAGTACATGTTTGGACTTCTGATGTGATCTTGGTTCCTTGCTCTAAGTAATGACACCATTATTTTCATAATGTAAGACAATACCATTTCCAATACTAGGTACAACTCCTAGTTCATAAATGAATTTCTTCATTCAAACTGCTTCCTTTGCTGCATTAGCTGCAGCAATGTACTCAGCCTCTGTTGTAGAATCAGCTATGGTGCTTTGCTTTGAACTCTTCCAGCTCATTGCCCCTCCATTTAGACGAAAGATGAACCCAGATTGTGATCAAAAATCATCTTTGTCTATTTGGAAGCTCGCATCCGTGTAACCTTCAACAACCAACTCTTTTCCACCTCCATACACTAAGAAATGATCCTTAGTTCTTCTCAAGTACTTAAGGATATTCTTAGCTGTATTCCAGTGTGCATTACCTGGATTCGATTAGTATCTGCTACACATACTCAAAGCATATGAGACACCTTGTCGAGTAAAAATCATGGCATACATAATGGACCCTATAGCTGAAGCATAAGGTACATTACTCATTTGCCTAATTTTATCAATGTTTGAAGGACATTGACAAACCATGTTGCATAGGGAGGAAACCTCTTTTTGAGTTTTCCATATTGAACCTAGTAAGAACGTTATCAATATAAGTTCTTTAACTAAGTCCAATTAATCGTTTAGATTTATCTCAATAGATCTTGATCCCCAAAATGTACTCAGTTCTCCAAGGTCTTTCATAGAGAAACAATTCTTAAGCTATTCTTTGAAAGAGTCAAGAATGTGAATATCGTTTCCTATGAGTAATATGTCATCTACATATAAAACCAAGAAGATAATGCTACTCCCACTAAACTTCTTGTATACACAAGATTCTTCTTCATTTTTTAGAAAACCAAACTGTTTGATAGCCTTATCAAATAGAAGATTCCAACTCCGTGATGCTTGCTTCAGTCTATAAATAGACTTTTGAAGCTTGGACACCTTCCTAGGATTATCAGAATCCACAAAACCCTCAGGTTGTGTCATATACACATCCTCTTTCACGAACCCATTCAAGAAAGCGGTTTTGACATCCATTTGCCAATTTTTCATAATCAAAGAAGACATCAATCGCTAGGAGGGGCAACAACAGGAGAAATTTCCTTCTCATTGATTTGAGATTTTTCTCTTGAATTAGATTCGAGTAGAGTAGTAAAAGGTTCAACTAATTAATGATCTTCCTCTAGAACAAGGTCATGCAAGGGAGAGGGTTTATGTATTGGATGCACTACCTCTACCACAGGCAATGGCACAAGTACATCTGCTTTTAACATGGGTTAAACCACATCTTTTTGTTGCGCTTCTCGAACTTCTTCAAGAAATACATTACTCCCACTTACCTTTTTGGAAATGATATCCTTTTCCAGAAAGGTACCATTCTTAGCAACAAACACTTTGTTTTCATGACGGTTGTAGAAGTAATAGCCCTTTCTTTCTTTAAGATAACCTACGAAGAAACATTTGTCGGCTTTGGGAGCAAGCTTGTCCGGCTGTAAACGTTTTACATAAGCCTTGCAGTCCCAAATACGTAAATAAGACAAGCTAGGAACTCTTCCTCTCCATAACTCATATGGTGTCTTATCGACTGCCTTAGACGTAGTCTTGTTTAGTGTAAAAGCAGCAGTTTCGAGAGCATGTCCCCAAAAGGATACTGGAAGGTCAACAAGACTCATTATAGATCAAACCATATCCAATAGAGTTTGATTTATCCTCTCAGACACACCATTCATTTGAGGTGTTATAGGTGGAGTTCGTTGTGAAAGAATCCCACAATCTTCAAATGATCACTGAACTCTTGGCTCAAATATTCTCTACCATGATCTGATCGTAGTGCTTTTATTGTCTTACCAAGTTGATTCTCTAATTTATTTTAGAACTCTTTTAACTTTTCAAAGGATTTTGATTTCTGTTTCATTAAGTAAATATACCCATATCTACTTAAATCATCAGTAAAAGTTATGAAGTAGCTATAACCTCCCCTAACTTTTTTACACATTGGTCCACACACATCAGTATGTATGAGGCCCAATAATTCATTGGCTCTTTCACCTTTTCCAAAAAAAGGTGATTTTGTCTTTTTTCCCATCAAACATGACTCGTATACATCAAATGATTCAAAATTAAAAGATGTTAGAAGACCATCTTTATGTAACTTCTGAATGCAATTTTGGTTTATATGACCCAAACGATAATGCCATAGATAGGTAAGGTTTATATCATTTGATTTATGTTTCTTGCTTTCTATGTTAAGGATGTGCTTATCTTGGTTATGTAGATACAACCCATTAGTATTGTTAGCACTGGCATAAAACATATCTTCCTTATAGATAGAGAAACAACCTTTCTTTATTGTAAAATAGTATCCTTCATAATCTAATACATGAATTGAAACAATGTTTTTATCAATATTAGGTACAAAATAACAATTATTTAGTTCTAATACTAATCCAGAAGGCAAAGGTATATAATAAGTTTTAACTATTGTGGCAGCAATCTTTGCTCCATTAGCTATATATATTTCTACCTCCCCTTTTGCCAGCTTCCTACTCCTTTTAAGTCCCTGTATATTTGAACAAATGTGTGAAACATAACCGGTATCAAATACCCAAGAAGAAGTAGAAGTTGCTAAATTAACTTCTATAACATAGATACCTGAAGTAGAAGCACCAGACTTCTTGTCCTTCAAGTACTTGGGGCAATTCCTCTTCCAATGACCAATCACGTCATAATAGAAGCATTTGCTCTCAGCAGCCACCCTTGGCTTAGTTTTAGCCTTTGTCTTTACAGAAGCTTTGACAAAAACTCCTTGTTTGCACTTCTTTTTGCCAACCCCAACCTTCTTAAACCCTTTCCCTTTTTAAACCATAAGAACAATCTTCTTAGGTTCAAATTGGATGTTTTTCTCAGCAGTAATGAGCATCCCATGTAACTTAGCAAGTGTTTTCTCCACTCCATTCATATGGAAATTCAACCTAAAGTTTTTAAATCCATCATGAAGCGAGTGGAGTACGATGTCAGTAGCCAACTCTTGGCTATAAGCAAAGCCCAGTCTTTCCATGTTTTCAAAATTACCTATAATTTTGAAGATATGTTCTCCTATTGGCTTGCCTATTTCTAGCTGACACTCAAGGATCTCTTGTGAGTCTCATATCTCTCAACTCTAGCTTGCAGTCAAAACATAGTTTTCAACTGCTGTATGATGCTATATGCATCCATTTTCTCAAACCTCTTTTGGAAGGAAGAGTCCATGGAGGCCAACATAAGGCAGGTAACAATTACCGACCTCTCTAAGACAACCTTGTGAGAAGCTATCTCAGCATCCGTAGGAGTTGAGCTAAGCATTGGGATAAGGGTTTCAAGAACATCCTTTCTTACTTTAGACCTTAGAACAATTCTAAGGTTTCGTTCCTAATCAAGGAAGTTTTTCCCATTCAATTTATCCTTCTCAAGGATCGAACGTAAGTTAAAAAGTGATGGACTGTTGTTTTTGTTACTAGATATGATATCTATAATATAAAAATGCAAAATTCATTATGTTTATCATAATAAGATTTAAGTATTTAAATAATTTAAATAATAAAATCCATGCACACTTAATTCAAGTTAAAAGAATACTATTCCCTTTTGAATTAAGTGATTCCAAGATCCCTTTTAAAATAATTCTAAGCGGACTTGGGCCCTACACTTAAAGTTATTTTATAGGGGTAAGTAAACTCTTTTACTAATTACAACATTTGTAATTCTTGGTCGACAGGTGGTAAATCCTTACCCAATACCATCTCTATACTTCAAAATCCAAAACCCTTTTGATGATTTTGTTGAGCATAACCAATCAAACATGTAAATTTCCCAAATTTACGCTATTTAATCCTATATCAATTAGTGACACCCTGCTTAGGTAGAACTTGCCACTAATGATCAAGGCTTCCATTGGTGTTTGTATTAGAAAATCAAATTAGCTCAATATTATATTAGGGACCTAAGTTCTATGTTGGTTTATTTAAAAATGAACACATGCAATAAATAAATAACATAAACTTATTAAAGCATATTAAAGCAATTAAAAGCTGAAATATAAATGTGATCCTAGTATGGCCCCTAAAACCCTAAGACTATTCTTCATGGGCTTCACCCTTGAACCATCAAGGATCTCCATCCTTGATCATTATTAAATTTTCACTCCATGGATCTCCATCCATAGAGAATACATAATATTTTTAAAATTTAAAATAACAAATTAAAATAAATTACAAAAATACAAACGATACACAGACCGTATTTAGGATACAAAAAAACTTTAACGATTCACAGATCATATTTTCTATCCTAATTTAGGCCATACCAGTCACCTCATGCAATCACAATATCAAATATTATAAATTGCATAAAATAATAACAATAATAATATAATATATTATTAAATGCATAAAATTAAATAATAATATCACATATTATTAACCATAATGCATAATAACAATTATTAAACATTAAAGAATTTAACATGCCATTCAAAATAAAAAAATCAAAATTAAGTCTAATTTAATTAATCAAATCATCCATTCCATTAATCATATTAATAAAAGAAGATAATTAAAAACATGCCATTAACCATCTATTTTATTACTCAAAATAATAAAATCCAAGTAATAAAGGCCATTAATTAAAATCAGTCAAAGGAGGTTAATTAACCATTAATTAACCAGAAAATTAATTATGTTGATTCAATATAGCTTAAATATGATATTAACTAAATTAATTAGCCTAATTAACATGCAATAATGGCAAAAAAAATAACACCCATAGTGTAACGCGCGGGCTCCCAGTCCGGCGTGGCCCATCGTGGCCCGCAAAAGGCTTGGTGCAGCAGCACCCTAGCCTCGCAACCACCCACTCACGCTGATGCTCTCACCGGAAACAAACGCCGGTGACCCACCTTAGAAGAACCCGGTGAGAGTCTGGTAGACCGGATTCCACAGTTGGCCGTCCACCATAGCGTCGCCTATAGTTGCCGCAAAATTGAGATACTTGCGCAAGATTTTGGGGAAAATTTGAGCATCATATGTTCAAATTCGGTCTCCAAATTTTGGGCAAAATATTTTATTGAGATATAATTGCACTTCATGATTGATTAATTGTGAAAATTCTCAATGCACACAAGATTCAATCAAATTTAGGGCTAAAGTTAGGGTTCTTCAATTCAAAATCTTAATTGCTTAAATGTTGAACGAAATTTGATGCAAAAAACCAATCAAATTTTGTATACATGCTATTCAAAAAATAAAGCAAAAGAATTCGACCATTAATCAAGCCAAAATCACATTTTCGTGCTTGAAATTTTCGAGGTAAGGGGTATGCCATGAACACGAGATTAATGAAACAATTTCCAATAAAATCATGTTAATCCATTGATTAATCTTAGCATCAAAATGCATTAAAGTAACCAATTTCAAAAGATTAAAATCAAATTTTAATCATAAATTTTAATACCACATATCAAACCTCCCCTAATTGAATCTAAATAATCAATTATAATCATATCAAAATACGCAAGAGGCTAACTGATACCACTGTAAGAATGTAGATATACAAAGCAGAATTTCAAGAAATAATTTCTTGCATCTACAACAGGATCTCATGAACATTTCAATATGAGTTATAGGATTAAAACTCCATACCCTTGAAGCGTGATTTCCACAAAGCAAAGAGCGATTCACACTTCTATATGAAGATCCTTAGAACACCAAATGTTGCTCCTCTAGTGTTGGTCCACAAGCAATGATTGAATCCCCACGTATACTAGTACGGATTAAGAAACAATTCCTTATTGCTTTTCTTGGTGATGACAAAGACAGGGGAAAAGAGAGCTTTTGAGGATATGGCTAAGTATGATAGTCTCTTTGTTGCTCATAACCATGCTTATTTATAAGTAACATCTATATGTTATAAAATAAACTCTTTAGTCCATACTTCGCATAAGCATGACCGTTTAGCTTCTTAACCTCTTTTGCATTTTAATTCAATCATATACTTATATGTGTGACCTCATAGGACCAGTTTATTACTAGCCATGCACTAATAAAATTAGTTCACAAATCATAGTCGGTTTCTAGCAAAACACTATGATCACCTAAAATAACCGATTATAATTATCTCCATAAATTTGTTTATGTTATACTTAACCGTTACACTTGATCAAAGGATATTTTCCTTCATTTGTTTCATAATCCAAATCCCTTTTATATTATGAAAACAAACGATAACAGTTGAGTCGTCAATTCACCCAAGATAATACACCTACAAACTTTTGAATACAACCAATAGTAGCCATAAAAAAAATAATTAAAAAAAAGCTACTCAAGCAAGCCTAACTCCTCAATTGGTATGATTACTCCATAACAATAGTACCTTGCTGGAGTAACCACAATGATATAATAAGCCAGCAAAATCAGTCAACAGCTCTGCTGAGTGAGAAAATTAGATAGGTAGAGTTGGGATCATAATTGTCCATGAAGAACATTTTCTTTCAACTCAAAATATAATTTAACTCTGGCAAAATTTTCACTCATATAAACTCTATATTTTACAACAAAATTTTGTTCACTTCCATTCATTAATTTGACCTAATACCAAAAGCTTCAAATTCAATTGCGTTAAGTTTAGCAATCTAAATTAATTTTAGGCTTCATGGCCCCAATAAGACAATTTACATTATTTTAGTTTAATTAAGAGATTTACAATAAGAGTATAATTTAGTGCAATGCCTAGCATGTTAAGCATGCTTAGTTCCTTAGAGGCATACATGTTTAGGAAATTGAGTTTCCTTAAGTATGCACTATGATCCCTAAGGTCCCCTAGTTTCTTATGTTGTTTAAAATAGTTTGCACTAGATCTGTTCCTTCAAGCTGATGCATCTTTCATGGGTATGGCCTAGGCATCCGTGATAGTTATAGAAATCCTTTGCTCTATAGGCATAGGCTTATGCCACTTGTCATCATCTTGATGCAGTGTGTCGAACTAGGTTAATTAATACTAGGGTCTGAGGAGTGTAGCTGCCATATTTCTCTGGTAACGTCCACTGTATATTTATGTTTTACATTCTTCCGAGGATTCGGCCCCTTCCCTTTGTTGGAGCCTATCTTGGAAAATTTAACTACTTTATTGGGATAAGGGTTAGTTGCTCTATTGATTCCTCTTTAGTTGTATGCTTCATCACATCATTATAAATTGCCAATCGAGGTTACTTGTAAAAGCATATAGTAGCTAGCATCTTCTTAAGGAGTGAATAGTTATGTCTTGCTCTATGGTGGGTATAATCTTCTTTCTTCCAATATAGTCTCGCAAGCTTTGATTGGCCTCTTACTTGAATAACATTAGCTCTATTGTTGACTTTATCCTATACTTGCCATTGACAAAGTGGCTCTAAAGTTAATATGCGAGCTAAGTAGAGTAGTATATTGATATTTAGGGCAGGCTTTAGAACCATTCTTGTGCTACACTAGTCAATGTTGTTGGAAATTTGCACCTAGTTTCATATGTGTATTCTCTGAGAATGAGTTAGCCTTATTCTACCATAGAATTTTAACATTTTCCCTTGTCTTCGTATTTGCACATGAACTCCGAAGAGTTTGATGAGCTAGCTCGAGTTTGCAATCCCTTAGACTCACAATCCTAGAAAGTTTTGACTCTTCAAAGCTCCACGCCAACCCACTCCACCAGCCCACACACGTCCCTAGGCCCACCAATCAATGGTCTTCCATGCATGCCCAAACCCAATCATATTCAGATCCAGATCCAAGGATGGATTCATATTCAAATCTAGATCTGCTCGGTATGGAATGTAAGGATCTATATCCAGATTTAACGGATCCGGGTCTTAAAGGATCCAAAACGGATTCTACGTATTTTACCTATTTTTTTTCGACAATAATATGCTTCAAATTTATAAATCTGTATTTTACATTTATGACAATAGTCAAAGGAAAGATGTAAGTTCAATACTTGAATACAATTCATATAACTACTCAAATATTACAAAACAACAAAGTACAAATAAACAAAATCAAATTTTTACATGTCTTTTGAATAACAATACAAACAAGTACAAATGGGTAAAGGAAAAAACGGGTAAATGATTCGGGTCCGGATATTATGGTTAAACCCCTAACCGAATCCATTTTTCAGTCACAGGACCCAGATTCGTCAGGTCTAAATTTTGAAGACCCGTATCTGCAAAAACAGATATAGATCAACCGATCTGGATCGGATTCAATATCCATTGACATCCCTAGATGAGCAGTATAAATAGAGTAGCCATTAGGGGAGAATATCCCAATTTTTATCTCAAGCAATTCCATATGGGAATGTTGGGATACCAAATTATCTAATATCTGATTTTATTTATAAAAACAACAATAATTTCTGATTATAAAAAAAAAATCTATGTTACACTTAATTCAATTAAAAAATAATAATCTTAAACAATATAAAATAATTCAGAGCATTGTTAGGTCAATAAACCCCTACCCTATTTAGTTCACCGTAAAAAAAGTAGTTATCAATTAATATTAATTTTCATTAGTAAAAAATATTAGTCTCATATACCTCTCTCCATTTCTTATGTGATGTTCCTAATATGAATCTTATTAAAAAATAAAATTGAGAATCAAATAGAATCTAGTTATATCAAATAAATAATGGAGTGATATTTTAATGTAATGAATAAGCTAAGTAATGGAGCAATACTTAAATACATTTGCTTTAATTCAGCCGAAAATATAATTTTCAATCGAGGTTATTTTTGTTAAAAATTCTAGATAAAAATAGTAAAGATAAGGAGTATAAGAAATAATAACGAATCAGTAAAATTTAGTTTTGACCAAAAAAATAATTTTATTTTAGTAAAAATCAGGTGAATTAAATACAGCCTAATTAGTTATTAAAGTGTATTTAAACATGTTAATGTTAGAACACATGTCAAAATTAGGCCATGCTTAGTCCACCTTACAAAATGATAATCAATAAAAATTAATTTTAATTAATAAAAATAAACTTTAATAAGCAACCTTGTGTTCAAAAAAAATGCGAATAAGAAAATAATTTTAAATAAATATAAAAAAAATTTGCATGTAAAATTAATTTTAATGAATTATACAATAGGTGAATTAACGGAGGCCTAAATTAACGTATAAATTTGTTGCCAAATGTGGTCGTCATATATGCCTACAAACAAGCGTCGTTAGAGCTATTTATGTATGAATAGCACTTGACTTCTGCAACATCCATCTTCGGACAAAGAGGAAATACCATCTATTGCTTTCTCCATGTTTTTCTGTTATTTCTTGTTTTATGCTTCTCGTTTTGCCGCAAGCCCCGCGACTTACTTTCCCATTTTGTTTGATGTAATAAGATAGATACTACTTCAATCCCTAATTTTTTTTATCATATTCGATTTTCCAAAACACAGCTTTAAATGCATTTATTTTTAAATTCGTAATACAAAATTACAAAAATTTGATTTTTTTTTTTAAAAAATTTACATTGAAATACATTCAATAAAATATCACTTAAATGACTATATTATTTCACATGATGAAAATTATAGTCAAACGTTTAAATTTTGACTTTATAAATAAAAACAGGGCAAAAGAATTAAAAAAATAATATGCATGGCAACATAGCATAAACCCCAAAAGCTTGCATTTACACAATTAGCTATTGTCTACTTGGTTTCCTAAGCTTCCCTATGTTCTACTGGAGATTAGGTAGGCTTAGTAGTTGCTTGCGGCATCAATTTTTAAGCTTACATATCGCTGGAAAAGCTGTACAACTTTCCTTACTCGATTACACTACATAGGCAATTACACTATGTAGGCAACAATCTTGTCTAGAGTAATAACTATTTCCTCTATTTCATAAAAATATTCTTAGTTATTATAACTACACAAATTAAGAAATAGTATTTTCTTTTTACATAAAAACAAGTGGGTCCTTTTATTAAGTTTGAAAGTATAATTACAAAGACATGCATATTAATAAACTTTAAAAGTAAACAAATATCGTAAAAATAAGTAAGAATAAAATAATTATTTTAATTATCATAAAAAAAGAATAAAGTAAAACCTCTAAACATAAAGAATTAAAAAATTTGCCAACGAAATAAATATTAAATGGCTAGTTTTCCTTTTTATTATAACACACCACTCAAAGTTTTTTTTAAAATATTAAATCTATAAATTTCAAACGAGAATAATAAAAAGAAATAGATGGAGTAAATCAATCAACATCCACAGATATAAAAACTTTTTAATGTGAAGTATAAATAGGGTAGGAATGCACAATTTTTAGTATTTTGCTAGGGATCCAAATTCTTGCAAATAACTAGAAATCTAACACCAAATTTTATAATAGCGTCAATGTCATTACTTCAGTAGTTAATTGAACAAACCCTAAACTTCACTCCTAAATTAATTGATCATGCCCGTGATTTCTCCGACAACCTTTGTTTTAGTTGTACTAACTCAACTTATTAACCTATCTACGTGTAATGAAAGACGCAATCTTGTGAAGACGTTGCTGTTCGATCAAACTACACAACAAAGGGAACATTAAAAACCATTAATTTTACTTGAGCTGCCTCATAGAAAAGTGAAATTAAGGACAAATAGTACTTAGTAGTATAAAGGATGTGTTAAATTCGAGATTTCCCTAATTCATACCTGATTAGGATATTGACATATCATATATAGTTATTGTTATATATGAAAAAATTATTGATATCAGATATAAAAATACATAGAAATGTATATCAGGTATAGACATTATGATATCAAGTATAGAAATGAAATTATAAAATTTGTCCATCAATATATTTATATCAGGTATAAATTAGAAATTTCTTGTCGAATTTAGTTCATGTGATCTTTAAATTCGACTAAACTCTGGCAACATTTGTACATTTATCTATTAACAATATTCATCAAATAAGTTATCGTTTGATTTTTTGTAATTAATAATTTTCAAGTATATAATGTCCATATTCAGTAAGTTTTTAATCATGACATTTAAAGATGAATTACGATAAAAAAAAAAATGTAATAAAAAATATATATTGACCAATATGATCAGTTTTGGTCTCGCTTAAATGAGCACATATTTAGTTAAATGAGTTACTCTAAAGTCTGAATATAGCCTAAGTGTACCTCAAACAAAAAAGGAATTGAAAAATATACTAGATGGTTGCGCAGGTTTTGTCGAAAGATACATGTCTATGACGACCACTGAAATTCAATTAGTATAAGGTAAATTATTTTGGTAAGTCAAAATTATTTAAGTTGTAAGTAATTTATTTTTTTGATGACCATCAACTTTTAGTTCAAGTTGTAGTTTGTAATTTAAATTGAAAAAAGGAATTAACGTGTTAATGAAAGAGTAAAAACAATGACTCACACTATTATCAATTTGTAAAAAAGAAAATACTGAGTGAGATGGTCTCATTATACGTATGTTTGGTGTGTGATGGATCAATTTACAAGTCAGAAACTTATTACTTGACGACTTATATTAAGATATAATGTCCAATATCTAAAACTCATTAGCTATCCAATATATTAAATTCATTGACCGGCCTCTAGCTTAATATAATATCCAAAATCTTAAATTTATTAGTTCATGTATAAGATATAATATCTAGTACGTGAAAATCATTAGCTTATATCTTATATATAATATCCAATATCTAAAACTCGGTGACATATACTTGATATATAAAGACTTAGTGACTACTTCTTATAAGAAAACCTTCATCTCAATAATTTTTAAAATATTAAATTTTCATAATTTTTAGCCTTACGAATTTGGAGATAAAAACATTTAAATTGTGTATTGAAAACCGTAAAAGTCAAATAGGATTTTCTTTGAGGGACAGAGGGAGTAAAATTTAACATATAATTTACAATATTTGAAACTCAGTCAAAAACCTAAATATAATGTCCAATATATGAAATTAAAATTTTTACATTTGAAATTAAAGTTTAAAATCTGAAATCAAACCATTAAAATTAGAAATAAAATGTTTAAAATAAGAAATCAAACCATCAAGATCTAAATTTAAATGGTGAGAACCTGAAATGGTTAAAGTTTCAAATTATGACTATCTTCGCAATAAAATCAAATGAAGTTCAAAGCAAACTCAAATCATCGAGATCGTGAGGAAAAGTTCTATGTGAAATCGAAATGTTGTGTTCCTACCTAAGGAAAAGGACCCGCTATTGGGTTGGCAATTTACATTCTATAAAATGTTGGATTATTTATGAAAATAAATAAACATTAATTATTAAACAAGTGGTCTATTTATCTTAGCAATTAGTTTTCCATAATCAAGGAAACTAATAGCCACTATCCCACTATCTTAGGAACCACCCACATTAACCGACTTACGTAAGTAGAGGTTTTTGATGGCAAAACTCCCTATATATATGTCATTCAATGTGAGTTATCTCTGATAAGGGTCATTGCATCCAACTTTCAAATATACAAAACACCATCTCAGTGAGAGTGAGTGTTCAGCACCAAAATTCAGAAAAATTTAATCACAAATGTATGTACCTTTGGAAAGGTGTGGAAAGAAAGAGTGCTACTGCAATTAGGATGGATGGATGGATGGATATTGACTATGCTATTAGGAAAGACAAACCACCTGTTATAATAGAGACTTTTACTCCAAATGCAGTTAGTCTTTATGAAAAGTGGGAGAGGTCTAACGTATCATCTCTCAGTTATGTTCATAAAGATTAAAATATGTGCTAGTATTCGTGGTTATGTTGATAAGCATACTAATGTTAAAGAACTAATTAAGGCCATCGATGAGCAGTTTACAACTTTTGACAAAGCTCATGCTAGCACCTTAATCATGTAGTTTTCATCCATGAGACTCAATGAGACCAGGGGAGTGCGTGATTACACCATGCGTATTAGGGATATATTCAACTCAACTTAAGGATTTGGAAGTTATCATGTCTGACTCTTTCCTAGTGCATTATATTCTGCGCACTCTTCCTAATCAACAAGACCCTTTTAAGGTCTCTTACAATACACATAAAGATAAATGGTCAATTTATAAACTTATGACCATGTGTGTTCAAGAGGAGGGACGGTTGACAATGAAAGAGGGTGAAAAGGTGAATCTCACAACTTTCGAAAAGAAGAAAAGGGATCACACTAAGGACAAGGGAAAGGGAAAGATTCCAGCAAATCAATCCATTAAGGAGTCTTCTTGTTTCTTTTGTAAAAAGAAGGGACTTATGAAGAAAGACTGCACCAAGTTTAAGAATTGGCTTAAGAAGAAAAGTAATTTTCTAGCATTTGTTTGTTATGAATCTAATATGGTTGATGTTAATTGTAATACATGGTGGATTGACTTATGTACTTTAATCTATATTTTGAATACCTTGCAGGGTATGACAAACCTAAGAAACCCAATGGGCAGTGAACATAACATTTATTCTGACAACAAGATGAGTTCACATGTGGAAGTAATTAGGACATATAACATAGCTCTAAGTAGTGGTTTTATTTTGCAATTAGAAAGGAAATTTTATGTTCCAAATTCCTCTAGGTTTCAAGACTTATACCTTTGGGATTTTTCTTTAATTTTTCATATTCTAGTTTCAGTTTATCAAGAAATTTTGAAGTTATTGGTAATGGTATTTTGTATAATAGTTTATATTGTTTTAAATTGCAAAATGATATCACTCATAGTTCATTACATGTTAACGTTGGTTTAAAAAAAGGTATTATAAATGAAAAATCCTCTATACTATGGCACTGGAGATTGGGACATATCTCTATTGAGAGAGTCAAAAAGTTAGTAAAGGATAGGGTGCTTAATTCTCTAGACTTTGCTGATTTTGAGACATGTGCTAGTTGCATCAAAGGAAAGCAAACTAACAAATATAAAAAGGGTTCTAAGAGGAGCTATGACCTATTAGAGATTATACATACGGATATTTGTTGTCCGGACATGAACACTATAGATCCAAAATACTTCATTACCTTTATTGATGATCATTCACGTTATTTGTATCTTTACTTACTTCATTCCAAGGATGAAGCTTTTAATGCCTTTAAGTTGTTTAAAGACAAAGTATAGACGCAATATGGTAAGCACATTAAGATTGTGAGATAAAATAGGGGTAGAGAATAATATGGTAGATACATCAAGAATGAACAAGCATGTGATCCATTTGCAAAATTTCTTCAAGGGTAAGGGGTTGTTGCCCGATACATAAGGGTCACTGCATCCAACTCTCAAATATACAAAAGATCATCTCAGTGAGTGCGAGGGTTTAGCACCAAAATTCAAAAAAGTTTAATCATGATTTCGGCACCTTTTCGAGGTTCATTGGTCTTCATCTTCCTTGTAGTAAACCTACAACGACCTGGAGGTAAATTTATAAATTAATGCTTCTGCAATCATGGATTTTATGTTTATAATTCACGCTATAAACTTTCTATTTGTTATGCGTGAGTTTACATAAAATTGTAGGAACCTTCTAGAGCATATTCTTTGGGTGTCACATAGAGATTATAGACCCATGTGCCTCGTGGAGTTTGAGGGTCTACGGAGGAAAATGACAGACACGCCGGAGAATAATAGTTTTAATCTTGATATTTTGGTTTATGATTTTGCTCTAATAGTTTGAATGATGAATTGACTATGAAGGTAACTCAGAGGTAGCGACGACGGTGAATCGGAGGTGAAGAAGAGCAGGGTTGATTATGACGATGAGGATGAGAGCAATATGATGAGGTAGATAAGTTCATTTGTTTTACTTTACCATACTAATGGGCTAGTGTAACTTATCACACATGAATACATGATACCAACTCTTTATTAACAAAATAAAAATAACCATAAATAACGAAATAACTAAACAACATAAAAATAATGTTTGATTAGATTTTGTTTTTTGAAGTTTTGTTATGAATTTATGCAACACATCATAATTTCTATTTTTATAAATTATTTTTAATTTTTTATAATATGATAAAGAGAATTACAAGAATATTATTGCCCTGTACTAACAGTTTGCTCTATTGTTTAGAATTTTGCAACACAAAAACTAACTACTAAAATCATTCAAAAATACTTAAAGTCTAAGTACTTTAAAGTCCAATGAAACATATATAAAAACAAGTCCTTCAAACAAATTTTAAAACTAATTAGGTTAATATACTTAGTATATAAATAAAATTTTACTCTCGCTGTCCCTCAAAGAAAATCCTATTTTACTTTTACGGTTTTCAATACACAATTTAAATGTTTTTATCTCTAAATCCGTAAGGCTAAAAAAATTTTCCAAAAATATTTTTACAAACCCTCCCCTTAAATTAGGTTAATAGACTTAGTATATAAATAAAATTTAATTAAATAAATTTATATATTTATTTCTAAAAAAATAATTTCTTTTATAAAAATTCGTCTTAAATATTTTGTAAATAATGAAATAATATTTAAAATTATAGAAAAATATAGAGTATCACAATTTTATATAAATTATAGTTTTGACCTTGTAGTTTGACCTTCATTGCTTATAAATTATTTAAGACGAATGTAGTTTTGACATTATAATTTATAAACAATGAAGGTCAAACTACATTGTCAAAAATATAAAGTCTTTTTAAAGTATGGGAGTACTTCGTAGTTTATAGTTTTGACAATATAGTTTGACCTTCATTGTTTATAAATTATAATGTAATCTATCATGACATGGCCGAGTATTGGTTTAATTTGGTAAAGGTTTGCTCTCAAATTGATTTTGAACTTAGAAATAAAAATTAGATATGGCTTTCATATCATGTGAATTTTTTAATAAAGTTGAACTATTGTTGATCATAATATAGAATATATGCTTTTTTAATTCATACCTGATATAAATTATATCAAGATATTGAAATCTTAGATATAAGTATTGTTATATCATATATATGTATTGTTAAATCAAATATAGAAATACAGAAAATATAAAAATATAAAAAGAAATTATGATCTCAGATATAAAAATAAAATTATAAAATTATTTTCTTATATATTTGATATATTTATATCAGATATAAATTAGGAATTTCTCACATTGAATATTATACAATAACTTATTATAAGACTTCAAATAAGCAAAGGTATTTCGAAAACTTAGTTTTGAACCTTGATTTCCATAAGATAAAAATAAATTTACTACAATTTTCTTACGTATAAAAAATGTTTCTAGTCATATTGCTGTATGATATATTTTTTTTCATATCATATACTCCGAGTTAGAAAAACATGACATAAAAGATTTAGTTTACATGTATAAATTTTTGAATCAAAATTCAATGGTAGCAAGCAAAAATATGTATGTAGCGTGTTAGCATCAAAAATCAATTTTCCAAAAAGAGAAATTTTGATGCCTCAAAATGCAATTTATTAGGAGAAAATTCGATAATATAACAGAAATATACTCAAAATATAAAATCAGGAGAAAATTTTAAAATATAACAGAAATATACTCAAAATATAAAATTAGGAGAAATTTATAAAATATAACAGAAATATACTCAAAATATAAAAATATAACAGAAATATACTTCATATACGAGTACAAAGCTGCAAGTTCACAGACTTAAATTCATAGCCCAGGACACACATGAGGACTGCAGTAGTGTAATAACAAAGAGGGTATGAAGTGTGGGGACTAGAAAAATTGAAATATATCATGCTATTTCACTTAAGATAAAGCAACAATAAATGTGGTAAATTAAATGTGCCCTCTCAATTGTGGTTGAACAGTCTGACATAGCCCACAAGGGGATTTTATTTCATTCACTGGTTTTGGAAGCGTAGTGTAGTGGAATACTTTTTTATTTATATGCCAAATATTGAAATCTTGTTGAGATGTATCACTAGTTGTAACTTCATTTAGGGAAAATCATTACTTGCACTATTATTTCTTGAACACCTTAATTTATACACCATATGTAATGAATATTTTGTTTCCTAACTTTGATAGATTGATTCAAGTGCGGCTTTACATGATTCCTCTTCGGGACGAGGCTATGAGAGGGGGCGGTATTAATGGAATGTTCCCAGTGGGTATTTCAACTAATGGATTATTTTCGGATTGAGGTTTAAAGCCCCAAATCCGAACAATGATCACAACAACACCCAACAATACCAAGCAACTTATCTGCTCTTCCAATTCACTCGCCATTTCCCACTTCACTCACACCCTAAACAAGCTATTCCTAAAGAGGTGTAAGCCAACTCTCACAATATATGTCTTAAATCCAACCAATTTCACACAATCTCCAATTTTGCCAGTTTTGAGCTAATGGCCTAGATGATGTTTTAATGATTTGATTTTTATTCCAAATAAACCAAATGTTTCTAAGTGATTATTATGAATTATAAATTCAGCAATGAAGATAATAATCATAAGAGAATTCGCAAGTCCAAACAATAAAGAATCCACAGCCCACGCAATCTTTAAAGCTAATTAACAATGGAACATGCGAAACTGATTCCAATTGCTGTCCAATTTTCTCCATATTTTAACCCACGAGTCATGATCAAATTCTAATCCAATTTCATGAAAAAGTTGATGACAAATAATGGGCTAAAGCTACATATAATTTGGAACAATCCAGCAAAAGATCAATGGCAAAAATGAACCAAAATTCCAACACAAAGACACCACAAGTAACCGATAGATCAAAGGGCCTAAACTCTACAGAAAGTCATCAAGTTTAGGTTTACCTTTTGGTTTCCTTAAATGCTTAAGATACAGAGATTCACCACTTAATTTCAAGGATTCCAAGAATACCATCCACCTGCTAAAGTGGACTAGCAATGGATACTCAAAGCCCTCACAAAGCACGTGAAAATAAACTCAAATAAAAAAGACGTGTTTTTTTTTAATAATCTTTAACTGATTTTTTTCTGAAGTTTAGGAGCCCTATTTAACCTTAGCTAATACAAAATTTGAATATAAAACCAACCCTTAAACTAACGTAACTAAGCCAACAGCCTTGGCCTTATTCCACGCATAAACATAACAAAAAATCACGTCCAAATTTTAAGGACTTTGTTACACCTTAAAACTCTTGATTAAACTAATAAAAAATCAGAAAATACATTAAGAAACATTAAGCCTTTAGACTCTCGGTTGTTGGCTGCACTTAGAACTCTTCAAAGCTCCAAAATCACGTCCTTTAGCTCCCTCTTTCTCACGCCACTTTGCCTTGGTCCAGCCCACTTCCCTTTGCTCTTGTTTCCTTGTTCTCCTATGCTTCTTAAACCCATGTCTTCTTGGCCTTCCCTTGATTATAGCCGACTCATATTTATGTCCCAACCTCAAGGAAGTCAAGATCCAAGTTAATGTCCAATCTATTAAAGTTAAAGTCAAGGTCAAATCCATTAAAGTCAACTCTAAGGTCTAGCCCAACTTTGACCAAACCCAAGTAAAAGCCCAAGTTAATGGGTTAAAGCCCAAGTAGAACCAAGCCTAAGCCCATATAGGCCCAAGCCTAAGTAGGCTCAATCCTGTAATTAGGCCCATTTTTAAGGGAACCTACGCCCATGAGTTGCACATTAAATTTTTAAGCATCGGGTTTGTGAATCCACATATAACAGGCGGGACATCGATCACGCATTTTATCAAGGTTGTGTTCATGGTTCCTATTAAATGATTGTGACAAATTTCTTTTAAAAAAATGATTGGACAAAAGTGTTACCTTCTTTTTCTTTGGCAAAGATATTTACCTTCTTATTGAGTACGATGTATATAGGATATAATACAATAAGTTCTTAGATCAGCTGATAAGGGAGACAGGGAATAATATACCAACAAGTGGTTAGATCAGCTAATTTGAGAGTTGATCTAACTTAACTAAGGTATTAGTTCAAAGATATTGGGTGATCACATTCAAAACATATAGATTATACTATATGTACCCCGTAAATTTGCCTTTAATAAACTTACCAAATTATATGAATCTCCCTGAATGGCTACATCATTTAAATGAGTAAAACACATGACTTAGGCTATGATTATTGCATTTAATCTGATCTAATTTTTTTTAATATAGTCTAATCTGATCAAATCTTTAAATTTATCTAAACTTTTACACAAATTAGAGAAAAAAATCAGTTAAGATGATGTTAAATTCGGATTAATAATTAATTTCAAATGTATACGTTTCACAAGTATTTATTCGAAGGAGGTAACAACTACCTAAAACAAAGTAAACAATTAAAAAACAAAGAAAAAAAAAAGTAAAATAGACACTAAGAAAGAATGATACTCCTCCAACATCCTCTTCTGATGATTCCGATAAATAATTAAATATATGTAGCATTAGTAAATGCAAAAAGAAAATATTTTCTGATTTAATCACTTTACAAAATAAGAATATAAGAAAATTTGCCCAAAATTCTGAAATAACTTGAACTAAATATAGCCTTACTCGAACTTTTGCTCAACTAAAAATAAGAATAACTAATACATCACGTTAGACACGAATTACTAAAATAAATTTGTGCATTTTTATAAGTTACACAACTTGAACCATTGTTATTTATTTATATTTTTAAAGATATGATATCCATTTTCATTTTATTCATTTAAAAAAAAATTATTGTCGATTCTTGCTAGATATTGTTTCGATTAAATGAATTCTAATTACCAAAAATAAAAATATCGTGATCCCTTTGCTATGTTCTTTAACTTTAATTGATATTACTACATTTTATTTATATTTTCTCAAAATAAAAGATTTTTTGCACCAAATAAGAAAATTTCGCTCAAAGCTCTTAAATAACTTGAACTGAATTGTAGCCTTACTTGAACTTTTGCTCAACTTAAAACAAGAAATTTGTTTTCAACTATTGAGAAAAAAAAATAGACAAAAGTGATATTTTTTTCGTTAATAAATCACTTAAATAAGGCCATATTTTCCTCAACTTATTTAAATAAGTTGAAGTAAAAATAAGATAAGTTTAGTAAAACTTAGTTAAGTACATTAAAAAGAAAAAAAGTTCACATAAATAAGTTAAGTTTAACAAAAAAAAAGTTTAATAAAGATAAGTTAATTAAAGCTCTATTTAGTTTATCTGATTTTTAATGAATTTAACTTATATTTCCTAATTAAAACTAATCATTACTGGTTAAAGCTAATTTTTTTAAACTTATTTTTCCTTATTAAAGTTGATTCACTATATTTTTTTTTTATGTATGAGCCTACGGATTAAAATCAATTTTTACTTAGGCCCTTTTCTCTTCACCTAAAGAAAATAATATTCAGATTAAAATAAATTTTGTTAGCAAAAGTTTGTTTTGATTCGTAAAAATCTATTACAATCAGTAAAAATCAGTTATGAGTAGTAAAATATGTTTAATTAGTGAAAATCAATTGAAGAGAACAAGACTTTCCTGAAACTTACTTTTACTTACTAGAACAGATTTTTACAAATTAAAATCAATTTTTACAAAATAATTTTTTAAGGTTAACTGAACAAGTAAGGCAAGTTCAACAAAAATAAAATAAAGTTCAACACAAATATATAAGTTGAGGAGAATAGCACTTACGACCTTGTTTAGTTCACCTTAAAATAAATAATTAAGACCTTATTTAGTTCATCTTAAAACAAATAATTAATTAGTAAAATTAGTTTTAATTAATAATAGTCAGTAGTATCATTCATAAAATTCAGGTGAAATAAATAGGATATATAAATGCTATAATTTGCAAAAAGGGTGTATTCAATAGTTATGGTGAACTTATAAATATATGTACAAGAGATAATTGCTCTTTATTGATATGTTATGATCTTTTAGTATATGTTTATGATCCAATCCAAAACTTGGCATGCATTACTAATTAAAAAGCAAACCAAAAGATTAATTAATTTATACAAATAACTAACACATCACGTTTGACACGCATTACTTAAAAAAATTTGTGCGATTTTGTAAGTTAATTATTAGTTACTTACATTTTGAAAGATATGACATCCCTTTTCAATTTATTTATTTTTTAAAAATTAATTTTAATTGTCGATTCTTATCAGATAACATTTCCTTTAAATAAATAACTTTATTGTGTTTCGCACATATACAAATACTTCATGGAATGTTGAAAATAGTAAAACGATTTGATTAACATAAACACTTGTAGTGCATTTATTTTTGGACAGCCCTACCACCCTTTAAAGGGAGATAGTAGCTAACCTAACAACACTTATTTAAGTACTTTTCACAATTAATTATATAATATTTCTCACGAAATAAAACTTGTGAAGTGCAATCTTCTCCAAGTATAACTCACTAAGCGAATCAAATGACAATGTTTCCATTAATAGTGTAATTTATCATAATTATAGTTTATCCCCACTTTGTAAGTGAAAACAAAGAAGATACCAAATCTTGGAGCAAATTTAACTTCCACATCAGATAAGATCGTCAACAGTCAACACTTAAGAGTCAAGTGTGTGACATAAAATAAAGACCAAACCTTTATTACAATCCAAAACCAAAGAAAAAAACCATGCCAACTAACTCAGTGTTATCTCTTAGCTTTAACCTTGTGTAGCTTATGACTTTTCGTCAAGACAGAACTTTAAATGTTTTTATCCCTAAATTTATAAGTCAAAAATTATAAAATTTAATATTCTATAAATTTAGATTGACATGCATCCAACAAGATTCTATTTAAACATATTATTTTTTATAACATAATAAATATTTGTGATCAAATTAAACTTTTTAAATTTTGATTGTAAAAATAAAAATGGGGTATTATTTGAGGGGAAGAGAGACAAAAGGTTCTCCAATTTCTAAAAGGGGCAACTATATAATAATTTTCTTTGACAAATAAATACTATAGACTAAAAAAATAACATGAATATTAAATAAATAGCATAAATACTTGAAAGAGAAAAGGGGAAGCTCTCCTTGGACCAGTCCCTCAGCTTCTGCTTCATCTCCCATATATTGTTCTCTCTAAAATTTCTCTTTCTAAAACTTTCTCGCTCTAACTCTGGAGTAGAAGGAAGTATTGTTGAACAAAACCTCAAGTTTAATGTCCACCCACCCTTCTTCAGAGCTTAACCACCTCCCTCATTGTTTCCCTTCATTTTAGGTGTGAACAGTAGAACACATTCTCCCGTTCCTTCTCATTGTTCTCAAGTTCTGTCATTTGCAGCAGATCTATTACCAAAGTTTTTTTTTTTAACTTATATTATATTTATATAAAAAAAAGACCTTAGAAAATGAGCAAAGAAGAGTTCTTGAAGATTCAGGTGAAATTATTTTTTTTTTACCTTAATCTATATTCTGTTTTCTGATTTCATGATATATTTGGTAACAGTTTTGGATTAATTGTAATGGGTTTTTTGTTGGATTTTCAGACTTGTGTTCTTAAAGTGAATATACATTGTGATGGTTGTAAGCAGAAAGTCAAGAAAATCTTGCAGAAAATTGAAGGTATCTTCTGATTCCATCCTCCTTAAATTCTTCTCTATTTTTTTTTATTTTCTTTTCTTGATGCTTTATTCTTTTCTTGCTTCTCAATTTACGTATTAGTAATCTTTGTGTTCGATCTGGATCACGTTACTGTTACACTGTTTGTATCTGTAGTCTGTACACAACTATTTATTCTGGACAGAGGGAGTAGTTAAATTAAATTAAATCTAAGGTTTGATTGTTTGTTGGATTTGTGAAAACAGGGGTATATAAGACGAGTATAGATGCAGAGCAAGGGAGAGTAACTGTATCAGGAAATGTAGACCCAACAACTCTAATCAAGAAGCTTAACAAGTCTGGTAAACATGCAGAGCTTTGGGGCGCACCTAAGCAGAATACCAACAACAACCAGAATCAGCTGAAAAACCCTGATAATGGCGGCAAAGGTGGCCATAATCCGAATCAAAATCAAAACCAAAAGAATCAGAACCAGAAGGGTGGTAATGGAGGTGGTGGGGTCCCTCAAAATCAACCGAAAGGCGGTGGCGGAGGCGGGGGTGGACAGCAGCAGCCTAGCCCGCAGCAGCTGCAGCAAATGCAGTTGCAAAAGTTGCAGCAACAGATGAAGGGGCTTGGGATGGGAGATCTGAAAATGGCGCCACAATTTCAGGGGATGAAGATGCCGCCGCCGCCTCAGGGTGGTGGTGGTGGGAAGGCAGGGAAGTTCAGTATGCCGCCTCATGAAGATGGTTTGGAGGATGATGATGATGAGTTTTATGATGATGACGACTATGATGACGACGATTTTACTGATGATGACGAGCTTGAGGATGAGTTTGAAGATGTCGGCAAGATGAAGCCCATGAGTTTGGGTGGTGGTGGCGGTGGAGTGCCGCCGGGTATGATGATAAATGGTGGTGGTGGGATGAACCCTCAGTTGATGAATGCTATTGCTCAGGCCAAGGCCAACGGTGGTGGGATAAACCCTCATTTGATGAACGCTATTGCTCAGGCGAGAGCGGCTAATGGTGGTGGTAATAATAGTGGTGGGCCCGGTGACATGAATAATAACGGTAAAAAAGGTGGTGGAGGTGGCGGAGGGGGTAATGTTCCTGTTCAGATAAATGGAGGTAAAAAGGGTGGAGGGAACGGTAATAATGGAGGTGGGAATGGTAATCAAAACCAAGGAGGTGGTAAACAAGGTAGCGGTGGTAAACAAGGTGGTGGGCCCATGCCTGGTGATACTAAAAATGGGGGGAATAATGGCAAAAATGGTAATAATGGGCAACATCACAGCGGAGGTGGAGGTGGAGGTGGAGGCGGAGGTGGGAACATGATGATGAATGGTGGGGGGAAGAAAGGTGGTGGTGGAATGAATGATGGGGGATTACCACCTAATCATCATAGCATGGGAGGAAACGGAATGAATAACAATCCAAATATTGGAGGGTTCAATCATGGTATGGGGGGCATGCCTGCTCAACATGTGGGTGGTGGTGCCCCCAACATAGGCCATATGCCACCCGTGGCCCAAATGGCTAACATGCAAATGGGCCCAATGGGGTCAATCCCGGCCGTGCAAGGGCTACCCGCTGGTACTGCTGCCACGGCAACCCCTGGACCCGGATACTTCCACGGAGGGCCACCCCCTGAAATGATGGCCCCCAATCCCGGTAACCCGTACCACCAACAAATGTTAGCCCAAATGATGATGAACCAGCAACGAGCCAACGGGAATGAACGGTTTCAGCCCATGATGTACGCCCGGCCATCACCAGCGATGCATTATATGCCCCCTTACCCACCACCTGCTGACCCTTACACTCACTATTTCAGTGATGAAAACACCTCTTCAAGTTGCAATGTAATGTGATTAAACTTGCCGAAAAGTTACCGTAAATGATGCAAGTAAAAAAGGCCTCTGTTTCAGCTAAACTTTTCATAATTGTTAATTTTACTCGGTTATTTTTATAGTCCTAAGTTTTATTTTCAGGATTTCAGTTCACCATAGAGGAAGGGTACTAAATATAGTATAGTATAGTATAGTATAGTATAGTATAGTATATATAATTTTTATAAAAGATTACAAGTTTGTAGTGGAAGATGAAAATGTTTACTTTTAGGAGAGAATGAGAAGGGGACAGTAGCCTCGTTCAGTGAGATGTTTATATATGTTCATAAATGTTTGATAAGAAAAACATATTAATAATACAATAATCGAATGGGGGTATTAAAAAATTCTCCTCTTGTTTTCTCTCTAATAATTATTTCCTCATTCCTGAATGCTTATCTTTTTCCACCAATATAGTGTTTTGTAGTTAGCTTTAACTTGTTTGGATGGTCCATGTGAGACATCTTTATCCCAATGATACGTCGGATTTCACTATCTACGTAGGTTCCATACATTATTATGGTGGGTTTACAATTATATATATACTTCCTCTGTTCTTTACTTATAACGCTTTAATTTTTACACTATTTGCAAATTTGGCTTTAATCTTCGTAGGTGAATTACTCTTAAGAAAAAAGATATAGTTATGTAGAATCTTATTAGATTCGTCTCGATATATAGTTTTAATGTGATAACTTTTCATAATTTTTACTTATATATAATTAAAAATATTAACGGTTAAAAATATATATTGACAAATGTGCTTTAAGAAGTATTACAAATAACTAAATAAAACAGAGTAAGTAAATAAGAAAATAAAAATGTGGGTAGGGTCTGAAATTCTCAATCAATAAGTTGGGCAAATAGAGTGGATTAATGGCCCCATGTCCCACTACCTTGTTTTAGCTAAAGTGATTTAGGTATTAAGCCTAGCCATATACTATTTATAACTTAGGTACGTCCCCCGGACAACTTGAAGATCGTTTTTTAATGCTAGTTTGTTGTTAGAATGTTAGGCACTGGCAATGCCTCGAGAATTAGTTATGCCTTTTGAATGATGTTTATAATTTTTTATTTTTTACTTTTTATTAATTATATCTTCATTACAGTTTACATTAAAAAATAAATATTATGTCATAATCTAATAGTAAAGTCTTCACTAATTAAATATGAGGCCATGGATTTGAAGTTTGTCAGCAATTATTTGTTATGTAAATCGCAAAGACCCACTTATGAAAAAGCTAGAGCGTCAAATGACAAGTGAACTTTCTTAAAAAGTTACTTAATATATAAAGATATAGATTCAGTTAAGAGTCTTTAAATATTCGTAACAAACTAATTCATTAAATGGGAGTGCAACCTACATTGTGTAATCACAAATGTTGTTGTGCAATATTTCGTATCAGGGTTGGAACAACAATTACATATTATTTATGGGACTTGTTTAACTTTTTAAAATTGAGCCATTTATTCAATAAATTAAAAATCCAATTTTTATTTGATAGAAAAAGTATAAGTATTCAAACCACTACTTCAACTATACTTTTATGTTATAAAACAAAACTAATAAATATATCTAAATTTTAAGGTCTTATAAATTTGGGACCATGTTCTATCGAGCACCCTACACATGCTCAGAACTGTCTCTGTTTTGTACGTTGTTGGGTTAGGAGGAGGATTTTGACCGTAAGTTTCATAGGTAAGTCAACAACTAAGCAAAGTTGATCAACTTATCATAAGTAATGGCTTTGAAATACTGGGATAAACACCATGAAACTGACACGGGTTTTTTGGCACTAATTTCCTTTCTCCCCATTTCATTCATGGATAAATTGAGAGATTTATAAGGGATCATATCTATTTTAATCTTCATCTTACTAAAATAACTAAATTGAGTTGCCAATAATAAGACTATGTAACACTGTACACCCGATGTAAAACGTAAGAAAAATCACTATAAAACAAAGACTTCATTAAATAAGGGAAAAACACATTGAACATAAATAATAAATGCAATGAACGCGTGTATTTTATTATTTCCCAACAAAAACATCACTAATGGTTTGTAATTTGCGTCATCAATGCTTTGTAATTTGCAATGATGAAGCATTGAAAATATAATAATACCACAACTATTGAGATTCTTTTTGTTTTATTTAATTTGCATCACATTTTAAAATCTGACGAATTTATACACGCACATTATTGTCGAAAAGATCATGTACATTACTAGATATGTAAATACACATCAAATACAAATAACTTGTTCATTACAAAGTCATATGATGTACATCCATGTCATTATAATTAAAATATGCAAACTCAAATTTTAAATATAATATACATTGTACATTACACAAAGAGTTATTGTTGAACATTTTATAGATTTGTAATGTACATTTCCTATGGACTGAATGTACGTTGTAGGTACTTTCAATGATCATGAAACGCAGACATCATTAATTAATGGATATAGTCAATAATAAATTACTAATGAACATTCTATATATTTCTAATAAATATTCTATATATTTCTAATAAACATTCTATCTATTTCTAATGAACAATATACTTAGTACTAATGAATATTCTATATATACTCAATATTCATTACATTGGAATCAAATATACTCAGTACTAACAAACATTCTATATATTTCTAATGTTCATTATAATCGATTCAAATGTACATGCTAAATAAACAACATATGTCAGTAATTTCTCTCATTGAGCATGTGCACAAATATATTTAATGTACAAAATACGCAACAATAATGTATATTATACCATAATTATGATGATCATTACATTGAAATACAAATATACTCAATATCCATTACATTGGAATCAAATGTACTCAAATATACTCATTGAGTATGTGCACGAATATGTTTAATGAATAATGTACTCAATACTAATGAACTTTCTATATATTTCTAATAAACATTCTATATATTTCTAATTAACAATATACTCAGTACTAATGAACATTCTATATATACTCAATAATTATTATATTGGAATAAAATATACTCAGTACTAATAAACATTCTATATATTTCTGTCGTTTTGATCCAAGTGCACAATCCTCACTGTGCACGCATTGTGCACCCGAGTGTATAGTCCAGACGTTGTTAAATCCTATACATCTAATTTTTAATATTTTCTACCTTTAGACCCTTTTGGGTTATGGACTATCATGTGCTCTTACTAGTTTTGTCCTCAGACCCTTCTAAATTATGGACAAATATTGTGGAATTTTTGTTGTTATTAACAATACCAAGTATTATTTTTAATTCATTTCTTTTCATGTATCTACTGGTGCTAAAACTTCCAGCTCAGCCTGAGTAAGTCTAAGCTTGGATTAAGCTCGATTAGAAATTGGTATGCTAGGTTCGAGCTCAAAACTCGTCAGCTCCAAAATTTGAGCTTTACTCGAGCTTGTTACTAAAATATTTGACTCTACTCATGTTTAAGCTTGATTACGCTCTAGTTAAAGCTTACGTATATATGATTCTACGCAAGTTAAAAACCCAATGTTTTAGTAACTTTTAGACCGAATAGGCCTAACTTATAAGTTGCTCAACCTTATGGCCCAATTTCAAGTCCAACCAAGCACACAACTTAATCCAAATTTAGGAACCAACTTATATTTTATAGGGTAATTATCATTGAGTACCCTCTACTTTTTAAAATTATATTTGGTTAACTGAAAAAATGACTTTATAATTGATAGCCCTTTTTTAAAAAAGTTATTGTGCATGACCTTAATGATGGTTTTTGTACAAGATTGAAGGTTTTTTATGTGGCATTTAACCATAGTTAGGCACAGTTAGATATTCCACTGAATTCCCATTCGATTCTCTCTCAAATTATCATCCACCTTATTGAATACTCATTCAAACTTTTAGACACTACTCTCAAATATCAATCCTCTTTCTGACGAAGTGAATAACTGCACTATTGAAGGGAAGATACCGTAGAGATATGAAATTTTAATTTTGGTAAATTACGTTAGTTTTATGAAATTATTTCATAATTCACGTTATAATTCAACTTAGGCAAAAGTATTGAATAAGATGGATGATGGCATGAGGGGAAATTAAATGGAAATATAGTGGGATTACCTACCTATGTCTAACCCTAGTTAAATACAACTTTAAAAGTTTCAATCTTATTAAAACCTTTCATTAAGGTCCTTCACAATAACTTCAAAAAAAGAAAGGGTTATCAATAATAAAGTTATTTTTTCAGCCGACCAAATGTAATTTCAAAAAGTAAAGGGTTATTAATGAGAATAACCCTATTTAATATAACCAATTTTTATTAGTATTATTTTGGTTTCGACGTAAAACTCGTAATTTTTCTCTGGGAGAAGCTCATCAAGTCCTTGAATTAACTTCTCCTTAATGCCAATACATCCTGTAAAACTATTATCACTCAGAAGATGCCAATCACTTTTCAAAGTGCCTGAATTAATAGGAGGATTAGCTTCCATAGTTGAGCTCTAAGCTAGGTAACACACCCTTTAATATAATGTATTGCCAAATGAGATATGTTCCTTGACTTATTTGAAGAAATTATTGATGACAAGATGCACTTTGCTTGTAATTTTACACCCAATCAATATGTAAATTGTTTAATCTTACAGTTCTATTTGATAAAGGTATAGTCATAACACGACCAGTGAGTACATAAAATCCTATATGTATATAGGAACATATTCGTTATGCTTATATCTGCAGTTAACAATTTTTAAGTAGCTTTCAGTAAAAAAAAACAATAGTAATTTTCAAAACAGTGATCACACTGAAATGTAGGACAGCTGAAGAGACAGGTGAAAATGACAATGGGAAAAAAATCTTTCTTTTATGTCCCACTAATAAACATGCATTCTATTCTAGCTATGTCGTAACATTTCAATAATTTTCCACATCGACCCCGGGGTAGGCATGTAGGATACAAATAAAAGGGATATAAATATAAAGTATGTATGTTTTATTATATTAATTAAAGTAACTTATTGGTAAATAATCTTATTTATATGAAGTTTTAATGTAATTTGGCATGGGTTTGGTTCTCTTTACGACAATTTTTATCCAAACACATATTTTATAATTGTTCATCAATTCCTTTTTTTCCTAATCTCATGCTATATATATACTTTACATGAATAAAAAAATAAGTAACAACCTATTAAAACTAAATACGACATACAAAATATTATTGTCATTATACTTATCCAATTATTAACCTTTAACTAAAATAGCTACTTATGTCTCCTATAAGAAATGTAAGAAACTCAACCAATTATTTTGTATATTAGTTGTACGCAGTTATTATTGTTCCTCATTTTGTTAATGCAATGATATCTTATTAATTCATTGTATTTAGAATGTGAACTAGTGTTTTTCATTTTGACTATATTTATTAATTTGTGAGGAGAACTATTCATAATATTATGAAGAGAAATTATCATAATAATAAGATAACTTGGTAAATAAAAATTTTTATGAAGTAATTTTCTCATAATATTGTTTAAATTTAAATTTTTATTAATAATTTCTATTTTTAACACTATTGATGATTTATGTGATTATAGTATTATTTTTAATTAAATTTTTCAACAGTTTATTTATTTTGTGAAACCATTACTTAGTTTTTTTTATTTGTAAAATAAACAAATAACATTATACAAAGTATACTATTAAATTTTAGGGTTCAAATTTCTTATTTTTCCCTAGG
Organism: Dysphania ambrosioides; assembly: GCA_026401315.1. Classification (NCBI taxonomy): domain Eukaryota; kingdom Viridiplantae; phylum Streptophyta; class Magnoliopsida; order Caryophyllales; family Amaranthaceae; genus Dysphania; species Dysphania ambrosioides. The sequence continues at coordinate 26,971,580 of CM048658.1, read as the reverse complement.
CCTCTAAAATATCAAATACGAGCCTCACAAAAGAAACCCATGTAAGATACTGGAAACGTTTGACGCTAAAATCATGCTTGTAAGTTGGTATTATAATTATGCTATATTGGTATTATGCATTATAATTAAGTTCATAAACTATATTTTTAAATCAGTTAACTTTCATTTTACTGATGATATATTAGTATTATAATTATGTTTTATTGGTATTATGTATTAATTATACATATATGTGTAAGTTTATATAACATAGAAAGTGTAATTTATTTGTTGATATTCATCTTATTATTTTAATATAAAACATAATCGAAATTGTTCCCGAACTTTCGAGCCAAGCCAAGTCGAGTCGACACTTACCCGCCTTGGTTCATTCAAGTCTCTAGCTAAGTTCAAACTTTAGTCGAGCTCTATTTGACCGAGTCAAGTTGAGCCGAGCTCAGTTCATTAAGCACCCATACTTATATCTATGAACTAATGCATTTTATCATGTATCATTATGGTATAAAATTTCAGGATATTTGGTGTTACTCTCCATCCTTAATCAGATACTTTGACTTTCATTAAGTCAAAGTTAAGTTCTTGTAGACACATAAATATGTCTTTCCTCCTTATAGCCTAATGATTGAAATTTAAAGATGGCTTACTTGGTCTAAACTTGGAGAACAAGTTGAAAAGATTGCTTAAACTCACTAATGGAACTCACTTGATCAAACATCTCTTAAACATTTTATGAATGCCAGTATTAATGGATTCACAGTTCTTTAATCTAAAATATTCCCAAGAAAACCAAAATCGAGCTTAAATATTTATAAACCTATCACTTTATCCATGAACTTTATTTAGTGAGATATACCACTTACAAGATTTTCAAATATATTATAAGCCCAATTCTGATATGAAACGAAAGAGTTATAAACGATTTACTAAAATCAGACTCGATTAGGATACCTTTTATAGTATGGGCTTTAAGCTAGGTTTTCAATTCTTATCCGAATAGATTGGATCTAAAGCCATTGATTAGTTTACTTCCTGCCATTGTTGTTGATATATTACGGGTCCTATAAAATGGATTGTAGGAAAATCTATGTTAACATAAGTAGATCAAAGCTCTTGTATTTCACGCCAAGCTAGCTCGTTTGTATGTTGCACAGTATCTTTGAATGCTGCCCAATCCTTCCCAATTACTTCGATTTCTTCTTCTTTTTGTAGCATGCATTGGCCAAATTATATTTAATTGCAGATAATTTAAGTATATTGTTTGATATGTTGTGGTGTTGGAGATTGTTATGAATTTATGGTAATTTTAGATAATTAAGTGTTTAGGTTTAGGCTAAGAACTGAATTTAAATTTAGGGATAAGATTAAATTTAGGTTAATTTTAGTTATAATTTTGAGTTAAGAATTGAATTTTAGTTAGAATTAAATTTTGATTAATTATAGTTAGTATTTTAGTTAACAATTAAATTTATGTTAAGATTGAATTCAGGTAAATAATCAAAATTTAGTTAGAAATGAAATTAGGTTAATTGTAGTTAGAATTTTAGTTAAGAATTATATTTAGGTTAAGAATTGAATTTTAGTTAGAATTGATTTTAGGTTAATCATAGTTAACATTTTAGTTAAGAAATGAATTTTACTTATAATTTAATTGAGGTTAATTTTTTGTTTGAATTTTAGTTAAGAATTGAAGTTTAGTTAGAATTTTAGTTAAAAATTGTTCTCATGATAAGAATTCAACGTTATATAGAGTTTTAGGTTAAGAATTGAATTTTAGTTGAGGATTGAAATTTATTTAAGAATTAAATTTGGGGGTTATGAATTGAAATGAATTGAATTTTATTTACGAATTGAATGTTGGTGTTTAGGTAATTTTAGTTAAGCATTAAATTTTAATTGAATTTAGCTTTAAAATTAAATTCTAGTTAATAAGTGAATTTTGATGTTGTTGTTGAACTTGAATTGAATATGAAATATAAGTTGTTGTTGTGAAATTGTTTGAACTTGTTGTCGATAATGAAAATGAAATAAAAGTTGAACTTGTTGTTGTATAATGAAAATGAAATAGAATTAGTTTGTGGATTCATTGTGATTAGTTTTCGCAATACCATAGAAGTATAGGTTTATGTGTAATTGGAGATGTTTGAATGTGACAATAACATACAAGTATAGGTTTTGGCATGAAAGGTTCTTAGAACTATATTGAGGATATTTGAATCCATCATCATGAATATCGTTGAATATCATTGAAGAGTTTTTTGTGTTGTAGGCATCATAAATAGCTCTTTATTTCTCTAGTTATGTCGATGGGGTGGAGTATCGTCATGAATATGTATTTCATTAGCCCATCATTCTAGCTTCCCCTTTCACATTTTGCTCTAGCATCATTGGTACTTCACATCATAGTAAGACTTTTATGCATTTATCCATTGTTTAGTGTTAATTACTCAACTAACTTCATTTGTGATTTTTTTTCTCATTAAGACTGAGAAGCTGTAGGCTATTTATGACTATTGTCATGATCATCGAGATATGTGTCATGCCATGGCAGATAAGCCATAGACATGTGTACGGGAGCCACCTACTTCACCTGTACCCATCTACTTCGACCCCATACAAACCCTCCTCGTCCACGCCTCACCAAGACCCTGAGACTCTCACTCTCCATCTGACAAGGCGTGGTTACACACAGGGTGAGTCGTCATCCTCGGTTTACACATCTCCACCATTTCCATTTGGATTTACATCCAGAGAGGTTCACACGCTATTCACCCTATAGAGTTAGAGCAGTCATATCCCTCATTTAGATGTCATTTTCGAGGAGGTAACTCTAGGTCCACAGTCTTAGCATCTTTGTTACATTTTATGTACATGTACAATTATTTGTATACTTATATAAATTATTATCTATTAACATGTGCAATTCTTACATTGTTTACTAAGGTTTTATGTGATAATCAAACTTTCTTAACAAGGTTTCATATATTAGTTAGTTTCTTAACGTATTTATTCTTAAATATATCAGTTCATTTGGATTGATGTGACTTCGGATTGGAAGAAGAACAGATGGAATTATATTGGAATGATAATAGAATGATGTTGATTGGTAATGAGATTGAATGTAAATAGATTAATTGAATGGAATAAAAATAGCGTTGTAGGGGCAGAAGAGCAAACAAAAAATATATTTAGGAAATCGCTACCCCAAGCAGCGATTTCCCTAAATTAGAAACCCTACCTTGCCCCAAAAAAATAATTAATTAGGAAATCGATTTCAATTGAGTAAAAATCGTTGCCCTTGAATTTTTTTTAAAAAAAAAATTAAACTTTGGGCCAACCCATTTTCAATCAAGCCAAAATCATTGCCTGGGCAGCGATTTAACTTAACAAAAAATTATTGCCTAAGGCAACGATTTTGTCCTGAACCTACAAAATCTTATTTTTAAAAATATTTTGGTTCAAAGCCTATTTTAAAAATTACTTTTAAAAAAAAGCTTTAAAAAATTCAAAAAATTCTTTTTTTACCATTTATAACTCAATCACAGAGATCAATTTAAACCATTAAATAACATTAATTAATGTCCTTAAATACCATTTATAACTCAATCACATGCGACTCACTTTCCTCTTATTTCCTTGCTTTCTTGTTATAGTAAGTAGAAAAGATATTAAAAAATGAAAAAACTAAATAAATCAAGGGAGAAAAGGATGAGAAAAAGAGTAGAAAACAATCTACTAGCAATTTTATGTAACTAACATTTGAATACGACCAATTCACAGTACAAGTAAGATTTTAGTCAAATTAGAAGAACAAATAAGTTCAAATCTAATTAGGTGATAAATATAGCCTTAATTCACATTATACTCGCAATAGCTCTAATTTCAAATGTGTGAATCAACTATCCTAATATGAGCCAAATAAAGTAATTTATACAATCTTTATAACTTCATGGCACAACATGTTATCTCGCCGTATTACATTGTTATTTAGCAATGACATGGAGGTATCACAAAAAATAAATAAATGTTGGCATAAATCCTTGAACCACAACCTCATATACAATGAGTAAATCTTATAACGATCGCTATATCACAACTTATAATATTGATTAAATATATTAAAATAGTAAGCACATGCACATTGACTTGAAACTTTGATGACTTAAATATGTAATTTGATAATATTAATAAAAAAGAGGATTTTTTCAAAAATGATAAAACCTTTGACCAACCTACCTAAATAATATAATCTATGGATTAATTTATAATAATATAACATTTGTCATCATTTAACTTAAAATAATTAACTTTTTTTCACCTACAACAATAGGTAACAATAGGTAATCTATTCCTTCATTATATCATTTGCCACAACTCCCAAATCCCTATCTTCTTCCTTCATCTACCCCACCTACTCTCACCAATGTTCACCTCATCCACCCTTAAACCCTACTTCATATCCATTCTCACACTATTTCAAGCTCTACACCATATACATCCTTTTCTCAAACCCCTCAAATTTAAACAAAATGCTCAATCAACAACACTATCCAATCACAAACCCACAAAACTCCACCTCTCAACATCAATTTTGAGGTACATAAGAAGAAGAAAAGGAAGCCTAAGCCTAGCATCTATGATCAAATTCATGACAAATGGTATGTGCAGAATCGTCTACCAAACCCAAAAATTTCTTTGGCTGCTTCACCAACAAGAACAACGAAAATAAGAAAGAAAGCAATACCAACCATCAATTTCATCATCAAAATTGGTAAGAATTCAAAAGGAGGTAATTTTTTCATTTGCCCTTGAAAGTTCTGATTTCCCTGATGTTTCAATAATGAAAGCAAAGTTCAAGTTCCTTCTTGTGAATTTTTGGTTCAATTGTTGTATAATATGGTTGTAATTGGATTTGATGTAACAGTGCAAGGATAGTTTTGAAGAAAAAGTTGGAACTCTCAGAGTGGAAGAGGATAGTAACAAAGAGATATTGTCTGGTAGGGAGTATGATGATATTGGTAGTGGCTCTTTGATAGTTCGTTATATGTAGAGGTGGCCATCGGATCGGTTCATTCCGGTTCAGCCTTGATCCAACCCAGTTTTAAATTCATCCCAGCCACCACAAGCCTAACCCGAATTCGGTTTGGCTCACCATTTAGGTGGGTTAATACAAATCTGAATTTTTAAACCCAAACCCAATTCGATTAATTTGGTTCAAAAAATTCAATTTAACCCCTAAACCGGTTTAGTTCGATCTGACTCGACCCGACCAAACTAGCCATTAATTAGCCGTTGATCAACCCTTATAAATACCCCTAAATTTAATCTTCATTCCTCACTAAATTCACTCTTAATCTCGTAATTACTCCTAAATATAATTAGTTTTATAATTAGTACTAATCTTCTTTCTAATTAATCTTTTAATTTTAATTAGTCTTCTTAATTAGTTCTATACTTCTATTTGTTTTATTATTCTTAAGTTACTACTACAAAATAAATGGCTTCAAGAGGAAGATTTAGTAATGCTAGCAACTTGTTCGTTGATTCGTTTCAATCAAATGAAACGTACACCGATACTTTCGCTCAACACTTGGAGCAACAAATTTTTGGAGTTCCTACTCTGAGTGCTCAAATTTCTCAAACACCAACTTTGGAGATGCGACCTACTAGTAGTGGCCAAGATAATATTTAAACTTCTAATTTTGTAAAATTATGTTTAGTTTATTACAGTTTAGTTTATAACTTTATATGAAATTATGAATGTTAGTTTCGTTAAATGTTATAACTTTATGAATGTTAGTTTAATTAATAACTTTATATGATTGTTAGTTAATAACTTGATATGAATATAATGTTAGTTTAGTTTAAAACTTATATGAATGTTAGTTTATAACTTGATATGAATGTTATAACTTATATGAATGTTAGTTTGAACTTATTGTATGAATATTCATATGTAGTTTATGGTGGTAACGATGGTGATGGTGATGCTGTACCCGAGAGCTCTCAAAGCATAAAGACTATTCTCAATCCCGGGGTTAAGGCTGGAGGTTTAGAGAATTTGTTAGAGTTTTACTATATTATTCTAGGTCTTAAGTAGGAAGTTGATACATACATAGAGAAATGTAAAATATTTTACCTAGTTTATATGATTATTATGCTACTATTTACGTTCCTACTCAGAATGTATCTTCTTCTAGCGGAAGTTCCGATACAACACTTACTAGAGTTCTACAAAAATAAAAAACATTGGTTTCTTCTTCTTCATCCACTTCTTCACTTTATGTTATTAATGAGTATCTTTCCTACCAACTTGAAGCCGATCAAAATTTTTAAATTATTAAGTGGTGATATGATCACGAATGACAATTTCTAGTTTTTGCGTGAATTACAAAGGATATCCTTGCAATTCCTACCTCCTTTATTACTTCTGAGTCTACTTACTGCAGATAGACGAGTGCTCGCTGACAAGAGATCCCGCTTATTCCCCAAAAACATTGAAATATGTGTTTGCAAAAAGGATTGGTATCAAGCAAAAAGAATGATCCAAGGATCAAGGGAGGACAAGAATGACGAAGACGATCCTTGGATTTGATGGAGGTGAGCTATGAATCCGAGGGAGGTGAAGGCAGTTTAGGAACTGTCATAGATGGGTCAGCTAGCTAGACACCATTCGAGGTACGTAAAAGAACTACGTGGCCTTTGATTCCCTCATGATACGTAGGCAACTCAATTTGGAAAATTAAAATTTAATTATACAATTGAATTTTGATTTCCAAAATTAAGTGCAGGCCCTTTCTTTTTCCCCACATCACCAAAATTTGTTAAATTAAAATAAAAGAATCGAATATGATTATTTCTTTTTGTAATTATATGTAACTATATAATGAATATGAGAATCTCTCTTGATATTATTAATGAATATACCAATATCGACAAAATAAATTAAAAATGAATGTGCATAGGTGAATATAAAATTTTATAACATATGTCATCATGTGAATATAAACGTTTAATTATTTTCAAAATAAATAATTTCTTCTAAATATATATACGTTTGTTGATTTGATTAAGCCCTAGCCTAGTTCAGCCCAGCTCACCTAGCCCGGTCCTATACGGGGGTATGCTCCCCCAACCAGCCCATAACCAGATCGGCCCGCCCCTACCTAGTCTAGGCTAGACTGGACGAACCCAATGGCCACCACTAGTTATAGGTGTTGTAAGTGAGAGTAATGTTAAAGGGAAGAGTAGAAGAGATAAGTTGTCATGGACAGAAAGTGAGATTGAAAAAGATCATCTATTGACATTTGAGATACATTTCACTAGTAAACTTATCATATTTAAGTTAAATAATGGTAAATGTTTTATTATAGTGAGTTAATCTATATATTATACTATTGTCCCTAGTTTTTTTTGTTCCGTTTGATTTTTCATAATTTTTAAGACATAAAATGATTTTATCTCTGAATCCGTAAGACAAAAATTGTGAAAATTTAATATTCTAAAAATTAGCATTGAGATGAATCCAACAAAATCTCACTTGGATATTTTATTTATTATAATATAATTATAATTTATAGCCAAAATTTTTAAACTTTGACTCCAAAAATAAAAATATAGTAAATAAATAGGGATGGTAGGAGTAATATTTTGGGTTGGCCACTCAAAAGTTTCATTACTTTTTATAAATTCGCTTGCATGCTTAATAATTTGAAAATTGTAATGACTTGTAATACACAAATAATAAGGCTTCTTAAAAATAAATACATAAATAATTAGGATTGATTAATAATAAAAGGTTCAACCTCATGCTAGATAAAACATACGGTAGCTAGGCATCACTGCTAAAGCAACCCGGTTGACATCACTGCTTACTATTTTGGGTTCCACCTTCTCTTCTAAGTTCTTATCTTTAACAATCTTACAAAATCCGAATTGGGTCTCAAAACCAGTACGGTAGGCTACATCACACTGAAACAAAATCCAACCTTACGAGCAAATGTCAGTATACACGGGACCCACATCAAACCGTATCTCAGAACTGAGATGGGAAGTACATATTTCTGTACTGGTTTTTGTGTGAGGTGGCTTCTCATAACGATGATAGATTGATGATCATCATCATGAACTTCATGAACATGTGAATGTCAGCAAGTGTCGCCCAGAATATATTTAGTTAGGATAACTTATTGATAGTCTGTAGTATGATGATGATGATGATGGTAGCTGTGGAAGATTGCGGGATATGATCTCTTTTTGTCAGTGCTGTAAACATGATAATTTTAACTATACGATGCATGATGGATGTCTGATCGATGGTGATGGCATTGAAAGGAATTTTTCTTTTTCAAACTCAGGTTTTCTTTCAAGGTAGGTTTTGTCTCGTCAACATTTTACGATGTGAAGTTATGTGCACCACTTTTATTTATTCTCTTCCTAAAAGGGAGAATTTAGAAATTATTGAAATTTAGTGGTGGAATAGAACAAAAAGTTGAAAAATAAAAGAAATTCAAATTCATGAAGATTAACCATTATCATACAGGGGTATTAGTTCGAGTTGTCGGTATAGGTTCAATCTGGTACTAACGGATTCGATACTATTGGATTGGATTGAAACGAGTCGTTAATTATTTTCGCATTGGTTCTATTTGATTTCGGGTTAATGATTGGATTATGTTCAATTGGTTATTTACTTAATTGGTTTAGTTCGAATTTGATTCGGGTTTGACCGGTTTAGGTTTGACCACGGTTCGGGTTTGACCGGTTTAGGTTTGACCACGGTTCGGGTTTGACCAGGTTAAGACAATTTATTTCGGGTTTGGCTCGACTTTGGGCTAGGTCCAATTTGAACGGGTTAAGGCAGTTTATTCCGGGCCATTTCGAGACAACTTGGTTCAATTCATGATTATTTTACAATTATATTGTAAATCGCATTTTACAAGTTAGCTTAAATTTATGATTATTTAGTTTATATTATGCAGTTGTCAATTCTTTGACAATAAACAGTTTTGTTAAGATCATGATTATATTTTGATATGACGGGCTTGGCAGAATCTGATCGAAGTGTAGAATCTTGCAATCTTACACATATAACTCTCAACCTTTATCAAGAATATTCATATTCATAATCATCAACTTGGTTCGTTTAGAAGAAAAAAAGGAAAATTTATAAAACTATAAATTTATAAAAATTCATAATCATCAACTTATTGGAAACCAATACAAATAAAGTATAAAGGTATGAATTAGTTATTTCGATAGAAATATCAATCATCAAATCCTAAAATCATAATCTTATTCAAGATCATTAAAATTAGGGGTGTCCAAAATAACCGTAATTGTTAATCGTGTATAATCAGTTCATATTATCGATTATTTTACCAAACCATTAAGAATTAACGGTTACGGTAATAAAAAAATTTGTATTGGTTAACCGATATTATATTATTTTAAAAAATAAACCTAAAAGGCTAAAGCATGAATGAATGTCACAAGTTTTTTTTTTATGCATGATCAAACCTTGTATAAATATGTGTTATTACTGTTGTAGATCCAAATGAGCTAAGGAATCAAACAAGTAATTCATAATAATAGGTTTACAAGTGCATAAAAATAGAATGAAACGGTTAGCAGTTAACTGTTAACCTTACCATAAAATACTGGTTAACTATTTATCGGTAAACGTTACTTAACGGTACAGTTACAGATAGCCTTTGCCAATAATTGTTATAATGGTTAACCGTACCGTTAAGGATTAATGGTACGGTTAACTATTTATAAACACCCCTAGTTAAAACCAACTAATGATACTCCATTAACATTTCAATTAAGTATGAAGCCCTAAAAATCAACGTTTCAGATTAAATGATAAGAATTAACTCACTATAGATCTATAAGTGATATACAATTAACAAAGATTTTCATCTTGGTAAAATATCATAGTAAGATACTAATGAAATTACGAGAATATGAATTCTATGGTTCTATCTACTTAGAATTTATATAATTTAATCAACAACAATGTTAGATTTGAGCAATTTTTGTTATTTTTGTGTCCGAAAAGATAAAATGGATGTCAATAATGACGAATGAAAGTCTATTTTATTAGATAGTTTTTAGATTTCTTTTGCAGTTTTACGCAATTAATGATTTTTTTTCACAAATTAGTTTAAATAAAATAATTCTAAATTCACAATTAAAATTTTTATGTGCCTATCATTAATTTTTAAGAAATATCTTGTTTTTTTTATTAAAAAATAACATACATATTTCAGTATTTCACAAATATTGAAATATGCTTATAAGTTGGAATTTTGCGAAATAATAAGTCGCTTGTTAAATCCTAATAATTTGCAAGAAATGTGATTTGAGTATGATAACTCTATTTTTGAGTTTCTAACAAGTTAGTTTTGAACCCGTCGTCTTAAATTGGGTTAAGGGTCACTATCCATTATGACTTATCGGTTTCTTGTCGGGTTGAATTGGGTTCAAATTGTTACTAATCGGTTTACAATCGGAATTGGTTGTTAACGGGTTGGGTCATTTCAGAATTGGGTTATATTTGGGTTAGAGCCGGCTCGATTTAGGTCGGGTTGTATTTTGGGTTAAATCGTTTATCAGGTTGGATTTGGGTCGGGTCGGTACGAGTTATGGGTCACACCTTTTGGGTTGTAAACCAACTCGGGTTAAAACGAATCAGGTGAGTAAAGTCAGGTTCGCAGTTTAGGTTGAAAATTGATAGCTATATTCTCATACATTAATTTAATTACCCCCTTTTCGTTAATTATTAAAAGTCGCATAATTTATAAATTATCACATGTCAATCAAATAAGTTTAAGACAATTTTCAAAAAATTTTATATGGAAGTGGAGAGTTATTTTTCATATTAACTTAAAAAGTACAAAGTACTAGCATCATACAATCTCTAATTGTTCAAAATCTGTACCCTTAGTTTCTTTTTCATTTCTTATGTTTTAGATCACACTTTTTTTTTCTTCAAAAGTATGAATAACATTGCCTTGTTTGACATTCAAAAGTATGAATAACATTGCCTTGTTTGACAATTGCGGTTGGTGGTTGATGGTTGTCGTTGTTGTCAGCTGTTTCAATTGGCTTGTTTGATTGACTATTTATATTGGCTGGATTAACTAACTCTTGGTCTATTGGATTTATTTAAAGATGTCTAGTAAATTAGTGGTTTATTGTTGGTTTTAGCTGTGTAAAATGATATTTGTAGACATGTATTATCATTTATATAGAATAATTATTTATTTCTAATAAAATCTTAATAAAAAAGTAAACTATAAATCAAAATAATAGAAACTAATATTTGGAATGATTAATTTATTTTAATAATTTAATATTTAAAAATAATTAATTATTTACTAATAACTTTGGAGCTACAAAAAACTACCTATTGTCCCTTAAAAAAAACTATTAACTACTAACTAGCTATAAACCATTACTATAAATTATTAATTAATTAATAACTATAACTATTAATTATTTATATTTTAAATATTATTTTTATATTACTAATAATTATTAGTTATATAAGTAAATTTATTATGTATTATTAATTAATTGTTATTACTAATAGTACTAATAAACAAGGTAAAATAAATCTTTTAATAAAGTAAAAATCAAAAGCAATCATCCAAAGTTTATCCCATAACTTTCTCATTTTTTCTCAAAAGCTGACTTTTCAGCCAATGAAAAGGCCATATGTCCATATTTGTACAATTATCCCATGATACTTTTGGATATAGGTACTTGTAATCTATGAAAAAAAAATACTCTTCAACATGATTAATTTAGGTTATTATGAATATTCTTCAACCTCCAATTGTTCACAATGTGTACACTTAGTTTCTTTTTTGTTTCCATTTCTTCTTTTTTAGATCATATTTTTTTCCCAGAGGTATGAATGACATAATTTTCTTATTTGCCAAATGTTAGTTGGTTGGTGGTTGGTTCTTAACTGTTTCAATTGGCTTGTTTATTTTAACTGACTATATATATAGACTACACTGGCTAACTCTTTGGCAATTAAATCTTTTGTAAAGAAGTCTAGTAAATTAGCAGTTGATTGTTGGATTTAGCTTTATAAAATACTCTTTGTAGACATGTATCATTATTTATAAATAATAATTATTCACTTTTAATAAAATCCTGATTAAAAGAGTAAACTACAAATCAAAATAATAGAAATTTACATTATTAATGATTGAATTATTATAAATAAATAATTATTTACTAATTACTTTGGAGTAAATAAAAGTATTTATTGTCCTTACAAAAATATTAACTACTAACTGTAAACTATTACTAGAAACCATTAGTTAATTACTTATATTTTGAGTATTGTTTTATTATTTCTAATGATTATTAGTTATAAGCTAAATTTATTATAAATTATTATTACTAATAGTACTAATAATCAAGGTAAGAAAAACTCTTTAAATCTAGAAAAAGCCAAAAGCCATCATCCAAAAGCTTATTCTTTAGCTTTCTTATTTTTGCTAAAAAGCCAACTTTTCAGCCAATGAAAAGGTCATATGTCCATATTTGTGCTACTATCTTATGATACTTTTGGATCTATGAAAAAAATATTTATACTCATCATACTAATTAGTCTTACTAAGTGTATAGTTTAGAAGGAATTTTAGGCTTACTCATGATCCTTTAATTCTTTTAAGGGTAGTTTAAGTGTTTTTGACATATTTTATGAACATTGGAGCTATTCTAGAGATTTAGAGAAATTATAGACATCTTGGACACAATTTATGAGGCTTCTATGCTCCATTCGATGGAGTTAACACTTGAAAATGGAGCTTTGACCCTAACATGGGCATGCTATGCAAAGGCACATCCATTGCATGCCCCTTTTATATTAGGGTTATTATAAATACTCTTCAACATCATTAGTTTACGATATCTTTTATTACACTAGACTATAATATTTGGAGGAGCACTTTGTTTTCATCAAGATTGGATGTGTCTTAACATCTTTATTAATTTATATATTTATATCTTTTCTCTTTAATTCTCATTGTTATTTCAGTTATGTTTACAATTAAATTTTCTTTATGACTATTATGAGTGAGTAGTCCTTTATTCTAGGGTTGGTTGAATCCCTAATGCTTGATGACACTAATGCTTATTCCGGGTTATTTCACATTAATACATATTTTTTCACCATTATCTAATCTTTGATTTGAATTTTGATTCATTTATCTTAGGATTGGTTTTATTCTCATAAGGATTGTGATCGAGTAAGTCCATAATGACAGTTGGTTTATTATTGAGTATAGAATCCTAGTTTTAGGTTCTAAACATCATCATGAAAGTAATTGATGTGATTGTTAGGGTTTTTAATGGCTCAATTTTGCATGACTTCATGAAGTAGGTATAATTTTATTAGAGTGAAACTATTTGATTATCGAAAGAGATTTTTAATATTGTTTTGGGACATTCTCTCTATCTGTGACTTATTAAAATTGAGACAAAAAGGATCGTATAATTGCATTAATTTGTATTAGAGAAGGTACATAGTTCTAGATGTGTTTAATTCTTGAATCAACTTCCATTTCAATTACATTAGCTAGTTTAGAATATTTACATACATATTTTGACCTGGTAACTTGCTTAGAAGGAGTTAAAGTCAATTTAATTATGTGATTCAGTAGTCTCTTGTTTGTCTGGCTAAATATTAGTAGGAATAGTTTGATTATATTTTATCTTAGTAATAAACTGGTCAAGTTTTGGCTCTATTCTCAGGTCTAACGACATTAAAAAATTTATTTTAGATTTTTTTCTATTAACCCTCGAGTTTTCGTTGTTGCTTCGTCTATTTTTATAATTATTTGATATTTTGTTCTAGTTTCCCTTCTTGCATGCAGGGGCGGACCTACCTAAGAGCATGGTGAGTCAAGTGACTCACCAAGGCCAAAATTTTTTTATGTATTTTTTAAGTATTTTTTTTTAAAATTAAGTATTTGGTTATATTTTGTACTCTTTGAACATATTTGATTATCGATTGTGACTCACCAGGTGAAAAATCCGGGGTCCGCCTCTGCTTGCATGCACACTTGAAGAACAAGTAAAAAAGAGCTAATTCCTTGTAGCCTATAAATCAAAGCTACTACACGTAACCAATGAGGAATGAGACTAAACAAAAATAAAAGGAAAAAACCAATGACCGAAGGACCACTAATGAAAACTCTTTTTGAATATGGCATTCCTAATATACAAACTCTTATAGTGTAGTTCCTAACCATCTCTCCTACATTATTATTGATCAGAAAGGTGATGAGCTACTAATGTCTTTCTCTCCTAAATTATCCTCACGAACATCTTTTGGTACTCTCCATTGTAGAGGTCCCTTCATATTCTGATATAGCTAATGGTTTGGTTATATATTGCTATTATTCCTAATGGTTACTCTTCTTAGCAAACCAAGAAATTCTCTTATGAGGTCCAGATGGTGTAATTAGAAGGTGAGTTTTAGAAAATGACGACGGTTTTATTATCTCTTATTATCACGATTTACCATGTGGTGGTCATACTAGTACTACTAAGACAGGAGGAAAAGTCTTGCAATGTGGTTTCTATTGTCCAGATCTCTTTAAAGATATCAATGAATATGTTCAATCTTGAGATTATTTTCAAAGGACCGAAAATAATTTCTAAGATGAATGAGATGTCTCTTAATAGCATCTTAGAGGTAGAGATGTTTGATGCAAGGGGGTAGACATTATCAGGACCATTTTTTTCATCCTATGGGAACTTATACATCATGGTTGTTGGATTACGTCTCTAAGTAAAGCTATTGCATCTCCCACTAATGATGATCGCATAGTAAGTAAGCTCATTTAAAATACTTTTTTCCTAGGTTTGGAGTATTGTGAGTATTGATAAGTGATGGAGGAAAATATATTCTTTAAATGAAGTTTGAGGCTATCCTTAAGAAGTATAGGGTATATCATAGAGTATAGATATCTTACTATCCCTAATCTTGAGAACAAATGCTTCTTAGAGAAGATTGTTGCTACTTTTAGGAAGGATTGGGCTGTGAATTCAGATGATGCATTATGGACATATACAATGCCTTTTAAAACACCCATTAGTACTACTTCATACAGGCTAATCAATGGAAAGTCAGTATCACCTCCCGTTGAGTTAGAGCATTGTGCATAATGCATGGTCTATCAAATGCCTAATTCACATTTGGTGGTCGAAAAATGTTTCCTATAGGCTTAATAAATTAGAAGGCTTTGTCTCAAAGCTTACCAAAGTTTTTAAGTGAATAAGGAGAAGGTGAAGAAGTGGCACAACAAGGAAATCATAAGATGAGATTTCAGTGAAGGTGATTTGGTGCTTCTTTTCAAATCTAGATTACGAATCTTCCCAAGTAAGCTTCATTCTAGATATATGGTTCCATTCATTCAAAATCCGAATGTACTTTTCTTATGGTTTGCTAGTTATTTAGAGTTAAGTTAACTATTCTTTCAAAGTGTATGGCCAACACCTCAAGCATTTATCATGTTGGTATGGTGAGCCTATTTAAGGGAAGAATACACTCTTCATGGTTCTAATTCTTCATCTCATTAATATACAAAGAAGGTCAAGTTTATGACCATGAAAAAAAGCGCTTATGGACAACCCATCTAATTTGTCTTCTTTCGTTCTCTTTTGTTTTTATATTTAGTAGACTAATAACACAAAAGAACAAAATATATTTCATTTCTTTAAGTAGTTGATGAATTTAGTCCTCTAAGATTATGGCACCAAATAAGAAAAGAAAGAAGGGTCGGAAACACGGTAGGCATGGGCATGTCCACTAAAGATATGCCCTAGTCTCTTTGCGATCAAGGAAGCAATAGCTATTAGGGGTGTGCGCGCGTATAACTGGTTCATGCTAATGGTTTTTTAACAAACTGTTAAGAGTTAGCGGTTACGTAATTAAATTTTTGTAACGGTTAACATCGGTTTACCGATATTATTACTAAAAAAAAAAACAAAAACCTAAAAGCTAAAAAACCTAACGTTAACTCTCAAGCGGCAGCAGCCGTTTCTCCGAATTCAAACACTCAAACTGCCCATTCAAACTTCAAAGATTCAAGTTCAATCATTAAACTGCCGATTTGCCCGAAAGTTCAAGGCTTCAAATCTGCCATATCCCCCATCAACGTTCAAAGGCTTCAAGCCTCGTACTCTACTAGTCTACTTATCTACTCTCCACCCCATCCCAGTCTCCCCACACACTACTTTCTCAAATTCACCCTATATTTTCCCTCTCCAAATTCCCTCTATTTCATACTTTCATAGTTTCATCCATATATCGCCCGACTCTCTCTCCTCCTTGGGCCCCTTTCCATTGCTCCAACTCCCTCAAATCTCCTCTCTCCACTGGCCGAAGATCCCACCTCAGTTCTACCCTCATCCTCTACTCCACAGGTATACTCACTCCCTCCATTTCTACCCTTTTGATTGATTACACCCTCATTTATTTCATCCCAATTGTCTAATTCTGGGTTTAAATATCTACTTTTTCTTTGATTTCTTCCAGTTTTAGTAATCTGGGTACTTGTAAATGCCATATGTCTTATTATTATTATTAATAAAAATTTCAATCGAGGAAAAAATTAAACTGATTTTAGACTGTCAATTCTGACATATGCTTACAACCTATACATAAAACTATAATAGTAAATATAGCATATAACTAACTTGAACTCATTGTCAGCATCTTTTCTTATGGATTTTAATTACAAAATTTTCAAATTATCCGAAAATCTATTGTCTTTGATTTTCATATGTCAAAGAAGAACATAGACTCGAGTAATTTAAATTTATTATCTTCTGTAATCGTCTTTGTTTTACCTATTTTTTTTTTATATATATTTTTTTTATAAAGAACTATGATTGACTATGTTTTTGTTTGAGAACTTCCAATTGTCCATTTAACACTTGTGTAACTAGTTAACAACCAACTTCAATAAAATTTTCTCATGTCACTTCCTTTAACATATTGTTTAAGCTAATGTACGCTAACTATGACCGACCCGAATTACTAACCGATACCGTAATGATTTGAAACCGATCTGAACCCATTTTAAATGTGAAATTGGTAACATGAAACCCGACTTCAACCTGACTTGGTACTTAGTGACAACCGATTTTATCTTAAATTATTTGACCAGAACTCAAACCTGCACCCGATCCGACCCAACATAAATCGATAACCGACTAGTACTGACTTGAGAATGAAGCAAACTTAAAATGACATCCAACCTGATTATAATCGAAACAGATTATAACCCGAGATAATTAGTTATAAACCTGACTTATTGTGACCCATGACCCGTTTTATTCTAATTCGTAGTTGATCCGACTTATTATCGATTAAAGTCGTAATAATTTATAGCCTGATTTTGGAGAAATTGCATTATGTTTGTTGAATTTTACTTTCAAATATATATATTGATTAAAGTATAATTGATCAAATAATACATCTTAATTGCTTTTGACCAACTAACATAATTTAATTTGGAGATGCCCTGTCAAAATAAGTTTTTGTTACAAATCTCAAGTATGATTCGGATTATTAGATATACATGCTTTCTCTAATTTATTTTTTCCAAGAAAGAATAACTTGCTTTTTATGATGTACCAAATTTGGCTTGCACAACATAACATCTCACTTAATAATTACTTGACCTAACTTTAATTGAACATTTTGTAAGGGTTAGAATTTCTTCCAAAACTTAATGTTTCATCGTGCTAGTTATACGACCAAAATCAAACTTGAACTCGAAATAATTTATTAAATGTCCAAAATATTGAGTCAATCTCGGTATTATCCGACTTGATTATTATCTTACCCGATAGTATCGAACCTATTAAGATATATACTCAAAATTACCCACCACAAACCCGGCTAAAACCCGACTTTGTACAACCCGAACCCAAAATTGAATCAAACCCGAAATTGTTGAATCGAACCTAACTTGTACCCGAAAGGGTAAATAATCTGACATGACTTGATATGACCTAAACCCGAGCTAAGTCCGAACTTAACCCGATAAAGATTTGACTTAATATAACCCGACCCAAATATGACTCGTTACTCAACATGACCAAATCTGAACCCGATTGGAGCACCCGAATTAACAACTATAATTGTGACTTAAAAACTCACCACTCCCAACTTTTCAAGTCTTAATTTACATTCCTCAGAATTTATAAGATAATCTTTTTTTAAAAAAAATATTATTTATTACAGATAATGAATAAGTTAATAATAGTCAATGTAATAAGGCCGAACTTTAATCTAAATAAGATGGGATTTGCTCAATGAACTAAAAGTTAATTTCACGTGATCATCCATAAAAATTGTCCTATTTTATTCTCTTCTATTTAGAGCCACAACTTATTACAAATTGATTTTTTCACATTTTTATTAACTCTTTTCATTAAAATCGCCTTTGGTTTGCCTCGACTGGTATTTGATATCTCATTTACCCCAACCTTTCATCATTTACCCCAACCCATAACTGATTCTTCATTATCTTATCCTTAATATTCGTTATTCCAACTTTTTTTCGAAATCCACATTTCTAATTCTCCAAACTTTGTATGATTATGTACTTTTCTATCATCTCATCCAAAACTATATTTTGATATAAATACATGTCATTTATAAAAACATATTTGCCCATTTCTCGATTGAAATTTTATACCTTTAATAAATAAGCGATTGTTTTTACTTGCTTACTTCACATTATTTTGACATCCTTTATACAAACTATAGATAAGAAATACATAAAAGAAACAAGTATATGAAAAAGATGGATAGAGCTCGATGTGGCGGTGGACCCTCGATCGCTCTACCTTGTGAAGGCAACTTAAACCCGTGAACCAAGATCTTTTTATTTGCCTGATCATATTGAAAACTTCCAAAATGTCCGGTTGTACAGCAGGAAGAATAAAAACCAAAGTAGAGGAATCCGTCATATTTCCCTCTGAGCAGCCCCATTGTAATGCAAGGCAGATGAAGCATAGCTCGTTGTAGATCGGCCTAATCCGATGAGTCCTTCATCCAACTGCAGAACAAATTTCCCATCCTCTACCTGATCTTCTAGAATCCCTTTTCTAAGCACCATCTATTTGAACAATTAGAGTAGCATTGGACTGTTCAAAAGTCCCGAGACATAATCGAAACCTGGATATCAAGTTTAGGTTGCATGGATATCCTCATCATAACCCTCCAAGAACAAGGCCAATGATCATATATTAAATATAGTGGGGGAAGGATTGGATTCAGCATAGTATGTAGTTCTGATTATAAATGTATTATACGATGTCGGAAGATCTTAGCGTACTGATAAAATATATGAGCTGCATTATCTAACACTCTTCCAACGTATGGCTCTCTGCCACGGCCGCATGCAATAGATATTACACATTTATACTATACTATCATAGTGGTTTGCTTGAATATTCGCTTGGTTAATGAAGCCTATACGGAAGGTGGGCATTCATCAATCAGTAGCAGTATTATGGGGTCCATTGAAAAGAAACATTGCCTGTATTGTCAGTTTGAAGGGACAAAGTTGCCCAGACGATCGCAAATTATTGGGGGGAGGACAAAAATGAAAGTCTGAGAAATTTGCGAAATACAGTCGTCGTGTGCATTTGAAATTTATTAGGCTGGCATATGCTGTGACTGTGAGTGTGATTATTGATAAGGTGAAATGGGACCATGTTACACAGTAGTAACTGTAGCCAGGCTATGTATGAATGTTTCTCTCATAAAATATGGGATTATAATGAAGGATACAACTCATATGATTACAATGAAACATAACTAGTAAATGCACGTTTCGTTTGGAATCAATAATAAGCAATTACAGCTATGTAATACAATAAGAAAGAAGTTTACAACTTATTAACTAGGATCTTTGTAACATGTATCATACATCTTTGCTTCAAAAATTGTTCCCATGACTTAAATCTTGACATGGTTTATAATATTTCAATAAAATTTCAAATACAACTCAATTTTATTACTTAACCAATACAATCCCTTTTTCAAATAAGGTGGGTGAACAGATGTATACCTTCTTAAGTCAATACTGGTCCTCGCAATTTTTGAAAAAATCGAAACAATTATTAGCTATATATGCTGCGGTTTTTAAAAAAACTGCAGCATATAATGGGTTTTTTGATTTTTTTTAATTCTGAAATTTATTTGTGCTGCGATTTTCTAGTATAACTGCAACACATATAAATTAAATGTTGCGGTTATATTAAAAAATCGTAGCAATTGATGATTTTCAGATAAAAAATTTAATAGGTCATTTTAGGTGCTAATTACATATAAAAGTATATTATTAATAATTAATAAAAGTATATTATGAATAATTAATATCTCTCAAATTTGTTATATTTGCAAATCTAATTGTTATATACTCTTATCCCATATTCAATCAAGAATATAATATAATCTAAGTTAAGAAGATCATGCATAATGTGTTAGAAATAATATGTCATAAAAGATACGAAAAGTTAAGAAATGATCAACCGTGAAGCATATAAATCCAAAATTCTATTATGAACATTCGTTGTGGCACGCAAAATTGTGATTTACAAGATTTTACACTCAAAACAAACAACCAATTCATTCTTCATTGATTTCAGGTGTATTATGAGGTTTCGAAAATTTCGGAGAGGCATATATCTCTTAGCTCGGTAGTCCGAACGGCGTAATTTTTTTTGAAACCCCCTATTTTTAGAGGTACTGTACAACCATGTTACCTTTTAGTGGCCTCGGTGACGTCACATTTGAGATATTAAAAAAAAAATTGAGAAGGCACAAATAGGCTACGAGACTCCGAATGAGGCTTATAATATGTCTAAATATGCCTCTAACACCATATAATCTATGAAATTCGATTTTTAAGGGTTATTCCTTCATAAACACAACATATAACATGCACATCTGAACACGCAAGAGTTTTTCATCTTTACATTAGTATTTTAACAAATTACGAAAAAAAAAATTAAAAAATATATATACTAGGGGTCAAGGCATATACAGACCTTTAGATTTTTAACTTTAGAGTATGTAGACTTCTTAAAAATAAAAGAGATGAGTAAGTTTCAACACGCTTCACTGCGCTATATCCATGAAGACATGAGTGGAAGAGAGGAGTAGGCTTCAAATTGCGTGAGGAAGAATGAATGAGGACTTTACAAAGAAGTTAGGGTCATAGGTAGGGAATACGAGGGATTAGGAGTGGGAGATCTAAGTGTTTTGTGTATTTAGGGTTAGGGAAGTTAAGGGGTTAGAGAAGAGGGAAATACATGTTTTTTCGCATTTGAAATAATATTGGAAGCGCTGGAAAAAAAAGTATATATAGTGAGTCACAAGTGCTGGGATTTTTTAAATAACCGCAGCACTTGAAACCACAAATGTTGTGGTTATTTAAAATACCACAGCACTTGATATTAAGGTATATTTTAAATCATTAAGTGCTTCAAATTGTATATAACCGTAACATCTGTACCGAAATAATTAAATGATTTTCTACTAGTGTAAACCTCATAATATTTTTGAAATCAATGTTCAAAGAAAAACTGAGCATGTAAAGAAAGATTGAAAACATGAATTATAAATTTAAGAAAAATAATAAGTCATATTATATAGTAATTGTATAAAATTCATATACCCTTCACACCTCGTCCGATCATCTTCATGTAAAGCCATTTAGGGAAACTTTTGATTAGAATAATTGTTATAGCAACCTTGAACTCAATTGCTTCATTCAATACGTCATAGGGGGAGTTCTACATTGTTGGATAATCCGTTTTAATCTTGATAACCTTTACCTTTTGCTATTGAAGAAATTCTTTTCATTCTTGAAATATAAGAGAAGAACTATTAATAGCAAGAATGCCATTTATAATTATTTTCATATTATAGACCCATTGTACTAACCCCATCCTTCACACACAAATTAAGAGCATGACAAATACACCTAATATGAAGTGCGCCATCTCCATCTAATATGAAATCAATTAAATGTTGCTTAATCCATGTTCGTGCTATATGTCATGGATGATGCATTATCAAATGTCATGGACATAATTTTGTCCCCAAGTTTTTAATCATCAATGACCTGCATTGATTGGTGAGCAATATTAAAGCCATTTTATGGGGGTATTCTAACATTTTAAAAAGCATGATATACTTTTATAACATCCATTCATTTATCCATCCAATGACAAGTCACGAACAAATTATGTAGTCCATAGGCACCATCCCATGAATCTATAGTCAAAGAAACTCTATAAAGAAGATTAGTTAACTCTTCAACTAATTTTAATTTATACTCTATGTAAGTTTTCATTGTAGAAGAACAAACAATTTTCCTAAAATGTTTTTTGTTGTGGTTTTAGGACAATACCAATATAATGATTAAAGTATTCATTTTCACACTATAAACTAACATTTTTTCAAATACATCCTTATTCCTTTTATAATTGTAAATGAAGTTATATGGACGATATCTCAAAACTTTGGGTTGAGTTCGATCACTAAATAGTCTACCATATTTGTTAACATGTCTATAGAGGTGCTTCATCCCACTTAAATATAACGAAAAACACATTATTACACATTTCAAATTATTAAAATTTATTGTCGTTTCAAGTAAATTCAACTTTAGAATTTCTATGTGTGAGTCGTTAAATTTATAGTGTCACCCACTTGATAGAAAACAAAACTACACGAAATTATTTTTCACTCTACATCTTATTTATCCTACAGTATCGTTAAGGTAATTTTTGCAAGTTTGAAACCATCGAGTTATGATGTCATGCCCCGTCTGTAAATTCCACAAACTTCACCGTCATCGAGTTCTGGTGTGTTAATTTTCACTCTCAAAACGGCAGAGCCTACACATGGGAATTCACCTGCACCTGCCACTATTCCTTGGAAATTGTGCTTGAATTTAAAGCTTCGAATTCCAGAAAATTCCTTTCGTTAGTGCCCACTATTATTTAGGTTTTTCTTCCTCTCCATAACCGTTGGCAACTAGGAATATCTAAAATAATTTGGCTGAAGTTCCAGTTGTTTGCTGCTGGTTCGAGTTTTAGAGGAGGAATTCATGGTAGAGCTTCTGAGGAGAAGCTCCAAGTTATGGAGGTCAATGAGTCTAAAGTAGGAGTACACACAATAGGCTTTATGTAAGTATGAAGTTGGTTTGGGACGAAGTTGGTACGACAAGGCTTATAAAATTAATTTAAACTAAATCATTTATCATCTAAAGCGTATTTTCTGTAGAGATTTATTGGAAAATCTTTTCTAAAAAGCTAATCCTAGTAAATTGTTTAAGTAGATGACTACCTAAAACTTCTCATAGTTGTTAGCTAGGATTTTAGCGAAGGACTTGGCTTTTATCTTAGAATCTTGATCTCTTTGATTCGGTCTTTAAAGATCGACCCTTGATACATGCTTGCACGGCAAAGTCCTCTTACCTATGCTTCACTCATGAAAAGTATGAGTAGTTACTAGTTGTATTTTTTCATATTATATTAGGTAAGGAAGCCTTAATTTGAATTTAGTATAAAAAACCTTTATTTCTCATTTTACAAACACAATTGACCTAGCATTTACTTGAGCTTTTGTAAGAAAACAAAATTATTAGTATGTTAACATTGAAGAGTTTAAGCCTTACTCCAATCGTCAAACCTCATTGTATAGTACTGAGTTGTACTAAGGGGAAAGGGTTGAGAGTTTTTGTAGGAGTTAAAGTTGGAGTGAGAAAAGAGAGAGACTAGAGAGTCCGAAGGGAACTTAAGGAGATAGAGGACTTAATAAAGTGTATTAGGCTTGACCATTTAGTGAAAACGTTGAAAATCCCTAGTTGGATCGTGATTTTTTCTTTAAGTTCTCTCATGTTCCTTTTAGTATATGTGTTCTAGTTCATAATTTCACAAAAGGCTTTTAAAATTGTCCACTTTCAATTCATCCTCCCCCTCCCTTATAAGTGTCCATTAACCCAATAATTGATAAAGAGCAAAGTTCTTGTCAAGATGAACTCTTATAATAAAATTGAAGAAGGTTACTCTACACAATGACCACCAATGTTTAACAGTAAGTTTTATACCCACTAAAAGAACCTCATGAAGATATTCATCAAGGTTGAAAATCACCAAGTGTGGCATGTGATCGAGGTTGGATATTACGAGGTAATCAAAACAAACTCTGAAAATGAGGTAATTTCTAAATCAATTTTAAATCTAACAAAGAAGACTTTGAGAAAATGGAAATTAATGTCATAGCCATCATGTTACGACATAGTGATTTAGGATTCCATGAACATAACCGAATAATGGGTTGTAAAATTGCTAAATAAATTTGAGATCTTTTAAAAATCACAAATAAAGGAACAAATAAGGATAAGCGTTCCAAAATCAACTTCTATTGTCTAAATATGAACGTTTTGAAATGCTTTCCAAGAACTATCCATGATATATGTACCTGTTTCACTAATATCACAAATGAGTTAGTTTCTCTTGGAAGGAACATCCTTACATATGAACAAGTGTGAGAACTTTTAAGAAGCCTCCCACAAGAACAATGTTGAAGAGCAAAGGTGGTTTACTAATGACAGTTAGCTGGTTCACTAATGGCACCCAAGCTTCATTTAGGAACTAATAGTGTTGAAAGTTCCAAAATACATTGAAAGCAAAGAATCACTTCAAATTTGATTATGAAAATAAAGCTTTGCTTGTTAGAAAGAATTGCCACTAGAGAGCCTTGTTTTTTACAACACAACCTTTTCTTTTTGGTAAAGAAAAGAGGAATGGACTTTCCCCCACTAGTGCCCTACTATATTGCGTGTCTGTAAGGATCAGCTACGCGACTTTGTGATATTGAATGGGTCAAGGAGTCACCACCAAGTATTTACTAGCTGTTTGGAAACCCTTGGGTTTGAATCCCAAAATGACTCATTTAAATGGTCTATAAACCAAGAGAAGGTTCGAGAATGACCAACTTATTTCAATCCAAGTATGTGTGCAAAGAATTGTCATTGAGTTGAGAACAAATCAGATTTTGTTGCAAACATGCAAAATCAAGTGAAGAGCACACTCTAATTTAGTTGGTTGACAATTTAAGCATATGCATACAAGTCCAAAATTAGGTGATCACTTTGTTAATTGTCCATAAGATTAAGGGTCCCTATGGTCGGTTATCTAAGTTTATCTTATTAGACATGATTGCATTCCAATAGGTCTTGCTTAATGCATAAGATAAAAGTGGTAATGTAATTGCAATACAAAGTAAGGATTATGTATGAAATCACAACAACCAAAACAAGTAATAAGAGGCAAGAATCAAGAGTCAATAGGTTAGGTTAGTAAAATGCGAAGTAAGTATGATGCATGATAAGTTGAGAGATTGATTAATCAAATGAAGAAAGAGCCCTAAAGAGACTTTTCCTCATGATGTACTCCAACTTACAAATGTGTCTAGTTCAAGAGGCATTTATGATTTAGCCTTAGAGCATCATTAACATGTAGAGACTTAAATAAGATCAAAATATTAATTATGATGCTTGAGCAAGAAATAAGCCTTAAAGATAACTCCTAAATGTACATTCAAGTATGATGTACACCTAGGATTTGCTCATAAAAGTGAGTCAAGTGTCAAGTCTAGTAAGTTGGAGATGTCCAAATCTTTACATCATAGACAAAGTAAAAAGAGGCATGAAATAACTTACAATAAGTAAAATGCAAGTGAGAGGGGTTTCTTGAAAAATTTAGAGGAGACCAATCTATGGAGATGGTTTCTTGAATGAGGACGCTCAAAGTTAGGATTTTGAGACTTAACTTAGTGAAGTAGGAGTTACTCCTAACTCTTCACATAATAGGCAAAAGATACATTGAAATAAAAGTTGTTAGAGTTGATAATAAGAGATCATTAAGGGTGATGTCTCTTTGGTTGATCAAGCTCACCAAAGATTGCATAAAACTTGAAATATATGTTCATGTGGAAAGGGGTAGAAGTAGACAAAGAAATAAAAATAATTCAATTAGAGAGGGGTCCTCGGTGTTTACCATTGAGAAGAGTCCTTTTGTTTGAGTCTTTGCTTGAGTAAGTGTTGAAGGGGTAAGATTTCCTTTTTTGACTGTGGCCATATGTGGTTTGTATGATCCTTAATAAGTATAAAAGATGTTTGATAGTGTTTGGGAGTGTATTTTGACTGAGTGATGACCCTTTAGAATGTGAGAAAAGGCGACCCTTTGCTCATCAAATGAGGGGGTATTTCTAGGAAAAAAAGAGTTAGTTTCCTGAGTGTTGGACGCCAAGTCCATGCTTCAAACTCCAACTTAGGGCGTCAAATGCATGTCCTGTGCGTTAGATTCTTAAGAAAGGAATCCTTTGCTTGGTTGGAAAGAGGCTTGAAATAAGACAGGAGCACTTTTGGGGTGAGCACAAGAGTTGGGCGTCAAACACTGAGGCTGGGCGTCAGACACTTGCATGAGATGAACAGGAAAGGTGCAGAAGAGGAGTAGAATTGGAACAAGGTTTTGTGTTGGATGCACAGTTGATGAGCGTTTGACAACCACTCTTAGCATTTACGCCCATCTTTCTACTCACATTCAATTGCTGCGTTCGAGGCTTGCTTCATGTGCAAGCATAAGAGCTTAGAGCCTCGATTTTACACGGGTTTAGGAGTTCGTTTTTGGTGTTTTGATGATGTGATTTTGTTTCTTAAGTTATATATTTAGGCCAAGGTAAGTGTCTTAGGCTCGGCTTTTTGTTTGGGTTTACACATACTCAATCTCGATCCAAGCTAAGTCTGCTTGCCAGGGTTATTTCGTCATTAGACCGCTACATGGAGAGATATGATTTTATGTCTACAGATGCCCCCACTTTGGCTGAGTCTTTGGTAAAGACGATGGTTAAAGTACGACTCGGGACAAAGGAAGATCTAAGATGCTCTACAATATCAAATCTCCCTTCTAACAACAATACCTGCAAAACAAATAAGGGTTAGTATGCAAAAACCTGTATGTCTGGTGTCGCTAAGTATGTTTTGTTGAGGATGGAAACTCGTGTTGGTCTGGCTAAAGGCCTAAGGTCAAAGTCTCGAGATACTCCATTGGGGACACTAGTGTTGACTGGGAGCCGCTACCGGGATGGCGCGGCTTATAGATCAGCATGATGTACAATATGGAGCTGCTATTGGAGCAGTGCGGCTAGCGGCTCATAAGTTGGCCCAATATGCCAACGGGGGAGCCGCTATCAGTGTGGCACGACTTAGAGATGTAACACCCCCAAATTACTAACATAATAATAATAATGATAGTAATTTTAGTAACTTAGGGGTATTACCGCCACGTGTCACCACGCTTCGGCTGTACTAACTAATTACTATATTGCAGCGGAAGAAAAACTCGATTTATTTATTAAAAAGAATTATAATTTTGATTATCCAAAGGTACAAAAGTTGATTAAGAAAAAATATAAAACTCCTAATTAGTTTGTGCCCCTTGATGTAATGCTCCCATGCACATTTATTCCTGCAAACCTACTCACCATAAATGATAAATAGGGCGAACCAAAACAAATAGAAAAATACGTGTCAGTGTAAAAACACTGTGTACGTATACATGATAAAAGAAATACTTTGACTTTTAAGTTCCTTCATTTCAAACTTGACTTCTTATATATTAATAAACTTCGAACCTTCCTTTATAATAATCCAATACAAATGAAATTATTAAAACACTTAATAAAAATAATTTCCTCTTCTTATATCCCCTCCTTGATCCTAAGTGTGCACACCCCCCAAGTTAGTTATTCCATCACGGATCTATCCTTGAAGTTTCCTTTTATTTGCCAACAAGTGGACTTCGAAGCATGAACCCTTCGTGATTATGAAATCAAGCGGTAATATATAATAATAACACCTCTCCTTTTATAACTCCTTTAAATACAAATACCTTGCTTTAATTATTAAAGCTCATTGAAATTTATAAAATCTCAAATGCCATTCGGCCCTTTTGAATCATGATACATATTAAATAAAATAAGGTAAATGTATATCACCTTTTTTTTTGTTATCGAAATTTCAAATAAATAACCATATATAAACATATATTTAAAAATATCTTAGCACAATATAATTCACAAAATAATATATTCAATTGCACATAAAAAGATTTAACACATATACGTACCTTAAATTCTAGTACTTTGTAGCAACTCTTTACTAAACTTCAAGTTGATCCTCCTATCAATTTAAGATAAACTAATCAACATAATGCAACACAATAATTATGCATATAATATTAAAACTTTAGTTACGTTTAGAAATAGTTTTAAGAATTAAACAGTTTGCAAAATAATTAAAACAATTAAATAGTTAAGGAAATAGGATGCTCGCGGAGGCTGGTGGTTGTTGGTGGCACCAAATGGCCGAAGAGGATGCAGAGAGTGGCTTGAGAGAGAGGGAGAAAGTTTGAGAGAAAGAGAAAGGGTTTAATGATTTTTGTGTGAAGAATTAGGTGAGATTTAAGGGTCTATTTATAATAGAAATTAGGATGAATTTTAGGATTTTAAAACACTAAAAGATAAATATGAATTTAAATTGGTAATTATCCTCAAAATTTCAGAAAAATCTTTTAATTATAAAATAATTAAATTATTAAATAATTTAACCAATTAAAATTATTTAATTCAAAACAAACCAATTAGAATTAGTTAAAAAAGATAAAATTTTATAATAATAATTTTTTTTTGAAATATAAATCATAGAAAAAGGATAGGATAAGGATAGAATTTATTATTTATTTATTTTTTTTGAAAATCTATTATTTTTAATTTAAAATTATCTTTTCAACTAAAATTATCCTTTAAATTAGGGTTAAATATATATAATAATAATTTTTTTTAAATTCTAATCATGGTAGCTGACCATGATTAGATATGGTCGAAATTTTTTATTTTTAAATATATATTTTTTTTTCTTTGGTAAATATATCATATTTTTAACATTATCCATTTTAAATTAAAAATAATCTTTATATATATATTAAACTATATTTTTTTGTTAAGAATAATATTTTAAAAGCTTTTAGAATATTCTAGAATAAAAGTGGATACTTTGGATATTTTTGGGATATTTTAGAGGGCTTTTTTTTGGGAATTTTAATGGAATAATTGAGGAATTAAATATTTATTTATAAAATTAAATAATTTTCTTAATAAATTTATAAAATAAATATATAAATGAAGTTCTATAATTATGATTGGTGCCAAAATAATTTTTAAATTATTTATTTTGTACTAAAATATTCTTAATATAATGTCTAAAATATGGGGTATTACAAGAGACATGACTTTTTGTGCCAAAGAAGAGCCGCTATTAGGGTGGCACGGCTTTGAGACTTGGCCTATTGTGTCGGATACATGGTCTGTTGTGCTAAAGACATGGTCTATTGTGCCCAAGACATGGCCTGTTGTGCCAAAGAAGAGCCGTTATCAGGGTGGCACGACTTAGAGACATGGTCTGTTGTGCTAGAGACATTACCTGTTGTACCAATGGCATGGCCTGTTGTGCTAGAGACATGGCTTACTATGCTTAATGGGAGCCGCTAATGGGGTAATGCGACATATAAATAAAGAAGGGACTTAGATATTGTTCCTTATGCCCATGCGATTTACTAAGGAAGCTTTATCACTTTGAGAGGGTGTTACTCTGCTCCACTAGGGAGTTTTCTTTGTACTAGTTCCTTAACTCGGATTGATTTCATAACTTCTGATGATCTAGCTCGTTTTTGATTGATTTGGCTAAAGAGACCGTTATTTTTCAAAGGGCTTATTACCTTCTATCTTGCTGAGGATAAACGAACTATGTTGGGGAATATTTCAGTTTGTGTTTTTGCTAAGGAAGTCCCTCTTGAGGGCTTTAAATAATTTCTAAGGGTGTGTTTCCTTTATATTCTTGCTTAGGATGTTTATGTGCTGGAGATTTATATCCGCCGGGGAAGAATTTTGCTTGCTTACAGCTTCATGGGGAGAAAGATTTTAGCTGGTTCTGTTGGGGATTGAAACCCATAAATGGCCTACTATGGATTTTTGTTGGGCCCACAGTTACCTTGATTTTCTTAGCGTATTGTTGGGATGCCTCCCAAACTTTTGCGTATTATAGGGATGCCTCTCGAGCCTTGCATAGTTTAGGGATACCTTCCGAGCCTTAGACTGGTCTACGTATTATAGGGATGCCTCCCAAGTCAAAGTGTCAGATGTGCTGAGTCATTGAGGTGCTTGGGAGTCATGTGGCACTAGTAGAGAAATGTCTATTTGCTACGGTTTTTTAGCTTTAAATGATGCGGTTATTGATACGAAGCACATATAGGCGAAGCACATGGAAAAACAACAAATGCTGCGGTTTTTTAGACGCAGCAATAAAAACATCAATTGCTGCGGTTATTAGAAAAACCGCAACAAATATTTCTATTATTTGCTGCGTTTTTACCAAAAAATCGCAGCAAATATTTTTAAAAAATAAAAAATATTTTTTTAGCATTATTTTGCTGCGGTTTTTTGGTAAAACCGCAGCAAATAATAGATATATTTTGCTGCGGTTATTAGAAAAACTCCAGCAATTGATGGTTTTCAGAAAAAAAAATTGAAAAATTAATAGGTCATTTTATATGTTAATTTACATGCATATAAAAGTATATTTTTAATAATTAATATCTCTCAAAATTTTTATATACTATTACACCACAACACATTTAATCAAGAACATAATCTGTTCTAAGCTAAGAATATCATGCATAATGTGTTAAATAATATGTCATAAAAGATAAGAAAAGCTAAGAAATGATCAATCGTGCAGCATATAAATCAAAAATTCTATTATAACCACTCGTTTTTGCACGCAAAGTCGCGATCTACAATATTTTATACTCAAAACAAACAACCAATTCATTCTTCATAGATTTCGGGTGCTATTATGTGGTTTTGAAAAGTTCGAAGAGGCATATTTCTTAGCCCGGTAGTCCGAATGGTGTAATTTTTTTTTGAAACTGCCTATGATACTACACAACTATGATACCCTTTAGTGGCCTTGGTGACATATTATTTGAGATATTGAAAAAAAAACTTTGATAAGCCATAAAATTGACTACGAGACTCCGAATGGGGCTTATAATATGTCTAACTTGTGTATTTTTTTGAGATCTACAAGGGCAAATCACCCTCTGGGGGATTTGTCCACTCATTATCTCCAAAAAAAGGTCTCTAACATCCTATAATCCATGAAATTTGATTTTTAAGGCTTATTCCTTCATAAACACAACATATAACATACAGATCTGAACATGTAAGAGTTTTTCATCTTCGCATTTATATATTAACAAATTATGGACAAAAAAAATTTTAAAAAAATATATACTAGAGTTCAAGGCATATACAAACCGTGATTTTGAGCTTTAGAGTATGTAGACTTCTTCAAAATGGGAAAGATGAGTAAGTTTCAAAACGCTTCACTGTTATAAGATAGAGTGGGAGAGATGAGTAAGTTTCAAAATGCATATACATATCCATGGAGGCACGAGAGGAGAAACTTAGGTAATGGGTATTATAAGGTTAGGGTTAGAGATGAAATGACCTGGGTTTTTAAACTTAGGTAGTGGGATGTTAAGTTATGGGGGTTAGGGTTAGGTTTTTTTTCGTGCGCTGAAGTGTTGGGAGTCTGGGAAAGTTTTCGTGTTTTGAATGGCCTGGAAAAGAAAAGGTTGGGTTTATATATTAATGAATAAATGCTGCGGTTATTTTGAATAACCGCAGCAATTATAACCACAAGTGAAGCGGTTATTTAAAAAACCGCAGCCCTTGTGGTTATAAGTGCCGCGGCTATTTCAAATAACCGCAGCATTTAATCTTCCCCCAGGAATATAATATATGACTGATTAAATGCTGCTTTTATTTCAAATAACTGCAACACTTGTGATTTATAAGTGCTGCGGTTTTTTAAATAACTGCATCACTTGTAATAAATGCTGCGGTTATTTTTATAACCGCATCATTTGTGTTATAAGTGCTGTATTTGTTTGAATAACCGCAACACTTATTATTATGTGCTTCGAAATGTATTTAGCCTAGCAATTGAGGCAAAGCAATTGAATTATTTTCTACTAGTGTGGGGTAACTTGACTTTTTTTTTTATCGACATTAGGAATGCCATTTTTGTGTTTTAGGGCAAAATGATCTTTTGCCTATTGATTTGGAAGAGGACGGGTATGAGTGTGAGTCCCCCGGTTTTGATGTGTCTGCAGAACGGGTTTGATTGGTAAGCCCTTGATTGTTAAGATGTCAAGGTATATGAACTTTTGGTTGTTTGGGTAGGTCATGAGGATTGCCTTTTAGATTGTTTTGGTTATCAGGTTTTCTGGGGGCATCACCCTGCGAGAGATTTATGGCTTTGTGCATTTGGCTTTGAAGTTTTCAGATTTTGTTTTTCAGGGTCAAAGGCAGATATGATTTTGAAAACTTGAAGTTTTCTTAGTGTTTTTCTATGTGGCTAATGAGAGCCTTAAGCTTCCTTGCATGGATTTCTGGCTCTGTTGTGATAACTCTTCATGGAGATATTAAGGGACCCGATGAAGAGGTCCTAGAGGCCTTTAAAGGGGATATCTTAGCCCCTAATGTCATGCTTGCTAGTGCCTTTCTATTTTTGACGTTATAATCTTTCAAATGATAGCTCGAACGTTGATTGGTGCTTGCCCTGCAAGGTCAGGATTCTAGCTTTGCATGGGATTCAAGATTGGATGATTTAGGTGTAGATTAATTTCTCGAACAAGCTAAGTGATGAACTTCTACCGAGTCGAGCCGGTGCGAACCGCAAGCTTTTGTCGAGCCGATCACAAGCTTAAAACTCGGTGAGTCATGAGTCTGAGCCCAAGCTTTAGGTGTCTTAGGCAAGTCGAGCCACAAGCTTCTCAAACTTGGACTCGACTCGATTTATATCCAAGCCTAGTTAGGGTCAAGTTAGAGAAGACCCACTATAGGTCGGGTTATTATTGAGCATTATATCTAATCAAGGACATGTTGGGTTTATGTAAGCGAATTATTTGGTATGTCCTTGCAAGTTCTAGTATATCTAGATCGGTCATTTGCAAGTCGTGTCATATATACATTGGGGTCATATTCAAGATCATATTTATGCTTAGGTTATTAATCATGTTAGGCTATGTATATTTGGCTTTCATTATATTGGTAATTTTTATGTTAATTATGTAATATCCTATATTTTTAGAGTATTTAGAAAAGTATTTCTAACATACTTATTTAATTAAATACATACATTCTAAAGTATTTAAACATTTAGGTGGTTATTTATGAATAAGAAAACTTAAATAATTTTAGAAGAATATCAATTTTGAATTTCTAAGAAATTTATGTAATTAAATTAATTATACTTTAATTAATAAAATCAAAGTTGTTTATTTAATTTCATGGAAAATCCAAAAATGATTAAAATAAATTGTTTTTTGTTGTAAATAATTGCGAAAATATTTTGATCAGTTTTTCCTAATCAATCACACTTGCCCGAAATTTTGAGAGAAATCCTAATTATCGAATTTTTTTTTATCTTTTTAAGGATAATTTATTTTAATTAATTTCTTTTACTTGGTCATTAACTATCTTTTCCTAACACAACTCTTGTTCATGATCAAGTTAGCTACTAATGAACCTTTTCTTCTATTCTATTTATATTCCTTAACCAGTATGAATTGACTTATTCCTTATTAAGTACCTTAAACATAAACCATAACTATGATTTTTTTTACTTATTTTTCTATAAAAGTTTAAACACTCATCCATCCTTTCTCTGAAGCTTCCAGCCGCTCACCACTACCGCACCCACCATTACACCGCCTCACGAACCGCTTTGCCGTGTTCTCCTCTATCTTTTGTTTTTAATCAATCTAAATTAATATCACATGATTATTTAAAAATATTATATTCTTATTGAAATAAAATTCTAATTTTTAATGTTGTGGGTGGAATTTTAAAATAGGGTTTGCATTTTTTTTTAATTGGAACTCATGTTAAAATAATTAACTATTGAGCATTTATTTGTTTATAGGAATTTGAGCAAGGAGATTAGACTTGCTAAGGTGATTTGATATTCTACTTTATCAAGGAACGTTCATATTACGTATACTTTGTAAAAGTATGACTTAAATATGACTTGTGAATTTTTTATTGAACTTATGCGGGGTATTTAATATGTGAGTATCAAAAATGTAAACTATATTTCATAATTTATTCATCCTATATGTGTGAATGAATTGTTTGAGAACATTTTTGGTACTTTTCAAAATTTTGATGTTAGTTAAATTTTTATGATTGTTTTAACCATTATTTGACTATTGAAAAGTTTTTGAAAATATTTTGAATATATATTAAGGGAGGCTAAATGCGTGTAAGACTTAGATTTATTTTTCCAATTTTACTTAGGTTGATTAGTTAATTAGTTTGAATTATTTTATCAATTTATAAAATTGAAATATTCAATAAAAGACGTATATTATTATACTATGTTGGCCAAATAATTTTATGGCTATATAGAATTTTTTGGATTGATTTATCAGTTTTTGGAATTTTTATAAGTTATACACAAATTATTTTATCAAGGAAAATTATTTAGATTGGACATTATTATATCAAGTAGAATATTTTGCTCCTAAATATGCAGGGGTTGGGTTTTGATAAGATTATAAACTTTGTATGATCTAGTCTTTCTTCATGTATAAGCTATATAAAGGAGTTACTAGATTGGGAGGCACACTTAGGAGATTCCAAAATTACCCTTATTTGTTGAAATTGGGTTATTATTGGATTTGTTCTATAACCCAACTTTTGATTTTTGATTATGTTCATTAAAATAGTTCAAGGATCTTTATGTTTCTTTTAAGTAAATGAAAGTTCATGAACCAAAGCATGAAATGAATTGATCATGGATTAAATGCTTTATTTATTAATTATTCGCATGAATGTACTTATTTTTTGCTAATATTCCTTTTGGTTGTGACTTTGCCAATATTCATTTATATGGATAGAATTGACATGTTGGAATTGCACTCAATAATGTGGACATCTTCAAAAATGCATTTTGACTTTTGAGTGGGGAGGTTTCACGAGTTATAGTTGACCATTGAGTTTAATTACTTAGGTTTTGGAAATAATATTCATAATATTTATTACTCTTTTAATTTGAGTTTAATTGAAGTGTACATTTAATGTAATTTTGTTGGGTATTTATGATTAGGTATGTTTGAAAATAACAGTTATTGTCTTGTATTATCACACTACAATAAAATCTTTATATTTCTCCATGTGGATTGAGTATTTTATTTAATATTTCCTACGGTGAATATTGGGATGTTACAATTTAGAGTTTATGTCAAGTCATTTTTATTTTTGTTGATCGAACTCCATTTTAGGCCTAATTGGGTTTGAGTTATAGTTGGGTGGTTATCGAATTATAACTTATTACTAATTTAATCTACATGTATATATGGTGATTATCAAGTCATACTCCATCAATGTGATCATTTTATGTATAGAGTCATTACCAATGATTCGTTAAAGCTTCGATTATTTATAGATTTTTTAGCTTTTGTGTTAATTAAGCATTATTTAATGTAGTCCTCTATTTCTCTATACACATACTTTCTCTAAACTTTTAAATTCTTCTCAATTGGAATGAGGAGGATTTTTTTAAAAAAAGATACGCATTTGTAAAATTTTATGGAATTTAGAAGTAAAAATATATTAAATTAATCTTATTTTAGACAAGTGAGAGTATGAAATTAATTTTAGTTGGTGTAAGTGTGGTTATCAATCTTTTTTGTTCTTTCAATTTAAAATCAGGGAAGAAATCAAGATATTAGTAAATATGGGTAAGATTTTTTAAAATAAATTTAAAATATTTTGAAAATAAATCAGATTCTCTTGAAAAGAAGTTGTATGTAGGGCATGAATAAATACTCACGGGAATCTGTAACTTAGCTATTTAGGAGTAAATGTTGGTGGGAACTTTTGGTGGGGGTATTTCTGATAATTCAGGTGGACACTAAGGTAATTTTCGTCATAGTAAATTAGACTAACATAGAATGATTTTATATGAGAAGATATTTTTGAAATTTTTGGATGTGAAATACATGAAGAACAAAAAATAACTAAGGAAGTAATTTTATTTAAATGCAAAGAAAAATGTAATTAATGCAAGTGGGTGAGACACAAGAATATGACCAAAACTAAAGATAATTGTACTAAATACCCTTCCTTGCTACCGTAGCTAGATTATGAGGATGACTCACTAGGGGTTTAGAAACCTTAAAACATAAGAAAAAAGCAAGTTTACAAGCATTGCAAGGTATAACCGAACATTATGCTAAAATGCTCTATGAAAAAGAAAACCCTAATGCTTCAAAAACCTCAACCAAAGAACAAGATCATCTCTTTAGATCCAAGAAAAAATCAAAAAAGAAAAAGTACCCATCTGATTTTTAGGGAATCGTCTTTCGAAGAACCAGAACATTAAGATGTGAAGATGGATGAAGTTAATGGGATTCAAGCAAACGTTAAACAAACAGCACACGGTAGTCCTTCAACACGTCCAACAACTCCTCAAATCTCCTTTAGGGATATGGTGAGTGGGGGCACTAACTTAACCCTGGATGATCAACATATGGAATTCATTGAAGATGATCTAGTGTTAGAGGATGAAGAACCTCCAGAAGATTTTGTGGAAGATGTACACTACCCTATAATCATTCTAAGGCAGCATGCTCTTATCATCAAAATGTTTGATAGTGAAATTGGTTACATGGCCCTTTGAGAAAGCTCAAACGTAAATGCTCACTTAAAGGAGACATTGGGTGTAGTTTCTATGTTGCAAGATTTACTAATCTAGAGGATTATAACTATATTCTCATGTAAGGACCTTGGATGATAGATGATCACTATCTTACCATCAGAAGATGGATACCAAATAGAAGTATCTACAATGAAGGTCTTAACGTTATGTTTACATATTCCTAATCTAGTTGTGGATTACTTTGACACACAATTCTGTAGGAATTTAGATGCGATTAGCGGAATTGCAAGAAATTATTTCTTAGCATCTAAAACATGATCTCATGCATATAATAATACGAATTATCAGTATAGTATAACATACCCTTGATGCGTAAATTCTTCAAAGCAAAAGGGCACGTTTTTTGGAGAATCTAAAACGTCGAATGTCGTTCCTCTAGTATTGGTCCACAAGAAAAATTTGATCACCCACGTATACTAGTACGCAATCAATAACTGTTCTTGATTGCTTTTTAGGGTTTTTGGAGTAATTGTGTGAGAGGAGGCAAAAGCTAGTGAATGAATTAGGGTCACACGCACGCACGCACACACAATAATTAAGTAACTCAAAGTGACTTAATTACCTAATTAATTCAATTTACAACTCTCACATAATTATATTAGATTTGTCCAGTCAATTGCTTATATGTATGACCTCATAGGACTCGATTAAAGTTAGTAGTATATTAATCTAATTAATATACATATTATAGTTGGTTTTTAGTAAAACACTATAATTACCTAAAATAACTGAATATTATTATATCCATAATTATTCCTAATTATATATAGTTTGTTACACTTGTTGAGGACATTCCTTCAATCTCCCACTTGTCTGAAAACAAGTGTGTAACCATAAACTCCTTACGTCTCTTACAATTGAATTTGATAGTATGATCACATCTTATGTCATCAATACTAATATTCAAATCATTTCTTGAAATCTAAGCTTAAACTATCAAAATAAATGATTAACTCTTAATCAATTTGAGCACGGCCATGCATTTTCCAATCCTAAAAATTACGAGGACTTATTCAATGTTGTATAACCAAAACTCCCACTTAATTTTTAGCAATCCCAAGCATTCCCTTTATAACCTCCTTTTACAGCACGGCGTTTGAGAATATCAAAAACATACTAATCACTAAATGAGAATAGTGTCGTACTCATGTCAAAGGAATCCACTAAATATAATGAATGATA
Source organism: Dysphania ambrosioides (assembly GCA_026401315.1). Taxonomy (NCBI): domain Eukaryota; kingdom Viridiplantae; phylum Streptophyta; class Magnoliopsida; order Caryophyllales; family Amaranthaceae; genus Dysphania; species Dysphania ambrosioides. The sequence goes on along the minus strand of CM048658.1, from coordinate 26,933,421 downwards.
TTCTTAAATTTTTTTGAAGAATATCAAGTAGGTATATCCAATATGTATCCATATACATATTCATGTAAATGATTAGACATCTCTATGTCCCCATAGCCCATGAAACTGCACTATCAATCAACTTACACACTAGTCCTTGAATGAATCATTTATGTCTAATTTAATGATTTGGACTAGGGACTAACAATATTTATGACTTTGGATCACTTAATAGGGTTACATTCATCAAATCACGCATTTGACAAACCTATCAAATGTTATACAATACTTTGGACATTTTATTAAACACCAAACCACAATTTAGTAAGAACAAAACTTTATTGATAAACATAAACATACATATCTAAGTGTTTTATGTCTGTGAATAATTTTACAATAAAATAGTACATAACTAAAGCCACTCTCCAATATGTTTAAGCCCTAAAACCCTAGTTTGATTTTCATGCTTAGGTTGAGGCAACGGTTTAGTTAACGGATCAGTGATATTATCGTCCGTGTGAATCTTGCAAACAACCACATCCTTCCTTTCCTTTATCTCCCGAATGATGTGACACTTCCTAAGTACATGTTTGGACTTTTGATGCGATCTTGGTTCATTGCTTTGAGCAATGGCATCATTATTGTCATAATGTCAGACAATACCATTTCTAATACTAGGTACTACTCCTAGTTCAGAAATGAATTTCTTTATCCAAACTACTTCCTTTGTTGCATCAGCTACAACAATGTACTCAACCTCTGTTGTAGAATCAGCTATGGTGCTTTGCTTTGAACTCTTCCAACTCGCTGCCCCTCCATTTAGACGAAAGATGAACCCTTATTGAGATCGGAAATCATCTTTGTCTGTTTGGAAGCTCGCATCCGTGTAACCTTCAACAACCAACTCACTTTCACCTCCATACACTAAGAAATGATCCTTAGTTCTATTCGCTGCATTCTAGTGTGCGTCGCCTAGAGTCGATTGGTGTCTACTACACATACTCAAAGCATATGAGACATTCGGTTGAGTTCAAATCATGGCATACATAATGGACCATATAGCCGAAGCATAAGGTACATTACTCATTTGCCTAATCTCATCAATGTGTGAAGGACATTGAGTCTTACTTAGCGACAAACCATGACACACGGGGAGGAAACCTCTTTTCGATTCCATATTGAACCTAGTGACAACCTTATCAATATAAGTTCTTTGACTAAGTTCAATTAATCGTTTAGATCTATCTCTATTGATCTTAATCCCCAAAATGTACTCAACCTCTCCAAGGTCTTTCATAGAGAAACAATTCTTTAGCCATTCTTTGACAGAGTCAAGCATGAGAATATCGTTTTCTATGAGTAATATGTCATCTACATATAAAACCAAGAAGACAATGCTACTCCCACTAAACTTCTTGTATACACAAGATTCTTCTTCATGTTTGAGAAAACCAAATTGTTTGATAGCCTCATCAAATCAAAGATTCCAACTCTGAGATGCTTGCTTCAGTCCATAAATAGACTTTTGAAGCTTGCATACTTTCCTAGGATTCTCAGGATCCACAAAACTCTCAAGTTGTGTCATATACACATCCTCTTTCAAGAACACATTCAAGAAAACAGTTTTGACATCCATTTGCCAAATTTCATAATCAAAGAAGGAAGCAATCACTAGGATTATCCAAATGGATTTAAGCATAGCAACTAGTGAAAAGGTCTCATCATAGTCAATATCATGAATCTACTTGAAACCTTTTGCAAACAATCTAGCTTTGAAAACATCAATGTTTTCATCCTTGTCTGTTTTCAATTTGAAAATCCATTTGCATCCAATAGGTGTAACCCCATCAGGTAAATCAACCAAGTCCTATACTTGATTCACTAACATGGATTCCATTTCATATTTAACGGCTCCAAGCCATTTCTTGGAGTCTTGACTTGCCAAGGCATCTTTATAGCTTGTAGGTTCCTCATGTTCTAAAATCATTATTTCAGAACTTTCAGTTAACAAGAAGTCCACAAACATTTTTGGCGGATTTCTTGGTCTACTAGATCTACGAGGGCAACAACAGGAGAAATTTCCTTCTCAACTATTTGAGAATTTTTGCTCGAATTAGATTCGAGTAGAGCAGTAGGAGGTTCAACCATTGAATGCTCTTTCTCCGGTATAAGGTTATGCATGGGAGAGGGTTCATGCATTGGATGCACAATCTCTACCACAGGCAATGACACAAGTACTTCTGCTTCTAACGTGGGTTAAACCACATCCGTTTATTGCGCTTCTCGAATTTCTTTGAAAAATACATTACTCCCACTTACCTTTTTTGAAATGAAATCATTTTCCAGAAAGGTATCATCCTTAGCAACAAACACTTTGTTGTCATGACAGTTGAAAAAGTAATAGCCCTTTGTTTCTTTAAGATAACCTACAAAGAAATACTTGTCGGCTTTGGGAGCGAGTTTGTAAGGTTGTAAATGTTTTACATAAGCCTCGCATCCCCAAATGCGTAAATAAGATAAGCTAGGAACTCTTCCTCTCCATAAATCAAATGGTGTCTTATCGACTGCCTTGGACGGAGTTCTATTTAGCGTAAAAACAACAGTCTCGAGAGCATGTTCCCAAAAAGATACATGAAAGTCACCAAGACTCATCATAGATCGAACCATATCCAATAGAGTTCAATTTCTCCTCACAGACACACCATTCATTTGAGGTGTTCTAGGTGGAGTTCGTTATGAAAGAATCCCACGACTCTTTAAATGATCACTGAACTCTAGGCTTAAATATTCTCCACTACGATTTGATCATAGTGCTCTTATTGTCTTACCAAGTTGGTTCTCTATTTCATTTTGGAACTCTGTGAATTTTTCAAAGGATTTCGACTTATGTTTTATTAAGTAAATATGCTCATATCTACTTAAATGATCAGTAAAGGTTATGAAGTAGCTATAACCTCCCCTAGTTTTTGTACTCATTGGTCCACACACATCATTATGTATAAGGCCCAATAATTCATTGGCTCTTTCACCTTTTCTAGAAAAAGGTAATTTTTTCATAGATCAAATGATTCAAAATCAAAAGATGTTAGAAGCCCATCTTTATGTAACTTTTGAATGCGATTTTTATTTATATGGCTCAAACGACATTGTCATAGATAAGTGGGGTTTATATCACTTGATTTATGTTTCTTGCTTTCTATGTTAAGGATGCGCTTATCTTAGTTAAGTAGATATAACCCATTAATATTGTTAGCATTGACATAAAACATGTCATCCTTATAAACAGAGAAACAACCTTTCTTAATCGTAAAAGAGTATTCTTCATGATCTAATACATGAATTGAAATAATTTTTTTTATCAATATTAGGTACAAAATAACAATTATTTACTTTTTATACTAATATAGAAGGCATAGGTAGATAATAAGTTCCAACTGTTGTGGCAATAACCTTTGCTCTATTAGCTACGTGCATTTCTACCTCCCCTTTTTCCAGCTTCCTACTCCTTTTGAGTCCCTGCACATTCAAACAAATGTGAGAAACACAACCGGTATCAAATAACCAAGAAAAAGTAGAAGTTGATAAATTAGCTTTTATAACATAAATACCTGAAGTAGAAGCATCAGACTTCTTGTCCAATCACGTCACATTAGAAGCATTTGCTCTTTGCAGCCACCCTTGGCTTAGCTATAGCCTATGGCTTGGCAGAAGCTTTGGCAACAACTCCTTGTTTGCCTTTTTTTTTTTCCGGCGCCAACCTTCTTAAACTCTTTCCCTTTTTGAACCATTAGAACATCCTTCTTAGGTTCAAATTGGATGTTTTTTTGCTCAGCAGTAATGAGCATCCCATGTAACTCAACAAGGGTTATCTCGACTCCATTTATATGGAAATTCAACCTGAAGTTTTACTTAGTAGAGTATGATGTCAGTAGCCAACTCTTAGCTATAAGGAAAGTCCAGCCTTTCCATGTTTTCAAAATGATCTATCATTTTAAAGACATGTTTTCCCATTGGCTTGCCCATCTGAAGCTGACATTCAAGAATAGTCTTATGAGTTTCATACCTCTCAACTCTTGCTTGTAGTCGAAACATAGTTTTCAACTGCTAAATGATGCTATATGCATCCATTTTCTCAAACCTCTTTTGGAGGGAAGAGTCCATGGAGGTCAACATAAGGCAGGTAACAATTACCGACCTACCTAAGATAGCCTTGTGAGAAGCTATCTCAGCATCTGTAGGAGTTGAGCTTAGGGTTGGGATAGGGGTTTCAAGAACAACCTCTCTTCTTTCGGACCTTAGAACAATTCTTAGGTTCAATTCCCAATCAAGAAAGTTTTTGCCATTCAATTTATCCTTCTTAAGGATCGAATGCAAGCTGAAAAATGATGGGTTGTTGTTATTGTTGTTACTAGACATGATATCTACAATAGAAATATGCAAAATTCATTACGTTTAACTTAATAAGTTTTAAGTATTTAAACAATTTAAATAATAAAAGTCATGCAAGCTTAATTCAAGTTAAAATTGTCCTTTTTGAATTAATTGATTCCAAGATCCCTTTTAAAATAATTCTAGGTGGACTTGGGCCATACTTTTAAAGTTATTTTATCGAGGTAAGTAAACTCTTTACTAATTACAATATTTGTAATTCTTGATTGATAGGTGGTAACTCTTTATTCAATACCCATCTCTATGCTTCAAAGTCCAAAACCCTTTTGGTGATTTTGTTGAGTATAACCAATCAAACATGTAAATTTCCCAAATTTCCTATATCAATTATTGACACCCTACTTAGGCAGAACCTACCACTAATGATCAAGGCTTTCATGGTGTTTGTATTTGGAAAAGCAAATTAACTCAATATATATTAGGGACCTAAGTTTTATGTTGGTTTATTTAATAAGTGAACACATGCAATAAATAAACAACATAAACTTAGTAAATCATATTAAAGCAATAAAAGCTTAAATATAAATGTGATTCTAGTATGGCCCCTAATCTCTAAAGACTACTCTTCATGGGCTTCATCCTTAAACTATCATGGATCACCATCCTTGATTATCATTAGACCTTCACTCCTTGTATCTCCATCCATAGTGAATACATAGTATTTTTGAAATTTAAAATAACAAACTTAAAATAAATTACAAAAATACAAACGATATTTAGACCGTATTTATGATGCAAAAATACAAACGATATGCAAATCGTATTTTCTATCATAATTTGGGTCATTTCAGTCACCTCATGCAATCACAATATCAAATATTATAAATTGCATAAAATAATAATAACAATAATAACATCATATATTATTAAATGCATAAAACTAAATAATAATACCATATATTATTAACCAAAATGCATAATAACAATTATTAAACATTAAGAATTTACCAAGCCATTAAAACTATTAAACAACATATTAAGTCTAATTTAATTAATCAAATCAATTAAATTAAACATTAAGAAAAAAATTAATATTAACATCATTATTTAACTTTATTAATCATATTAATAAAATAAAATAATGATAATATTAAAACAAACCATTAACTACCCAATTTATTAATCACATTAAAATTGGTAATTAAAAGGCAACCATTAATCATCCATTTCATTAATCATATTAATAAAAAGGAGATAATTAAAATCATGCCATTAACTACCCATTTTATTAATCAAATTAATAAAATTCAAGTAATAAAAGCCATTGATAAAAATCAGTCAAAATAGGTCAATTAACCCCTTAATTAGCCAGAATTTAATTATGTTAATTCAATTATAAGTTTAAATGTGGTATTTACTCAAAAATAATTAACCAATTAAATGAGCAAAAATAGCCAAAAGGTTGAGCAAGAAAATGCCCGGGTTTGCTGGCCTGCATTGGCCCGTCGTGGCCCGCACAACTCCCAGTTGCCCTTGACTCACGCACAAAGCCACGTCACCCAACCCCTTGCCGGCGACCCACACATCCCCATCCAAAACTAGAACCACCATCCTGCTCGCCTACTTCCGGCGAACCACCCAGGAGCAACCCCAACACTGACCACCCTTCGTAGCCCAGCCACAGCCGACATAAAGTTGCACAACAATTGCGCAAGTTTTGGGGCATTTCAATCTATAATTGTTCGAATTTGTTCTCCAAATTAAGGGCAAAATGTTTCATTATCATGTAATTACATTTTGTGATTGATTAATTGTGAAACTTCATAAGTTTGGTGTGAATTAATCAATTTGGGGATGGAATTAGGGTTCTTGATTTCGAATGTATGAATGGGCAATTATTGAGCAAATTTCAATGTAAAAACACAATCAAATTGTGTCTAGATGCAATTCATACAATAATGAACAAGAATTCAAACCTAAATCATGCCAAAATATATCGAATTTGGGGTTATGCCTTGAACACAAAATTAATAAGATAATTTCTAATTAAAATCGTGCTAAATATGATTAATTCAAGCATCAAAATGCATTAAACTAATCAATACCACATATCAAACCTCCCCTACTCGATTAAAAATAATCAATCATAATCATATCAAAATATGCAAGAGGCTAACTGATACCACTGTTGGAATTTAAATGCGATTAGCGGAATTTACAAGAAATGATTTATTAGCATCTAAAACAAGATCTCATTCATATAATAATACGAATTATTAGTATAGTATAACATACCCTTGATGCGTGAATTTCTCAAAGCAAAATGGCACGTTTTTTAAAGAATCTAGAACGTCAAATGTCGTTCCTCTAGTATTGGTTCACAAGCAAGATTGGATCATCCACGTATACTAGTACGAAATCAAGAACTCTTCTTGATTGCTTTTTAGGATTTTTGGAGTAATTGTGTGAGAGGAGGCAAAAGCTAGTGAATGAATTAGGGTTAGGATTTTCCAACCCCATATGTGTGTGTGTATATATATATATATATATATATATATATATATATATATATATATATATATAGAGGGGTGGGTTCATGTGAGAAACCCCCCTAATATGAGAACCCTTTTATGGGTGAGAACCCATCTAACACCACACACATTGACAGATCTAACGAATGACATTTAACTGAACCTAATGGCAAATCCGTAATTAACCTAAAAACTAACAAAAAGCAGTTGGTTCAAAAATGTAACTGACACTTTGGTATAAGGAAATCCACATAACTTTTCATTCACTTCTTCAAAATCCTTTCGTCTTCTACCGCCATTTCGTTTCTCTTCAACATTTCAACAATTCCTCCATTTTGTCTTCTTCCGTTATTTCCATTGTTGTTGTTCAAAAATGACATTTCACCCTTGTTGTTCCACATTTCGTCTTCCCCAGTTCTAAACAAATGAACATAATGTTCTAAATTGGTGAACATAATGTTCTAAACTAGTGAACATAATGTTCTAAACCTATATGGAATGGCAATGCACTAAATATTCTTTAATTTCCATAATATGTCAATGAACTAAATATTTTTTAGTGAACATAATGTTCCAAACTGGTGAATATAATGTTCTAAACCAATAAACATAATGTTCTAAACCAATGAACTCAATGTTCTAAACCAATGAACTCAATGTTCTAAACAATTGTACATAATGTTATAAACCAGTGAACTCAGTGTTCTAAACCAGTAAACTCAATATTCTAAACCAATGAACATAATGTTATAAATCAGTGAACTCAGGGTTCTAAAGCAATGAACATAATGTTCTAAACCAATGAACTCAATGTTTTAAACTAATGTACATAATGTTCTAAACCTATGAACAATATGTTCTAAACCAATAAACATAATGTTCTAAACCATTGAATATAATGTTCTAAACCAATGAACTAAATGTTCTAAACCAATGAACATAATGTTATGAACCAGTGAACTCAATGTTCTAAACCAATGAACTAAATGTTCTAAACCAATGAACATAATGTTATGAACCAGTGAACTCAATGTTCTAAACTAATGAACATAATGTTCTAAACCAATGTACATAATGTTATAAACAAGTAAACTCAGTGTTCTAAACCAGTGAACTCAATATTCTATACCAATGAACATAATGTTATAAACCAGTGAACTTAGTGTTCTAAACCAATGAATATAATGTTCTAAACCAATGAACTCAATGTTCTAAACCAATGTACATAATGTTCTAAACCTATGAACAATATGTTCTAAACCAATGAACATAATGTTCTAAACCATTAAACATAAAGTTCTAAACCAATGAACTACATGTTCTAAACCAATGAACATAATGTTATAAACCAGTGACCTTAGTGTTCTAAACCAATGAACATACTGTTCTAAACTAGTGAACTCAATGTTCTAAACCAATGTACATAATGTTATAAACAAGTAAACTCAGTCTTCTAAACCAGTGAACTCAATGTTCTATACTAATGAACATAATGTTATAAACTAGTGAACTCGGTGTTCTAAACCAATGAACATAATATTCTAAACCAATGAACTCAATGTTCTAAACCAATGTACATAATGTTCTAAACCGATGAACAATATGTTCTAAACAAATGAATATAATGAAGAGAACGTTGAAACTCAAGATATTGATGCACAATAATGAAGAAAACGTTGAAACTATAAAGAAACCCACAATGATGAAAAAAGTACAATACTTTTGTAGAGGGAAAAGTGTCAGCCAAACAAAAAAGTCACTGACAGCTGAAGAAAAGAACAATACTTTGTCTAAATAAACTCTGCCAGCCGAAGAAAATAAAACCAATGTTTAGATATTTACAGATCTGTCATTCATGTTTAATGCCATTTCATCCATAAATCATCAAGCATCCAACGGTCTTAGATGGGGTCTCACCAAAAAATGGTTCTCACATAAGGGGAGGGTTCTCACATGATATATATATATATATATATATATATATATATATATATATATATATATATATATTAAGTAATGTAAAGTGACTTGATTATCTAATTAATTCAATTTACAACTCTCACACAATAATATTAGATTTGTACAATCAATTGCTTATATGTGTGATCTCATAGGACTCGGTTAAAGTTAGTAGTATATTAATCTAATTAATATACATATTATAGTTGGTTTCTAGTAAAACACTATAATCAACTAAAATAACCGAATATTATTATCTCCATAATTAGTCCTAATTATATATATAGTTTGTTACACTTGTTGAGGACATTCCTTCAATTCCTCCATAGGGCGGGCTCAAAGATTGGCAAAGTCCTTGGAATTGACAAAACTACTACCCAAGTTGAACGTGGTCAATTGATAAGATTAATCTTTTTAAACCTCTATTATCCAAATTCTAGTTGAAAGGAAAAATCGGGAAGATTCAATATGTGGGTATTCAACAGGTTTGTTTCAAATGTGGAAAAATAGGACATCTGGAAGGAGAGTGCCCCCTAACCACCATTGGAGATATTCATGCAACAGGCCTACTTTGTAGCCAGTAGCTTTTATCTCCAAGCTTAGCAATTTTCTTGAACAGACTAAATCCTTCGTGTCTTTGATGTTTGGTAAGAAATCGATAAGGCTATTTCAAAGTCAACTCTGGCTCGTTCGAACCCTCACAATTAGCATGATCCTTCTCACAACACTGCAAGGAACATCTCTAACCAATGTAGTTAAAAAAAAGTCAATGGCCAAAGGGTTCAATTAGATAATCCACACGCAAAAAGTCAAGGCTTCAGCTTCACTATCACAAAGAATCAGGATGCTCAAATAGATATTCTTGAAGGAGCACTACTTCCGAAATTGGAGGGATAGATTACATCATTGAAGATATTTACCCCATAGGAATATTTCCTTGAATGATCAACCAGAAGAAGTCAATGATAATATTCCTAAGGAAGGCTCTTCAACCCCAATATTCTTCTTTCCCAAATTACCAATTCGAAGGATTCAATAGACAAAGTCATAAAATCACCTACCTTCACTACTAAGGAAAATTTAGGACTCCAACCTCTGAACCTTAATCTTTTACCCGAAGCTACAATAAAGCCAACACATAAGAAACCCACTGGCAAAGAAAAATTTAACTTCTCCTTCCAAACAACCTCTCTAAAAGCAAACAACCCGGTCATTCAAGATCTTACTGTGAATTCTATTGAAGATAATTCCAATGACAACAGGATCCTTTCTACACAGCAAAGCAATCCTCTTGAAAGTCCCCACAGACAAGATACTATGCCTTGGGCAACAAATGGAACATCCTTATCTAGTAATAGTGAATCGCTTGACCCTCATAATGGAGGTTTGAATGAGGACTTGGATGGAGCAAGAGCCAAAGCCACCAGAACTCATTGTAACAATGATGCTTCTAGTGGAGATCTAGAGGATTTTTTGCTTAATAAGTGATAATTATGTCTTAACACTCCCCTCCATCCTAATTCATATGGAAGATACAATCCCAAACTTAAATCAAGTGGATACACCAATTTCTTGTATGGTGTGGGATTTGCAAGGGGCTGGAAGTATAGCCTTCATGGTTGTACTAAAAAGAATTAATCAAGATTCATAAACCTAGTGTTTTGGAACTAGTGGAAACCCACATAGGGGTTGAACATGCTAAAAAATTGGCCTCCTTTATAGGGTTCTCTGGTCATACAAGAATCGATGCTCATGGCTTTAGTGGTGGCATTTGGTTGTATTAGAAGAAAGAATAGTCAAGATTTAAAAACATGATCAATTTATATTAATAGAGATTAGCAGATTAGGGGAAGAGCCTTGGTACTTTACTACAGTATACGCAAGCTTAGACCCTAACAAGAGACAAAGTCTCTGGCAAGAACTCAGAAGCTTTGCCCTTTTACATTACAAACCTTGGATTCTTGCTGGAGATTTCAAGAAAACAAGATTTGCTTGGGAAAGAAATTCAGCTTGTCATGAAACCACTCGAAGGGCTGATAAATTCAATGAGTGGGTGAATGACTTCTTAAAGTTGAATTTGCTGGTGCTAGTCATACTTGGGCTAGGGATCATTCAATTGAGACTATGAGAAGCACAAGGTTGGACAGAACCCTATGCAATAGCAATTGGAGCCTAAGATTTGAGCATGGTAAGGTAAGACACCTCTTGGCTATTACTTTTGATCACGCATCTTTGTTGATTGCTCATTATGGTTTTGCTCCCATTAATCATATTAATAAACCCTTATAATTTCAAGCTGCTTGGATGACCCATGAGTTGTTCCAAGAATTTATGGAAAACAAATGGGATAAATCAAAACTCTTGAGTGATATCTTGAATTCTTAGCATCAAATTTGGTTGAATGGAATAAAAATATCTTTAGGAATATTTTCTAGCAAAAGCGATCCCTTCTTGCTCGTATTATTGGGATCCAAAACAAACTTTCCTCTAACCCCCATCGAGGTCTCATTAAACTTGAATCGAAGCTAAGAAAATAATTAGAGGAAATTCTGGAAATAGAAGAATTACTTTGGTATCAAAAAGCTCGAATTGATTGGTTGCAAAATGGAGACTGCAACACCAAATTCTTCGTGCTTAAGACCATTTATAGCATATAGAAAAATAAAATTGTGGCAACCCTTGGCATGGATGGCAATCAGGTCCATGACAAGGCTCTAGTGAAAAAGTAGTAGTAGAGAATCTTGTCAAAAAATAAAATTCTAAGAAGCATTTGCGATGAGATTGACAAAAAACAAGAAGATTCATATGGGGTGGTAGTGAGGATGTAAGGAAAATTCATCTCATATCTTAAGAAACCTTACAACTCCCAATAGAACTAGGTCGCTTAGGCATCAATTCAGGGAAGCAATCCAATGCAGCCTTCCTATCAAAGCTTGGATGGAGATTGTTAACAAATTCCAATGCATTATGGGCTAGAGTCTTGTTCCATAAATATAGCCAAGGAAGACGCGGTCTAGAGATGTTTATTCCAAAGAAGGGTAGTTCAAATGTTTGGAAAGGAATCACTGAGAACACGAAGTACCTTTAATAAGGTATGAGATCAGTAATAGGGAATGGACAAGACACCAAATTTGGAACTCTAAATAGGTTTGTGAATTTAATCTTAAATCCCTTGCTATTGAACCCATTCCACCAGAACAAGAAGAGCTCAAAGTTGAGGACATGTGGCTGTGGATGGAAATGGGAAATCTTTGCTCATCTTCTAGACCACAATGCTTTAGATATGATATAAGCGTTCGAATTGCATGAAGACCCAAAATAAAGCAGACCTCTTGTTTTGGAATGGAAATTAGAAAGGTAACTTTACTATCAAATTATGGTGAATATAATTAAAAAACATAACACGGAGCTAGATGATGATATATGGAGGCTGGTGTGGAAAGCTCCAGTAGAACAAAGGGTTCAAATTTTCCTTTGGTTTGCTTATCATGATAGGCTTTTGACTAATCTAAATCATTTCAAGAGAAAGCTTAAACTAATCCCTTATGTGCATTGTGTGGAAAGGAGAATGAGGATGCAGTTCATATGCTTCGAAATTGTGACCATTCCAAGATGGCTTGGAATAAGATAGGAGGCCTTGAAAATAAACAAATTCTTCATGCATAATTTTTAAACCCGATGACTGAAAATACAGGTATAAGTAAAGGCCTCTATCTTTTGTATTGCCTTACGGTGGATTTGGAAGCGGAGAAATTACATTGTCTTTGGTCGAGGAGAAGATATTCCCATTGAAATTGTGGCTTTCATCCAAATTAGATGCAATGAGACTATGTAGTGCATTTAAGGGTACCAGAGCTTAAGGCAAGAGAACAAAGAAAGGAAGAATACATTAGCTGGATTAGTCCAAGGGTGGGATGGTATGTATTCAACACCGATGGAGTTGCTAAAGGATCCCCAGGCCCTACTGGTGGAGGTGTGGCCTAATCTAAGATAACCAAGGCTCCATCATTTCAGCTTATGTAGCAAATTTTGGGGTATGTAGATCCTTTCGTGGTGAATGTCTTGCTTTAGAAGAGGTATCATCTACGCCAGAGAACTCCAAATTCCCAAACTAGAAATTTAGCTTGATAACCATGCCTGTGTTCAAGCTTTAGCCAACACTAATGAGCTTTATGGTGAATGCACATATATAATTGAACAATGCAAGAATTTATTGACCAAGTCTGATAGGGATGTTTGAGTTATTCATGTCTATCATGAAGGTATCAAGGCTGCTGACTAGGGATGGCAATGGATATTGGACCCGATCCGGATCCGTGGATTCATATCCGTTTTTACAGATATGGGTCTTCAAAATTTAGTCCGACGACTCCGAGTCGAATCTAGGTCCTATAAATGAAAAACGAATCATGGTATGGATCTAATCATAATACCCGGAGCCGTTACCCTTTAACAAAGCAGGCAGCCCACAAATCTACAATACTCACAGCTAATTAGTAAGGTCCAGTGACTCCAGTAACACAGGCCCAAATTTAAGTTTTGTTATTCATTTACTTATTTGTACTTTTTTGTTTTGTTATTCAAAAGACATGTAAAAATTTAATTTTGTTCATTTTTACTGTTGTTTTGTAATATTTGAGTAGTTATATGAATTGTATTCAAGTATTGAACTTACATCCTTTGTTGGACTATTATAGTCGATACAAATTTATAAATTTGAAACTTATTATTGTTGCAAAAAAATAGGCAAAATATGTAGGATCCGTTTTGAATCGTTGGATCTGGATATGGATCCTTACTTTTCATACCCGACGGTTCTATATCTGAATCTATCCTTGAAAAACAGATCTGGATCTATAATGATTCGGCCCAGATCCGGTCCATTGCCATCCCTACTATCAACTAGTTAGTGAATCTTGGTGTGATCCAAACACCTCACTTTACAATTCTAGACCCTATCCTGGTGGAGCTTCAGAGCATAGTTTCTAATGACTTAAGAGGGGTTTCGCCTCCTAGGCTCATTCCAACGTAGTTCGTTGTTTTTTTGCTATAGTTTCCCTTTAGTTATTTTCGTTGTTTTTTTGCTATAGTTTCCCTTTAGTTATTTTGTTTGTTCCTTCTTGTTTGTACTTCTTTTTCTGGTTTCTTAACCTCATTTGAGTAAAAAAAACAAGCGTCGCAAGCAAGATCTTGTACCAAAGTCCTTCGTTCTTTTGGAGATTTTGAAGAACACTTTAAAAGCAGCTAGGTATACAATATCTTGATGAGGATATTTAAGGGAAAATAGTACTATAAAAGGTAGATTCCATATGGGAAGAATAATTAAAACAACTTGTTCTAGAAAACGGGAAAGTAGTATTATGGACTTTAACATACATACTTGATATTCGTGTAGACTTTCAAAATTGGCTATCTTTGTTAAATGTTAGGGTGTATGTTATGGTACATGAAAGTATGAGTTATTAAATTGGCTTCCTATGAAATAGATTCATGACAATTTTTAAATAGGTGTATTTTATCAACATTGTGTTTATGAAAGCAAGTAAAAGTTAGATTTTTGAGTAATTTTCATATGGCTGAGACTTTGATGGAGTGAGGTGAGGTTTGTAGTACCCGTTAGATCTTGTATAAATATGTAGCATATTGAATTTTATGTAGTCCTTAAATTAATTATTGTAGAGATTTACGTTGTGGTCTAACTAAATAACTCTGATTGGGATACATACTGATATTAAAATATTTCTATGGTGCAGTGATTACCTTTTAAGCAAGTAACTTAAATTAAGAAACAAGCCAATTAAAACCTATTCATTGGGATTTCAAAATTATACTAAGATGAAAAATCTTTTATATTTGTCGATGTTCTAAGTCCCGTACCACAATTTTATTTTCAAACTCTCCTATACTTTTTGAAATATACAATCATAATTATATTCATTGGATTACATACACTAGGTAATTCTGGTGCAATGTACGTTTTGATAATAAATTATTTCTGTCAATTATTTCAATTATAAGAATATTTTCATTTATTGGTGAATACTTATACGTTTTATAGAATTAACATAGGAAATTTAATTAATATAATACTTTTTATCATATTAAATGAAAAAATTATTATAGAAAAAGATAGAGATGAAATATGAAATAAAAGGAAGAAATAAAGCTAGTTTTATAGTCACATAATTTTCTATGTATAACAATTTTCAATCTAATAGTAGAAAAAAAAAATGACATCATCATTAAAAAAAGACAGAAATTTTTTAATAATAGCTTGACTCGTGTTAAGTATGACATCATCAGGAATTATGCTTTAGTAATAGTTATAGATTTCACCATACTTCACAATGAAACATCTATATGCTAAATGCTTGAAAAATTAGGAGCATATGACGCATCCACTCATATAAGAAGCTTACATTCCTTTCAACGTGCGGAGCACGTGAGTAACAAAATGTATCAAGGTGTATTTGGGTATCTTATAAATAATTCAATGTTATTAAATTATTTAAATTATCATGAATGAAGAAAAAAAATTAAAAAGTAAAAGTTTCAATCATTAGTTTTCAAAATTTTTTATGACATTTAAAGTTAATAATTGTCATCCATCCAATAAGTCAAACATTGTCTGGGTATAAGATTAGTGTACTTTATATTTCCTCCGTCCCCCAAAGATTGCCCCAAGCACGAATTTTAAATTTTTAATGATACAATGGAAAATCTTTGTAGAGACGACCCAAAATGGAAAATCTTTAAGAAAATTGAGCAATATTTAAGGGATGCACCAAAATGAAATATGAGACAATTTTTGAGGGAGGGAGGAAGTATCAAAGTTTAAGAGATGCAATTGTACAACCGAGGAGGTCAAGGAGACAATTTGTACTTTACCTGTTTGCCATATTACTTTGGAAGTGGTTACAATAAAAACATGCAAGACTTAAGTTTTTGAAAGAGTTGTTCTTTTTATTTTATTTTTTTGTTGCTGCTTTTGATACTGAAAGAGTTTGTACAAGGAGTACATGATAGTCCCAAGAAAACTGAGCACACATACTACATTACAGCATACATAATGTAGCAGTGAAACAATTTATAGACAAAAAGTATAGGTAACTAACCACTGCAATACATACACTTTTGATCTTGAAATTGTCATTGAAGCATCTACCAGCCACTTGTATTACTTCTGGAATCCTCAATTGGGACACTCGGCTGCAAGTGTTTGACATTGTTAGAGGGGAAGGAAGTTAACAATGTTGCTAAGAACGTCATAAACAAATTAAAACGAATGGTAATAGTTGAAGTATGTATCCCTGCCAGATTTGGTCGTCACCTACTACATAATGATAATAGCCAATAGTAGATGATAATTGTACCATCAATTCATCATTCACATAGTTAAAAAAAAACCAACAGATTGCTACTTCTCAAATGAGTTGCAATTGCAACTTATAGCAACACAATATGTCCTTGCAAAGAAAATTTAAACCCCTGGACAGGTACTGCTGTCTAATAAGCTACTCCTCGTATTTGATTTTGTCAGCTAAAAGCGTTCAATCAAACCTTGTGAAAAGGTAGATGCTAAAATGGAGAAGGCAGATAATTATGGTTGCTACACCTTGACCTCATATGTCAATTCCTCTTCCAAAAAAGCAGATAATAATTGTGCTCACAAGCCCTGCCCTCTCATAAACTTACTGTTATAAAATGCTTTTCTATTTTGTAGCTGGAGGGTATAAATTTTTTCTAAATGAAGCCTGAGAAAAAATGGGAAAGATATCAACAGCAGAGATAACAGTTATTGGAGGAAACATAAAATCCAACAAGAGTTACACACCTTGAGTGATTGTTCATAATTCTGGAGCTGTCTTATGAAGCCTGCATTAGGAGATGCCTGTGATCTTTTGCTTCGCACATATTGAAGAGCTTGAGATAGAGTCATAGCCCGCTTCTTGATCAGATAAGCAAGAATAATAGTCACACTGCACACCATAAGAAAGAACTCATACTCTCATAGTACTTTATCCACTTTCAATATCAGCAATAAAGATGACATAGTCACCATGGTTACCAATAGGAAGCCCTCATCTCCCCACTTACAATATGAGAAAGCAACAATGCAACTTGACTGAAAGAATGGCTGGAAGCAGCATGCTCAATTTATGAACAAGATAGGTGATGCTGTGCTCACTTCCTAGAGGGCAAATTTTCACTATGTGATGCTCAACAGCCAATATTGTAAAATCATAAATTATGTTCCATCAAAGTAAAGGCCCTAACCCCACACAAATCAATCTATATAAGACAGAATAGACAGGCTTAGATTTAATCCTGTGTTTAGTCAATCTATGACACGAATTTTATAAAAAAAAAACAGTGTATAACTCATATATGAAATCTGTTCTCATTTATCAGTTCTCAGACCATAATCACTTAAAATATGCAATATAGGCTACCTTCTAGATCTTCCCACAAAGCAGTGAACCAGAACTCCACCACCTGACTTTTTAGCTTCATCAATGAAATCAATACATTCATCAAAGTATCGAGCAAGATCAGTATCTTCTCTGTCCGCCACTACATCAATACCAAAAATGAAGAAAGTCAAGAAACTGAGAGAAACAATGAGAATATGAAGCCAAAAAGAATTAGAATATCTTTGCATTTGGAAATCAATATTCCTACCTCAAATCAGCATTTAAATTTTTTTCAAGAATGTAAAATAAATGAAAAGCAATTTTGGATGAGACCCAAAGCTAAGTCCAAGGAACAAACAGTATAAACACCAAATTAATATGGAAATAAGAAGCTTAAGCTACTACAATCAACAGGTATAGAAAAGGATGATCAACAACCTAACAAGCATCCAACTGAATTCTGTTTATATTTGAATAACGCATCATCCAGTTCCAATTAGAGAAGTCAACTTTAAAGAAAAAAAAAACACCTCAAAATTAAGTTCTATGTCTTTTGCAGATGACTCATAAAGCCAAGAAAATCTCCTATTGTCATGATTATTTATTACTGTCAGAGAGAAATCAAAGAAAGTCATTTAGCTAAATGTACAGCAGTTAGAGCATTCCATCTGATGGTCAAGAGCAAGAATTCTAGCCATCCTATGCAGCACAGCCGCCTGTTTAGGGAAGGAAATCAACAAAATATGTGAAGGGAAGAAGCATGATGAAACAAAAGACAAACACTTAGTCTAGCACCTGTAGGGAGCCTGCCTATGCTGAAACCAGTAGTTCACAGCCAAATCAGGTGGAACTTCTATGCCCAAGTTAAATTTACAGCTGTATCAACTACAAATTCATATCCTCTTCTGCTCAGCTTGTTGATCTTGTTAAACGAGTTGCCTCAGTTGAAAAGAAAAAACATCTGAACCAAATTTCGGCCAAAATCCAGATTTCTGGCAACCACATTCACAAGTTTGCTACAGAATATCCCCAACAAATCTCTACACGGTTGTAGTCCAATGTCTAATATTTCTTCGAAATCACAATACGCATCACAAATATCTTATAAGATCTCTTACTCTTTTCCAATTAAACGAGTTATACAAAAAGATAAATGCCCAGGGCCAATTCCACTATAGGCAGCGACACGTTGAGCTTCAATAAGACAAGCTGGTATATAGACTACATATTTTTCCTTTCGAGTTTCCGAAGGATTCCAAGGGACGGGCATTACCTTCAATGACTTTATACGTGAAGTCATTTGGATGAGCAGGAGCAATTGAACTTGCCACAGTTAAGATGTGAGTAATATTATGTCTTTTCAATGCAGCTTTATTGTTTGCTGCTCCAACAGAACCCACGAAGAGACACTGGAAAACACCACAAGTAAAGAAAAAAGAAGTCATTCATTCAACCTGACATTTTAGAAACATTTAACACAAATACATACCATCTCCGTTCCTAATTTTTATTTATCCCATTTAACTTTTCCCGATCTTCAAGACGAGAGGACGTAACTTGAAACATTTTTATTTTTTCAAATCCATAAGACAAAAAATATAAAAACTTGATATTCTAAAAATTTACGTTGAGATGCAACCAACAATCTATCACTTAAATATATTATTTCTTACGAGAATTTATGATCATCCTCTATACATAGAAAAGTCAATTACATGAATATAGAACACTCACCTCTTCAATTTGACACGGAACATTGTCATCCTTCACAAACCTTGCTGCATTGATAGCGCGTAAAAGTGCTTCTACTCTATTCTTGTAGACTTGATCAAATTGTTCCATTCCAAGTACACCCAACTTTGATCCTTCTTTTGTTCCACTTCTTCAAAATTGCCTTAGCACAGTCGAACAACTGTTGTCAAATTGATAACTAAGTAGTAAGCACAACATAGTAGTTCAATTATTACTGCGGATAAAATCATGAATTAACTTAATTTCAGCAACAAATAACTCAAATTAGAAACCCAATAACTTTTGACTACAAATTCAAAAAAAAGTGCCCAAATTTGGCTAGGTTGCTGAAAAACAGCAAAGACCCGAGCAATGGTTGTCCAACAACCAAGTAATTATTATTTCACATGATAACTTTACAAATTAACATATACAATACAGTAAAATAATATAATTTGGGTGAATCAAACCATATCATAAAAAAAAAGAAACAACAATATGAAATGATGAACTAATTATCAAGAGAAAATAGGAAAGTTTGCAAAATCGATGGGCGAAAGACAGACCTGGTAGTGCAAACGTAATTGAGAAGTTGCGCAAGAATTGTGAGTAGCACGGCCTCCTCCACAACAACTGGAATATGGAAGGGCCTACTAATAATTCGTCAAAAGCTAGAATCTTCTTTTGAAGGGGCTAGTTTTGGAATAGGCTTTCATAACTTGTTAATTGTGGCCTCTATATGGCTTCAAGCCCATTTTCAACGCTTTATTATTTTCTCTATCTTATATTATTATTTACGAGCATGATTAACGTGGAGACTCTAAATTAGAAACCGAAAATTTTCGTTGTTTCGGGTGAAGAAGATAAAAAAAAGTACAAAAATCTAGCTTCAGATAACTACTTCATCTTTCGTTCGGATGACACAAAATTAAAAATCACATTGCTTTGTTAATTTTTTTTTTTTAAAAAAGAAGATAAACATCAATAACTAATAACGGGAAACACAACTTTAAAACCCACGATTACCATATTGCTTCAACTTTTTTAAAAAATTAGGATAAACTTCAATAACTAAAAAGAAACCAAGCAAACCCAAAATAACTCATACTAAACTTTTTAAAATATGATCAAGAAGACTTGCTTAACTATCAAATTTCACCCCTTGTTGATTCCCATTGTTTTCTTGCTCCGTTCTCCCCAAATCCCTGGTTATCATTGTCGAAATCTTCTCAACTTCATCCCTTTCCTTCGCAGCTTCGTTTACGTTATGGCTAAATTTGTACCTTCTTTATTTGTCAATGTTACTATCTGTTTTCTTAATTTGATGAATACTTTTTTTAAAATCTGATAGATTATGGTTTTCCACTTTGTAAATTAAATGTTCTTATGTGAGTAACAATTATAAATTTACTTACTAAAGCATAATATAAATCATAATCATAGATCTTACAATATTAACAATCAAATTCATCACTGTTTCACAAAGACAAGATCATTGAAAAAAGAATTAACAAAATCAGTCTACGAAAAAAATACAAATGGTATAAAGTGGTATTATGACAAAACATTTGGAAGATATTTCTGAAAAGTGAAAGCCATGAAAATCAAAATTGTAAGATCAGCAAGGAGCGCTCGACACGGCCCTTGTGTGGTATTTTTCGCAACATCAAGTAACCAAAACCAAATGACGAACGCCACAATTGATGTCAATTGGTCACGTTTATAAGAAAGCAAATTAAAATATCCCTAACCTCTTTGCCAACTCTACACACTTCTGAAATTTTCACGGGATATCTATGTAGTGCTAAAGAAAACATAAAACCCAAAACTTTTGGATGACTCCACACCACTTTCCAACTACCGTACATTGAAGTTGTTAGTGCTACCTTAATCGAGTTTACAACCTTAATCTCCAACTTTGGCATGCCAGCTGTTACATCGGAGATTCCATTAGTGGTGAAAGTGAGGGTAGTGGCGGTGGCGGTGGCGGTGGTGGAGGAAGGCGGAGGAGAGAGATTGAAAGTTGGAGTTGTTGTAGTTGTTGGTGGGGAATAGAGAAAAAGATTAGTACATAGGAGGAGTACCATCTGCACTAAAATAATTTAGTTGAGTATGGAATTCTTCGGATCTTTTCTGCATATGTAGAGGAGAGAGAGGGGGGGTTTCTTTTGAAAGGTGTATGACAACAGACAGAGGGAGCAGTTGTATGCTTAGAGTGAGTAGGGAGTATGTGTGTGATACAAAGGAGAGGAAAGGGTCATGGGTTTGAGTATTTGCAGAAGGCCTCCCTTATGTTATGTTACTCAAAAATTTCTTATTTCACCCCAAGTATTAAGATCAACTACTCAAAATTTAGGATACTTGGACACTTCATTAGTGTACAAGTAGACATGTGTCCATATTGTATGCTTTTAGCCGAGTATGAGTAAATACAGTGTGCATGCATTAATGCATAAAATCTCTTGGCTGAATGATATTTTTGCTACCCTCAAAATCCTTAGAACCTTGGAATTTGAGATAAGGAGGCTCAAATTTGAAATCTTAGACCACCTTTGGGCTTGGATTATAAAAATGTTAATTTTTATTGGACTATAGGTTGTACCCAATTGCCTTTAGGGGGAGCTCTGGACACCTAATCCCCCACCACCCCCATTACCCCCTAGACATGCTATTCTTGGTTCCTATAAATCTATAATGGGCATTTGAACTTGACAAAATTTTAGATGAGGAAATATAAAACTTATTTTATATCAACCAAAATCTTATATCCTATATATTATTTACGAGCATGTATGAATGTGTGGCCTCTAAATTACAATATGAGGTTTTTCATTGCTTCGAGTGGATTTAAATTTTAAAAAAAACACAAAAATTAAGCTCCGAGTAACTACTTAATAGTAGGTTTGGACGAAATAAAATTTTAAAACACTTAGATTCGGGTTAAATAAAAAAGAGGATAAAGATGGATAACTGAAAACAAAACCATCAAACCAACGTTTATCCATCATGAATCTTTTAAAAGCTGATCAAATATCTTTAAAATGGGAGGAAGAATTTTATTATCTTAAGCAAGATATGAACAACTTTAAATTATCAAATTAAACATTTGTTATATTTTTAATTTTGTCTATATTATATATTAATAATCCAACTAAATTTTTCAGTTTCGTTTTCCAAATTTAATGTCATGCTATTGCACGGACACATACTAGTCAAAGATTTAAAACAATGTATGTCATCTCTTCATGAGTCACCATACCTTGGCAAGTAACATATCAATATTGTATTTTATTAAAAAATTCAAGGTCGTGTTTGAACTCGTGAACTCTCGTTGATTATTGTAAAATTTTAACCATCACTCCAAAGTACTAATTTATGACTTTAATGTCATTAAAAAGGAGAAAAAATTCAAATAAATGTTTAAGAACTTTAATACTCTAAGTATGATAATAAAGTTTAATCTTTCTATATTTCACCTTACATAATATTGTTAAATCAAGTTTCTATGTAGTATTAATTAAGTGAACAACTAAATTTTTTATATATATAATTGATAATTAATCTATTTTAAATCTCAAAGTAGGTATAATAGAAATTAATATAATTGTATAAAATAAAAACAATAATCTTAATAACCCAAAGAGCTATTTTGTAAAAATAATTTGATGGTTGGTAGCAAACACATTAATTGTTTATATTAGATTGTTTAAAACCATTTTTCCTATTTTCTTTTCATCACTACTTTAAAATGCTTGCACTACAATGGCTATTAGCGAGTTATGTATAGTTTGTTATCACCGGGGATAGTTCATATTGAACTAAAAAAATTTAAATCAATCTACTCTTTTCAACGTATACATGTCTATAATTAATATTAGTAGTTGACAGTTGGATCAGGTAAGAACCCCTCCCTTATATAAGAACTCATGTGTATATAAGAACCAATATTCCACCGTTGATTAAAAGATCTAATGGCTTATGATGTTTCAGCATTTACTGGCAAAAGTATAATTTATCAAAACTCATGATGTACTCTACATGACCTAGTTTTTCATGATATTGGAAAATTTTTATCTTCTGAAATAATTTTAACTACTACTTTCTCCAAACATTTATCCTAAATATTTTGTAATATGTTCTAAGTATTTATTCTATTATTCTAAAATTTAGTACTGATGTTTTAAAGTTTGATAATGGTGTTCTATAGCTTTACACATATGTTCTAAATATTTATTCTATTATTCTAAGGTCTATTACTAATGTTCTAAAGATTAATACCAGTGTTCTAAAGATTAACACTTATGTTCTAAACTTTTATTCCATTGTTCTAAATGTTTATTATATTATTCTAAACTTATATTGCACTTTATATTATTTTATTTTATTGTTCTCAACTGGTTTCTACAACTTAACACTAATGTTCTAAAATATAGTAATAATGTTCTAAACCTTAATACATATATTCTAAAATTGTATTATACTGTTCTAAGGTCTAATACTGATGTTCTAAAGATTAATATTGATGTTGTAAAGATTGACATGAATATTCTAAATATGTATTCTATTTGTATAAGGTCTAATACTGGCGTTCTAAAGTTTAATACTAGTGTTCTAAAGATAAACACTTATGTTCTAAACTTTTATTCTATTATTTAAAATATTTATTATATTATTCTAAACTTATATTTCACTTAATGTTCTTTTACTATATTATTCTCAAACATTTATTCCATTGTCTATTGGTGTTCTATAGCTTAATACTGATGTACTAAAATACAATATTAATGTTCTAAACCTTGACACATGTGTTCTAAAATTGTATTATATTGTTTTAAGGTCTAATACTAATGTTCTAAATATTTATTCTATTGTTCTAAGGTCACATATGTTCCAATATGATTTCTTACCATAATTTATGAAATTACGACATATGTAAGGGATTTTAAAACAAGTTTAGTTGTTGTTAATTTCTAAAATAAAGGATTAATTAAGTTTTTTTTGTTACTTAGGAGTCTCCTCCAAAGTTGGTAAGGAGGAGAACTTAATTATTTATTCAAGTACGTACATGTTTGGATATTTGTTTATATGAAACTATGTAATAAATGTTTACTGTGCTTAAAGTTACATGTAAGGGATATATTGAAAGGTTTGCTCGCATTGAATAAAGTAAACTTTTTTTATGTAATATTTTATATGGAGAAAATTCACCGATTTTGTATATTACAATATTAGTTTGGTTTTATTTTTTTTTAAAATAATACTTTTAATTATTGTTATACTTTTAATTATATACGTAAATATACACTTAGTAAATTCCACTTCGTATTTGATTTGAAAGGGTTGGTGTTGGGGATCAATGAGCTATGCAATTACAGATTTCAAAAGATCCCTTAATTGTCAAAGAAGTAGCCTAATGCATTGCAAACATGTGGAAAGTCAACTAGAGAAACATACTTATTTTAGTATGGTCTTATGAGGAATTGACTTGGATTGACTTTCCTAAAATGGAAACTTTCTACTTTGGAAAACTTTTCAAAATTGGGAAACTTTCTACTTTGTGAAAGTGGTAGTTAGGGAAAGAGAAAATTTACTTAATATGGAAGTAGGGATTAAATAAAATGTTGTAATCCCATAAAGGTTCGAACTTTAGGAGTAGGGCTTGAATCCGAGCTTGGTTAAAGTTGCTCTAAAGTTGGTCAAAACTAGGTCAACGTGATAGTCAAAGTTTGACCAAAGGAGTTGGTCAATGTTCGTGTATTCCTAGATGGCGTGGGAAACTGGGAATTGAAGCGTTTTGCTGATTCGTAATGACTTGATAAGTTGGATATGATAAAAAGACTTAAAGAGTTTGATGAAAGATGTAAGACTTGAATATATGCATGCCCATCAAAGGATAAGAGAGCCATTTGGTTCAACTTCTTCAAGGATAAAGCAGATAGAGTTTTACCTAGTTAACAAGTCTTATCTTATGAGTCTTTTCAGTTGTAATGTTATTATATCTAGCCAATCATGGAAATTTCGAATTTCTATGCTTTGTTCTCTTAGGAAGTTTGTTATTAAATGTTTCTAATTAAGTTTATCTTAGGGATAGTTAGCCAAAGTCAGATTTTATCTTTTGTTTTTGGGATTCACGTGTATTAGAGTCATCATTGCTTAGACTACTTGTTATTCACGTATTTAGGTTGTTATGTAAGTGTTTAGCTAGAGTCTTAGTGTTTTTAAATTTCTTGTAAAACAGAGGGAGCTCCTACTATATAAAGGAGTCGAATGACATTGAATGAAATCAGATTTTGATGAATTAAATCATTTGTCTTCGTGACTTTTATGAATTCTCTAAGCTTTTGGATTGAAGTTTAGTGTGTTCATCCTTTGCTAGCTTGTTTCAATTCGTTGAGGAAACTGGTGGTGTTCTGAGGAAACTTTTTGGATTCTTTGGTGTTAAATCTGTATCTAAAAAATCCTTAAAGCTAATCAACAAAACTATCGTTTTGCTTTATTCCATTCAAGTACAAAACACTCAAAAAATACAATCAACACGTTCCTTAAATCAGTTCCTTTGTGGCGCATATTAGTTGGTGAATTATCTTTCATTAACAATTTGTATTTTTCGGTTTGAATACCCAGAAATACAACAGTTGGTTATTGCCTTCGTCGTGCATTATAACGTTTACCTTGTATTGCTATGTGGATTGGGTATGGATGTCAATTTAGATCCATAGATCGGTTTTGGGTTCACCCATAACAGGTTGATTCCTATTGGATTGGGTTAAAACAGATCAATTTGGCCTTTCAGTTTGATTATTTTATTTCTCGGGTTTAGTCCGGATTTAAGTCAGGTCGTATTCGGTTTGAGTCAATCCAGGTCTCTTTCTATACATGTTACAGTGTATTATTTTGGGTATAGGTAGATTTCAAATTCTAATCTTGTTTAGTTCAGGTTAATCCAAATTGATTTTTGGATGGGTTATAGCGGGTTGTTTTTGGTTTAAGTAAATTTTAGGTTCGGGTCGATCCAAATCGGTTCTTGAATGAGTTGTTTGGTGAGGAAAGATTTCGGTCCAAGTAACTTATGGTATGGTAATGAATAATCTCTATTTCAATTGAAATATGCGTGATGCCTTATTGGGTGTGAATCATTCATTCATGATAATGTTTCATTATTGGTTTATGATTCAGATTTTTACTATTTTGTTGTATTCATCTGGGATCATATCGGGTAATCCCAGGTCAGATCACACGATAAGTTATTTTTATATAATGGTTACTTAATAAATTGGACAATGATGATGACGATAAGTCATTGTAAAATAAAATATTTACGAGGTAATGATCGTAGAAAATATCTCTCTTGTACTATCTATTTCAAATGAATAATAATATCAAGTGGCTAATCAATAGAAAACAGGTAGTCAATTATTACATAGTATTTATATTGATAACTTAGCATTGTGTTAGTCATTCAAGGTCATATTAAGAAAGAAAAAAAGAACTATAAAACCACAAATAGAACCATTGTAGCATAGGCAGCCCTTGGAATGAATTTAAATAGCAATAAATATATGATCTTAAGAATAAAGATTCAAATACAATCTTTTTAAAACGTATCTAATGCTTGATAAAGTGATAATTTTAATTAGTAATATAATACTTAGTATTTAGGAAATCTTTAAAAAAAATTTGTGAGTTTAGTTCCACAATATGTACATTTTAAAATTAATATAAGAGTTTAATTTTAAGGTTATCTCAACACGGATCATAAACAGGCCAGGTAAAATTAGGTAACAAATAGTAAAGTTGTTAACATGTTATGTGAAATTGAACCACAATTTTTATCAATTTAAGCCATAGAAGTGTGTGTGTGTGTGTGTGGGGGGGGGGGGGGGGGGGGGGGGGGGGGGGGGGGAGGGGGGTTATGTCGGTTTCGGGTGTCTTCGAGTCGAGTTTGTTACAGGTCAGGTTGCCTTCAAGTCGGATTTTTAACTGGTTGGGTCATACCCAAGACAGACACAAATCGGATTTGGGTTTTATAATATCAAGTCACCTTGATTTCGGGTTGACATCAGATTAAATTTGGTTAGTTTACCGGTCTCACTTTTTATTACATGAAGATTTCAGGCGGTTTTCAAGTCGGATTAGATTTTAACATTTGGCTAAATATTATCCACTTTCTTATAAAATCATCCAATGGAACTCGGACTATTTAAGATTATCCAGACCAACCCCTAAGATCTCGCAAACCAATCACAGAAATCAAGGACAACTCAATCAATCACGCCTCGTCATACCATCCACCATTAATATCCATCCTTCGTTGACCAACTGTGATCACCTTCAGTTCTCTTTCTTTGACCATCTTCAATCAATTCATTCAAACACATTTCCATTTTCCGATCCCCAAGAACTTGCAAACATGTTGGCAGTGTTTGACAAATCAGTCGCGCAATCTCCTGAAGGGTTGAACATCCCAAACCCAGAATCTGCTTTTGCGTTAAAAGATGGAAATCTGGCCCAACATTTCTCGTCCGTTCATCCTAATGCTGTCACCATTAATCTTGCGCAATCTGGGTTCATCTCATATTCCAGTGATAAGCAAAACCCTCTTCTTCCCAGGTTTCATTACATTCTTTTTTAAATGGGTTTTGATTTGTGGTTGTTGTTATTGTTGTTACATTGTTTGGATTGTTATTATTATGTGTGTATGATTAATATGATGTTTTGTCGTGATGATATGAATGGTTAGATGATGTGATAGTATCTCGTGTAGACGAATTAAAGCCCGTCATACCATCTTTTACAATAATTTGCTGTGTGGATTTGATCTGTTATGTTTTGCGATGTGATGTTTTTGGTGTTTTTAATCGGTTTGATTTTGTTTCTTCTGCTTTTGGTGCAATTAGATACTGGTTTTGTCGTGCATAAGCCATATCGGGCAGATGTATTTGGTGACTTGGCGTGCTTTTGGATGGTTTACTTTGTTTGATAAATCGAAAGATTGTCAATTAAGCGAAGATAGAGTTTGAAAGATTGTTATTCAATCCAAGATCTTTGTCTTTAGATGATTAAAAGCGTGATTAACTTAGCCTGTCAAACGAACTTTTGTTAATAGCAGTGGCGGACACCCCAAATCGAAAGTTTCGTTAGATCTATATTTTAACTAAATGAACCATCCTGGGTCCGCCAGAGTGGACTCTGTATTTTCGATATGGGGGTGGGGTGTCGACATAAGTAGTGATGGACACTGGACACTGGACACCCCGTGAATCCCCGCTATTTTAGTTGGTTGAAGACTTGAGAGTGGTGCCCAATCCCTTAGATCTTTTTTATTAGCTTGTCATTTGCGGTTCTCTTTAAAAAAAAAATGTTTTGATCCCCAATCTGAATTTCTTGGATTTTGAAGTTGTATCTCTTTATATTTTTTACTCCCTAATCCCTATAAAAGGTATTTGGAATTAGTATCATGATAGTCTGAATTATTGATTTACGTTAAGTTATTTAGCATTTCTAGGATTGGATTTATGAGTTTATTGTATGATTTTTATCAATGCTTGGAAAGCACCCTTCCCCAATGATGAAATATAGAATTCTGCATGGAATGATGGACGCAGTATATTTTTACCCTAACCTCTAAGCAAATGTGATTTCTTATGCTCTGGTGTTAGATGTAGCTCTTGGATAAACTATTTGGATATGTACTTTTTTTTAGTCGGTATTGCTAATGGATATGATTTAATCTTATTTTCTTTTGCACCCTTGTTTCGTTGATAAATGTTGGAGACACTGCATATTGTTAACTGCTTCAATCGATCAATTTAGATTCGTCCTTTTTTCATTCAAAGAAACATTCATATATATGTCAAATTTCTGTCCACTGTAGTATCATTTTCTCGTCTTTGTTTGTTCCTTTTTTAATCAATATTGCTGATGTTTATCGTGATGATTTTTTTGGCCCATAATCTGATCTGAGTTTTGTCTGAATAGACTATTTGCAGTTGTGGACGATATATTCTGCTTGTTTCAGGGCCACATTGAGAATTTTGCTCTTCTTAAGCAGCAGTATGGATTGAGCAAAACAGGCAATGAAGTGAACATTATTATTGAAGCTTATAGATCTTTGAGGGACAGAGGTCCTTACCCTATTGAACATGTCATAAGAGATATCCATGGGAAATTTGCCTTCATCCTTTACGATTGTGCTTCGAAGAACTCATTTGTTGCAGCTGTGAGTGTTGTTTGTTCATTTTAAATTGCCCCCACTTATGTCATTCCCAACTTTTTCTAAGCTAGCGTAGTTGTTATTTGGTGCAGGATCCTGATGGAAGTGTTCCTTTGTTCTGGGGAGCTGATGCTGAAGGTCACCTTGTTATATCAGATGAGGAGGAGACGGTTAAGAAGGGATGTGGCAAATCATTTGCTCCTTTTCCGAAAGGTGATCTAAATAAAATGGCCTTCTGTGAATGTTTAGTCATGGAAGAGTTCTTTGAATTCGTTCTTGGCATTTATTATGAGTTGCTTGTTAGAAAGACCCTGAAATTAGTCCTTAGTGCTTTTTGTTGTGGTCAGATGACTTTGTTATGTCCTGATATTGTACAAGCCACAATATTGCCCTTTACCTTTCTCCAATCTGTCATAAACTGTTGTTGGACCTTTACTAATGTAGATCTATTACAATAACCTTTGATGCCAGAAGAAATTCGGGGGAGGATGGACAAGAAGGTTAATATTAGCTGATCTCACTACAAGCTGTTAAGTTTTCCTGTTCAGCTTGTGGATGAATGGAATCAAGGAGATGGCTTGTTGCCTCCATTGTGCTATGGGTGTTGGAATTTTTAGTTTTGCAGCTGTTGAATGTTTTACAGTAGTCTTTCAAATGGATATTGAGGTCGTGGCGAGGTTGCAATTGGGGTCCTGCTGTCTTAGCAATGGGCTTTCTTGCATGAACTCTTTGCCGTTCTAGTTTTGTAGTGTATGTCAGGTTTTGTTTCACCTCTCTTTGAGGTTTCTACTGATATAGAAACTGTCAGGTTTTGTTTCTTCTCTCTTTGAGGTTTCTACTGATATAGAAACCACATTCATCCTTCTCTACTCCTCTGATATGCTTTGCATCAACCCCGATTCTGGCTTCTCCTATTTATGGTTTTGGATCACTTTTGGCTTGAGCCCCTTTTTATAATATCCATGGTCAATGATTGTTTGAGTTGCATGGTGCTTATTATGGCTAAAGGTTGTCATTATTTTAGTTGATTGTGTTATGCCCCTTATTGGTCGTATCAAATGGTGTTTATGTTTTAGTAGGCCGCTCATGTTTGGTATCTTGGGTTTGGAAACCATGGGTGTACTTAAAGGGGATGAGCAGGGAATCATGTTGAGGAAGTGGTATTTTGCTATCAAAATGAAACAGTTGTCTTTGGATTTTAAACGTCGGCTTCTCTCGAGCATGGATTAGTTGAGTGCTAATAATAGACCTTTGTTTCATCATCTAGCTGGGTGTTCTTAGTATTGAGTGGTTGACGTCAAATTCTTTGGTGTATTGAGTTTCTCAGTTCCTCTGGTATTATATTCTGAATGGGGACTTCGGCTTTCTTTTTATATATTGTGGTTAGGATTGTAACCTTAATACTATATAATCCTTTCAATTACTGAAAAACAAAAGAAGGAAAGGTGAGGAGTATCTTAGTACTAGTAGTGCTATCTTATTGACTTTATTTTCCGTTTTGCAAAACATTTTTTTAGCACAAAATCACCAGTTACTGAATATTTCAATTTTCTTGGGTAAGAGATATTGCTATGACAGTGGGAAAACCTACTGATACTGAATCTTGAAGTTGTCAATCTTGTCATTGTTGCCAATGCTCTTGGTCTTTATGAAATTGCAAATGTTGTCTTCTTTTTCTTTTTCTTTTTCCTGTTTACCTTCACTGTACCTTATATGTTGTTACTTTGCCAATTGTTTAAAATGTTGGTTCTCTTTTAATGACACTTTATGGGCCTTTGGGATGATTCTGTTTGTAAACTTAATGAACTGTTTATTTTCTCCTGTCATCGCCAGGTTGCTTCTTTACAAGCTCTGGAGGTTTAAGGAGTTACGAACATCCACGTAATGAATTAAAGCCAGTGCCTAGAGTTGACAGTTCAGGTGAAGTCTGTGGAGCAAACTTTAAGGTTGATGTAGAAGCTAAGAAGGAACCACTTGGTATGTCCAGAGTTGGAAGTGCTGCAGACTGGTCTTCTAACTACTGATTAACTGCTGCTGTTGACTGGGGTTTTTGATGTTTGGTGATGACTTAAATTCCTGAAGTGACCATGAATGACTTTATTTCAAAGGGCTTTCAACCCATTTGTAACACCAAACAGGGGAGTTGTTTTTTCTGCTATATCAAACTGAATCTTTTAGCTGTAGCACATACGAGGAAATAATTGTTAATGACTTGCACTACCTTTGTTACTAAATGAAAGAGAACATATTGCCTGTGTGCATGGTTTGCTGATTTTTTGTCCCCTACTTTTTCTCGTAAATTTTGATTTCTCATCGAACAAAGCAGCGCAAGGAGTAAACAAAGCATTGCTCGATTTACTTTACTGAAATCATAAAGGTCATTAGTTTCAGTACAGTCTTAATGAATATTGCACATTTTTTTTAAGTAACTCGTATTACATGAAGTAGTAGTGTGCCTAACATACATTGTTTTCAACTTCTAAAATGAAGCTATTTTTTTTGGTGGTCTAAGCTGACTTATTCTGATAGGTAATTAATTGGCAGTAGAATATTTAGATGACTCTTACTTGTTCTTTCTGGTATCTGATCAATTGGTTCGATTGTCGGCTAGATTCAGTCGTTCACATCTGCATTCCCAATTTCCACCAGGTGTAATCTGACTACCTGATGTCAATTAGAAAACATGCCAAATAAACTGTGTTATATGAGCTGATTGAATGTTTAGTTTGCATTAATAAGGCAACTAATGTTAGGAATGAAGTCCGAAACAAACGGTTATTGCTTCAGCCTCATGCAGATTTGGAGGATCAAACATCTTGCAGATATGCTGTTCACATCATGCAGTAGATTTGGAGGATCAAACCTTGCCATTGATAATGTTTGTCTGAGTTATGCGGTTCCAATTGAATGTTGTTTGTATGATTGCGTTATGGATCTGGTCAAATGGTGTTTTATGCGGTCATGTCTTGCTGTATGTTGGTTCCTAGAGTTTGTAAACAATGGGTTCTTTTGAAGAAGATCAGGAGTTTGGGGGTGAGAAAGTTATGAAATATCTTGCAATCAGAATATTTATTCAAAAAGTCTTTTTATTTCTAGTTTTGGTGGGTCTCAAGCATCAAATAGAAGGGTCCTACCCAACTTATTGGCATTTTCGAAAAGCGTTTCCTAATCAGCAATGCGCTATACTTCTTAAACCTAGGTGTAGTGATAAACCCCGTAGTGGCGCACCACATAGCCCAAGTGTGGTGAGAGATGAGCAAAAGTAGGTTTTAAGAAAAAAGAGATGGAGGGGATGTGGAAACTAAGCTCTTTATCCATCTTTTAATGAAGGATCGCTTATAGTAGGAATGTTAGTTGAATTAGTGGAGGTATGAAATATAGGAATGTTAACATTTTGTTCCTTAAAGAGACAAAGTGAGTTGGATAAAGATTTAAAGTTATTAGATCTTGAGATTATAAGTTGTGGTACTTAGGGAAAATAATGAATATAAATAGAGTTGAAATTGTCAAGGTTGATTGACAAGTAGATGATATTGTTGAGGTATATAGAAAGAGTAACAGGATTATGAAGATAATATCGTGAATATTGTGGTAGCATACGCATCGCGTATAGGTGTTGAAAAAGTTAAGCATTTATATTGGGAGGACCTAGATGAGGTGGTACAGTGTATTCTTGAAATCGAGAAACTTTTTGTTAGAGGAGACTTAAATGATCATAGGAATGAGTCATTATGAAAATGAAAATATTCATGTAGGTTTCAACAATAGAGTAAAAAATGAAAGAGGAGAAACTATCCTAAACTTTGTGCATCCTTATAACTTGGTCTTGGCCCATTTTATGACTTTTATAGTCTGGTAAATGCAATCCAAATACACTATATATTGGGAAAGGAATATGGATTAGAATACTTGCTTAGATTGCAAGGTGATTTCAGGGGAGAGTGTAGTTACTCAATATAAACAACTAGTGTTGGAAATTTGCATCAAATCAACATTTACAAGGAACATACAACCAAGGGAATACATTATTGTAGTGGAGTTTTAACGGCACCAACATAAAGGTTGCGATAGGAAGATTTAATAACGACAAATGTTGGCCAATGATCTTTGTATGGTAAATTGTGTGAAGGATAAAAATCAAATGATTTTTGTAAAGTTAAGGAGAGCAAAAGCAGATGGAGGGAGTATTTTGACGAGTTATTCAATGAAAATCAAGTAGGGTGTATACTCTGTAGGTGATATCACTATTGACAATAATAAAGTTAAGTGGTATACAAAAAGTGGAAGTAGAGGAGGCATTGAAGAGGATGAAATTATGGAAGGCTTTTAAGCTAGAAATTTTTTCTATCAAAAATTAGAGATAGTAAAATTGGTATTGAGTAATTAACGGATCCCTTCAACAAGATCCGAAGGACAATTAAAATGCCACAGATTGGAAGGGAAGCACCTTATTTATGAGTTATACTATCAAATTATGGAGAGAGTAATTAACCAAAGGTTGAGGAATTGTACTCGTATTTCAAAAAATTAATTGGATTTTATGTTAAGCCAATCTACCATAGAAGTTATCCACCTAATTAGGCAAATGATAAAGCATTATCATGCAAGGAAAAAAGTTTACACATGATGTGCATTTTTTTGTAGAAGGTGTATGACAAGGTATCAATAGAAATATTTTGATGGGAACAATCAATAATGGCAGACTATGTAAGTATGTTAAGGATATGTATTAGTATGTTACAACAAATGTTAGACATTGTGGTATAGTGACAGTGTACTTCCGTATAACAATTGGATTACATTAAGGATATGTCGTAAGTCATTTTCTTTTGGAGACATTCCTGTATAATGTAACAAGTTCAATAAAGATGAGATACCATGCGTTTACTTTTTGCAGATGATTTTGTTGTAGTGGACTAGACCAGGGCAAGGTAAAAACAAAGTTACAACAATAGAAATAATGTTGGAAATAGAGGTGTTAGAGTTAGTGAAGTAAAATAGAGTATGTAGAGTATCATTTTAGCATTAGGAGGAGACCTAGAGAATATAGTTTGACTTTGAATTATAAGGAGTTACCAATAAGTGAATATTTCAAATACCTAGGATATGTTCTTCTATGGAATAAAGACATTGATCAAGATGTCACCAATAGAATAAAATTTGGGTGACTCAAATGTAGAGCTGCAACTAGCCTATTTTATGATTGCAGTGTACCCTTAAGGTTAAAAGGAAAATTCTAGAGGATAACGATTTGTCCGGCATTGTTGTGTGTGTTAAAGCGTTGGGTGTTTAAGAATGATCATGTTAAGAAAATGAGTATAGTAGAAATGCATATGTTAAGGTGGATATTCGTGAACTCCTTGAAAGACAAAATTGAAAATATAGATATCTAAATGGATTATGAATAGTGAGGATAATATAAGGGAAAAATGATCGCGATGATTTGAGCATGTAAGATACCGAACAATATGTACCAGTTAGGAAGGTGGAGGCTTGGGGTAATGAAGACTTTAATAGTGGTTTAGATAGACCAAAGATACTCAAAGTTGGAAATGAGTTAAAAAAGATTTGGAGAAAATAAATTTATAAGAAGATGTGTCTCTCAATAGGAGGGAATAAAGTATAATTACTTAAGATAGGCTTTCGGTTTATGTAGTCAACCCTCTCTTTTTGGGATAAGAGTTTGGTTTTGATTTTGTTTCCTTTGTTGTAAGCAGCTTGTTAGTGTTTTCCATAAGTTTAAGGGTTCCTATGCCAATATTTTCTTAATCAAGTTAGTTTCGAAAAATGGGTAACCTAAAGGTGTTGAAGCTTAACTTTCTTCTTGTTCAATGACAATAGGTTTTTTTTTTAATTTTTCGAAAGACCTTCAGGTTTTTTTATTTTTCATAGTATGCATTTGCCTATTACCAAAGTTAAAATTTTTTGGTATATTGTGGTGTTGGATATTGTAGTAAATTTATGGTAATTTTAGATCATTTAAGTGTTTAGGTTTTAGTTAAGAATTGAATTTAAGAAAATAGTTGAATTTAGGTTAATAGTATTTATAATTTTATTATAGAATTGAATTTTAGTTAGAATTAAATTTAGATTAATTATAGTTAGTATTTTAGTTAAGAATTGAATTTAGGTTAAGATTGAATTTAGGTAAATAATTGAATTTTAGTTAGAAATGAATTTAGGTTAATGGCATTTAGAATTTAAGTTGAGAATTAAATATTAGGTGAAGAATTTAATTTTAGTTAGAATTAGTTTTAGGTTAATCATAGTTAATATTTTATTTAAGAATTGAATTTTCAAACTAAAATTTTCAAGCACATAAACCAAGAAGAGAAAAACATTAAAAAAAACAAAAAATCATCCTATCTACAATGAGAGGCATAGTAATAAGATTTCCTAAATTGCAACCAATTAGACCTAGAGCTTCAACAATGTCCCATTCCTAATTGTCTTTTACAACCACCAAACATTGTCCTAACACTTAGACACTTAGTTGATCCATTATTAGGTGAAGAATTTAATTTTAGTTAGAATTGATTTTAGGTTAATCATAGTTAATATTTTAGTTAAGAATTGAATTTTACTTTTAATTGACTTGGATTAATTTTTGTTAGAATTTTAGTTAAGAATTGAATGTTATTTAGAATTTTAGGTTAAGAATTGATGTTTAGTTAGAATTTTAGTTAAGAACTGAAATGTAATTAAGAATTAAACTTAGGTGTTATGAATTGAATTGAATTTTAGTTATGAATTGAATTTAGGTGTTTAGGTAATTTTTAGTTAAGAATTAAATTTTAATTGAATTTAGGTTTAGAATTAAATTGTAGTCAATAAGTGAATTTTGATGTTGTTAATGAAATTGTTGTTGTATAATGAAAATGAAATAGAAATTGTTTAATTCGATGTTGTGTGTGGGCATGGATTCTTGTTAGTGTTTTGGAATAACTTATGTGAAATTGTGATTAGTTTGAGTACTCGTTATGATTAATTTTCGTAATAACATAGAAGTATACTTATATGTAACTGTGAGATGTTTGAATGTGACAATAACATAAAAGTATAAGTTACTTAAATTACTTATTCTTGAATATCGACTTGTTTAGATTGATGTGACTTCAAATTGAAAGAAAAAATGAAATTATGTTGGAATGATAATTGAATGATGTTGGTTGTTAATGAGATTAAATGTAAACATGGTGAGGTACAAGTATATTGAATGTAATGAAATTAGCGTTATAAGGACAAAAGAACAAACCAAAACAAAATACATGTAGGGGTAGCGATCTACATGAATTACAAGCCCTACCCAAGAACTTGAAAAAACTTTATATAATAAGAAAATTATTGCCCCAGGCAACGATTACTTTATTTAAAAAAAAAAAGATTGGACCAGCTCATTATCAAGCATGTCAAAATCTTTGTCTAGGGTAATTATTTCGCTTAACCAAAATCGTTGCATCAAGCAGTGATTTTCTCTTGAACCTACACTTATTTTTGAAAAGAGTTTGGTCAAAAGCTTGTTTTTTTAAATTACTTTAAAAAAAGCTTCAAAAAAATTTCGGGTTGATCTTATTCATAGAAAGGGTGCTTATATTTGACCAGGTTAAGCTTTGATGAATACAACTAAATACTTTACTGAATTGAAGCAAACTCAATAAGTATACCACCATAAGAAATGGATAACATAACAAACATATAAAGTGTTTTTTGAAGGGAATGGTAAAACTCTTTTTCTCCAAAGCATGAAATTTCGTAAGTTCCTACAGGGTATACAAAATCCATATTCAGAACATATTATCAGAAGATGAAAAGTATCTTAAATACAAAGAACCCCAAAATGTGAGCTGATTTTAATCTCTTTAACATGGAGGAAGATATCTTCAAAACAAGCGAATTGCAGTCTACATCGCCTATACATTTCCCTTATCTTAAAATGTGAAAGACTAGATATTTGGTTGGCATGATGAACATGACCACGCTTTTAAACACTACCTAACTCTCTAGTTACTGAACTTCTTTGTTCGTGTTTCTTAGGGGGCTTGTTTTGATTACATCAGCAGGGTTTGTATTCTTTGCAAAAAAAATTTCTCCCTTTTATTTTCTTCACTATTCTAAAGTTTCGAACCTTATCCTTTCGAAGATGAGGATATCTTGATTTCTTGAACTTCAAAGCTTGCAATATTAGCCCTAAAAAGTGCAGAACATTAACCTTGATAACATTCTAAAATAGGCATGATGACAATGTCATAATTCTTTATCATCATCATATCCATGAAGGCCATGTAGGCTCATTTATGATATTTTAGAGGCCTAAGGAAAAATAAAAAATTTGAGCCCTAAAATTTAATAGTATACTTCATATAATTTTATTTTCTTATTTTATAAATAAATAAAATTAAGTAGTGGTTTTAAAAATAAATAAATTATTGAAAAATTTATTTAAAAAATAATACTATGCACTATAATTACATAAATAATTAATAGTGTTAAAAAATCATTAATAAAATTTTTAATTTAAATAATATCATGAGCAATCCACTTCATTAAAGTTTTTATTTACCAAAGTATCTAATTATTATGATAATTTCTCTTCATAATATTATGAATATTTCTCTTCACAACATAATAAATATAGTCAAAATGCAAAATATTAGTCCACATTTTAAATACAACGAATTAATAAATTGTCATTGCATTAACAAAATGAATAATAATGATAACTATGCACAATTAATATACAAAATAATTGGTTGAAAATTTCTTACATTTCTTATTGGTGACATAAGTAGTTATTTTTAATTAAAGGTTAATAATTGGATAAGTATAATGAAAATAATATTTTATATTTCGTATTAGTTTTAATAGGTTATTGCTTACTTTTTTATTCATATGAAGTGTATATATGACATAGGGTTAAGAAAAAAGAAATTGAATTAACAATATTAATTTGGACAAAATTGTCTTAGGAAAAAAGGAATAACCATCCTTGGAAACAATAATTATGGAGATAAAGGGAATTGAACCCATGCCAAATTAAATTATACAATAAGGCCCTTTACCATTGCGCTACTCAATTAATATGATAAAATTTACACACATTACATTTATATCCCTTTTATTTTTATTTTAATATTAAAAAAGTTGGGTCTTTTTCCACGGTGGCTCCTAGGCGGCTGCCCCGCTCGCCCCACCCTAGGAACGGGGCTAAGGCCATGGAATAATAATACAAAAAATACCAAAAATAATGCATTAAAATTTTTATTGCCCATTTCTTTTGCTAATTTATAACAGAAGCATGAGTCACACTGTTGAAAAACGTTTTGCTAGCCACCCAGAGGTTTCTAGAGTCTTTTCATACATAGGTTTTTTGTGTTTTAGTTTCTAGAACAATTTTTAAACATGAAAATGCCAACTGAGAGAAGTCTCATTTTATATGGGTAACAGACAGATTTTTATTCTATCTACCTTACTACCTAAACTGCGCCATTGTACCTTATAAAGTTAATATATTACAACCTGTATAAACCATTACTTTTATCTTCTATAACTTTATTAGCCATCGTCATGTATGTGTTTAAAACTTACCACACTTTTCTTTTCTCCTGTTACTGCCAGGTTGAGGTTAAAGATGTTATGAACATCTATGCAACAAGTTAAAGCCAACGCCGAGAGTTGATAGTTCAGGTGAAGGATGTGTAGCAAACTTTAAGGCCAATATAGAATCTAAGAAGGAAATTGTTGTCCACCTTGTGATGAGTTTTAGTGATGACAGCGCAAACACATTTGGTGTTGTTTGTCTAAGTATTGTATAGGATAAGGAAGCAAGTTTCGAATTAGGAGTAAGGGAGTTCCTAAAGCTATTATACTAAGTAAGGAATACATCAAGTTTAACAAGAATTATGAAATCAAGCAAAAATTAAAAAGTCAGTCATATGTAGGAACTTAAGTAAAAGTTCCAGTAGATTGAGCATACGAGTTATAGAGTTGGAATTCATGATGGAGCATCAGAGGAAAAGCTCTAAGCAGTGGAGAACATAAAGACTAAGTAGAAGTATACTTAGGATTTATGTAAGCATATAGTCTAAGTGTTCGGAACACACAAGGTATAAAACTTGATTGGTGAAATTCAAAGTTATTTTTAAAAGAGATATATCAGAGTTTTTATGGTAAAAGTTTTTATGGAAAATAAATCATTAGACTGAAGTTTTTGGGAAAATATTTTTATGGAGAAATTTTTTTAATAAACATTATTTAATAAATGATTTTATCATAAAAACATGTTTGAAAATATATCCTATATTGCCTTTTTTTTATTGTTGTGAGTTCCACTTTACATGGACTAAATCTTATCCAGTTTCCTATTTTTATGTGAAAGTGTTGTTGACTTAGTTAAGATGTAAAGTAGTGAATTTAAAATTAAAAACTAAATGATTTATATGACAAGGACTCTCTCACGGTCAATTTATTCAAAGGAGGATCCCTAATCATATGAGATATTTTCCTTAAATCAAAGAGGTCATGGAGAAGTTGGGCTAAGCTAAGAACTATATAAAACTCTATATATTAATGTTCTTTAAAGCTTATTTTCTACACAACTAGCCTTCACTTTTTCTTGAGAGAAAATATTTCTTCGCTTGTTTGTCAAAAGGCCTAAATCCTTGTTCCAAACTTTATAGTCCTTATGTAAGTTATCTATTGAGTTATAATCTTTTAGTTTGTAGTATTGGGTTGTACTAGGGTGTTCGTAATACTAAGTTGTAATAGTGTAACAAGGTTGAGGAACCCTGTATTGACTTAGAGTTAAGTCTACCAGAAAAAAGAGAGAAAGAGAGAGTACTTTGACATGAGGGAATCATTGCTGAAGGAAGCTCAAGTTTTGAGTGGAACTTAAGTTGAGAGTTACTAATAGATTGTAATTGAGGATTTCCATATTAGTAAAAGAGTTGAGAAATCGCGAGTGGTTTGTGGTTTTTCCCTTTGAGTTGGGCATAAAGGATTTCCATGCTAAAATTTTGTATTCCTTTGCTCAAGTTCCACTTAAATTTTGGAAAAAGTTTTAAATAACATACACTTCCAAATCACCCCCTTCTTGTAAGTGTTCAACCCATTCAACAAAAATACTTGTTATGTCTAGGGTCGAAACTCAAGAATGTCGCAAACTGGGCTTCAAATTATTGATTGATTATTTCTAATGGCAGGAGTTTTTTTCATGATATTATAATATCCCTTACTTTGTGAGGTCATTGGGGATGACAACCATAACACTATTTTAAGGGATTTGAAACCCATTTGTAACACTAGCTAAGGGAGTTACTTTTTCTGCAATATGAATATGAAACTCCTTATTATAGCATATGAAAATTATAGATCCCAAGTCCCACATCGACTAAGGAAAGAAGAATTGCCAAGCTTATAAGCGATCCAATTCCACATTAGTATGAGACCGAAAATATCATACTAAGGCGGGTCACTTATAACTCTTGGGCCCAACAATTGGTATCAGAGCCGATGGTTTGACCTGGATCCTTAGTAGTATGGTGACGGGTTCTCAGTTGGTTCTCGCAATGGTAAAATTTGGTCGGGTGACTTGTATCGACAGTCTTCTTGATGGGTGGTCAGAGAAGCAAGGTCCTGTGGGTTATTGCATATACAAGGTAGAAAAATAATCATGGAGGAAGATGCCAGATGGTGTTGTGGGCCTCGATCTCAGGGAGGATTGAAGAATATATATCCCAAGTCCCACATCTACTAAGGAAGATAGAATTTTCAAGCTTATAAGTGATCCAATATCATATTAGTATGAGATCTTTTGGGAGACTCCAAAAAACAAATCCATGAGGGCTTGACCTGATTACTTATAGCTACTAGGCCCCATAACAAACAATTTCATACTAATGCGGATTACTTATAGCTGTTGGACCCAACAACATATACAAGGAAACAATTGTTATAGACTCATAATACCTCCGCTTCTAAACATTGTGCATGATTTACTGATTTCCTATTCTTAATTTGTGTCGCTAATCTTGATTTTTAGTCAACAAAGCAAAGCAAGGGGAGAGCAGAGTGAATTTGAATAAAGCATATCATTTAATTTGATTTACTAAATATATAAAGTTCACAGATTTCGGTTAAACCACAGTGAACTGTGCACATTTGTTTTAGTTACTCTTAACGCCTAAAGTAGTTTACCTAACGAGTGACATTTACAACATATAAAACAAATCAAATGTTATTTGGAAGCATAAAACTAAACAATTTTTCTTCATTTAATTAATTGACAAAAGAAAAGAGGCATTTTCTCCTAGCTCTTTTGGGTATTAGAACAACTTAATGAATTGTCTGCTTGATTTCTTCCTTTGCATCTACATATGCAGTTGATTCTAATGTTTGCTAGATCAGTCCTTTACACTGACAATTCCACCTAACGTAATTTGAAATATGTGTTGGTGTCAAGGAGAAAACATGCCAAAAACACTATGATAAATGAGCTTCTATGAATATATGTTTTAGTTTGCATTTAAATTAGTTGGGATAAATTTTCAACTGAATATAGAGTGAAAGCAGAAGAAAAGGATATTACTTCAGCCTTTGGCAAATTTGGATCATCAAACACCTTACAAATACATTGTCCCCCTTTCACTTTCCTAAAGATCAACCTTATTGTTGTTTATTTATTTTTTAATTTTATTTTGAGAGAAGCCCCAAGCAGGGAGCTTGGTGTGCCTTGTCGTATGCTACCAAACAAAATCAAAACTTATCTAACTTCAAATGAATGTAGCTAGGGAAGTCAAGTTCGTATCCACGGAGAAGAGATACTTAATAATTGAAAATCTATGTAATATTATCTTAGCAAAACAATAAACTAAATAAAGATGGGGGTTTGCAATAGCAAGATAGATTTAATAACCTAATTATAACTGAAACTAGTTAAATGACAAATAAGTGAAAAGAGAAATCTTGGTTAGTTGAAATCCACTTATGAACTACAAGTTAATCATAGAAGTCTCCTCAATTAACACCATTGAACACCATGTTGTAGAATTCCAAAATTCTATATTCTCATGAATTAGCTAGAAATAACAAAGCATTCCTTTCTAACCCTTTCTAGTGAACAACTCAAGATAAGCACTCTAAATCATTCACAAGAAGCAATCAAGAAAAGAAATCAACAAGGATTGATGAAATTAACACAAGCAGTCTAATTTTCTCAATAATACTATTCTCCCTTCAAGTTATCAATCATAAAGCATGCATTAATAACCTAAAGTCATTACTTTGGTAAGATCAAATAGATGCAAGCGAATCCAAATAACCAAACCTAGTATTTGATTCAAGCAAATCATGAAATAACACAAGAGAATAGTAAACATTCAATATATATTAATAGAAGAGAAATCTCATAACTTACAGTCAAAAGCTTCAATCTTTAACCAAGAATATGTAGATTAAGCTTCCATAGAGTTCTTCTCCACCAAAGAGCAAAGAAGAAATTCAAACCTAAGCTTTTTCTCCAATCTCTAAAGTACCTCTAAAACCCTAGATTACAATCATTATTTATAGGTACCTCCCTTAACTAACTTAAAATATAGAAACCTAACCTAAGACGGCCCAAAACAAGATTTTACTTAATGAAAATGCCGCTAGAAAACACTAAAGTTGCGAAATTCTGGAAGACCCGCTGCCAGCTGCTATTTAGCCGCTGGTAGCGGCTGAGGCAGCATCCTCCTACTCTTGCTTGCTGTAGGTGCCGCTGCTAGCTGCCTCTTTGCCTCTGGTAGCGGCTCTGGCAGCTTGTGTTGATATTCATCATCTAAAAGCTTTCTTGCTCAAAGGTAGATCGTTCTTGCTC
The DNA here is from genome assembly GCA_026401315.1 of Dysphania ambrosioides. Taxonomy (NCBI): domain Eukaryota; kingdom Viridiplantae; phylum Streptophyta; class Magnoliopsida; order Caryophyllales; family Amaranthaceae; genus Dysphania; species Dysphania ambrosioides. The sequence continues at coordinate 26,890,353 of CM048658.1, read as the reverse complement.
AAATGTAGATCGTTCTTCATCATTCCTCCAAGTTCAACATGTCATTTCAACTCCATAATTTCCCTTAATTGCACACAAGTAAGTTGAAACGACTAAGACTTATAAAAAAAATAAAACTCCATGAAGAACATCAAAAACCATTCTAAAACACCTCTATCAACACATTAAAAGAAGACTTATCAGAGCTATGCATTTACTATCTTCAAATCAAGTTCCAATAGACTAGCAAAGGAAGGAAAATTGTCACTTCTTTAGTTCTTATTATTTTACCTACATCCTATGGCATCAAATGAGAAAGCTCATGAGTATACTTGTTCAAATGGGTGGGGCCCCGTTAAGGGCTCTTAACCGGCTCATTTGTAAAAGGGTGTAACCCCCCGAAATTCTACACATTATTTTTTGTTATTATTTATTTATTTTTCTAAGTAAACCACTAAGCCTGAACTACCAAAATTTTATCCTACTCAAAATTTTACACTACGCAAAACTCTAGCCTACTAACTAACCCTACTACTTAAAGTCTCCCTAAACCTAAATTCTATCTACTCACAAAACAATTCAAAAAAAAAAAGAAAAAAGGGAAAGAAAAGAAACCCACCCTGTAAGAACTACCCCCATGTTACACAAAACCACACAAAACAATTCAAAACAAAAAAGAGAGAAACCCACTCCATATAAAAACCTACCTCGAGGCAAACCCCCCCTCCCCTCCACCACAAAACACAAACAAAAGAAAAGAAACCCCCCACCCTACCTCGTGAATTTCCCCCCCGACAGAAAACCCCACCCCCGCAGAAAACCCTCTCCCCCACTACCTCCTTGCTACCGCCTACTGTCCTGCCCCTACCACCGCCCCCCCCCCCCCCCCCCCCCCCCCCCCCCCCCCCCCCTCTTCTTCCTCCTCTTCTCTTTGTTTCCCTTGATTCTTATATTTGATGGTTGGGTTGTGATTTGTTGTTGTTAAATTATGATTTGATTCTATTACACTTGGTGATTTGTGAATTCTTGATGGAATAGTTGATGCAAGTAGTGATTAACTAGTTGGATGATTTGATTCTGTTACACTTGGTGATTCATGCTTTTTTTTTGGGTAGAAAGTTGAGGTGGAAAAATTTAGGAGATGTATTGGCCTAAGTTATTTATTAGATAGGATAGTTAGTCATAAAGAGTGTTGGCTATTTCTTTGGGGATTATAATTACTATAATTTTTGAGATTCGTAATTTAGTGGATATTATACAAGAAGGATCAATAATTATATTATGTTTAGCTATGTTAGTGTTGTTGTTATTGCTCAATGTCGTGCTTTAGTGTTGGAGGCTCATTAGTTTACTACCAAGAATCATGTGGTACAGTGGTAGTGCATAAGATTTTGTAGTTTTGAAGGGGAGAAATAGGCTAGAGTTCCTAAAACCCCTTCCTCGGTGAGTAATATATGGGATTATGGGCTTGGGCGTGTATTTCGACAAACTTTTAGTTAATATTGTAGCATTACTTTTAAACTAATAACTTGTGATTTTGGAAAGTATTTGGAATGATTTGAAGACCTTAAAAAATTTAGTATAGTTGTTGTGAATTTTTTTGTATATTGATTTAGGTTGTATTATTTGGTATAGGAGAACACTTTGTAGAAGGTGCGTGATAGTAGGAAAAGTAGCCACCCGTGTATTTTACTCCACGAACGTACAAATTACGAAAAACGTTACTTTTAATTAGGAGCATGATTTAGGGTGAAACATAAACTTAGGATCATGTTTAGGAACCCATTGAATGAGATTGTTTGGTTATCCATTTGAAAGAATTCATGTTTTTTATATTAGGGGCATATTTTGGTATTATTTGTGAGAAACTATGATTTATTAGATTGGTATTAAGTGTTAATTACTCCATGAGTTGTTTATTATTACTCCTTCATTACTAATAGTATGATTGGAGTAAAGGTGTATTTTTATAAGTCTTAATGACGAGGGTAGTTGACTAGGTTTAACAGGTTTAACAGTTGATATTGAAATTAAAAAGTTAAAAATTATAGTATAACATAGATTGATTGTATAACTGCAATGTTTGCATGTGTGTGCTGCGGTGATGGTGTATATTGAGTTTAAACAGTAAATCACTTAAAGAGAAAGAGGATAAGCAATAAAACTCTAGGCTAGTGCACGTCTAGAGTATTGACAATCAGGGGTTGGAGTTCACGGGGTGTTATCCGTGGCTTTTGTTGGAGACCGTGTGATCTACGAGTCTCTCTTTTATAAAGTTTTAAACTTAAAATTGGGGTTAGTTGAGATCTCATTTAGGTATGGTAACGGAGTCGCGCCCGTTTATGATCTAGATTTTTATACTATATTTTGATTCTCTTCGACCGGAGTGCATGGGTTATTTCATTATTTGATGTCCAAATCAGGATATGGGGAGACAACCTAGTCTATTGCTTAATCCAAGTCATTAATCAATTTATCGTGTCATTTGAGTAAAATGTTGCGTGATACGTTCTTACATTTTATAATTATTTATCAGTTCAATTGTTATACTTTGTAATTTGTATGTACTCTGCTTACTGATTACGTGCCTTGTGTGTTTTTTGTCATGGCTTTTGCCTATAAATGACACTGTGATGATCCAATACTTACATTTGTTTTATTGGGGAGTAGATTATTAACAGGTATCTGAATGAGAATTCATGCATGGGCGGGTTTGAGAGAAACGTTATTTTAATTTAGATTTCAGAATAAATTATATTTGTTTGATTTGGTTTTAAACCGTTGGATTTGGATTAGAGATAAACGTTATTTGATACATTATAGTAAGGGTTGTAGAGGTTCCAGTTTGTTATATTAAGAGTTCATTTACGTTTAATGTTATTTCAAAAGTCTTTTGGTTTTCCACTGCAAAACTCTGTTTTATAGCCTTAACGTTTGAGCACGTGGCGGTAGCACACCGATAGTTTCCTAAAGGTTTGGTTTTCGGAAAATGGGAATTACCGAGGTGTTACAAAGGGCCTAATCAATAATGGGGCTGATGGGTCGGTCTCTTAAAGGGTCATGTTTTATTAGGTCTTTAATGGGTCAAGTAAGATCAATAATGAGTTTACAATTTTCAAGACTTTTAAGCACTATTAGGTTATGAACTACTTCCACTTACTTGTCAATAATCCACTACTAAATATTTGAGGTGATACATGTACACTATCACCCTTTATAAATAAAAAAATATACTCTCTTTGGACGACCTGTCCCAACTCAGCCCGTTATGTATCTCTTTTGGCCTAGCCCAACCCGTTTTGCATTTTCTTTGACCCGGCCTGACTCGGCCCATTTATGACCTAGCCCGGCCTTGATCCGACAAATTATTCCTCTCCCTGCCCACAAAAGACCAAGAAACAACATTATAAACAGAAGTAGAGTGCAAAATATCCTCCACAATCAAATGAAAAGAGCAGTAGCCTTACTCCCTACTAGAAATGGCCTTTATGACTCTTTGACAGTCATTTTCTAGCTCAATCTCACCGTACCCATACTCAGTTTCCATCTTCAGCAACAAATCCGCTTATGCCTCTGCCACCTTAGCCTTCAAACAACTTGGCTCCTAGACAGTACAACACAATAGAAAAACACCACTAATACCCCTAACGCAAACTCCATACCTAGTGCCCAAATCTTTTGACCCCCAGCATCTACATTGATCTTCGCTAGCCCTTGAGATGGGGTACACCATCTTACAATGATGCTAGTGTTCTTCTTTCACATTTTATCGGCTCCTTTTGCAGCTCCACCAAAATCATGTTAATATAACCCATATTCTGCGTTATTGCAAGCTGCTCACCTGCCATCACAAATTTGTTACGCGCATTTTAGATTGCCCATCTTGTGGTCATTATCCTCCTTTGTTGATCCTCATCGAACCTCTCTCAAACACATCAAGTATATTCTTGTTAGGATATTCATAGGATAAGTATAAGTATAGATTTGATAGAGATATAGTTTATTTAGGAGTTATTTAGATCTTTAGATATAGGAGCATGGTGTGTCAAACCCCCTATATATGTACTCTTTGATGAGTTGCGTTAAAGGGTAACATACAAGTGGTGTTTAGTTTTGAGATATTTTCTAAGCTCAACATAATAGCAATTCATACAAGTTCTATTTTATTCATTGATTCGTGTTTTACTGTCTTTGTGTGTGTGTGTGTTTGCTAGAAACTACACTTGGTACCAGAGCAAACAAGGCGTGAAGATCCTGAGCAGGGGCCATTCTTGGAGAAGACACGAGCAGAGATAATGGAGGTTCGACATCGACAAAGGAGCCGAGTCCTTCGTCAATCCAATGTCCAATGCTTTCATCAACTAATTAATCAGTCTGGTCGATAAGGATAAAGGTGTTGTTAAAGGTTTATAAGGTATGGAAAAAAATAAACCCTAGCGTAAAAGACTCAGATAAAAACGACATGGCTATTGCCTTGATATTTCAAGTGATACCAGAGAATATGATTTACAAGTTAGTGATTATGAGCACGCAAGAGACGTGTGGGAGTCCATAAAATTGCGTCATCTTGGAGCTGATCGGGTGAGGGAAGCACGTCTGCAAATCTTGATGACTGAGTTTGATAAATTTCAGATGAAAGACAATGATACTATTGATAGTTTTACGGGAAAACTATCAGAAATAGCATCAAAAGAAACTTTCTTAGGAGAAAGCATCGAGGTGTATAAGCTTGTGAAGAAGTTCCTCAAAAGCTTGCCAAGACTGAAGTATATACACATCACGGTCGCACTTGAACAGATACTTGATCTAAATCAAACAAGCTTTGAAGAAATTGTTGGGAGACTTAAAGCATATGAAGAACGCATCAAAGAAGATGATGTTCATGGTGAAAATCAAAGTACGCTACTTTTCACCAATGATGAGTCTCATGACAATTCTAGTGGATCAAGGGGTTGAGGCCGAGGAGGAAGAGGTCATGGTGGAAGAGGAAATAGTGGGAGAGGACAAGGAATGTTCACTCCACAAGATCAACAATAAACAAATCAAGGTCACTCCAAGGAGAAGAAGGATCGATCAAAATTGATTTGCTATCGATGTGACAAACCGGGTCACTATGCAAGTAAATGCCCCGATCGAATTCAAAATCTACAAGAAGCAAACATTGCTGAGACAAACGTTGCTGAGACAAAGGAAGTAGAAACAACATTGTATATGCATGAGGTGGTAGTTTTGAATGAAGAATATCTCATTCTGATCAAGTATGAAAGAAAAGAAGGTGGTGAGGGTAATTGATACTTGGATAACGGAGCAAGTAACCACATAACCGGTAACAAGACATATTTTTAGAGTTGAATGAACAAATCAAAGGCAAAGTGAAGTTTAGTGATGGATCGAGTATATAAATCGGTGGTAAAGGCTCAATCATCTTCGAAGAGATAACCGGTGAACAAATATTACTGGTAAGATTATCGCGTGTCTTCCAAAAATAAACCTAACTCTAACCTCCTAAAGATGTAGTAGGGTAAGTTAGGGTCGATCCCACAAATAGTTTAATTTATCTAAGTATTACTTGTATGATCTAAAATATGAACTACGGACTAGAAAACGAACTAAGTATGGAGAAATAAAACTAATAGTATTGCTAAATGATCAAAATCTAAAATGATGAAATAGGGGTCGGGAGATATAATATAGCATTGGAATGGTGATTGTTCATAGAATTATATAAATCATGTTTTTATCTTAATGTTAATCATTGAACACTAACAAGCATTCGAAACTTCCCTAAATTGCAAATAAATCAAATAAGCCCTTGGAGTATTTTCTAACTAACTAACTAACTTACAATCTAGAACAAGCTCTCTAGACTCAATTAATTAGCATCATTAATAATTAGGAAGCAATCAACCTAAGCCACAAATCTCACAAGCTTGGATTTGTGCAACTTAAAGGGTTGATAATCATAGGCATTCAGACAAATTGTAGTCATCCATCAAACACCTAATTGCTACTAAGGAGTACTAACCCGAACAATTACGTATCACGAGACAATACTCTAGCAATTAAACTAGCAAATTATACTAAAGATGGCCGGTCTAAATTATAATCTGACTGGTTCATATTAATAAAACAGATTATCAATCCAATTAAGATTTAAACAAACACCCAAGAATTAAAACATCTTCATTCTCGCAATACGATAATCTAATGCATAATTTATCTCCCAACCCACTGATAATCTAGCCTGACATAATTATAGATAACAAACCACTTATATTATAAAAATAACTAAGTGCTAATTCAATTGGAATCGAGTTCGTAAAATAAATGGAAAAATACTACTATGTAACTGGAAAGCAGGCTACCTGAACTCCGATATCCATTACTAAATTGCAAACTAAATTAAAAATCAATAATGAACTAAAAAAAATAGAATAAACAAAATACCAAATTTCCCAGAAATCTACAATAGGAAGAGCACACTTACGCAGCCTACAAAGGACTTCAGCCTTCTTCTCTTCTTCTCCACTGATACCGCTTTAGCCCAGGATATTTCCCCAAAGTATCCGTCTATTCGGATCAGAAGAAAACAGATGGTTCCGTAGCAAATGAGGAGCTACAAAACTTAGACGACCCACCTTGGTTTCTCTGTGCTGCTGTTCTACTTTCCCGAATTCACTGCTAGTTGATTTCTTCTGGTTTGCTATTGATTTTCGCTGCCCAGAAAGTTCTCTAATGAAGCTTCTATTCTCCCTCCTCTTTTTGCAATTCAGCACCCCCCAAAAATGTATAAAGCTTCCCAAACAAACCAACAACACTCTCCAAATTTTTGCCGCCCAAAAACCCCGATTTTCTTGTTCCCGTGATTATCCACTTTCATCCCCATCGTCTTATTTGAGAGTAGGTTAACCGCAAGAGAAGTATTGGAGCTACTTCTTTTTTTTGACCAAGTAATGCTCGCCTACTTAGCTTGTTCACATATTTGATGGGTTGAGATATGTGTGAGATGATCGGTCTTGTGGGCTTTGCCTCATTTCAGCCGGTGTTAAAATATCACTTTAAAACTGTAATTTTCCTCTCTCAAAACAAATAAATAAAATAATAGTAGTTTGTGTTTCGGGGAGAAAATTACATAAAATATTTTTAAACCATTAAATATCAATATAAAATCAACAGTTTAATATATATAAATATTATATTTTTCGACCATATCAATTAATCACATATATCTATTATATTCCTGGACTTAAAATTAAAATTTTGAGTCTTAAGCAACGGAGTATGGGTTGAGGTTAGAATGAAGGATAATCATCTAACGTTACACGACCCAAGTGGAAGACTCTTGATAGAAGTGGTGAGATTGATAAATAGACTTTACAAAATAAGTCTAAAAATGGTAAACCAATATTTTTGTATTCAAAGATTGAGGATGAGACACGGCGTTGGTATACAAGGTTGGGACATATTAGTTTCCACTTGATGAAGGCAATGCCAACAAAGGAGACGGTGTATGGCTTACCTAAAATAGAGCTTGAAAAGGAGGTATGTGAGTCTTGCTTGGTGGGCAAGCAAACAAGGAAACTGTTTCCACATACTACATCTTTCAGATCGTCACAACCACTGGAGCTTCCACATGGTGATATTTGTGGACCAATTTCTCCATTGACCATTACTCATAATAGGTAAATCTTTGTAATTATTGATGATTATTCTAGATATATGTGGTCCAAGCTTTTGAAATAAAAGGGGTCTTTGTAAAAACCCTAAGAACTGATGGGGGGAAGAGAATTTACCTCCAAGGAGTTTTGAGACTTGTGTGAAGAAAATGACATAACTCAACATCTGACAGCCCCTTATACACCACAGCAAAACGGTGTTGTCGAACGAAAGGAATCGCACACTAATGGAGACGACTAGGAGCATTCTTAAAGCTATGAAGGTACCTAATTATTTATGGGGGGAAGCAGTACGACACGCGACTTATGTAATTAATTGGGTACCTATGTAATCTTTAACGAATAAAACTCCATACGAAGCATTGCGGTGTAAGAAACCCTGATGATAGATCAGAAATACTTGTTCACCTTGGAATCTGAGTCTGGATCCAAGGCATATAGACTCTATAACAAGTCAACAAGGAGAGTTGTAGTAAGTATAGATGTGATGTTTGATGAACAAAATGGGGGGGAAGTGGAAAAAAACCACAGAAGAAGAGAGAAACCCAGGAATGTTTCAAGTCATATAAGGAGGAGGTATCATAGATGCGGGACAAGGCCCATTATTGGTAACCGATCAGTTAATAGAAGTGGAACCCAATAATTATAAAGAAGCTGGAGGAGAAGTTGCTCATAACAGCGAAGATGACACTATGAACCTGGAAACATATCCCCAAGCTCACGAAGGTAATACACAGAGTCCGAGAGTAGCAAGCTCAGAAGAGGAGGTTCATTATGAGTTAAGGAAGTCAATTCGTCAAGTACAAATTAAAGGCCCAAGCACTTGAGTGACTATGTACTTCTAGCTGACATCAAATATGAAATATTGCTACTGAACATCAATGAAGAAGCAAAGAACTTGGTCGAATGGAAAAGGGCATGCAAAGAAGAAATCGACTCTATCAATAAAAATAATACTTGGACGTTAGTCGACGCCAAGAAAGGAAAGATGGTCATAGGTTTGAAGTGGGTCTTCAAGCTAAAGAAGAATGCAGATGGGTCAATAAACAAGTTTAAAGCTCGTCTAGTTGCGAAGGGCTATGTACAAAAACAAGGGATTGACTTTGATGAAGCATTTGCACCTGTAGTACGTATCGACTATCGAGACTATACACTTGTTGATTGCGCTGGCAGCCTCTCATGGTTGGGAAATACAGCATTTTTGCATGAAGAAATAAGAGAACAAGTGTATGTAACTCAACCTGAAGGCTTTGAGAAAAAAGGAGAAGATCACAAAGTCCATGAGCTCTCAAAGCCCCGAGAGAATGGAATACGAAGTTGGATAAAATCCTGAAAGGGATGAAATTCCATAAGTGTTTCAAGGAGAACTTTGTGTATCGCAAGACCGACCGATCGAGAGAATTTTCTCATTATTGCCGTCTATGTCGATGATCTTTTTGTCATGGGAAATACAGTAAAGATCATTAGGTAAGTTGACATATACCTTGAAATGGAAGTATCTTAAGGGATAGATAGAGTTGAGATCAAGCAAGAAGCGTACGCTCGTCGAATTTTAGAAGCAGGATTGGACTCATGCAATCCAACGTATGTTCCAATGGAGCCCGGGTTAAAGCTATCGAAGGCACAAGGTGAACCCGAAATTGATGCTACGATATACCGAAGGAATGTTGGATATCTTAAGTATCCTCTTCACACACGTCCAGACTTGGCATTCTCAGTTGGAGTTGCTAGTCGCTACATGCAAGATCCTCGTGAGTCACATGAAGCTGCGATGAAACATATCTTAAGATATCTTCGAGGAACGGTGACTCATGGTCTAAAATTTGAACGAGGTGGTTCAAAACAAATTGTTGGCTATAGTGATAGCAGTAACAATGTAGATCAGGACGATGGGAAGAGCACAACAGGTAACGTTTTTTACTTTGGAAATTCATTAATCTCTTGGTGTTAACAAAAGCAAGAAACAGTGGCTCTGTCTTCATGTGAGGCAGAGTTTATGGCAGCCACAAAAGCAGCATATCAAGTCATATGGCTTCAAGATCTCTTGAATGAAGTCACTGGTGGGGAGCGCAAGAAGGTGGTGCTACGAGTGGGCAACAAATCCGCTATCGCCCTCATTAAAAATCCAGTCTTCCATGGTAGGAGTAAGCATATACACAAACGTTATCATTTTATACGAGAATGTATTGAAAATGACCAAGTGGAGATGGATCATGTACCAGGAGTCGAGCAAAAAGCTGACGTACTAACGAAGCCACTAGCTAAGTACAAGTTTCGAAGATTGGAGTCAAAGATCTTACAAAACCTAGTTTGGAGATTAAGGGGGTCAATGTTAGATAATCACCAAAAGATCAAGTATATTCTTGTTAGGATATTCATAAGATAATGTTAAATATAGACTTGATAGAGGTAGAGTTTATTTAGGAGTTATTTAGATCCTTAGATATAGGAGCATGTGATGTTATACCACCTATATTATATATACTCTTTAATGAGTTGTGTCAAAGGGTAAAAAATGGTGTTTAGTTTTGAGATATTTTCTAAGCTCAACATAATAGCAATTCATACAAGTTATGTTTTATTCTTTGATTCGTGTTTTACTGTCTTTGTGCGTGTGTGTTTGCTAGAAACTACACCACTAGCCTCTCAAATATGCAAAGCCAGGAGCAGTTACATGACATTACATGTTATGATAATCCTTTTGACACTTTCGTTGCGCTGCTAAGATAAATAGCACAAAGTGCAAACTCAAACCAATGGATTTTATAGTGTTCTTTTATTGTACTAAATGAGAATTCCAATACTTAGCTGCTACACTGCAGTAACAGTTATATCAATAATCAGAAAAGAATGAAAGAATTGAGCAAGTCATGGAGAGGACTCCAAAACTTCCTTTAAGTACATTTACAGAAGATATGATTTGTTGTACTTTACAAAATAAGCTTCTCAAATCTCACAAAAGCAGGTTAGAGATGTGATTCCAGCCTGCAACCCATGGTCTTTTATCACTTGGGAGTGCAAAATTTAGCTCAAACATCTCCCTAGATGCCTTGCCGCCCTCGCAAAACCCAACGAGCTTAGCAACGATCTCAGCACTCTCATGCACATGAAGCGGATCATGGGGATCTGACCAAAGCTTACATACAAACTGCAATCTTCTATGTTTTCCTTCAAGTGAGACTCCCCATTTCATGTACAGTGCTTCTCTTTCCTCGGAGCTTAGGCGTGTGCTCACCCTCCTTGCAAGAAACTCCCTTTCACGCTTCAGTGCTCTGATATTACATATTAGAAGAAAAGAAAAGATGGTCATGATTAACTTCTGACATAAGGCACTCAAAATTATTATCACTTGACAAATGATGAAGATATAAGAAAAACATGGCAGCAGAGACTGATTAAGAAAGAACCTGGAAGAAGTAGAAACTGTGGGTTCATCTCCACCAGGAGCCGGACTTGCATTTCCGGTTTCTGCCAAGTGCTGTTGTAACCAAGTCAAACGCCTAAGCTCAACTTCCATGTAAATCTGGTCTGCTGGGTCTCCTTTAAATAACAGATAAAATTGAGTTCTGTGAATGATGGATACATAGCAAAAATCCCATAATTCTATTATCTGCTGTCTTTGTTCCTTGAAAGTAACATGCCATGAAATCTCAGGTTCATTTTCGTCATAATCGTATTCATTGTCCTCAATATTGTAACCAGCTGCTTCATTTGCTTCCAATTCGAGCACCTGGTGAATGGCGAGCCGTTAGTGTTGGTAAATTATATACACATTATTACTTGTTCGTTAAAGGAGGGAAGAATCTGTACTACCTGACAAACAAGCAATTGCTTTTGATATTGCAGTTTTGCCACACGTTCTTTCAGTTCTGTAACATATGCTCTTATGTTCCTCACATTCTCCTCTGCTGCATTCTGAAACATCTGCTTCATTTTTTTCATGTTAACAGAACTTGATCTTCTGTAACCTGAACCTTCCTTAGATGAAACATCACCTCCAGCTCCTTCGGATTTTGTAGGCGTTCCTTTCTCTACGCCTTGAGCAGCTTCAGCAACAACAATGTTGTCATTCACGGGACTCCTGTTTTCAATTTCAGTCTCCACAACTTGGTCAGCCACAGATAAAGGAGAGCATGGAGATCTTATAAGATTCTGCCGATTAGCACCACTGCTTGAACTTAAAGGAAGTAGCTTCTTCTTTTTCGATTGGGATTTCGAGTTCTGAGTTGCTTCACCATCATTAGGCTCGTCATTATTTGGAAGAGACAGTACCAGTTTATCTATTGACCTTTGCACATTTTCAAGTTGCTCTTCAAGATCAGCAATTGAACTACCTTGAGTATGAAGTCTTGTAATCTCCTCCTTCAGATTAGCGCTAACACTTTTATTTGTGGCAATAACTTCCCCAGCGTCATCTTGCATGAATTCTGGTCTAATAGAACGCATTTCTCTAATTTCTGCTTGTAGCTTAGCAATTGTCTCAGCGGCATCTTGATTACCCAGCCTATGGCAAGCAACCTCTTTCTGCAACACTTCTAGAGCTCGATTGGCTTCTTCTCCAAGCTGCTCCTGCAGCTGCTCAAGCTTCCTAATTTCATGCATGAGGGTGAATGGAGCAGTAGAAGACTTCCTCATCGATTGCCTAACAATTTTGTTCTGTGTCTGACATCCCTGTTGTTTCCCATTTAAGTTCCTTGGCAATGTGCCAGAGAAGGAAAGACACTTCACAACTGGTCGAGGTGATTCAAAGGGACAAATAACCTGATATATTTTATAAGACAAGACTTTAATAGCAATTGGAGGAAGCTCGATTCAATAGAGGGAAGGGGGAGAAGATATATAGGGCCGGCCAAATATAAAGATAGACAACCTTTTCTTCCTGCACTTTTTGTCTCAGCTGTTCCACTTCAGATAATGCAAGATCTCTTTGACGTCTCAACTCTTCAATCTCTTTTTCCATCTAGAATATAAGAAAATAATATTGTTCCCCGTTAGTCAATACATCAGCAAACTCACGCCAACGCCTTGAGCATCCCAATGAAGCAGGAGAATTCACCTGGTGTATCTTTAGGTCCTTGTCTGAGGCATCAGGAGTACGTAACTCAGCTTCTAGTCTGGCTACCTCCTTCTGCAACTGTTTCACTAACTGCTTATCAGAGACAACCTGAAATTCAAATAGTAATTCATTATCCTTTTATCCAAGCAACGTGGTCCTGCAGTTAAACATTCATCAGTTTAGCCATTTGGGGTCCTGAAGGCCTTAACCTGTCTTTGATCCTTACCATGTTCACTTGAGCATTGTTAGTAACTTCCTTGGCTCGAGTAGCAAAATATAATGTATTCCGCGTCTGCTCTACATGACTTGTTGCTGGACTCAACGTACAAATGATAGCAGTACGGGCATTCCCACCAAGAGAGTGTTGTAATATTCGTGTAAGTTTTGAGTCTCTGTAAGGTATATGACCAGTTCTCTTTCCACCGGAACTGCATAAATTAACATTCTGATTAGTAACTAGAACCTATAACAGCACAAATTATCAGCAATATCAGCCATCAATCTATTACCCTATACCCTGAAATCCTAGAAAGGTCCAGAATGGCCAGAAACCAGGAATTTGTTCAATCTTTATCATGATCTAGTTTGAAGCAGGCTAAAATTTTACACCCTGAGGACAGTGCCAAATTGCGTAGACAACAATATTCAGTTTTTAATGCATATTGAGAAGCAGAAAGCCCTTCGCCTTTACCTAAGCTTCCGAATAACAGTCGTCAGTGTCATCAGACTCAGATTGATATGACAGCCTTCCCTGAGTCTGGCCCCATCAGCATGTGTTTGTGAAGCCCTCTCACTTCCAGCAAGGTCCACAAAATTCTACAGAAGTAAAAACAAAGTTACTGAATTATAGCTGAGACAGTGAACATTGATGTAAGATCCCAAAAAAAACTTTAGAGAGTATTTACCAGGCTTGCAACATAGGATCGGATGCAGCCTGAGCTTTCACGCAATGTACTTTGTATTGTCTGCATTGTTAGCCATATATTCAGTAAATAATTACAGTGACGGTTAAAACTTAAACGTGGGTTAGTGCCAAAATAAATTTAAACAATACAAGATTTCGTGTCGCTTAAAACTAACCAGTCTAATAATTTGGTGAGATCGCGAGCTATTATCATTTAAAGCAGTTTCACCAACTTGTCTTTGAGCTGAGAAATATAGAGTTGTTTAGAGTAAGAAAGTTAATACAAAAATATGCTCACGATATAAAGCCTTGCCAATAGCTCCCTTACCCTCGCATATGCTAATCAAGTGTCTAAGGTGCAGGTCATCAGTAGCGGTTTCTTCCACCAGTTTCTCAACAACAATACCTTTCTGCAAAGAATTTAATACCAAAATTGTGTTAGCAATCACCATGTTATGAATCCCTAGTGATGAACTATATGTTCTTCTAAAATTAACATACTTCAGGATCATCCAATAGCTTAAGGTTGCGGCCAGACTCAGAATTCAGAAGATCCCTGACATTCTCGTTATAGATTTCTAGTCCAGATATCCTTATTATGAATTCTCTTTCGGGTGTCTGTGAAAATGGAACAAGCGATTAGTATGATGCAAGATATATACTAATAATTAAACATGATATAATCAATTCTGAAGTTCCAGAACTTTCAGCTTTAATACAGGAATGAATACGGGAAGGATTACAGAGAAGCAAAACCATTTAATTGTTAGTAAACTATGTTACATTGATATGTATCCGTGTACAGAAAACGACAAGTCATATGCAAATCCGTGCAACATAGATTTAGAGACGAGTATAAATTATCTGAACCTTACATTCATTATGTGGTTGTAAATATCTGTTACAGCTTTTTCTGTAATTCCTCGCATTGTATAAGTCTTGCCGCTACTTGTCTGTCCATAAGCAAATATAGTTGCTGCAAACAAAACCGAATTTCAAAACACGGCACAAAAATCAATGACAAAATAAGGAGTGCAACAACCAGCTTTTAGATGAAGATAAAATGCCTTACCATTTATACCCATCAAAGAAGATAAAGCTACATTTTTCACCCCGTCCTCGTACACAGTCTCAGTCAAGGATGCAGGACCAAAGACTTTGTCTGGGACCAAAATAAACACCAAAATTTTCGAGTAAGTAAACGTGCTCTAACTCGGTTTGTATGTGTACAACATTCAGGTGAAGGGAATAGATACCAAAAGTGAATGAAGCTGATTGCATTGAACGATCATTATTAACAGAAGGCTTATGAACAATTGTGTGTTCATCCACACATTCCCACACCACTTGATCTTTTGCAGCCTGCTCCCGTCTGCTTAGAGGCCTCAACCTTACAGTCACAACGATTTTTTCTTCCTTATCTCCGGCAGCTCTCGACCCACCTGGGGTAGATGCAGGCGTCCGAGGCCCGCCTGGGGTAGATGCAGGCGTTTTAGGACCACCTGGTGTTGTGGCACCCTTTACTGTCATACTGGTGCTGCTGTCTTGCAAATTTTTTTTTAGATCCTTCAAAAACCCAACATTATATTATATCAAGAAATTATACTTCATCAAGATTACCAATACTAAATATTCGGTATTATATGAGTTCATTACATTGTCCCAACTCCCAACCCTTCATCATTAAGGATATATTGCAACGGTAACCCTCTGATTTATCATACATACCTCAGTATCAAGATAGCAGAACCGACTCTCTGATGGGAGAATGATGAAGGAGGCTAGAGTTTGTTGAGGACGAGAGGAATGCTACTCTTCGGTGGTTTTGGGGAGGACTAAGTGAGAAGCAGTGGGACAAAACATAATTAGAAATATCAATTGCAGCGCGAGGAGAGGAAAGCTTCCCGTTGGAAGTGGGACCCCATACCCATCGATTTATTTAAATTTTTTGTAGTGAGAGAGGGCGCAACGGTTATATTTTTCTTTTGGGTTATTTCAGCTAGTTTTAAATATTTATAATCATAAAATTTTATACTCTATAATATAAGACCCTATTTTGCTACAATTTAATACATTTTAAAATAAAAATTTTTCTCTCTAATTTATTCATAATTATTATTCAAGTGCTTATTATTTATATTTGTAATAAAAAAAAAATTACTCCATCCTTTTCTTTTTGTTCTTCTCCTTTGGAATTTATATATTTTAGAACCAAAATTTGACCATGAATTTTTCCTAATCTATAAAAAATATAATCATATGGGTCTTAAGAGATTTATTTCAATCTATATTATTTAACTATCAACTTTTTATAATTTTTACAAACACACAATTAAAGATATTCAAATTTTAAGTT
The DNA here is from genome assembly GCA_026401315.1 of Dysphania ambrosioides. Lineage (NCBI taxonomy): Eukaryota > Viridiplantae > Streptophyta > Magnoliopsida > Caryophyllales > Amaranthaceae > Dysphania > Dysphania ambrosioides. Next base: position 26,874,382 of record CM048658.1, on the reverse strand, counting down.
TGCTTTGGGATTTGTGTAAAAATAAATGGGAAAAACAAAAAGAAATGGAGGGAGTAAAAATATATATTATACTATTTTACAATAATTTTTTTCATATAAAAATAATATAGTCATATTCATTATATTAAATGGTTATTTTTTATACTTTAATTAATTTAGAAAAATTAGTTATATTATTTAATTTATTATTTGAAATAAATGGATCATAATTATCTCAATTATTTAAAATTTCAATAATTTTTATCAATCATCTTCAATTTAGTTTATTTCTTGAAATGATAGAGGACAATTTTTCTTCTTTTCCTCCACAACAGCTACCTCCACAAGAAATTACTACACCAAATTACAAAATTTTTATTTCTTTCTCTCAAAATTATGACTAATCTCGACTTGTTTGTAAATAAAGCATCAACCATTTTGGTGAAAGTGAAGAAGAAAATGATAATATTCTAAAGACACCACAATATCCTTCTATTATAACTTATTTGAATCTAAGATGAAATCATTCTTTTACACCAATTTTAAGTGCATATTGTGAATAACCTTTGGCCCAATTTATAATTTCTATACATATTTTGTATACTTTGGACTTGATACTTCTATTGGTTGGTTTATTTTGTAGGTCATGTGCATTTGAGCGATGTTCAAATCAAATGATGACATATATAACTCACAAGACCAAGTGTGGATTAACAAGTTGAGCAATTTATGTTGAAGTTTAAAGTCCAATTTTCAAGTACAGAAGGTTGAATAGGCAACCCACTAAAACAAGTCTGCTCCATTGGTAGGTTATGGGAGGACGTTTTATAGTGAATTTCAAAGCATGGATAACCCACTCCATGGCTTACCCGTGGAAGATTGAGTTCTTCCATAACCTACCCATGAGAAAATCATTGGATAGGATTTTGGATATGATTTTTGGCAGATTTTTTTAAGATTCCTCCTAATTTAAACTCCTTAGATTTCACTATGGAAATTTTAATGCTTTTGATCAACCATCTTCAATTTTGTTCATTTCTTGAAATGATAGAGGATCTTCTAATTTCCCATCCCCATCAACCACCTCCACAAGAAATTACTCCACCTAATTACCAAAATTTTATTCCTATCTCTCAAAATTATGACCAATCAACTCTTGTTTATAAAAGAAGCATCGATCAGTTTGGTGAATATGAGAAGAAAATAAAAATATTCCAAAGATGCCACATTATCGTCCCATTATTACTTATTTGAATCAAAGAGATTCGATGATGAGTGACCTACTTTGAATTGAATTTGTCATTTTAAATTGAAACATATGATAGAAAACAATAATTTTTGAGATTTTGACCAATGAAGTATCACACATAAACCTATAAACTATTGATTTGATGTTGGTTTTGAACAATTTAGAAATAAACATATAAATCTACTTTGATGTGATCACATCAATTATATCTCAATTAAATAAGAGTACCTAAGCTGATTGTCTAAATTATCGTATTAGTCATGAGAACATTTATTAGTTCTTTTATCAATATATAAAAATAAAGGTGGTTGCATAATAAATACATCAACCAAACATAATTAAAAAAAACAACAATAGATATAAAAATACAATGTGACAATTAAAGGGCAAATATTAAAAGGTGTATAACTAAATAAAATAAATCAAATTAAATAATAAAAAAGGGTCCAAGAGTGGCACTTAAATAAGAAAGATAAAGGGGACTTTGGAGACTTATGACATCAACAAGAGGCCTTTCAAGAATGAAACTTCTTTTCACCAATGCTCTGACATCAACAACTAACTTTGATCATAACAATATTAAAATGATTGATTTTGAAATATGATGAAGAGACTAGAAGGATGTTATTTTCTATTAAAGCTTTTGATATTTGATTATTTAGCAAGATAGAAATTAAAAGTAATTCTTCTTACTTACTTATCATTTTGAAGATAAAAGATATTTGATAAAATTAAAACATAATACTAATAACAACATAAACAAAAGAAATTATAGACATCACTCTAGAGAAATTTTAATAGTGAAAACCTCTTAAAGAGAACTCAAATATTGCATCTTTTCTAGTATAGAAAGGTTTAAATTTCTAATAAACATAATAGGAGGGTTTAAAAGGGTTTTGAAATGATTTTGAGAGAGAATAGTATAATAATGAACTTTAATTTAGTTTAAGCACTTGAAAAATTACATGTTATTTTTGGGTCTTTTTGAGGCCTTGCTTGAATCTTTTCTAATGTAGATAATACAATGATATGTCGATATATTAAATATATACTCCTATATTCGGTTGATACAATAGTACACATTTAATAGTAATTACCTTATAAATATTTTATTTTTTTAATGACTTATCGACTTTATCATTGTCCAATTTATAATTAACCATCATATAAAAAGAAGTAATTGCATGAGTTGACCCAAAATTACTCGATATGACTCGAGATAAATACAACAAAGTAGTCCAATTTCGAGTTTTAAATTGATAATAACATGTTATTATGACTAAATGAGAACCCGACAAAGCCCAACCTGCACAAGTAGAAAACTATTCAATTGTTTCCCCTCAATTGCTGCGGTTAAATATATTTCGAAGCAATTACTCATAAGTGCTGCGGTTATTTCAAATAACCGCAGCATTAATTCTTCCCCAGGAGAAATATTATAAGTACTGATTTAATGCTGCGGTTATTTCAAATAACCGCAGCACTTATAATCATAAGTGTTGCGGTTATTTCAAATAACTGCAGCATTAAATCAGTACATTTATACCCTGACTTCACTTTTTCCAGGCCATTTTTTCAAAAGACTAAAACTTTCCCCAGATTGAAGCATACGAAAAAAAACCCTACATCTAAACTTCGTCTTTTCTAGCCCCTCATTCCGACTCTAACCCTATTATACCTTTCTCTCTCCCCGAAAAAAGGGTTCGCATTTGGGATTCTTCGAAGCGTCTTCTTCTTCGCGAGATTTGAGGTACGTTTTCCCATTTCGGATTTTGATAATGTAGTATAGAAATTTTGGTATAATTTGGAATTTCGGTTTATATTTTGCTTGAGTATCTGGACATAACTCTAGTAATTAGGTACTTTTGATGTACTCCAGCTTGTCTAACATATGCCTCGCATGTTAAGCTACAAATAACATATAAGTTTAAACTTGTATAGGATAAGTTATGAAATTATCTGTGAAAAATTATGCAACACTTTTGTTAATCAAGCGAAACAAAAATAGAAATCAATCCCTGTTTTCATTTTGAAGTTCCTTTTTAGGGTTTGCCGATTTGGAAACCATGGAAAAGGAGTGGACGGTTGAAGTTAAATAATGGGGGGGGGGGGGGGGGGGGGGGTAAGTGAGACTCATTTTATTTTGCATGTTAGGATAAAAAAAGGAAAAAAAGCAAATGATAGTAGTGCTTATTAGGCCTTGAAGGTGGGGATATTCAGGTCAGGGATTTACATAAGAAGCATAAAGTAAAAATATGAAGTATATGCTCCGCAATAAAATCAAAGAACACGATTTATTCTTTGTACTTGGTAGAAAGAAAGAGATGGCGTTTTAGTATTGAAGAGGGCTCCCATAATGGAGGAGCTGAGTTGCACTAGTTGAGTTATGTTTAATTTGTAATGAATGATTTACTAAAAGCCTTTAATTGCAAGGAAGGATGATTGATTACCTTTAGATAGTAACTCAGCTACGTACTTTGAGCCTGCAAGAAGATTATGGGTATAAGAACACCCATTATTTACAAATATTTGTCATCACGGTTGTCAAAAGCCTACGTACTTTGGAGTAAAATTATGAGCCTACGTACTTTGGAGTAAAATTACGTACTTTTTTATTTCTTAGACAAGTAGAGTTGATGAGAAAAAAAAAATAGTGGCTTCAATTATATAAGATGTAAGGGTAAACTACCTGACAAAGTTAATAGTCATCACGGCTGTCAAAAGCCGTGACTCAATCTAGATTGCAATCTAGATTTTGTCTCTGGTCTGAAGAATTATATTTTCACCCCTTGTTTTACACAGAAGAAATAATAAGGGTTTAAATGTCAGTGCCTCTTTTGTTCCACATTTAAATAATGGATGAGATCTTCCTCAAGCCAAATATCAACTAGTATGCACAAAATGATGGTCCATAAAATAAAAAATAAAAAAATCAGTTCCTTAAGCAATATATATATACTTTGCACTCAAGTGTTTTGTTTTATATCTTTGAAGTTCAAAATGGATCGAGATTGGATGTACGGTAACCGAACCTCAATGGAATACGCACAAGGGGTTGAGGAGTTTTCTAGGGTTGCACTTAGACATCAATTACACAATCATTCGAAGATATTATTGTGTCCGTGTTGTGACTGTAAGAACTCTAGGGGTTATCGTGACATTAATGAAATCAAAGATCATCTAATTCGTCGAGGTTTCAGAGCAGATTATAGGACTTGGAATTGGCATGGTGAAATATTAGAGTTCGGGTCAAGTGCTAGTAAGTTTCCTAGTTGTGAGAAGCCACCTCGCAATGAAGATGGATTGAATTTTAATGAGGTATATGATAATGTTAGAGATCAGGATAGAGTGGAAGAGGATAGAATAGACGAGATGATGCATGATGTTGAGGATGATTTCACCGATCGTCCCCATATTTTCGATGAAATCCTTAGAGCTGCAGAGAAGCCTTTGTATCCTTCTTGTACTTTACACACTAAATTGAGCGCTGTCATGAAACTCTTCAACTTAAAGGCACGCCACAATTGGACTAACAAGAGTTTCACACACTTGTTAGAAGTTATATCGGGTATGCTCCTTGAGGAAAATGAATTTCCACTTTCTACCTATGAGGCCAAGAAACTCATGTGTCCTATGGGAATGAATTATGTGAAGATCCATGCATGTCGAAATGATTGTGTTCTATATCGAAATGAGTATGAGGATCTAGATGAATGCCCATTATGTGGAGTTTCCCGTTACAAAAAGAAGGTCAATGAGCTCGATTTGAGAAAGAAGAGGATACCGGCCAAAGTTCTATGGTATCTTCCCATTATACCGAGGTTTAAGAGCCTGTACTCAGAAGGTATGCTGTGGGAGGATGCAAAGGTATTTAATGTACTTAATTACATTACTTAAATTCATATCTAATTGTGTTATAGAAATTGTTAGGCTCATTGTGTTCTTTTGTGTTTCTACATAATACAAAAAGAGTTCCAGATCGAGGATGACCCTCGAAAGAAGCAGGCGGTTCTCACCTCTTGTGACTTGAAGTGGAGAGACTTCAAGGCCAAGCTCGTTAGTGGCTGGATCTCTTGTACAAGGAATAAGGAGGGCCAGACTAGGAAGCGACCTTGGGAGCTCTACCACTTCATTTTGGAGGAAGACTGGAACTCTTTTGTGAAGATGCATTCTACAGAAGAGTTTAGGATAAGAATTTCTTTGAATATCGTTTGATATTAATTACATATATTACTTTAATTTCTTGGTTAGTTTCTTATATGCAATAACTTGTATATTATAAACAGCAAAGAAGCGAGAAGGCGAAGAGGAGTGCGGCCCAGAACTTGTATCCTCATCATATGGGTCAACACTCATATGCTGAGATGAGTGAAATATGGAGGCGAAAGGGCTTCATTCCTGTGGTGTCATCGTCATTATCCAGTTGTTCATCCATTGTTTTGAGTCTGCCAGATAGGATGATGACGTGGCTTCTAGTGAGATCCGTCCCTGACGAACAAGGACATCTCGTGGTGCCAGACAAGCAGACGGCTAGTGTCCGGGACTCCATTATGAGTAATGTTTGCTATTCGTCATTATTCTATTCGTCTTTTTACATTTTCTGACTTGTATTAACTTTTATTTTGAAATATACACATGATGATTGGAGACGGAGAGAGGAATCGAGAGAGTTTGTCTCCTAGCCACGGGACGACATTCTATCCCGTGCCCTCGGAAAAAAAGACCACCCAGGTCGGGTGGTCGGTTACGGAATCGGCGTTGGCCGAAATACTGTGTACGGGGCTGATAAGAGGAGCTCGGTACTGATGAAGAGGGTGGAGGACATCAAAGCTCGAATCGATAACGCCGTGACACAAGCTGTGAAGGAGGCTGAGATCTGGGTTTGAGCTCAGACGATCAAGGAGATGGAGGAGAAGGTGGATTCCATGCTCCAAGAGAAGTTCAGGATGTTCGCTGCGCAATTCGGTATGCCGCATCCACCACCGCAGGTACCGGAGCGTAACAGGTCTGACCCTCCAGTCTTACCATCCTCCAGCGGCTCTGGGGTTAGAGATCCTTTTCAGGATCTACAGGTTTGTTTCCTTAGCTTTTATAAACTACTAATCGCATTTCAAATTCCTCTACTTTACTTGAATGAGAGAAACTGACATCTTTGTCTCTTTTGTTGCAGGAGCAACGATCGTGTCAGTTGATGCACATGGTGAATGTCAATGAAGCAATCATTATTGCTTTAGGAACCGTTCATCCGGCTCTGACACGAGACCACCATGCTGACATCATGCCTGGTCATGTAAAGGTCAGCGTCGATGACTATGACCAGGTCTATAAGGATGTCCCTGTCCCTGCCCCTTCTGCTTTCATCAAAAGGCTCGAGCAAGCCCACGGGACCTTCACACAGTGGTCAAAGCATCTAGTTCGGCTCCTGACGTCTGAGGTAAATGCATTCCGCCTAACTTTATGAATTTGTATTCTACTAATATTGGTATTAAGTTTTGAATTTGTTTGAATCATCAAAGAGGTACGGGACGGAAGGACGCAGCTGAAGGTGTTGTCAGCGGTCCTAGCGGTCTAGAGACGACCGAGTCCGTGCGAAAGGACGTTGCCCAGACTGATCTCACTGAGCTGGCCTTGAGTCATCTTGGTGAGAATTTTCGCCAAATGAGGGCCCAGATGTCGAGGCTTCCGCCAGATAGCATCGTCTCCTTTCGTTATGGGAAGACGATATTCGGGTACCCCGAGGACCAGGATATCGTGATCGTAGCAGAGGACGTTACTCAACTTCTCACAGGGGATGAGCTGAATGTATCTGTGCTTTAAGTCTTCATGATGTAAGTTACCCAACTATTGAATGTAATTCATAATCTAATATGTGACCATCTATTTGTTGATGTTGCTAAATGAGTGTTGTTTCAATTAATTACAGGGCCTGTTATGAGTTGGTCCAAGAAGAAGGACTAGGATCCTTTGGTTTCATGTGCCCATCTAGGGTCTCGGCTACCATGATCGGTAATGACCAGGGTTTTGTCACTTCTTACATGGTATCTTTTATGGCCAATCATCATAGGAAGCGTTTCATCTTTTTCCCGTACCATGAAAGGTATGATCTTCTTACGTAGTATCCTCTTGCTTGTATGTTCGTATTTTAACCATTCACCAATCATGTTGTAGGCGTCATTGGATACTTCTTGTTCTGTCCTTAGAGAAGAGGACAGTATACGTTTTCGATCCTCTTTAACGAAAACGTAACTTAGCGATTAAGGAAGTGCTGAATACGTAAGTTTTTGGTAACTAGAGTTTTTTCTTCACTGACAAGAGTAACAGACTAAGGTTTAGTTATTAACGTAGATTGTTTTTCCTAATCTAGTGCCTTTAAGAGCTTTAAAGTTCAGTCCGGCCTCCGTAACGGATTGAAGTTGAACTGGATTCCGGCTCAGGTAACCCTATTTTCAATTTATTCCGCTGCCTTAGAATTGTATTTGATCTGTTTGATTTACATTGTACTTGGTTTCGTAATGCAGTGTCCTCAGCAGATTGGAAGCACCGAGTGTGGCTACTTTCTTATGCGTTTCCTGTTTGAAATCCTCCACAACCATGCTATTTGTGAGGATCTTTCAATGGTACGTATTCATGAGCTCCGTAGTTTATTTTTGAGATATAATATATGGATATATGGGAATTGTTTTGAGTTCTACTCATGTATGAGAATTGTATGTGTTGTGAACACAATGGATTTGTGAATTGTATTTAGAATACACAATTGTGTTGTGAATTAGAATACACAATTTTGTTGTGAACACACAATATGTTTGTGAATTGTATTGTGAATTATGGTTAGAATAACACACAATTGTGTTGTGAATTTTGGATGGATATCGTTGGATTGTAATTATTGTGGAAACAGGTACTATTAAAAAATGGGAAAAGGTCGAATTACAGAGGAAACTATGCCGAAATTTACGCTTGAAATTATGTCTCCTGTTTTGTAGATAACTAAACCTATCATTTCTTACCCTTTCAGGCGATTCAAAGAACAACGCCATACTCACCTCAAGAGCTGATGGAGATTAAGGAATTATGGGCGGAATACTTCATTGGGGCCGGACAATATGTGTAGGTAGAGCTAGCTTAAGGTAGAAGGTAGTAGGAATTCCTTGTATTCATTAGATTAAAAATTCTTTTGTATATATATATATATATATATATATATATATATATATATATATATATATATATATATATATAATTCTTTCTGTATGTATTATTAAAACACATTGGGTTAATTGACTCATTGGCATAAACACAAAATAATTAAAACCATTGGCCTTAAGACACACATTGGCAGCAATTGGCAATCATCAGCTCCATACTTGATAGAAATGGTGGTTAAAGCAGGGAACAAAAAAAAATGTATTATTTGCTGCGGTTATTACTAAAAACCGCAGCAAATAATATTTATTTGTTGTGGTTATTACTAAAAACCACAGCAAATAATATTTATTTGCTGCGGTTTTTACAAAACACCGCAGCACTTATTGATCAGTATTATAAGATTCATCGATTTAATGCTGCGGTTATAACGAAAAACCGCAGCAAATAAGTATGTCAATTTTTTTTTAGTTTTTAAGAATTAATGCTGTGGTTTTTTATAAATAACCGCAGCAAATAAGGGTAATTAATGTTGCGGTTATTTTAAATAACCGCAGCAAATAAGGGTAATAATGCTGCGGTTATTTTAAATAACCGCAACAAATAATATTATAAGTGCTGCGTCAAAAAAACCGCAACATTTGTTGGTTTTATATGTGCTTCAGCCATATGTGCTTTGGTATAATAACCGCACCAAATAAGGTTAAATAACCGCAGTAAATAGACTTTTTTCTACTAGTGCTGGATCTCAACCAAAATCAAGGTGACCCATTACCCTAATTGACTTGACCCGAAATCTTCCTTAACTCGAAATAACCCACTATAACTCATTTAGAAACTGACCCTGATTGACCTGATCTGACTTTGATCAGAACCAAATATGAATTGACCCAAACTGAACCCAAGCAAATAAAATAACTGATGTGACCCCACCCGATAATGGCCTGACCCGACCATATAAGACAAATTGACCCAATTTTACCCAAACCGATAAGTACTAACCCGCAATGGGTCAACTAAAAATTAACCCTCAATAGATCAACTCAAAACTAACCCATATACCCTAATTGACACCCCTACATGTTACATAGTACTATCTAGCCAATAGCCGATGAATGAATCAATCCAACCACACTTCAGCAGTCCAACTTCAATTCGCATTATTCAATCATTTTATGTCCTTAAGCCTCTTAAACATATTCAACTTAGCTAATTGTACCTTATAAATAACTATTTATGATGCAAATAATAAATTAGAATGTGGTTGTTGGACTTGTGTTATAAGTTTAATACAAGAGTCCAACATAGAAATGTTAAACTTAAAGATGTTGGACATGGGCACAAATTATCAAATTTCTAACAATTATAAATAAATAAAAAAACCTTAGTGAAATCATATAAAATGTACTTTGAAGAAAAAAAAATGAAAGTTAGGCATAGGACATCTAGCTAACAACTAAATAATTTATTTTAATAAGAGATTAGAAAGAATGGAAAGCTAGAAAACCACCAAGGTAGATGTTGGACATGGGCACAAATTATCAAATTTCTAACAATTATAAATAAAAAAACCTTAGTGAAATCATATAAAATGTACTTTGAAGAAAAAAAATAGAAGTTAGGCATAGGACATCTAGTTAACAACTAAATAATTTATTTTAGTAAGAGATTAGAAAGAATGGAAAGCTAGAAAACCACCAAGGTAGAAGCACTTTATGTTTTTTCCATTAGTGCTCAATTTACCTATTCATAGAACAACAAAGAGAAACAAAAAAACCAAAGCTATATGAGTAATAATTTTTAGATTTACTGTAAATTCAGTATATAATCTACATGGGACACCCTATGTTAACACCTAGCATCAATGTCATGTAAGACTCAGTGGATTTAATTTTCTTCAAGATAAAAGCTCCAAACTAAGTCCTAACATAGACAAATACCCCATGTGAAAGACCATGGAAAAATAACCTTCTGCATCTCCTTCTTCCTTTGATTTTGTAGCTTCCTGCACTCTCAAATTTAACAAAGTTTTTAAAGACCTTAGAGAAAATAAGTGAGTACAACACGTGCTTAATTCTAGTCAAGGCCTAAACTTAGCACAAAGAAACATGATCAAAACCAACATGCCAAACGTACTCTATTGTGAGGTTGGTAAGCATATAAGCGAATGTAAACAAAAATCACCAATTAACTACAACCATACTTAAGTATAGCTAGTATCAACGCCATTAATAAAATCACCAACGCCATTAGCAGTACCATGTATAGCTTAAGCATACGAATATTTTCTTTAAAACAAAAATCTTGAGCTTTGTGGTGATTATTTCGGAACATAGTGTTTGAGAAAATGGGGGAAAATGAACGGCTTTGAGTGAAGGTAAGAAAAAAAAAAAGAAGAAAAGGGTGTGTGCCTGTGTGGTAAAAGGATAAGGGCAATCCCCTTTTATAAGAAAATTATTCAGATAATATAACTTAAACCTTAATGATATCGTCAGAAAGGATTAGATGGTTATCTTCATAGTTTATAGGTGCACTTGCAAAAAATTTATTTTGACCAAATCGCTTACTACAATCCGGATTCAATAGTAAAATGGTTGTGTTCTAGTGACTAAAATAGAACACATGATTTGCCAAATATATATATATATATATATATATATATATATATATATATATATATATATATATATATATACACACACACTAATAATAATAACAATAAAATAAGATAAAATATTAATATTTTATGAGTAAGATTACCATAACAATAATTTACACTTAACTACGCTTTTCATCTTGCTAACTAAAAAGCTTATATTTATTTGTCGTTGGTATTAAAGTTGGGGTCGAGAAGAAAGTTCCATTGACAAAAAAACATCAATTAAAGCCAAAGTGCCTATAAATCATGCTTTCATATTGAAAACGACATTTCTTAGTACCAAACTTTAGTACATCTCTCATGTTTATAGCAACATACTATTGAAAAGGGAGTTCAAGTCCCTCTTTTATTAATAGTTGGCTAATCTAATTATAAGCAAGACATAACAAAGTAAAATTATGTACAAATCTACATGAAATTAAGCCATTGTGAAAAGGTAACACAATTACTATTATATGATGCAAAACCTTTATAATAATTTTACGGAGTACGAAAGAACATTGCTTCTTATCTTGCTTTAATCTTTTTAATCGATAAATCTAAATCAGCAATTTAATGCCTTATGTATTTATGTTAATCATGCCTTTATATTTAACAAGGGCCATTGCCATCTACATGTACATAAAATATCTAATTAAAATAAATGAAATCCTAGCCAAAATTGATGTCATCTTATTAGGCTCTATCCCATGTCCCACGGATAGCCAAGGTGATGTGAAATGTCAACATAATCATGAAGCACCCTACTATAGCATTGTCTACAGTTACTGGTATTAGGCTTGTGCAACTCAACATGACTTATTTGTAAAAGACAGTAGAGATAAAAGAAAATGATCCATTGAAAAATATGGGGACTAGTAAACCAACCAAGCACATATGAATTACTATCTTACCAAAGTTTGGCAACTCCTGTGCTATTGCCTTTTTCATAAATTAATTTTTTATAGTATGATTCAACCAACACAATGAATAGACAAGAGTTTGGCAACTCCAGTACTACTGTTTTTCTTTTCAGAAATCCTTGTTTCAAATAAGAAGGTGTGAAGGAAGATAGTGATAGCTACAATCATTTTTTTACTTTACAAAAATCTTTCTTAGCTAATTCTATAAATACCTTAGGTTGTGAGACCAAAAAAAAAGAAAAGAGTATCCTACAATATTAATCTGAGGTTTAATGTTTCTCATAAAACTAAAACTTAAAAAGATTTACTTACATTTTAGCTTTAGAACTTTCTCATTATTCTGAAAAAAAAATATATTAGTTTAATGTCGTTCAGTTACAGAAAATTTTTTATCATCAATCACCCTTGCAAAGGAGAAACAATAATCCATAAGATAACTACTTTTAGTTCAAGGTATGGTTCTCAATCTCTAGTTTACTAACGTTCATTTGTCTGCAGGACCTACAATGGAATAATTAAGAATTAGGTGCTTATTAGCCCATAATTTTATGGTTATTCCACATTAGAAAATCGACCTTATTGAAGAGGTTATAGGAATTGGAGAGGTTTGAGAGTTATGTTTTGGTATGTCTGAACTTTCATTAATTATTTTTTTTATAATGATTTGCATAATAAGTTGGCTAGTATAAGAAAATCATAAAACTCAATGCTTGATCATTGATACTCTAGCTAAATAGTAAAATTGATAAAATAAGCTTTGTTTATTTAACTTAAAGAATGGCTTAGCTAAGTACCCTTAGACACTTCCATCATCAACGTATAAAATTAAATTCATGGCTACCCATTATTAAGACTGCATAAGATCAATCGTAGAGGTTTCTAAAATGAAAAAAAAATCAATTTTACAGTTCTCATACATTTATCCTCATTAAGAAAAATTATTGTGAAGTAGTAAGTTAAAAATAAATTTATATATGATTTTCAAATATTCTCTTTTAATCGACTACTCGGTTAGTCAAGTACGTAAGACTAAACATATAAAAATAGGGCAAATTATTGGAGATAGAAATAGTATATAGTAGTCATATTCATATATTTAGTTTACATAAACTTCAGAGGTAAACTTTAGGACGTTATAGTATTCTCAAAGTGGTTGATGTTAGTTAGCAAGTTTGACTTAAATATTATTTATAGTAATTACAAAGATTTGGGAATTCACACATCACACCATAAAAAAAACACCTAGCTTGATAGACATCCGAAGGACAGGACTTGAAGATGAATCAGGTTAAGATTCTATAGTATTATACCAACTACCTTTTCCAATTAAGTTAAGCATGCATTGTACTCGTATGTCTTTCTTACTATATTTGACACTTATGATCCAATTCATTTTCGCTTTCCCTTTCCTTTCATATTGATGTTGCTACAAAATATTTAATCTAATTAACCTTCGTCCACAAAACATAAAAAGTACACACATTAGCCATCATGTTATTAATTAATTGCTTTCTATATAGCAAGTTACATCCACGTTGCCCATATTATTTTCGAAACCAAGGATCCATATTTCATCATAATAGCAACGAATTAGTCCATGTTCTTACTTTGTTTTGACGATCATTTGCCCACCAATCAAAACTCTTTTATAAATTAATCATTGCTAGTGGTATTTCATATTTCTAGCAGCAACAAGTTGATGACCAAATTTCCTAATAGTAATGCTAGACGAAGTATTTTTTAAGGACTAGGAAATTCTGATTGATTTTGTAGAGTATAATACTGCATTATTGTGTGACTTGACGTACGCCAAGTGTCATCTACGGCTATAAAAAAATCATGTCAATTCCCCTTATAATAAGTGCTTTAATAAAATTCCTACTTATATTAATAATGAATATCTTATTTAAACTACCATGATGACTCATTTTTTGAATCTCTAGTTTTTACCTATGCTAATTATAAAAAAAATCCTTTAGTAAAATTTTAGACTAATTTTGTGCAAAAAAAAATGAAAGATTAATATTCTCTTAAGAAGGTTTAAAGATTAATTTTCCATCATAAAAATCTTTAACTGTACAATTGATAAATTTTAGTAGAAGATATAGAAAATCATACCTTGGAGATAAGGCCTAACGAATATCATATTATACTAAGATTATCAATTTACAAGATCTTCTTTTGAGTGTTTTCATCCATAAAGTGTAATTATTAAGTGATAATTCCTAACATCATCATAATTCTTGCAAAGTTGTCAATTAGGACGCAATTTATAAAAAAAAAGTCTTCTTCAAAAGACTATTGTGGTTATTGATAATAAGGCAAATACCTTATTTTGAGTGAGATTGTTAGGTGAATAATTTCAAATATCATTATAATCCTTGTAAAGTCGTCAATTGAGACGCAAATTTTATTGATATTGAAACTGAGGTAATTACCTCATTTCAATTGGATTGCTTTAATCTTACGGGTGAATTTCTTTCCAAACACATTTTGAGATCAATAATGGTCTACTCCTTTATAAACCATGGATCATAATAAAATTGGCCATTTTGAGATATGATATTCGGTCGAACTTTGACGGTTTTGATCCGTGAGTGGATTCAAAATCCCATGATGATCGCTACGTATATAGTGCAACTTCAGTGTTCAAACCTACTACACATCAATAGCAATGTACAATTTAAGTATAATAAACCTCGTATGCTTGATGTGTTTAACAACATTAAATTATGTGTTTAAATCTATTAATAAAAAAATAGCCATAGTCAAATTAATGAATAAAGATAATGTACAATTAAGAGCCCGTTTTGTAAAATGGAAAAGAAGACGAGTTTCAGACGTTCGATTCTCCTAACCAAGGCTTTGAACCCAATTTTTTTAGACTAGTCTTTCTTGGGCACAAACATTTTATGAATCACTCTCGTAGAGACAACTCATAAAATGGTAAAGCAAAAGAATAAGAAAAATATAAAACCGTCATTATTCAAATAAAAAAAATGGTCACGCAAGATTAAATCGTGGGGCTCTATCGATTGATCGGTAGTCGATCGCGAATCAAGTCCTACAAATGGTAATATAGGAAAGTATTTGCAATGAAAAAGAGAGAAGTTTGAGTTGGTGACCTTCTAATGTTTATACAAATGTTTCATATTAACAATAATTAAACAAAAGCTAAAAATAAAATGTCTCTTAACACCACAAATAAAATTACCAACACTAATTAACAACCACAAATAGCAACTACTAACCTTAACTCAAAAATACCAGCACAAAATTAAGTGATTAAATTCCTAAAAATGACATAATACTCAATCGTATTCTGCATTGTAATTCTTTGATAGAATTTCAATAAACATTAGATTTTACATTCAAACATCTACAAATTTGAAACTTAAAATAAATAAATACATCTAACAGCTAAATAATTATAATCAAACAAGGCTATTCCTCCCTCTAAAATCATCAAAAGTTGCAGGATGCACTGTTGCACCTAAACATAAGCAGCACGAAGAGCCTAAGAGGGAAGAGCTACAGAACAATGATTTAGATGAATAAGGAAAGGAAAAAAAATTACTTCACACACCAATAAAACAACTTTTACGATGGATAATCATTGTGTCAACTGCCTTTTTCTTTAAATAAATTCGATCTACTTACAATATATTCCCTCTATCACAAAATTTCTTTAAATAATCCCTCTATCACAAAAATTTAATTTATTTCACAAACATAAGTTTTTTAGAGATAAGGTAAAATACAAAGGTTAGAGGGTTTCTTATATCACTTTATATATTTTAATTAACATTGGTAAAGAAAAATTGGAAAGAAATTGTACTATTGGGCCAACTGATTATTTCCCTCCTCTCTTTTTCATGTGGGGCTGAGTATAAAGAGGGAAATTTTTTCCAATTTTCTATTTTTCACCAAAATTTAACTTGTGGACCTACAATCATAATTTAACAAAATTCAAATGTCCCATTTTCACCCAAGTTGGCAACCAATTAGGAGTTTTGTTTCAAGAGCCCTTGTATTCAATCTATAGAGAAAAAACATAACAAACTTTAATCACACATTTTTAACCACTAGACATATCTAACCTTCAAAACACAAGGGGGGGGGGGGGGGGGGGGGGTGGTTCGTAATAATTTAATTATTATTAAGTTATGGGGATGAGTTGTCTTTTGGAAGGTTGAATTCAATAATTAATTCCCACCAAATTTCAGTACCATAATTAGAAGCATTTATGACAAGTTGATTTGAGGATAAGTTGTGTCTTGTGAGGTTTTGATGGACAACATTAATAGCAACTTAGCTCCATAAGGGTAGTTCAAATAGGTTCTCAACAACAAATTAAAATAAAAGCAACATTATATGTTTTCTAATAAACATAGTCATTTTCTTAGCAAACAACAATGACAACATTTTCTCTACAACCGAATGAATCAATACATGACAATGTTGAAGCAATTTTTCAACATAAATACCCATTTTAGAGGAAGAAGAAAGGGCATGAATAAAAAGAGACTCAAATGCATTTTATATTCTGCAACACAATAGAAATCTCAAGATACCACATAGGACAATACAAAAAACTATGAGGATCTATCATAATAGTCTCTTTTTAAAACAAAATATCAAGTTATCTAAAAATAAAAAAGGAAAGGATGAGAGTAATGTCATTATAGTAATAGTGGAGGAATTAATATCAGTTCCCCTAAAAAGTAAAAAACATTTAATCACTAGCCAAAGTACTCAAGATGAACAAAAGTTCATTTCATAGATTCTTCAAGAAGAACAAAATCAAGAGACACTACAATGCAATGAAGCCCACTTCAACACTTAAGAATAAGCTAGAAAGGTTATGCTGGTGCATGTGACATGTGGTGAACATCAACTCAATAACAAAATTTAAAGACTTCTATCAAAACTATGCATGTAAATAGAAATGTTTTTCCATGTCATAAACAAGCCAAATATTCTAGTTAACCCCATGTGAAGCAAAACAATGGAGGTATAAGAAATCAAAGAGGTACATAATGAAAATTATGTTCCTCATTACTACAACAATGCCAAAATTTCATAAAATGGGAATGCATATTTCATGGAGTGATAGATTATCAAGCATTTACACTAGAAATACTAGCACTATGAAGTAGTGGGCATAATGAAGCAGAGACAATGTAAATCAAACACATCAATGAAATGTTCATTGAATAACTAATTCTAGCATATAAGACGAAGTGGCCATTATGTACAAGTAGGAGCATTAAAATACAATCATATAATTCTACACCATACTTATTGAAATCGGATGAAGACTTTCAAAAGGCAAGAAATTCAAATGGTTTTAGCTTTTATTTGGTATCATAGCCACCAAACAGTCTAGATACAAATGTGTTAAACTTGGGTTTTTCTAGAGTCATTCAAGCAATACAATATGAGCAAGTACTAAGAACATAATAAAAAACTAATTGAGGCTTTCTATCATACATTCAATATGCTTGATCCAAGTCTATCAATCATGTGCTTTTACCTTGTAATAATTAATTCTTGAGATAATGAAGCAACATTAGAAAACAATTTCATATTACCACATGTAGGAAAATAAATAATGAAGAGGGAAGGGATACTCTCAATGTCAGTTGAGATTCCAAAAGAATTACTTATGGAGTGTTTAACATCTTTACTACAAATAATTACTAATTAATGGATAAAAGTGGTTACTCAAAATGAAGATGTTTCAAACTCTAATGCAATATATTTGGAATAAGAGGAAGATGATTAACTAAATATAGAAGAAAAGCATGATGCAACTTTTGACATTATTTAGTTGATAAGCTTAATGCCAATTTTAAAGTCAAGTCATGATTATAGCATTAATTAGGCATAGGAAATGAATAACAACTTTTCATGCATGTGTGGAAAACACATACTATTGTAAGTTTTGGTAAAGATGAAATGCAAAATCATTAGACATAGTTCGGAAGACATGAATTGACTTATTTACTTTTCGTAAATTTATAAGTATCATTATCCTCTATATTTAATTATAAAATAAATAAACAAATTAGATAGCACATCAATGCAAATAACCCATTTAAAATTTACTTGTTAGAGACATATGGAATCAATTACAACTTAGGATAGAAACACCTCTCTTTAATCATAGAAATATCAATTTTATTGAGAATGATTCTCTAATATTATAAATACATATCACAAGTTACAATGTGTAGTGCCTAAGTTGTATCACTCCCGGTCCTATGCCTCATAAAGCAAGTAATGGTCTTAAGGAGAATGATCAACATTCTATATTAACATTTTTTTTAATGTTAACTTCTTTATCATAAAGGATATATACTTATTAAGTTCAAATTAACTTATTAGGGGCAAATTAACTTATTAGGGCCAAATTAAAGCATTTAGGCACCATATCAAGAATTACAACAATCAATTAACTACAAATAGATCATAACAATAACAAGAGAATACTTCTTACATAACATCATAATGATTAATAAATCCAATTTAGTAACAATAACCATATCATTCAAAATCATGTCAATAAGTTCACTATATCAAGAATTACAATAAACCAACAACAAACTAACCATAACACTAACAAGAGTATAATCACATAAGATCAATTGCGACATCACCAAATCTAACATAATAACCATAATCAAATTATTCAATTAATAGTGATATTATCACACTATATCAAGAATTATGGTAATCAAGCAACTACAAACATATTGTAATAATAACAAGAGCATATTCAAATCATATCATCATAATTATCACCAAAATCAATATAGTAATAATTACCAAAATATTAAAACATAAAATATAATCTTATTAGATAAAGCAATAATAATTATAACACCCCGATAATTCCCGTTTTTCAAAAACCAAAACCTTGAGAAAACAACCGATATGCTACCACCATGTGTTCAAATATTAAGATTTTAAATTAGAATTTTGCAGCGGAAAAATTAAAAGACTTTCAAAATAAAATTAACCATCAAACCAAATTCTTAAAACATTATAAATTGGAACCGTTAAAACCCTTACTACAAAGTACCAAAATATATGATCAAAATTAAATCCAAACCAACAATTTAAAATCCTTCAAAATAAACTTAAATATTCAAAAAAGTTAATCTAAATCAACACTCCACTCAATCCACCCATGCATGAATGTCCAATCGAATACCTATTAGAAATCTACTTCCTAAAATTATAAGTGTAAGTATTGGATCATTATAGTGTCATTGAAAGGCGAAAGCCATGACTAAAGATCACACAAAGCACGTAATCAACAAGTTGAGTACATACGAACTTACAAAATATAAACAATTGAAACAAATATTTAAATGTAAATAAATATAGCATGATTAGACTTATTACACAACATCTTATTCAATTAACTAAAATTAATAACTTGGATTAAGCAATAGACAAGGTTGTCTCCCCATGTCCTAATTAAGACATCAAAAATAGATAAATAAACCCATCAACTCTCGTCAGAGGGCATCAAAAATAATATAAATCCAGATGGTAAACGGGTGTAACTCCGTCACCATAACTAGATGAGATCTCAACTAACCCTAATTTTAATCACATGGCCTCCTAAAAAAGCCACAGATAATACCCCGTTAAGCCCCAACCCCTGATTGTCAATACTCTAGACTTGCAAAAGCCTAGTGTTTTATTGCTTATCTTTTTTTCACTCTACATGATTTATACTTTAATACTTGGATTCTAATTCATCAAAGAACACACAAATAAAATATCACAATTACGCAATCAACCTCTTTTACATTATAATTTTAACCCTTTGATTTCCTTCTTAAATTTTAACATGTTGAACAAAGTCAACTAACCTCATCATTAAGACTTGAAAATCACCTTTACTCAATTCATATCATTATTTATGAAGGAGTAATAATAAATAACTTTATGGATTAATTAGCAAATTAATTCCACTTGAATCAATCAAGATTCCTCAACCATACATAATCTTTCCTGATTAGTATTAACAATTCCTCATTCATAATTCACTAACAATACCAAACCATACTTCTAAAATAAAGAACATGAATCCTTTCAAATACATAACCAAATAATCCCGCCTAAAAGGTTCCATAAACATGATACTAAGCTTTTATTTTACCCTAGATCATGCTCCTAAAGGCAAGATTTTCGTAACTTATACAACCCTGAAGTAAAATAAGCGGGTGTCCACTTTTGCTAATATCAAACACCTTCTACAAATTGTTCTCCTACGCCAAATAATACAACCTAAATCAATACACCAAATTTACAGCAAAAACTAATGCTACTACTAGCAATGTTGCTCACATGCTTTAACGCATCCCTACCTATATTGTCCTAAAAAAATTGAAAATGTACTAGCACTGGCTGAAAGTGTAAATAAGAATTCCAAAGACTTTCATGCTAATAAAAAACTTAATCCCTCCTCTCTAACTTTAATTTTAGGCAAAAGTACATAATTGACTATTTAAAAAAAAATCTTATGGATACAGTGGAACATTTCTTATAAGTCTTCTTTTAATGTGTTGATAGAGGTGTTTTAGGATGGTTTTTGATGTTCTTCATGGAGTTTTATTGGTTTTCATAAGTCTTAGCCATTTCAACTCACTTGTGTGCAATTGAGGGAAATTATGGAGTTGAAACGACATGTTGAACTTGGAGGAATGATGAAGAACGATCTACATTTGAGCAAGAATGATCTACCTTTGAGCGAGAAAGATTTTAGATGATGAATATCAACACAAGCTGCCAGAGCCGCTACCAGAGGCAAAGGGGCAGCTAGCAGCGGCACTTACAGCAAGCAAGAGAAGGAGGATGCTGCCTTAGCCGCTGCCAGCGTCTAAATAGCAGCTGGCAGCGAGTCTTCCAGAATTTCGCAACTTCAGTGTTTTCTAGCGGCATTTTCATTAATTAAACTCTTGCTTTGGGCCGTCTTAGGTTAGGCATCTGTAGTTTAGGTTAGTTAAGGGAGGTACCTATAAATAATGATTGTAATCTAGGGTTTTAGGAGTACTTTTGAGATTAGAGAAAAAGCTTAGGTTTGAATTTCTTCTTTACTCTTTGGTGGAGAAGAACTCTATGGAAGCTTAATCTATATATTCTTGGTTAAAGATTGAAGCTTTTGACTGTAAGTTATGAGATTTCTCTTCTATTAATATATATTGAATGTTTACTATTCTCTTGTGTTATTTCATGATTTTCTTGAATCAAATACTAGGTTTGGTTATTTGGATTCGCTTGCATCTATTTAATCTTACCAAAGTAGTGACTTTAGGTTATTAATGCATGCTTTTATGATTAATAACTTGAAGAGAGAATAGTATTATTAATGAAATTAGACCACTTGTGTTAATTTCATCAATCCTTGTTGATTTCTTTGCTTGATTGCTTCTTGTGAATGATTTAGAGTGCTTATCTTGAGTTGTTCACTAGAAAGGGTTAGAAAGGAACGCTTCGTTATTTCTAGCTAATTCATGAGAATATAAAATTTTGGAATTCTACAACATGGTGTTCAATGGTGTTAATTGAGGAGACTTCTATGATTAATTTGTACTTCATAAGTGGATTTCAACTAACCAAGAGTGCTCTTTTCACTAATTTGTCATTTAACTAGTTTCGGTTATAATTAGGTTATTAAATCTATCTTGCTATTGCAAACCCCCATCTTTATTTAGTTTATTGTTTTGTTAAGATAATTTTACATAGATTTTCAGTTATTAAGTATCTCTTCTCCGTGGATATGAACTTGACTTCCCTAGCTACATTCATTTGAAGTTAGATAAGTTTTGATTTTGTTTGGTAGCCTACGACAAGGTACACCAAGTTTTGGCACCGTTGCCGGGGAAGGGCGTTGCTTTTTAATTGTTTAATCTTGTAGAATTCATTGTAGTATTGTGTTTAATCATTTTCTTTGTTTTGCTCTTCTTGGGTATGATAAGTACTCATTTTGCTAACAAAGAAGTTGTGCAGTTAAATCCGGAAATGGAAAGAGTTATTTCCAAGTTGCAAAAGAAGGCAGGAGCAAAGTCTAGTGAATCGCCATCAACTTTTGACAATCAAGAAGAGGAGGAGATGGCAGAACACCGAACATTAAGAGAACTCACTGCTCCTAATTTGAACCAACAACCGTTATGCATTGCATATCCGGAGTTGGGAAAAGGTGCAAATGTCGAGATTAAATCTGGTTTAATCCATCTATTACCCGCATTTCATGGTATGAAAGGTGAAGATCCGAATAAGCACTTGGCTGAATTTCATGTGGTATGTACGAGTATGAAGCCAAGTGGAATGACTGATGATCAGATACAACTAAGAGCTTTTCCTTTTTCTCTAAAAGATACAGCTAAGGATTGGTTTTATTATCTTCCTCCTGGTAGTATAACAACATGGGCAGATCTGAAAAGGTGTTTTCTTGAGAAATACTACCCAGCCACTATATCTGCAAGTCTCGAGAAAGCTATTAGTAATGTGGATCAAAAGGAAGACGAATCCTTATATGAGTATTGGGAAAGATTTAAGAGACTTTGTGCTAGTTGTCCCTATCATGGATACTCAGATCAAGACCTCATTTTATATTTCTATGGAGGCCTAACTAATGATGACTTAAGAATGGTAAATGCAGCCAGTGGAGGAGGTCTAGTGAACAAAACTCCAGGGGATGCAACTAAATTAATCGCAGAACTAGCTGAGAATTCACGGCAGTTCAGTCAAAGAACTTCTACGCGCCGAGTGAGTGCAGCTAACTCCAATACTTCTGAATTGGAAAGTAAAGTAGCTGGTTTGACTTCTATGATGCGCGAGTTCATGGTGAGTTCGAAGAATCAATAGCAAGTAAAGGCTTGCGGTGTATGCAACTCCATGGAACATTTCACCGATTCATGTCCTACATTCCTAGAGGAACAAAAGTAACAAGCGAATGCTCTAGGTTTCCAAGGGCAAGGACCTCCGAGGAGATATGATCCCTTCTCAAACACCTATAATCCAGGATGGAGAGATCATCCAAATTTGAGATATGGAAATTCTCAAGGGAATCAACAACATAACTCTTAAGGTCAACAGTATAGAACTCCATTTTCAAAACCTCAAGGCCAAAGCTCCAACTCGGGAAATATGTTAACTGAAGACATGATTAGATCTCTAACTTCTAATGTCTTAAATATGCAGCAAAATATGGTTCAATTTCAACAAGAGACTAAATCAAGCATTCAAAATCTGGAGAACCAAGTTAGTCAAATCTCTAGTGCAATAAACCGACTTGAAGCTAAGGATTCAGGAAAGCTTCCATCTCAAACGGAGCTGAATCCTAAGCAACAAGCCAATGCAATAACACTGAGAAGTGGGAAAGAGTTGCAAGAAACTGTGGTTGCAACTAAGAGAGCTAAAGATTTGATCAGAATTAAAGAGGAAGAAAGGGAACCTGAAACTATGGCAAACCCACCGACCTTTCCCCCTTATGAGCCTACACCACCTTTCCCTGAAGCTTTGTAAGAAACTCGAAAGTATGAGAAAGACAAAGACATTTATGAAACTTTTAGCAAATGTGAGGAAAATATTCCCCTTTTGAATTTGATTAAAAGTGTCCCTCATTTTGCTAAGTTTTTAAAAGAGCTTTGTACTATCAAGAGGAAGCATAGGTTAGGTGGAAAAGAAAAGATAAAGGTAAGTGCTCATGTTTCTGCAGTTTTCCAAAAGAAACTCCCAGAAAAATATAGTGATCCTGGTATGTTTACCATTCCTGTTATAACAGGAAACACTGCATTTCACCAAGCCATGTTAGACTTAGGTGCATCAATCAATGTCATTCCCTATTCCTTATTTAAATCTTTGGAACTTGGACCTTTACATGATACCGGGGTAATAATTCAGTTAGCTGATAGGTCTAATGTCTATCCTAAGGGGGTAGTAGAAGACGTGCTTGTTAAGGTTGATGAACTGATTTTTCCTGCTGATTTTTACGTTCTTGACATGGAACATGACAAACACACAGTCCCTATCTTATTAGGTAGACCTTTCTTAAAGACAGCTAGAACGAAAATTGATGTGTTTACCGGCTCTTAACTATGGAGTTCGATGGGCAAGAAATTGTGTATAACATTTATGATTCCATGAAATATCCTGTGGACACTTATTCTTTATGCTCCATAGATGTAATCGATCCAATAGCGCAAGATGTGTTTAACATTGATGGTGGAGATGAGCTCCTCACATCTATTGTTAATAATTTGTCTGGTGATCACTTGGATTTTTCTTTGCCTACTAACATGCAGGTGATGGTGACAGAGTTGAACGAACATTCCAAGTTTCCAATTATACCACTAGGTTCAACACCCATTCCACTAACATTACCTGTGGAGAAAATTTCACCATCTGTTTTGCAGGCACCTCAAGTAGAACTAAAACCGCTTCCTAATCATTTGAAATACGTGTTCCTTGGTGGAAATGATACCCTCCCTGTTATCATTTCGAACAAATTAACTAAGGAACAAGAGGAGAAGTTGGTGTCAGTACTTAAAGAGTATAAATTGGCTATCGAATGGACTATTGCAGACATTAAAGGTATAAGCCCATGCACATGCATGCATCGTATTTTGTTAGAAGATGATGCCAAACCTGTAAGACAACCTCAACGTCGTTTGAATCCTCCGATGATGGAAGTGGTAAAGAAGGAGATCATTAAGTTGCTGCAAGTGGGAATGATATACCCCATCTCAGATAGCAAATGGGTGAGCCCCACGCAGGTAGTGCCAAAGAAAACTGGAGTGACTGTGGTGGAGAACCAATATGGTGAAATGGTTCCTACTAGAGTACAAAATGGGTGGCGAGTTTGCATTGATTACCGTAGGTTGAATGCAGTAATGAGGAAGGACCACTTCCCCTTGCCCTTTATTGATCAGATGATTGAAAGACTTGCAGGTAAAGCTTTTTATTGTTTCCTTGATGGATATTCCGGGTACTTTCAAGTACCTATTGCACCAGAAGATCAGGAGAAAACTACATTTACATGTCCCTTTGGCACATTTGCTTACCGACGTATGCCCTTTGGATTGTGTAATGCCCCTGCAACCTTTCAGAGATGTATGATGAGCATATTTTCAGAGTTTGTTGAACACTTCATGAAGGTATTTATGGATGATTTTACTGTTTATTGAGATTCATTTGATAGTTGTTTGCATCGGTTATCATTAGTCCTTAAACGTTGCATTGAATCTAACCTTGTTCTTAATTATGAAAAATGTCATTTCATGGTCGAACAAGGTATTGTTTTAGGTCACGTGGTCTCCTCCAAAGGTATTGAGGTTGATAAAGCAAAGATAGATACCATTCAATCTCTTCCTTATCCTACTAATGTGCGTGAAGTGCGTTCGTTTCTGGGTCATGCAGGGTTTTATTGTAGGTTTATTGAAGGATTCTCGAAGCTTGCAGCTGCATTGTGCAAATTACTGCAAAAAGAGAAAATATTCGAGTTTGATGATGATTGTAGGAAAGCTTTTGATGAATTGAAAGCCAAGCTCGTCTCTGCACCCATCATTCAGGCCCCGAATTGGTCTTTACCATTTAAGATAATGTGTGACGCAAGCAATTATGCAGTGGGAGCTGTTCTAGGCCAAAAAGTAGGGAAGGCCTCACATGTGATCTATTATGCCTCGATGACACTCAATGCAACCCAACGCAACTACACTACGACAAAGAAGGAGATGTTGGCTATAGTTTTTTCTTTAGGGAAATTTAGATCCTATTTGCTTGGTACCAAAGTAATTGTTTATATTGACCATGCAGCTCTTCGTCACTTGATGTCGAAGAAAGAAGCCAAGCCAAGATTGATTAGATGGATTCTACTCTTGAGTGAATTTGAATTGGAAATCAAGGACAAGATAGGCGCAGAGAATCTAGTTGCTGATCATTTGAGTCGTTTAACCCATATGGTTGATCGACCGCCAACTCAAGATCAAATCCATGGCGAATTTCCTGATGAATCACTATTTTCTGTTAAGGAATTACGTCCATGGTATGCTAATATAGTAAACTTTCTTGTCTCTAACAAATTTCCTCCAGGGTTTTCGAAATCTCAAAAGGATAAGCTTCGCAATGATGTGAAATATTATGCCTGGGATGATCCGTACTTATGGAAATTCTGTTATGACCAAATCATTCACCGATGCATCCCCGAGAATGAGGTAATACCTATTCTTACATTATGTCATTCTCACTCTTGTGGAGGTCATTTTGGTTCCAAACGAACAGCAAGGAAGGTGCTCGATTGTGGTTTTTATTGGCTTAGTTTATTTCGAGATTCCTACGGATTTTGCAAATCTTGTGATAACTGTCAAAGAGTAGGTAATATCACTCAAAAAAGTGAAATGCCACAATCTTCATTGTTATACTGTGAGATATTTTATGTTTGGGGAATCGATTTCATGGGACCGTTCCCTAACTCTCATGGTTATATTTACATACTTCTTGCTTATGATTATGTTTCAAAGTGGGTAGAAGCAATACCCACTAGGACTAACAATTCTAAAGTGGTTTTAGGTTTCATTAAGTCTCACATATTTTCCAGATTTGGAATTCCTCGAGCCTAGATATGTGACCGAGGAACGCATTTTTGCAATCGTATAGTGAGTGCTTTGCTGAAGAAGTATTCTGTCCAACATAAGGTTTCCACAGCTTATCACCCACAAACCAATGGCCAAGCAGAGGTATCAAATCGAGAGGTGAAATCAATTCTTCAGAAAATAGTAAATCCGGATAGGAAGGATTGGAGTTTACATTTGGAGGATGCATTATGGGCATATCGTACCGCATACAAGACCCCTATCGGAATGTTACCCTATCGCCTTGTGTTTGGAAAACCTTGTCATCTTCTAGTTGAACTCGAGCATAAAGCATATTGGGCGGTTAAATCCTTCAATATGACCATGGATGAAGCCAGAGAATATCGGAAATTGCAACTTCAAGAGCTAGAGGAGATTCGCCTTGAGTCTTACGAAAACGCTGATATCTACAAGGAAAAAACTAAGTTATGGCACGATAAAATGATTACTAGAAAGGAGTTTAAGATCGGCGATAAAGTCCTTCTTTACCAATCCCGACTTAGACTATTTCCTGGTAAACTTCGTTCCCGTTGGGAGGGCCCATTTCAGGTTATCAAGGTATATCCACATGGAGCGGTTGAAATTCAAAGTTTTGAGACAAATAACGTATTTAAGGTGAATGGACAACGTCTTAAACCATACTTCGATGGGTTCAAAGTTGAGACTGTAGAGCGCATCAATCTCTACGTGCCATCAATTGGGTAATGAAGTTACATGCATTATGTCAAGCCAATGACATGAAACAAAGGCGCTTATCGGGAGGCAACCCGAGAATTTTTTATTTATTTATTACCTTTCATTTTAGTCTTCTTGGTTTTGTTTAACTTGTGTATGGCTTATGATGTGATTTTGTAGGTGGATACCTTGGATTCAATCCTACATATATATAAAAAAATAAAAAAATAAAAAAAGAGGAGGAAACATGAAAAGAATAGAAGGTGGAGAACAGAGTCCCTGCCGCAGCCGCTGGTAGCTGCTCTCCAGCCGCTACCAGCGGGCCTTCCAGCGCCCAGCTATTCACATCACTGCCTTCGCCGCTAGCAGCGGGTCCCAAGCCGCTACCAGCGGCTCGCCCAGCAAAACCCCCCGACAGAAAAAAAAATTCTCTTTAAAACCCTACCTTCCCTCTTTCCCTCCTACACCCCACACTCACTCTCTCTCAAACCCTAACCCCATTCCAAATTCCCTCTACTTGCATTCAAATTTTTTTCCACTCATAAATTACACCCCCTCCACACTCCAAATCCCTTTTCCATCATATCTCACATATTCATACCCCATTTTACTTCATGTTCAACTTGACATTCTAAGGTGAAGCTTTCAAGTGGTGTGAAGGTTTGGTGAGTAGCTTGTGTCTTTTGGAAGAGAAGGAGTGTTTGAAGCATCTCATTTCAGAACAATGGATAGAGGAAACAAAAGGAGACATACTTCATCCACCTCAAGGGTGCCAAGGGCTAGAAACTCGGGTAGTACTTCAAGGGAAGGTGAGCCTTCCTCTTTACCCCCCTCAAATGATTTTATGGGTATTCGTCTATCAAACAATGAAAAAGCTATATGGATTCAACTCCAACAACCGAAACGAATGGTGCAATGCACAAAATTCTTTGATTTGGAAGCTTTGCAAGTAAAGATTGGAGGATGTGATGAGGCAATTGTTCCGCAAAGTAGGAATTGAGGAATTCTTGATGAAGAGCGCACCTACCTACGTACGCTACACTTATGAATTCCTATCTACATTCATTAAGGGTCGTAAAGAAATTTCTTTCAATCTCAATAATAAGAACTATGTGATGCCATATGAGGATATTCGGAATGCATTTGGTTGGAATGACCCCCCTGTAGGTAATATTTGGGATCCCCATTGTGTATTTTCATCTCGGAACTTTTGGAGATCAATAACAAGATGCACGGTGGATCCTCATGGTGATCATAGCTTTAAAATCACACACCCTTTCCTTAGGTTAGCCCATAGATTCCTCTCCTCTACTATTCTGTGTCAAGGGGAGGCAGCTAAGGTCCCAAAGGTAACTATGTCGTACTTATGGGCCATGACTCCTTCGGGTGTCGGCATTCCTAATTGGGTTGATATATTTGTTGACAGTTTTTTAAAAGTGCAAAGTAATTCTAGTGGTCATATTAGCATGGGTGGCATGGTTACTTTATTAGCTGAATATTTGGAAATTTCTCCGCCTCGGAATCTTGCACCATTGGATTCCACCTACCTAACCTATAATGTGGCTACATTGGTAAAAATAGGGCTACTTTCACGTTCCACCACGGCGGGTAGCTATTTCTGGCGCTATGGGCCACAAGGGTTGAATTACTTGAGAATTCCTCGGTTGGAGGGCAGGGAACTCCCCTATGACCCTGAAATCGCGGACTTCTTTATACCTGCTGATCCCGATGTTGCACCTTACTTGGGTGAAGTAGAAGTTATCATTGAGAATATGGATGAGGAGAATCCCAATGAGCAGATGGATGAGGGGCATGATAATGAAGTTAGAGATGATGATTGGCCTAGATGGAGGGCTCAGGTAGATGATCAATTGGAGGAGGTTTGTGATGGGATGCAAGAGCTATTAGCATACCAACAAAGTATGAGTCGGTTCTACACGGCTCAATATCCCGCTCTTTATGAACCTCCAAGTGAGGCTTTTATGGACCATCTTGCCTCTCGAGCCTTACGTCGTTCTGAAAGGCGTGCTTCCCGTGATAATCCCGGACCTTCCAACTCTGGGAATCCTTCTACATGATAGCTAGCTGCATTTGGCCTTATCCTTGTTTTTTTTTGTAGATCGACTATTCTTACATTGAGGACAATGCATCATTCAAGCATAGGGGGAGGCTAATTTTGCTATTTTTTAACTTTAATGTTTCTTGTATTAGCTACTTTAACTTAAATGTTCTTTGTATAGCTATTTCAAATTCTGAAAGAAAAAAAATGATAAAAAGATACCCGCTAAGTCGAAAACCTGTGAAGGCGGCTTTGGCAAAAAAAAATTGGGGGCCCGGTTAGGTTGAAAACCTGAAAGGGCAACCTAAACAAAAACGTGGCTATTGAGCGGGTAAGGTGGTGAGATTCAAAAGAAAAGAAAGGCTAGGATGAAAACCCGAAAGGGCTCCTAGGCAAAATGAGAGAAAAAGAGAGATATTTTCTGGAAATTTTCACATGATTTTGCCGGAGTTGGTGTCATAAGTTGGGAAGATATCAGGAGGTTTTGGGTAGGTTTCATCTTGATGATTTTGGTGTTAGTTGGAGGTTGGGCAGATATGTTGGTTCATCTTAGAGATTTTAGGGGCATGAGTTGTTTCCTTGTGTTTAAGGTGGAAGTACTTTATCATTGAAGCATGGAGAAGTTGAGTTGTTCCTAACTTTTTCAAGCTTTCACTTCTTTTGGTGATTCTAGAGGATTCACATACTCAACACTAGGAATTAGTTTGTCTTAAGGTGTATTTGACATGAAAAAAAAAACAAGAAAAGATAAGAGAAGAGAAAGTAAAGATGTGAAGATTAGAGAGGCGATTTATTGAGGAATGCTAGAAGAGTTTTGTGGATTTGAGAGGATATGATCTATTGAATTTTGCTTTACTCTTGTTTTGAACCTTGTTGAGGTTAATGCGTTCTCTAAGCTTACTCGAGGACGAGTAAAGGTTCAAGCATGGGGGAATTTGATAAGTCTTCTTTTAATGTGTTGATAGAGGTGTTTTAGGATGGTTTTTGATGTTCTTCATGGAGTTTTATTGGTTTTCATAAGTCTTAGCTGTTTCAACTCACTTGTGTGCAATTGAGGGAAATTATGGAGTTGAAACGACATGTTGAACTTGGAGGAATGATGAAGAATGATCTATATTTGAGCAAGAACGATCTACCTTTGAGCGAGAAAGATTTTAGATGATGAATATCAACACAAGCTGCCAGAGCCGCTACCAGAGGCAAAGGGGCAGCTAGCAGCGGCACTTACAGCAAGCAAGAGAAGGAGGATGCTGCCTTAGCCGCTGCCAGCGGCTAAATAGCAGCTGGCAGCGAGTCTTCCAGAATTTCGCAACTTCAGTGTTTTCTAGCGGCATTTTCATTAAGTAAACTCTTGTTTTGGGCCGTCTTAGGTTAGGCATCTGTAGTTTAGGTTAGTTAAGGGAGGTACCTATAAATAATGATTGTAATCTAGGGTTTTAGGAGTACTTTTGAGATTAGAGAAAAAGCTTAGGTTTGAATTTCGTCTTTGCTCTTTGGTAGAGAAGAACTCTATGGAAGCTTAATCTATATATTCTTGGTTAAAGATTGAAGCTTTTGACTGTAAGTTATGAGATTTCTCTTCTATTAATATATATTGAATGTTTACTATTCTCATGTGTTATTTCATGATTTGCTTGAATCAAATACTAGGTTTGGTTATTTGGATTCGCTTGCATCTATTTAATCTTACCAAAGTAGTGACTTTAGGTTATTAATGCATGCTTTATGATTGATAACTTGAAGGGAGAATAGTATTATTGATGAAATTAGACCGTTTGTGTTAATTTCATCAATCCTTGTTGATTTCTTTGCTTGATTGCTTCTTGTGAATGATTTAGAGTGCTTATCTTGAGTTGTTCACTAGAAAGGGTTAGAAAGGAATGCTTTGTTATTTCTAGCTAATTCATGATAATATAGAATTTTGGAATTCTACAACATGGTGTTCAATAGTGTTAATTGAGGAGACTTCTATGATTAATTTGTAGTTCATAAGTGGATTTCAACTAACCAAGAGTGCTCTTTTCACTGATTTGTCATTTAACTAGTTTCGGTTATAATTAGGTTATTAAATCTATCTTGCTATTGCAAACCCCCATCTTTATTTAGTTTATTGTTTTGTTAAGATAATTTTACATAGATTTTCAGTTATTAAGTATCTCTTCTCCGTGGATACGAACTTGACTTCCCTAGCTACATTCATTTGAAGTTAGATAAGTTTTGATTTTGTTTGGTAGCCTACGACAAGGCACACCAATTTTCCAAAAAATATCCTAACTATCATCATTTGTAAGGACTAGATCGTGAATTTGTGATGTTTTAGAACCACTTAACATGGATGAGCCATTACTATAATGAAATAACTAGTATACCCTCCCCTTTCTTATTGGATCGAAGATACACAATTTATGATGTAGCTATCATGATGGCTAACCAAGGATAAACTTATCTAAAAGAAAAGCAAGAGAAAAGACCACCAAAATGTAATACAAAACAACAACCACCAGGTTTGCAATAGTCACCTACGTACTGAAAATAATCTTACAACCAAACTCCTTAAGAAACTAAATCCAGGGGTTCTAAAAGTCCATGTCACCAAGCTCAGCATTCCTTATAGAAAC
Organism: Dysphania ambrosioides; assembly: GCA_026401315.1. NCBI lineage: Eukaryota > Viridiplantae > Streptophyta > Magnoliopsida > Caryophyllales > Amaranthaceae > Dysphania > Dysphania ambrosioides. Next base: position 26,842,444 of record CM048658.1, on the reverse strand, counting down.
TAAAAGTAAGCAAGTTATATGTGAAACAACAAAGAGAAGGACAACACAAAACCATAAATAATTTCATAAAATATGCACACTAGATCATAAAATCAAGGGGGGAAAAGAAGGAATGGGAAGGAGTATTGGTTGTGGTGGCCGGCGGTGTGCAGGTGGCGACATAAAAGGGGAGGTAGTGAGCAGGAGGAGTGGGTTGCAACGTACAATAGTAGGGGAAAAGAAGTGCACGACAAAGGTGTTGGGTTTTTTTTATTTGATTTAAGTGTTTGGATTTAGGTAAACTTTGTTTAGGGTTTAGGAAAAAATGTATGGTTGGAATACTAGGTTTAATGGATAGGATAGAGTTTTAGGCTTGATTACCTTTTAAAAATATATATTTTGAAAAAATTAAGTGTTATGATTAAAATAAATAATTACATACTTAAAAAAATAATGTATGATCTATGTAAAAAAAGATGTATATATATAGACAGTATATAAATTACAAAATTTACATGTATGTATATAAAGTTTTTCCGATAAAATATAATCAAAATTTCGTAAATTTACAGGGGATTACAATGTACCTCTCTTAAAATAAAGTTTTGTCCTCGAAACTTAACTCCAAACTCCAAGAATTTTTAAAAAGATTGATGTAAACTCTTGTAATGCCTAGAGATAATTTACATAATATACTGATATGCAATCAAAACAATGAAACAATGATAAAAAGTGTGAAATCTACCCCTCTGAAAAGAAAAGAGTTATAATCCCGTAACTCACCTCATGAGTAGCTCGGGATATTTCTTATTTCATTGCATCTTTTGTTTTCCAAGTAGCTTCTTCATACTCATGGTTAGACCATAAGGCTTTTACCATGCATATGTCCTTATTTTGGGCACTCTACACCTTGTGATATAAGATCTTGACTGGTCTTTCTTCATAGGTCACAAACTCATCTAATGAAGTTGCCTCTGGTTGCAGTACATGGGTATCACTCAGCACGTATTTCTTTAATTGCAAGATGTAGAAGACATTGTGCATTTTATCAAACTCCATCGGCAAGGCCAACTTATAGGCTACTTTTTCCACACGTTGCAAAATTTCATAGGGCCCTACATATTTGACACTAAGTTTTCCCTTCTTACTAAACCTCATTACACCTTTAGTAGGTGACACTTTAAAAAAAAACTTTATCACCTACGTTGAATTCATTTTCTCGCCTTTTTTAGTCGGCATAGAACTTTTGCCTATTTTGGGTTTCTTTGATCCTCAAATGAATTGTTTTTACTTTAAATAGTATGTATTCTATATATTCAGTCCCTAAGGTTATGGGCTCTCCAAAATCATTTTAGTACACATGACTTCTACATTTCCTTCCACATAGTGCTTCGAAAGGTGCCATTCTACTACTTGCATGATAATGGTTGTTGTATGAGAATTTTATCAAGTCCAACTGGTCCTCCCAAGTACCCTAGGAATCTGTCACATAAGCTCTCAGCATATCGTGCATAGTTTGGTTTTTCCTCTCCATATATCCATCCGTTGCAGGGTGGAAAGTTGTACTCATTTTCAAGGTAGTTCCTAGGTTATCTTGGACTTTTTGCCAGAACTTAAACAAGAATCTCGAATCTCTATCAAAAACTATATCCTTAGGAACTCTTTATAAACAGACTATATTTTTCACATATGCCTTTACTAGATGGTTTTTCTTCTAAGTCTCTTTAATTGCTATGAACATGACTGATTTGGTGAGTCTATCCGCAATCACCCAAATTGTATCATTACCCATTCTAGTCCTTGGTAAAACGGTCATAAAGTCCATGGAAATTGAATCTCATTTCCATCCGAGTATTTATAGTGGTTGCATCTTTCCCATGGGTCTCTTATGGTCTATTTTCACCTTTTGACACGTTAGCCCTAGACACATAATTAGCTATCTCTCTCTTTATATTCAACCACTAATATATATATGCTTTAGATCTTTATACAACTTATCGCCCCAAGGTAAACTGAATATGGAGTATTATGGATTTCATCCATTATCTTTATTTAGACCTCGCAACAGGTTTGTGGCACACAACATCTCCCTTTGTACCTCAAGCTACCGTCTTCATGGATTTGGAATTCAGATTTAATGCAAATAGTCCCCTTATCTCTAAATTTCCGTAAGACTCATCTTCAACTAGCTTTTCCTTAATTTCTTCAAAAATGGATAGTTCTATGGAGAAAGCACTCAAAAGTTCTCCAATTCTCCATGATTCATAACCTCAAGATTCAACTTCCTCATTTCCTCACACAACTCATCCACTACCACTAAAGCATTGATACTATGACTTGATTTTCTACTAAGGGCATTTACGATAATATTTGCCCTTCCCTTATGATACGGGATGTCTAAATCATAGTCTTTGATTAACTCTAGCCACCAACTTTATAGCATGAATTCTTTCTGAGTAAAGATGTACTTGAGGCTCTTATGGTCTGTGAAAATCTTGTACATGATGCCAAACAGATAATGTCTCCAAATCTTCAAGGAAAATACAATCGCAACAAACTCTAAATCATGAGTAGGATAATTGGTTTCATACGACTTCAACTATCGCGATGCATATGCTATGACCTTTCCATTTTTCTACAATACACACCCTAATCCAAGTTTTAAGGCATTGTTGTATATCTCAAATCCTTCATTCCCATTAAGCAATGTTAACACTGGCGTGGTAGTCAACCGCTCTTTGAGGGTTGGAAAAGCTAACTCACACTTTTTATCCCACATAAATTTTGTCTCTTTTTTTTATTAGAGTGGTCATAGGTTGGGCTATTTTGGAAAAGTCTCTAATGAACCTCCTATAATACCCTACGAAACTTAAAAAAATTCTATCATCAGTCACGCTCTTAGGAGTAGGCCATTCGCTAATGGCTTTGACCTTTGCAAGGTCTACAGAAACACCCTCCTTGGAAATATAATGACCCATAATTGTAACTTGCTCCAACAAAAACTCGCATTAGGAAAACTTTGGATACAATTCATTACTTCTAAGGGTTTCCAAAATGGTTCTCAGGTCTTTGGCATGATGCTCCTTATTTTTCAAATACACCAGGATATAGTCTATGAATACTATTATTAACTTGTTTATGTACTCATGGAAGACTCAGTTCATTAGATCCATAAAGATAGTAGGTGTATTGGTTAACCCAAAAGGCATAACTGCAAACTCATAGTGCCCACGGTGAGTTCTAAAGGCGGTCTTTGAATTGTCTTTGTCGGTATTCACAGTTGATGGTACCCCGACCTCAAATCAATCTTTGAAAAACACACTCACCCCTTTTAACTGGTCAAATAAATCATTTATTCTAGGTAATGAGTACTTATCCTTCACAGTTACATTGCTCAAGTCCTTATAATCAATGCATAGCCTCATACTTTTGTCCTTTTTCTTCACGAATAACACTTAGGTCTGATAAACCCCTTATCTAATAGTTCTTGTAACTTGGTCTTTAACTCTCCCAATTCAGCTGGTGCCATTTTGTAATGTGCCTTAGAAATAGGTGTGGCTCTTGGAACTAAGTCTATGGTGAACTCGGCCTCCCTAATGGGTGGCATCCCTAAAACAACATCTGGGAAAACATATAAAAATTTGTTTACTATAGAGATATCTTATATTCTTCTCCTTTCTCCCATTCTTAGGTCTTGCACACAACAAAGGTACATTAGATACCCCTTGATTACTAATTTCCTCATCTCCATTGCAGAGATTAACCCATATCCCTTAGCTTTCTCAAATCACTTATAAGACACAGTTTTCCCCAAAGGACTCCTTAAGTGCACCTTTTGCATCTTATAATCTATCTTGGCTTTGTATAAGCTTATGAAATCCATTCCCAAAATCACATATAAATCTCCTAAGTCAAACTTAATAAGGTTGGATGGGAAAATAGTTTTCCCAATTTTTAAAGGCAAATTTTTGTAGAGTTTAGTACATGGAACTACCTTACTCGTGGGTAAGCAAATAGAAAACTTAACATGACTTGACTCAAGTTAATGCAATTGGGCTACTATGGGTGCAGTAATAAAAGAATAATTTACTCAAAAATCAAATAAAGATTTCATGGAAATTGAGTGAATAGAGAAAGTACCAGTGACTACGTCAAAGGATCTCTCCACCTCCTTCCTGCCCATCACAAACAGGCGTCTGAAATTGACGTTTCTCCCCTAATTAGCATTGTTGTTGGCATTGGAGTTATTGTTGTGGTTGTTGTTGTTACTACCATTATAGGGTCTCCTATTTTGGTTTTCTGGTCTATTGTTTCTTCATCCCTAGTCATACCAGAAGTTTACCCTTTGCTGATTATTCCCAACATTTTCCTCAATTTTTTCTTTGAGAAACACTCATACTTCCTATACCCCTTCTTTTGGAAGTATCGACAAGTCACAAGGTTTCCCTCATAGTCTTTTCCAGGGTGATTCTTCTTGCACCTCTTATAGTGGTATTTTCTATCCCTATTTTTCTAGCTAGTAGCGTTATTCATCTTTCTGTTTCTACCCTTAGATATGTTTCCATTCCTAGGCCTCTTCAAGTTGTGTTGATTGTTCCTATGGTGCCTAAAGTTCTTTCTTTTGTCCTCACCATGGATCCCTTAGTTGCCTAGTTAGCCCTTGTTTGAACCTTTGAGCCTTCAGCTCCTTAGTAGGAACTACCTGAGGAGAAAATCTAGCTAAGGTGGTGAACTTATGTTAGTAGTCTGAAATGGTTATGATATCCATCTGAAGGTTAATGAATTCTTGAGCTTTTTACTTCCTTAGGTATAGAGAGTAAAACTTATCTCTTAAGACTATTTTAAATGTTACCCACCCAAAATCTTGTTGGGCTTTTAGTTGAGCAGAGTGGTCCTCCACCATATATCAGCCTTGTCCTTTAAATACATAACTGCTTGATCTACTCTCATCTCCTCGGGACATTTCATAGCTATAAATATCTTATCAAACTCACGCTCCCAATTTTTTTAGGAAGGTAGGGTCAACTCCCCTTTTGAAGATAGGTTATTTCACTTGAGCTAGTTTCTTAAACATTTTGGTATGGGTGTCAGACTCACTAGTAGAGAAATGTCTATTTGCTATGGTTTTCTAGCTTTAAATGTTGTGGTTATTGATCCGAAGCACATATAGGCAAAGCACATGGAAAAACAATAAATGTTGCGGTTATTAGAAAAACTGCAGAATATATAGCTAATAATTGCGGCGGTTTTACCAAAAACCCACAGTATATATTTTTTAAAAATAAAAAAATTGATTTTTTTTATTATTTTATGTTGCGTTTTTTTGGAAAAACACAGCAATTAATAGATATATTTGCTGCGGTTTTTCTAATAATCGCAGCATTTAATTGGTTTTTTTTATTCTAAAATTTACATGTGCTGCAGTTTTCTAATAAAACTGCAGCACATATAAATTAAATGCTGCGATTATATTAGAAAATCGCAATAATTGATGGTTTTTAGAATAAAAAAATTAGAAAACCGCAGCAATTGATGGTTTACTCTAAAGGTTGTACTAGGTTTAATGGGTAGAATAGAGTTTTGGGCTTGATGACCTTTTAAAAAAATATATTTTATAATAATTAAGTTTTATGATTAAAACAAATAATTACATACTTAAAAAATGTATGATCTATGTAAAAAATTACATATATAAATTGCAAAATTTATATGTATATATATAAAGTATTTTCAATAAAAAATAGTCAAAATTTCATAAATTTACGGGGATTACATACTAACAATATCATAGAAATTCCAAGAGGAAAGTAACATCATATAAACATATCACATAACAACAATTCAACTATAAAAAAATATAATTAAAAAATATAAGAGGAAGAGAAACTTAGGTATGACTTATTGAAGAAATTAGGCAATAAAAGCTTCATCATTTCATGACTCAGGCAGGAATGTAACTAGGAGGGAGCCACTCTAGCTCGTCATCTCCATGATCATTGTTTGTGGCCTCAGGTTTCATTTCCCTTATAAACTTTGAATTACTAGATGGATTACAATAATCATATTTGATCTTATTTTGGTACTAATAAGTGCACCCCCATTGTAATCTCCTCTTTTCCCTCCTCGCCGTCAATATTCCGAAGTGGACCACTTCTTCTCGTGTGTTATAGGAACCACAAGATGAGACAAAGGATAAAGAGGAAGATGTGTTTATTGAGCACCACTAAAGGTGTAGGAGGAGATCGCACCACCAGATCAAGGAGGAGATAATTCTAGAATAGAGGTCGTTCATACTAGAATCAAAGTGGTCAGAGTCAAAGAAATTAGTGGCAGTGCAGGATGGGTATGTGGTACAAACTCCAACCACTCACAAGTAAAAGTAGATAAGATCTCGTTGTCCATCATTTGAAACACCCAAATGTGAACAAAAAATCAATCACCCACTTTCCATGTTTGATTTAATTGAGCAAGAGCCAACCACACAAAAATGAACTAAAACTCACGAAAAGAACATAAAGACAATTTAAACAAAATAAACCAAACAAAAGCTACAGAAAGAGGTAAGGAAGATGGCTTAATTGTTTTTATTTTTAGAGAAAGAGAAATCAAGGAGATGCATATCTAGGGTATTTTGGGCGGCAATTTTAGAGGCGGAGAAGGTTTTTCTAGAAGGTGTCAATGATGGTTGAGAAGATGAGTGTGAATAAGTAATTGAGGGGAGATATTTGGTTAAGGGAGAAAATAACTAGAAAGTGGGCCAAAGCTTTTTAGCCCATAGAAACACCACCTAGCCTCCCCAATCAAGTTGGTAAATGAGCTTAATAAGAGGTCAAATTTGTTCTTTTAGAAAATGGGATAATCTTTTGAAAATAGCCCCAATAAATAGGACAAATAATTAGAAGATATGGGGTACTAAAGTAGAGTCCTAAGGCATTTCTAAAATACATGTGTTAGCTTCGTACAGAAAATTTTACCACCTAAAATATTGATGATATCAACATTTTATTGTATTTAAATTTTTTATTCATAGCTAGAAAGTATTTTCTAATATTATCTCCTATTTACATATTGCTAGCAACTTCTAGGTTATCCTCCCCTTCTACATTTCTCTTTTTCTTCTCTTTATTTTAATTATCTTTTACTTATACTGGTACTCAAATTTATTCTTCAAAAATATTTTTACTTATTTTCAAAATATTTATTAAAGTGTTTTTCAAATTATTATAGTTTGATTATAACTTCATGAACTAGTTTTTTTTATTGTTACTTTCAATTTATAGGGATGTGGAATATCAAATGGATTGGAAAAAGGTTGATTTGTTTATGTAGTTCATGTCCATTAAAGATGATCTATACCAAACTGTATGGTAAGTCCTCAAAATTTTCATAATCTTCATTTAAAACTTTCTTATTTTCTTCTAATAATAGACGGATTTGGTTCTAAGATTTTTTTAGAGGAGAATGACAAAATAACGTTACCTTTTCTAATTAGAGTTTTTTTAAAATAGTTTTTCAATATTTGTTCAATTTTACTTATTACAATGGGTGAAGAAATTTTTTATTTTCTATTATAAAAGAGATTGATTTATGTATAGTTACTCTTTTTATTATCTAAAATAAAGTTGGATTTTATGTGGATTGCAAATTAAGATTAATATTTTTCTGGGGGATTTTGTTATTTGTTGCACAAGGTTTTTTTTGGCCACTAATGGAACTTTGATAATGTTCAATTGCATAATTTGAATGCGGCATTGTCAAAGTGTTGCACTAGCTAGACTCAAATATTAGGGTTGGTATTATCCATCATTTGAGTTCATTTATGTTTGTTCAATGCATTGGAACAAAATAGATATCAACCCTAGCGTATTATCGAATTTACGCTAGTAAGGCCTATATCCTTACTCGCATTTTATTGTTTTGGTGTATATTTGTTTTAAAATAAAATTGAATTTGCTCTATATTACAATTTATTGTTAAGCATTATTCAACATTTGCAGAAGTATGTACTTTATATAATTTTTTACTTTTTTGTCATTTGTTATTAGTGTTTTATCTAATGCTTAAATAATGAAATAAAAATATGTGGTACTTTTAGCCGACTTCGGATATGGTTATTTAGTTAAAAAAATCCAACTTAAAATGATTGAAGATACAATAATTTATTAAAAAAAACAAGCAATTAAGTAGCCTTTGACTTGAAAATAATACCCCTAAAATATTATCAAGGTAAAACTTTTAAATATACTTAATTTTATTTTTCTACAACTTGTCTCCATCCTGCTTTTCTTTAATAAAAAAAAGCATTCATCATCTTTTTTACATGTATACTAATTGTTGATTCGTTTGTGAATTGTATGAATTACCTTATTATATCTTATATATCTTATATAAGAACTATTGTTTTGGCATCCTTTAGTTGTGAATTTGACCTCATTTGGCTTGAATTTATTTTGTTAGAGATGTAGTAATAAAAATACATATTTGGGCCGAAAAGAATATAAACATAAGTATATGAGTATTCAATATAAATGAATATGCACAATACGCTAACTTAATAGAAAAATAAAGTTGGAGGTTCCGTACATGGTTTTGAGTCATAATCCTACTATTTCAATTTTCAAGAATAAAGAAATGTCATGACTTGAGAAAGTTGTAATTTTTCAAAAAGCTTGCTTATTTGATATTATGTATTTGAGCCTCAATTTGAAGTATTTCATATTTTTCTTTATGATACATTTTTTAGTCCTCAATTTGATATATAGTTCTCCATACGAGAGAGTTCTTTGTGAAATGACCAAAATATGACTATTTAAAAGGAAGACTATTGATTTTTCTTAGGAAAAATTGAAAAGAAAAATACAACATTTGACCCATATTGTCCACAAAGGCCAACATTCGCTTTATTTTTGAAAAATACAATCTTTTGCATGTGTTTGTATTTAAAGACACTCTTAACTGGTTATCTGTTGAACTATTCACTCGATTTCATTTCTTCTTCTTCCTCGCATAGAGCAAAGTTGTAACCTCCACTCCCAAGAAAAGTGTAACCAGATGCTCCCCCCATTCATCTGTCACCGGCGTCGGAGTAAGTTCGTGTCTCCAATTGTTGTCATTCCTTTATTAATTGGCCAAAAGCTTCGTTAATTGCTAGAGTAATTTCAAGTAATTTTGCTTTATTCAACCTACATTATACTGCTAAGGTTTTTGAGATAATTCAACATGGTTCATCTTTACCTAATTGTGTGTTTCTCTTGTTGAATTTTTTGAGTAATTTGTGTATTGCACTACATATTTTCCTTTAATTAAGCGTTTAAATAGGTGTTGTGTATGGCTGAAATTTTAGGTTCACTATGACCTTTGTTACTGGTGTAACTTTGAGGTTCTTTCATGGTGGGATGTTCAAAGAGGACCCAAGGGAGCTAGATTATGTGGGTGGAGAAGCTAGGAGTTTTGTTGTTGATTCAGATTAATTGTGCTGGTTTTAACTTGAGGATTCGGCAAAAAATATGGGTGTTATAAGGTAATAGACTCCATATATTACCTAGTTCTTGGTAGAAAAAAGACTAGAGATTAGGTTGAAGAGGGTTTATAGTGATAAGGAGGTTTTGCAGATGGCATAACTTGTAATCGAGGCAAAACCCATTAACTTTTATGTATTACATGATGTTAACGCTTTTGAGGTTCTTCCCATTGACCCAAAAAAATTAGAAGAAGCTTTGAGAAGAGAAAAGATGAAATAATAATGGTGCTTAAAATGAGAAGGATAAGAAATAATCTTATCCATTTGAGTGGTAAGATTCAATGCATGAGATTTCACGTAAAAAAGAGTCACTATGACAAAAAATATCATGCTATATACAAAAAAATAAATTTGTCATTATAAGTTACAAAAGTGTCACTATATGTACATAAAATACCATGTGCATGATTTAGAAGATGAAAGGCTGAGATGTCTTCTCATTTTAAGTACTTTTTTTTTCATTTTTAACTTCTACCTATATATAAGTATATATTTGGTGAGTTTCATGTGAGAACCTTCTTAAGATGAGAAGCCATTCTTATGGTGAGAACCCCTTTACAACCATTAAACTTTCCAAAATCAAATGATTGATATAACTTTTATTAGTAATAATGATATAGTTAATTACCATAATCTTCATAATTTTTCAAACTTTTCCTTTTTTCTCTTCATATAACATCTTTTTTTAAATCGCACAAAAAACTCCTTGTTTAAAATTTACGAATTTGTTCATATGGTAAACGAAATATAAAATGTTTATTTGGTAAATGAACAAAAAAAATGTTTATTTAACAAATAGAGTTACTGTGTGCTTCTTATAAGCACATAAGTCTATTAGCTCAATTGGTGAAGCACTCTATACTTGCAATGCATAAATGATGCAGATTAAACTCCTACATAGACTGACAAAATTTTACTCATTTGTCACATGTTACAATGGGACGTTCTCCTCTCTGTGTGTTTTTTTTTTAGCAAGACTCCTCTCTATGCTACAACTACTTTTCTCCACCACAACACCAACCGTACGTCACCTACACCTACACCTACACCTACACCTACACGGCTACACCATCGACTGAATCGAACACAATGAACACCATCAACGTTGAAATTCAATGCACAACAATAACCACTACACTACCAATCACCTTTTAACACCTACCCTACCAATCTACCATCCCTTCCCGTCAATCGGAAATTACTTGTGACAACTATATGAGTATGTGATTGGCCGCTTGTATTCTAGTATTGAATTATCTCAATGATCGATCAACGATTGACTAGTATGTGAAGGGAAGGGCGTGCTATGATACTGATTACTGGATTCATTGACTAGCAAAACAAATACAAATTAAATGGAAGAAAAAACATTTTAAAAAAAATTAATTAAACCATAATTAATGACGTATTCAATAATAATAGTACTCCGATCTTTCTCAATTTCGACGCACTCTTAAAGTTGAAGCCTTTCTCAGACTCCATATATATATGTAAACAAAAAAAGATTCAAAGAAATCAACGGATCATATAATAAAATCATAATATATAAAGTAAGTCAAAGATTACATCTTTATTCAATAAAGACGAAGATAAATTCGTGGGGGTGTTAAAACAGAACAAAGTTGTAAAAATATTGGTGGGGGTTAGGAGAGTTGAATAGGGGGTTGGTGAGAGTAAGAGAGAGAGACAGAGCACAATTTGTTGGATTAATTAGTAATAATGGCTGAGTTACCGAATGACCCGGTTATTGGAATTTACGATTTAAAACCAGAGTTTGAAGAAAGAAAATTCGAGGACAGAGACAAAGACATGGCTCCTACTGCTGGCAATTCGATTCACCGGTCCGGTTCACGGCCTCAACTTGATGTTAGTGGTGCTGCTATTCAAGGCAACTTTGAGGAGAGGAACCCTACTATTCTGCTGCCTAATCAGTCTGATGATATTTCCCATTTGGCTTTGGATATTGGAGGTGGTTTCTTGTTCTTTATGTTTGGGATTGTGGGGGTTTTTTTTTTTTCCTTCATTGTTTTGATGTGATGGTGTAATGTAATGTTGGTTAAAGTTGTGAATTTTAAGTTGGTTTTTGTTGATCTTAATTGTTGAGTTTCAAGTGTTTGCTAATACTGCATTATGATTATGTTTCCGGAGCTTTTATTAATCATGATTCTTGAGTGGATAGGAAGTGATAGTATATTGGTATGATCTCATATTGTTTCATTTTTTGTGTGCTTGCTTTGTAGCATTTTGGTTGTTGGTGGTGATGATTGCTGATGTTGACTGTGGTCGTTCATTGCTGATATGGAATTGATTCCCATCCAACCTCAACTGTAGCATTGATTTCATAAAACAAGGGCTATTTGCGGGACTACATTCTCTTCTGTTATATTACAACACTTTGATCATTGCTTAACAAAGATTTGCTTGAGATTGTAACAACCAAAATGAAACCTTGGTAGATATTGATGCTATTTTATCGCGGAGTATCTGTATAGCTGGCCCTTAGAGTTTGATTAAGCTTGGTTAACCTACATTATCTCTACGTCCTTCTGTTAACGTAAGAGAGACACCATCCATCTTGTTCATGAGTTTATTGATTTTGAAAGTCGAGTTTCAAAAATTTATTGAAATGACAAATATACTGGCTGTGCTGCTTGGACTCAGCCAGCTGTGACTTCTTTTGCATTCATCTAGTTTTCTGTTAAAGGATGTGAATTCTGCCTTCATATAGATGACACAATTGATTACTTCTTTTGTTGGTGTGTTAGGATCCCTCATCAAGCTTGTCTATTTTTCAAGACACGAGAATAAATCAGCTGAGGATAACCGTAAGAGGTCAATGAAGCAGATATTTGGAATTTCCAATGGTAATAGGAGAAGCTATCCAATACTTGGTGGTAGACTTCATTTTGTAAAGTTTGAGACGGCTAAAATAAATGAGTGCTTGGACTTCATCAAGTCAAAGCAGCTACACTGTGGAGGTATTTCTTTTTCTGAAACTTGGTCCTTCCCTCTTTTTTGTGTGCAAGTTTAAAGGCTCATTGGTATAGTGATGTCTCACGATTCACAATTTTATACATAAAATATTTCCCTTATGATGCAGGGATGGTTGCTCGTCGGTGGCCTACTGATGCCTTGTCGAATGAAAATGTCGTAGTCAAGGTAATATGGTCTACAATATCTATTTATAATTTCTTCTTATTAGAAATCTCATTAGCTTCTTGAGGATGTTGCACCTGTATTCTCTTGTTTTTAAGGAGGGTATAGAGGAATGACTTGTGGAATTTCTTCTACCAAATCTCAAATATTTAATTTAGTCTTTTCTAGACAACTAACATGGTTGCATCCTTAACACAAAGATTGGCATATCATGTGCGTTTATTTACCTCATATTAAAATTCCTTAGGCTCTTCTCCACTGCATTAGTGGTATTTATATATGATTGTCTTATTTTCTGTTTCATTTGGGTGAAGGCCACAGGAGGTGGAGCTTACAAATATACAGATTTGTTTAAAGAAAGACTTGGTGTTAGCCTTGACAAGGAGGATGAGATGGATTGTCTAGTTGCTGGAGCGAACTTTTTGCTCAAGGTGAACATGTAGTTTCTTCCATTCTTGTTGATATCATGGTTAAACATCTTATTGCCAATAAGTTCAGAATAGTTCAAGTCTAGAATGGGATAACATGAAGGATAATAAATGATTTAGATGGCTTGCTGAAACGGTCCCTCTTGTTCTGTATTAGTGTAAACTTATGGATATTGGAAAATGGAAGGGACATTGGGTTCACTATTTCACTAATTGATTTTGTACCAAGTGAAGGTATCTTCTCTATAAGCATGTACATAGACAACATGTTCAAGTAGAAGGGTAGGAAGGAAAATAAAGAAAGGAAAGCGTTCACATAGTTTGCCAAAACAATAGCCAAAGGTGCTCAATATCTGAATAGATTCCACTTGTTCTTTTGTTTATGAATTTGTTATTATATTATTATGATTGTAATGCCTAGATCCCAGGACCTTGTCAGGAACAATTTTTAAAGAAATATTTTTCAAAAATGGGGTTCCTCGCATTTCTTATTTTTCACAGATCTTTTTTTTAAGTCATAGAATAGGAGTAGCTGAGATGAAAATACAGTAAGATCCTTAGTCACTATGATAATGGAACATGTAGCTTTTAATTTCAAGTAGTTTTAATTGTAATTAGGTATCGTTGTAGCTTCATGATTAACATAGTAAAGTATTGATGTATAGCTGCCTTAATCCCATGATTTTCCATAAATAATTTCCTGTTTATTTGAAAAAGAAAGAGCCACTAGGTATGCTATTAAAAAGCCAAAATGCCATTCCTTAGCTGCATGATGTCTCCTTTATAATATGTAGGATTAATGAAGGTTGATATGCAAAGAAAGATGTGTGAAGTCTATTAATGATGCAATATGAAGCTCTAAATTTGAGTTTCTATAATATTCAAATTGAAATAAGTGAACCATGAAGTATATTTATAGCATAAGATTGAAGTATTGAAGATGCTGATTTGCCATATGCTTGAGACTTTATAGTGGTCTGTTTAAGACATAGTCCTATTAAGATCCAAGAAATTCCCTAAGTTTCTTTTGGTTTCTTTTGTAGGCAATTCGTCACGAGGCCTTCACTCATATGGAGGGTCAGAAAGAGTTCGTGCAGATTGATCAAAACGATTTATACCCTTACCTTCTTGTAAATGTTGGATCTGGTGTTAGTATGATAAAGGTAAAATCATTTTACACCTCTCTCTCCCACAGAAAATAAAAAATATGGTAAAGGTACAGGCTAAGTTTAATTTATTGTTCAATATCCACAATAACAGATATGTTCTGACCTAGTGGTGATTTAGGTTGATGGTGATGGTAAGTTTGAACGTGTAAGTGGTACAAATGTTGGAGGTGGTACATATTGGGGTTTAGGGAAGCTGTTGACCAAGTGCAAGAGGTAATATTTGGTTTATTCATTAGACTACTTTCTTCTCTTTTCCCAATTTACCTAACCTTGTAGTTTTTCCCCTTGCTATAGTTTTGATGAGCTTCTAGAGTTGAGTCAACGTGGAGATAATAGAACCATAGATATGCTTGTTGGGGATATTTATGGTGGTATGGATTATTCCAAGGTACTATTAAGGTTTTATATAACACATCATATTAATGTTTGTGCTTACACTTTACACTGACTATATGTTACTTCTTATTTTAATAGATTGGTCTATCTGCATCAACCATTGCTTCTAGTTTTGGCAAGACCATTTCTGAAAACAAAGAGCTTGAAGACTATAGACCTGAAGATATCTCTCTTTCACTACTGCGAATGATTTCATATAACATTGGGCAGGTAAGTTGGAGAGGTGATTGATAAGAATATATCGTTATCCCCAAAACTGAGAATGATGTGATGACAAGAAAGTCAACTTTCAGGAATTTCCTTTTCTACTTAATTGATAAAGGATAAATTTAATTACCTGCACTTAGGAGGAGAAGTTTCTGATGGTTATGAGCATATATCTGTACTAAATATCTGATTAAACTGGATATACAGAGGCCTAGCTCCTTGGCTTTAAGGTCTTCAACAATGGCCACAATATTTGCACTCTACCACTTCTTGCAATATTAATGCCCTTAATTTATTCTTGGAGCTTGCTTGCCCATGATTCTGGGGCTGTTACATCTAATGTTTGTTACCTATGAAATTTAGATCTGTAATTGAACACACTTCATCATGGAGTTTGATGTTTGATTCCAATTTTAAACAGCTATATCGTAAAATTGCCATGTTTGTAATTTTCAGATAGCTTACTTAAATGCTCTTCGTTTTGGCCTGAAACGCATATTCTTTGGAGGCTTTTTCATCAGAGGCCATGCATACACAATGGATACTCTCTCCTTTGCTGTTCATTTCTGGTAAGGAATCAATATTGTGTTACTAGTTCAGATTACAGAATAATGATGGTCTGTTTAGGACATCTCCACTTACCTGGCCCTAGGATGGAGCCTCATGAGGAGGCATGAAGATGATGCGTCTTGGATGTATGGTCCTTTCTTTCATTCCTTTTATGCGATCTTCATCTAGGTCAAAAGGTGATGCAAAGGCAATGTTCTTGCGGCATGAAGGTTTTCTTGGAGCTTTGGGAGCATTTATGAGTTACGGAAAACACGGACTTGATGATGTGATGGTTCACCAATTGGTCGAACGGTTTCCTATGGGTGCACCATATGTTGGGGGAAAGATACATGGCCCACCTTTGGGAGATTTAAATGAGAAGGTAATTACTCCATAAACATTCAGGCAAATATAATGTTTGTAAGTGAGAAATCCCTTGAGTTCTTCTTGTGTTGTTCTCGTTCCTACCTATCCTTCATGTCAAATCCTGTAAGCAGTTGCTACGAGATAGTCCAAGCAGTTGTAGATATCCTTTCCCTCTCCCTTTAAAAATATTTAACTGGAGAATCTAAACTCAAACTCTAATTTTTAATTTGATTTCTTTTAACTTCTAACAAAAATTTTGGGCCTCAAAATTGCAGATATCATGGATGGAAAAATTTGTACAAAAAGGAACTGAAATTATTGCCCCTGTTCCAATGACCCCTTTTGGGACAACTGGACTTGGGGGCTTTGAAGTTCCTTTATCAAGGGGAGACACTTTGCGTTCTGATGCAAGTAGCTTAAATGTTGGGGTTCTGCACCTTGTTCCTACTCTGGAGGTTTTTCCTTTGTTGGCAGACTCGAAAATGTAAGAACAATCTTAAGTCCTCGTTCCTGCTAGTCTGGTACTGTGTTAATACTGGTCCCAAACTTCTTTAAATAATTAGAACATAAAATTATGGAAGTTGGTTTTGACTGGCATGATTTAGGCCTATAGCTCTTCTTAAGGCTCTTACATGGAGAGAACATGTGTTTTGAGTCAAATAAAGAATTGTTTACTAACTTGCACTGAATACACTATTTAAACTCCTGCAGGTATGAACCTAACACTATTGATCTCTCGGACCAGGGTGAGCTAGAGTAAGTAATGTACAATTCTTAAATTGGTCCCTCAATCCAGATAACATCTAAAAGTATGTCCTTTATGCTCATATTACTTTTCACTGTTTGTAATGTAGTTATTGGCTTAAAGTGCTGTCTGAGCATTTACCAGATCTTGTTGACAAGGTAAACGGTTACAATTTTTAAAATCTTCGATGTAATCCTTAAATGGCCCAATATGTGAATCAATCGTACTGCAAAGTCTATGCTGATAACTGTGTATTCTAGTGAGTAAACTCTGAGAATTGTTACCTTGGTTTTAGGACATTTTTGAGATATTTTTACCTTGTATATATTTTTTCTTTTTTCTCTAGATTGACAAAGAACTTATGTTCATTTTTTTCTGATTATTTTCCTGCTATGAGAAATTTCTCTTATATATTTGTTCATAGGCTGTAGCAAGTGAAGGAGGAACAGATGATGCTAAAAGAAGGGGTGATGCATTTGCTCGGGCGTTTTCTGCTCACTTGGCCAGGTAAATAAACTCAACAATGTTATAAAATGGTTCCCTATGTTGGATGTATCATTTGTGCATCTCTGACTAAGCTAATTTGTGAAAGCCCAAATTCATGGGCCAGGTATCTTCTTTATTTTTGCTGTGCTAGTGTTTAATATCTATCTCTTTTGGCTGAGGTTCTTATTTAATTCAATGTCTCTAGGCAGGAAATAGGCCTCTAGGGTTACTTTGTTACACTTGACCAATTAAATTGAACAGCTATAAAAATGATGAAAAATGATAGCAGAAAATGCTTCAGACTAGTGAAAAGTGATCGCATGTGGTCCTGTTGATGGGAAGACTATAATCCTATATTAGCTCTGAACCTTGCATATATATTGCAATTAGATGGGTTGCTCTTTGGATCACTTAGTACCCCCATTTGCAGTATCTCTGGCACTTTTTGTCGCTTTTTCTGAATGTTTCTAATGTTCTTCTCTCTAATGTGGTTCTTGAGCATCTTCTCATGACTGTAAAATTTTGTATCCAACCACCAAGGGGTTAACGGTTGGTACTTGATTCTAATTAAGGATTGACCAGCCCATATGATACTTTAGTTTTTGCTGAATATCTTATTTTACAGTTTTAATATGATTTTCTTACTAGGTTGATGGAAGAGCCTGCTGCTTATGGGAAGTTAGGACTGGCCAACCTTCTGGAACTTAGGGAGGAGTGCTTGAGGGAATTCCAGTTTACTGATGCATATAGAAGCATTAAGCAAAGGTAACTACTTTCCTGATTTCTTCATTTATTTTAGGGTCCCCCCTCCCCTCTGTCACTTGTTATTTGTGAACTGTGGTACAGTTTCTCCGTTCTAAAATTAGTGCACCGCATCCCTTTTTCTGGGTGTTTGAAACTATTATTGACCAACCTTATATGGTTTTTGATTGCTTCTCTCTTGCTCTTTCCTCATCAAATAGTCATTCTCTTTTGTCTTTCTCAATCTTTCTCCTCGACACATGGGCCTTCCTATTTTTCATGCCAATCCCTATGTTGCACTTATTAAGAACTATGGAAGTGGTAACTGGTAAAGTTTGGATGAGTTTTCTAATTTTTTTATATTTTAAAATGACAGTACATAAAAAGTATCAAGTTTTTAAGGGAAATGAGGGCCATCAGGTTGTCTTTATCAGGATGCTCAGGTCAATAATTAAAGTACTCTTGTTACCCAATTTCAACCTAACGTGTTGCAGGGAAAATGAGGCTTCACTAGCTGTTTTACCTGACCTTTTAATGGAGCTCGACGGCATGTCTGAGGCATGGCTTTTCTAGCTTTTGGTTTCTTTCATACAATGCTAGATTAAATGAAAGTTTTGCTTTGTTCTTGATTTTCCTGTATATGATTTGATTATTTTTGTAGGAGGCTAGGCTTTGTACCTTGATTGAGGGTGTCCTTGCTGCAAACATTTTTGATTGGGGATCCCGTGCATGTGTTGACCTTTATCACAAAGGGACAATTATTGAGATTTACAGAATGAGTCGATCAAAGATGCAAAGACCATGGCGGGTAAGCATCTCTATAGGTTGCAATAAAACTATGAAATTTTATTTGGTTGTAAGGTAAACTTTTAACTGCATTAATCGTGTCAACCCACATAATACGTCTCTTTCTTTTTAGGGTTATGCCTATGATAGTTTCTGTCACATTATGGTAGAAACTATTAAGCTATAAATTGTTCCTTGGGATTTAATGAAAATGCTTTGAATTTCGTAGCTGTTAATTAATGATTTGAGCTTATTTATCAGGTGGATGATTTTGACTTATTTAAGACAAGAATGCTCGGATCTGGAGACAAGAAGCCACCACCTCATAAACGAGCTTTGCTCTTTGTGGATAATTCTGGTGCGGATATTGTATTAGGGATGCTTCCCCTTGCTAGAGAGCTTCTTCGGCGTGGTACTGAGGTAATTGTGCCTGTAGCCTCTAATGATAATACATACATCAGAGATGAAGTCTGTGTGGTTAACTCATTGTTTAGCATAATCATTTCTTTTCATTTTTTCTCTCTGCTAATTCAATAATTCATAAGCCTAATTTCATGCTTAAAGTTGACACTATTTCACTATGATTGTCATATTTTCCTTTGATATGTCAATATGATTTTTTAACCACTATTTTTCTCTATTCAATACCTTACCTTCATAGAACTTTTCCTGTTGGTCCATCCATACTTTCTCAACCTGCTTAATTGCTTAAAAAGTCTACAATGATAATCATAGTGGATGTAGGAAGTAGTTGTGGCATAAAGTTTTGTGGGTATAGGGATGTTGTTAACTTTGTCAAGGAGCATTATAATGTTTTTCTGTTTATTTAGTGTGTGAAAAAATTTGTTTTTATGACTGGAATTTACGTGAACATCATCTTTTATCAAGTCGACAGAGTATCAAACAATATTCTTTCTTGGGCAAAACAAACATACAACTTCATATGGCCTATCTCCTAGATGTAAATTGATAGTGATTGTTTTGTAGGTTGTTTTGGTAGCAAACTCACTCCCTGCCCTTAATGATGTGACTGCCATGGAGCTTCCTGACATTGTTGCAGAAGCAGCAAAGGTATATTTTGAATCTGATGTATTTTTTCTGAGTATGACATTCATTGTGTTATCCATTAAGTCATCGTTCCATTTTCTTTTCCCAGAGTTGTGATATTCTTCGAAGAGCAGCTGAAGCTGGTGGGCTTCTTGTGGATGCGATGATAAACATCCAAGATGGCTCAAAAGGCGATTTGCCTTCAGTGCCCCTTATGGTTGTTGAAAATGGATGTGGAAGTCCTTGCATCGACTTACGACAAGTGAGCTCTGAGCTAGCTGCTGCTGCTAAAGATGCTGATTTGGTATGTTAACTGAGCATTAAGAGATGTTTTCAGCTGATTCCTTTTAATTGATAATTGTTTGGTGAAATATTATCCTAATGCTATTTACTTATTATTGAATGGACTGGTAGCCAAATAAGGCACAAGTAAGATAAGTAAAATTGTAAAGTTTCTAGGAAGGTGTACTAGCAAAGCCTGTATGGTTCTCTCTAAGTATCTAGAGTTGATCTGACTCTGGTAGACTTTTTACTGAGTGGAGCTTGAGTATTTCGTGAGTTGTTGGGTCTCTTTGTCACCCCTGTGAGAAAAAAAAATGGCAAAGGAATGCCAAATTATAAATGTGAGCACAGTCACATGTATAGCGTTTGTGGCTTGCAGATTATTTTGGAAGGCATGGGCAGATCTATTCACACAAATTTCAACGCCAAGTTCAAATGCGATGCTCTGAAGGTGAGTACTGTTAACCTGCATTGCAAAATGGCAACGGTTACAGTCATATTTATGAATATCTAGTCATTTCATACCCTTACTTCCAACCTTTCATGTCTTTAGCAGCCAATGTTTAACCTACCAAATATGTTTTGCAGCTTGCAATGGTGAAGAACCAGAGATTGGCTGAAAAATTGCTCAAGGGGAACATATATGACTGTGTCTGCAGATTTGAGCCAAAAAATTGAAAATTACATCTTGTGCTTTGAATTTTTATTCTTTTTATTCCCTCTTTATATAGGGGTCTATTTGCTTTCGGGCTGCAATTGCACGTGTGAACAAGTTTGACAAAGAGGGTTTTGTAATGGACTCTTGGAAGGAATATTTGAAAGGTCAAAGTAGGTTTACCAATGAATTTTTATAGGAAGATTTATAAACATTTTCAACTAGTAGGGACAAACCAAGAGGCATATTCATAGTAAAGATTTCCTCATTGTGAAAACTTGAGAGACATTACATCATAATGGTCATGAGCCGCAATCTACCATAGGCGGTTTTAGTTTGATTCAATCATTTATCACACAAACCAAATTTATAAATAATTAACAAGACTAAAACCCTAAAATTAAATATTTAGTCACATTCTATTAAATATGGGTTGATTTGATGCAAATATAAAGACTAGTATTTTGGTGATAACTTTGTTAAAATCATATTAAAGAATCAAATTGTCCATTACTATTTAATTTAGTCGTGATTTTAAAGTACAATTTTTTTTAGTGCAATAAATATAAGTGTGAGCATGTATGTACATTAAAATTGATATATATGGATAAAATATATTAAAAGAAATAGATCAAAGTATAAATAAATCAATAATAATGCCCAAAAAAAATCTCATAATTAAATAATAATACTAGCATGTGCCCGTAACACAGCACGACATTAATATTTGTTAAATGAAGCTACAGAAGTTTGGTTATTAACACAACATCAAATGGATGTGTGTAATTCATTTTATTTATCTTAAGGAAATTGAAAAATTGTAAACTTATGCTAATTGCAACGTTTTTTAATATAGGAAGTTTGACAACTCATAACAATCTCTGCTTCCTTGCCAAATAGTGTAATATACTTTATTACCTTAATGTCTCTAATTTTTATATAGGTACTCCGCATCTGAAAAATAGTTGAAGACAACATTTAATTTTTAAAAATATAGTCTTGAAATATTTATTTCTTAATATACCGTGGCTCAATGCCATTGCAACCTAGCAGACATTTTAAGCACTTACCAATCTTCATAAAGTGTCGTGCACATGAATTATACCAAATTGACAAGCTAGTGTCAATACTTATACTATAACATAGACCCTGAAATACTTTACCTATTGAAATAGAAAATAGTTAAATAGGTTTGACTCTTGTACAAATAGATTAATTAACAACGTAATATTTTATGACTTGTCACATTGGTCATCACTAAATGTTAATTCAAATAGATCCTTTTTGCTTGAAATAACATCTCCATTTGCACATAAAAACTTTGCATTACAATTAAATATCATACCACTAAGCAACAACCAAAGCATGGTACCCCACTATCCATATAACAATTTGCACCAAAATATAATAGAGACCTCTAAATCACAATTTATGATTTGCACTATTTTATGTGCGTAATCCATTATGTATAATCATAAAAACTGTGTTATTTTATGATTTTGTACTTTTGTAGTGTCATTGACTTAAGCTTATCATTGTCATCCCGTCATATATACATATTTTAGGAATAATGTGATACTTATCCTATCTAGAGCTAGGCATGAGCAGGTCGACACATGGGCCGAGCAAGCACTTCATGCTTTTTTGCACTGTATGACACGGGCATTGTCGTGGCACGATATGACACGTTGTTCGTAGAGTAGGTTGAGGACAGCAAAAAAAATGTAGGCACGAGTACGTGAGCAGCACGCCAATTTGGCACGAGGCACGACCTATAAGCATGACCTAGAGCATGCTATTATTTAGTACTCTTTAATAATATTATTACTAATAATATTATTAATACTACTATAATTAATATTACTATTATTTTATAATATTAATATATTCTTATAATATAATTTAAATTATCTAACTATTATTAGTAATAATATTATTATTACTACTACAATTAATATTACTATTATTTTTAATATTAATATATTCTTATAATATAATTTAAATTATTTAAAATTATTTTTTCTAATTCTATTATATACTTTATTTATTTTTTTTGTTAAAAAATTAGGCTTGCACGAGGCATAATGCGGCTCGCCATACACGTGGGTCATGCTAGGCCGTGGGCCGAGTTTTAAGAAAATATAGCACGACACGACCACAATTAGGCACGGCACGGCAAGAGGTAAGACACGAGCTAGCACGGCCCATGGTGAGCAAGGCACGACCCGTGCCCACCTCCAATCTTATCTAACTGCGTAATACAGAGTAGTCAAATTGAATTATATTCTTTTTAAATAAAAAAAGTTTGATAGTAAGATTAATTTATTTGAGGTGGAATTATTAAACATGGCATGTACCCTTTCTTTGTATAGCAGTATTGTTAGTGAACTGCTATTCAAAGCCTACAAATATCCAACTAATGCACGCAAATAAAACGTAAAATGACATTCTTGCCTTAACTTATTTATAACCTATCTTTCCTCTTATTTCTACATCACTTTCCTCCATTCACTCCTTCACTCTAAAAATTTACCTTCCATACTCTAAAAATTAACCTTGCAAACGCATTGGACAGATTCGACGGCTGCAGTAGTTGGGGTGAGTGAATATTTTTGCATGTAGGGTGTCCGATTTGGATGTCACCATAGTGGCGGTGGCGTCTAGGCTGGACGCCTCTCCACTGGTAGTGGCATCCAAATCAAATGCCACTTTAATATTTTTTTAATTATAATAATAATAGTAATAATAATAATAGTGATAACAATAATTACTTATTATTATTATTAGTACGAATACTAAATATTAATAATAATAATAATTAATAATACTGCTAACAATAATAATTAGTAAAAATACTAATTAGTACCATTAATAATAATAATTATTAGTAATATAATTGTTGTTATTTTTGTATTATTATTATGTTTAGGAGTATTGTTATTAGTTCAATTGTAATAGTAGTTGTTGTTCATAGTAGTAATAGTAATAAGATGTTGTTGTTGTTCATTAGTAAATTATTTTAGTTGTTGTTGTGGTTTTGATTTGGAAACCAGATGTCGATTACTTGTCTAATTTATAGAGAAAACTCTGTTAAAATTTTAATAGAAATCATGTTGCTATGTTGATAGAGTTTTATGAGAGCTGTAACTAACTTCTGAATATATTTTCAATGCAATTAGGTATGACCATTCCAACTAAGTGCAGGGAAGACGCGTTCCCTTCACACCATGAGAAGGCATCTAGAGAAAGGTTTAGGGCCAATGCACCTTAGAACCCGTGGGGTTTCTGCATCCACTCAGAGAGAGAGGATTGCTGCTTGGCAGCAGCAATTAGAGGATGTAGAGGAGGAGAACGGGGAGGATGAGAAGGATCAAGAGGAGATGGAGCAGCCATATGAGGACATGGGTCCTTTCAGTGTGCGGCTGAATGAGGTAGGCACGTATCGGGTATTATTCTAATTTTTTTACAGATAATTCAATAAATATAATGCAATTTCTCCAAAATTAGATTTTATAATTATAAGTTATTAGATCTTTAGTCAATAATAGGTCGGATCAATAATAAATCAAAATAAAACGAGTCTTGGGTCACAATAGGTTGGGTTTATAATAGGTTATCTTGGTTTATAATATGTTTCGGTTATAATCAGGTTGGGTGTCATTTCAAGTTTGCTTCATTGTCAAGTCGATTCTAGTAGGTTATCGGTTTATGTCGGATCGGTTGCAGGTTTGGGTTCGGGTTAAATAATATAAGATAAATTCATTTGTCGGTTAATATTAAGTCAGGTTTAGATCGGGGTACATGTTACCAATTTCACATTTAAAACGGGTACATATTGGGCTCAATTCGTTGTTGGATCAAATTGATCGAATATTTTTTACTGCTCCAGCAATAGGTCCTACTTGGGCATTATCTTAGACTTGCTAGCTAGCTGCTATCTTAATCAAATAGTGACATGGTAAACGAAAGCTACATCCTTGCAGATGTATGTAAGGGTGTCTGTTCAAATTATCAATATGGGTTTAGACCAGTACTATAGGATTTGGTAGTATTAGGTTAGGTTGAAAGGGGTTGTTAATTATTTTCATGTCGGGTCGATCCAAGTTTGGGTCAATATTCGGATCGGGTTCAGTCAATTATTTACTTAATTGGATGATCGGGTTCAATTTAGGTTTGAACGGTTCAAGTTTGAGTTGTTCAGGTTTAAACGGGTTAAGACAATTTATTTTGGGTTTGGCTCGGCTTTAGGCTAAGTCCGATTTGGAAAGGGTAAGATAGTTAATTTTGGACCATTTTGGAGACTATCCAATTTGATTCATGATTATTTTATATTTTGCAATTATGTTGTTGTAAAACGTATTTTACAAGTTAGATTAAGTTCATGATTATTTAGTTGTTATTATACCCTTGTCAAATCGTTGACAATGACCAATGTTGTTAGGATCGTGATGGTACTTTGATAGGGGATTGGTAAGATCTGGTTGTTGGATTGGATCGAATCATTTAACCTTGTGATCCTACATAATAGCATATTTAGTACCAGTAAGTCTCAACCTTTTAGGATTTGATCGAACATGTTATCTTGTATTGGGTCAAGGGTCGCTATCAATTAGGCCTTTTTGGTTTGTTGTGGGGTTGAATCGGGTTGAATAGGGTTCAGGTGTTACTAATTGGTTTACTAATGGGTAGAGTTATTAATGAGTTGGGTCATTTTGGATCGGGTTATATTCGGGTTGGAGCAGGTCGGGTTTTGATCGGATTTATTTCAGGTTAAAACAATGTTTGAGTTGAGTTTGGGTCGGGTCGGTTTGGGTTATGGGTTTCACATTTCGGGTTGTAAAGCAGTTTGGGTTATATTGGATCAGGTCGGTACAGGGAGGTTCCCGATTCGGGTTTAAAACTAACAACTCTGGATGTATCCAGTTCCAAGCTAACTACTCACTACTTATTTGCTTATGCGACAAAAATATCATATACTTCTTTTCTTTCATTACTATTCTTATCTTATAGTACGTAATCACAAAATACATATGAACAATGTCACAAATCACAAAGAAAACTCACACGATCTTTCCTTTAATTACTATTTTTTGTAGTAAGAATGTATAGACTAATGAAAAGCTAAAATCCAATTTGAGCCTATTGTCTGTGAATCTCTACCTATCGCCTGTGAATTTTTACATAGCGTCCGTCTTTTGTATATCTTTTACCAAATTTTCTCTTATTTTATATAACATTTATTTATCTTACTTTAACTCATTTTCACTCTCTTTCACTCACGAAAGGGCATAACTCCTAGCCTGGATATTACCTATAAGCCGATAAGTCGTTTGATTCGCTGATTAGGAGATCTAGTAAACACTAGAAATGTCATTGAGATATCTTTTGGATTACTCAAAGGGAGATGAGCTATTCTTAGAAGCTCTCCATTCTTTCCCATACAAATTCAAGGTTTCATAATACAAGCTTATGTATTATTACACAAGTTGATTCAAAAATACATGTCAACTAATTACATACCATATAGTGATGATGGAGAGGAAGAAGATATTGATAATGATGATGAAGTTGAATACATTACTCATATTGAAGCATCCAATGACTAGGCCAACTTCAGAAATTGTGAAGCTCAAACCATATTCAACAATTGGAGGGACAAAACTAGAAACAATTAGGATTTGTATTGTTATTTTGTAATTGGATTTATTTTAGATAATTTTGTTGATTTGTTTTTAGTATGAACAATTTGTTGATGTATTTGCTATTATTTTGTTGTTTATGCATTTGAATTAAAACTTATTTGGTTATTGTTTTTTATTGTATTTGGAGTAATTATATTGAGTTTTATGCTATATCAATATTTGGTAGGATGGAAGGAACTCAAAGTCAAGGAGGTCGGGGAAGAAATAAAAAATACTGGCTAAAAGAAGAAGAAGAATGTTTTATTAATGGGCTATTAGAGTTAAGTCTTGATCCAACATGAAAAATGGATAGGAGCTTTAAAAGTGGTTATTTAGCCAAACTAGAGAAAATGTTACATGAAAAATGGCCTACTTGTGGCTTGAATGCAACCCCGCATATTGAAAAAGTAAAGTGATTCCGAGACAAGTTCAATGTCGTATCAGAAAAGGTTTCTAGAACATCTTGATTTGGTTGGGATAGTGAGACTAGTAAGATTGTGAGTGAACGAAAAAGCTATAATGATTTTTGTAAGGTAAACACATTTTGCTATTAAATATTGATTTGCTTCATATATTATATTGATTTGATTTATAGTGGGTATTTATTTGCAGAGTCACAAACTTGCCAAAGGCTTATGGAAAGTTCCTTTCCCTTTTTTCGAACAACAGGAGATTATGTATGTAAATGATAGAGCCAAAGGAGTTGATGCCGAAACATTTGAGGATGCGGTAGAAGGTCAAAATCAATATTCCATCAACTTGGACGATGAGAACAACGACGTCCCCATTCACTTAGATGAAGATGATTCTATTAACAAATCCACCCAATAAACTCCTATTGTTTCGAAAAAGGTAAGACAAAAGAGAAAAAGGGGGAGGTTAATCCTATAACTTCAACTATAAAGGATGTAGTTGGGGTTATAGGAAAAATGGATTCTCATTTGGCATCCTTAGCGAGTGTCTTCTCATCTTCAACTGAATATGAGCGAACACTTATGCACTATGAACAATCACAAGATAATCAATTCAATAATTTATTGGTCGAGGTTGCACGTATACATGGACTCACTAAATCTGAAGCTATTACATGTACTGAAAAATTGGCAACTAATCCTAGCAAACTCGATCTTTTTTACCAATGTCCATATGATGAATGGAAGAAAGAGTTTCTTCTTAAACTCTTGACAAATCGCGATGCTTGACTCTTGAGTAAATTTTGGATGTCGCCTTATTATAAAATTTAGAATAATAATTATTATTAATGATGTTATCATTTTTATTCTGTTTATTAAATTGATTGCTATTATCATTACTATTAATATATTTATTATTATTATTATTATCGTTAGTACTTTGTTAATAATATTTATTATTATAGTTATTTTAATATCATAAATATACAAAAATAAAAATATTTCATTATTAATATCAAGATTATAGTTTTCTTATCTTATTCCTGTTCAAACCAAATGACAGGTAAAGAATTGAATCTCATTCATGTGTTAAACCAAGCAATTAGAAATGGTTTAAATTCCATTCCTTTATTTAACCAAACAACTTTCTAAAACTGATTCCATTCCATTTCATTCATGCAATCCAAATAGGGCATAAAATAAAATGGTGGAGTCCATGCCCTCTAAGGCCACCAGAAGAATCTTATGATCCTTTACCTCCGAATACATGATAAATGTCTAGTAGAAATGGTAAATTTTAAATTATTAACTTTTTATATAACTGCAAAATGAAAGAGAACAAATGAATAAATCACAAGAATCACAAGAAATGAGTAGACATGCAAGACAAGGCATGCATCATGCATGGCCTTAGGCCTTAGCATAGGCCGCCTTCACCGAGTTCAGGGCACAATAATTGAGTTTGTCCTCAAACTTTATACCAATAAAAGTACTAAAACTTTCATATTGTTAGAACATTTCTATTAATAAGAAAAGTTAAAATAAAAAATGAACCATTCATATGAGCTGGTATGCAAGCTTGTTCTGTCTCCGACTCTCATCGAAAGGAAGATTTGACTAGATGTCACTAATATGATGCCCACAATGTTATGAAATAATGCAGCACGATTAGGCCTTTGTGGCCCTCATCTCACCCATCTGATCCATTGAAATCTGTATCGTCGTTAGTAGAAAGAAACAGAAGAGTTCTTAAAAGAACATGTGTTAAAGTGTTAAATTATTTTTTTCAAAAATTTACTAGCTTAGTAATTTTTTATTTGGGATTAAAACTTGTCCTTTTGTTGTTATTATCTAGTCTTAATATTTATTTAGTAACTTTTCAACAATTTTCATAGTGTCATAACTTCCAAGAACTACTTTTCATTTTTTCATAAATTTACATGCATTAATTTGACCTTTTTTTAAAATACTTTTCATAACTATTTAATTTTTAACCATTTTAAGTATATGCCTTGCATTTTCATGAATTTCTATAGAAGTGGATTCATGATGCATCTTTTCATGTGAAAAAGCTTACATACATATAGATAAAGCAAAAGAACAAGAAAATATAAAGGGGTGCAATTAAAAATAGATGCACTTGAATGCATATGGATGCTTCATACTTCATAGTATGAAAATCTATCTCTCTTAAAACTTGGTAGAGGTATTATTTATTTGGGGTGTTCATTAGCGGATATTCGATTCGCTTTGTTGGGTATTTGAAAATGCGGCCCCAAGATCAGATCAGGAAAATTCGGGTATCCTCAAATCGGGTACCTGGATTTCCTGGGTTGAGTAATGGGCACCCGCATTTTATAATTCCTAAATATTATGCCATCAAAATGAATTTGCCACAAAATCCATTTAGAACTAACTCCTAACCACCAATAATAATGCATTAACATAAAATAAACATTATAATGCTAAATATTCTAGCATAGACATTTTCATTCTTTACATGAATTAAGATGTATTAAACCTCATTACCTCTACATAAAATGTGGTAGAAACACTATATATTCAAGCTAAGAAAGAAACTACAATTAGAATAGAAACCAATCATATGACCTATCAATCTAAACCAAAGAAAAATAAAACCTTGAGCAACAAAGACCGGGGATAAAACTTGAATATGGAACCACAAAATCGGATTTTTACTTCAATCATTACCATTTAACATATCAATGTAGTCTAAGCAGTAAATACCTAATTAAGCGCTAACCCGGTAATCCACTAACCTTAACTCACTAATTATTAAAAAATGGATCATCGGGTACTTGGTTGATTGCGACCCATTTCCCAACTCGCATTTAGTCATTTTTAGCGAGCCGAATATGTAGCCCAAAATAATTTAAATTTTTTAAAATTACCCGATAATTACGTCTGGTATTCGGCTAATCGGATCAGGTATTTGGGGCCGGGTTTCATTGAACACCCTTATTAGCCAATGTACATATTAATAACACAATAATAAATCCAACTATTCAACAAAAACCCAAAAATAACCGAAAAACCTATGTGCGTATGAGAGCTGTTTGATCTGGTACAAGTCTGAAGTCTCCCATTTCCTTCATCTCCAAGCGGTCTCCTCTCCTTTCTTCCTCAACACACTCTTCCTTCTCCTCAACTCCTCCCATTCTTCCACATTCCACATTCCACATTCTGCATTCGGCAATCTCACACCTCATTCTTCCAATGTGATCCCCCTCGCCTTACATTAATCCCCGCGCCTCCGACTCACCGAGTTGCATTGATTACTATTGAGTCAACTCGCCGACCAGCTTGCATCACATTTTGATCCGAATCCATGGGATCCGTTCCATCCACCCCGCGCAAGACCAGTGCTTCGCCACCTCAGGACAAGGTCGAGTACGTCATCGCCACTTTTGTCGGCGAGAAATCGTTCCCTCTGTCCTCTGAATTCTGGCAACAATTGCTACAGCTCCCGCTCCAATTTACTTGGCCTCCTGATCGTGTTCGTCAAGCTTGCGAATCGTTAGGTTTGTCATTTTGCACATTTTGTTTCGGATTAAATGTCGCACTGTCGGTCGGTTTTCGATTGATTGTTTATTAGCTTTGATTTGCATTTGATTTCGTAATTGTAGGGTTTTGTGAACAATGTTGTGGTTTATTAATATTTATAACTAGCTAATAATCGTAACTATGTCACTCGGACTCTTCATTTTACCTCGAGTGCTTGTGTTGTATTCGCGACACTCTTACATACATGAACAATATGATCGAGTTTTGAGAGACTGAAAATTATGGGTTGTTAATATCGATTTTGTAGTGTTTGATTCTTTAATGTGACGTACAGAATGTTATATAAGGGTTTTTTGGTTTGGTGTGTTATTTGAAGATGTGATGAGGACATTTTTGACGTTATTTGCCACATACTTCGCATGCTTTAAGTTTATATATCCTATGGGTTTCTCTCTGAGATTTATCGTGGTTCAGGAATTGGATCATCTTTGGTTCTGTACTTAGGCCTTAGGACCAGAAGTAGCATATGATTCACTATACTTGATAGGTTTCTAGCTGTGAGCTGGCTCGTGGAATCCTCTAAGCTTTAATTGCTTTTCAGTTTTTGTTGTGATGCATTAAGGGCTGTGTTACTTGAGCGATATAGAGTAAGGACAAAGAAGATTATAAGCTTGAAAATGGAGAATCAAGGGAGGGTTCAAAGCAGTTGCCAAGATGTCAAATTTGGCTTGATAATTACATGAATGGAAGAAAGTCTTCTTCGACATTTGTTTGATTCAATGTGAAAAGAATGAAAATATGGATGCTATCTCATTATACAAATCTTAAGGGAAACAGCACCAGCTGAGACAAAGGGCTCTTCTGCAATCACTACCAGGGTACTGATAGTCTCTATCTTTTAAAAACAACAAGCCACACATAAGAAATTCGGAAGAAGAGACAAAGTCTCCCATAAGTGGAAAATCTTAAAGTTTTGGATTCAAGCCTGACCAAACTATTGATCAAACGTAGATTTCGGTTTTAAGATTCTTTAAGGATGAGCACTCGAAGATAACTAAGCTGGCAGTGTATCCATCGACCCTTCAGTGCATTCTGTTCTTCAATTTCATCTGGATTAAATATCTTATTGTCAGTCACTTGGTCTTCAATTGCTGATTTATTATGATTGTTTATTGGTTTTAATTTGCATTACTTTGGTAACTATAGGGGTGTTTTATTTGGAACAATGTTGTGTGTAGATGTGTAGTTATTCATGTATTTGTCAAGTATTTCACCTGGGCTCTTCATTTCATTTTACATACTTGTGTTGGATCCACAATGTGAGTACATTGGTGTGGACACTTCAACTTTTGATTTAGGGCTAAAATCTTGGAGATATATCCTCAAAATAGTTTACTTTTTGCTAAAGAAAGAGTATACAAAATGAATAGACTTATTGATGTAACCCAAGCTAGTGAAATCGAAATTCGGAACGACATATTTGCATTTATTAATAGTAGATTTAGCTTAAAAACGTATTGATGAACATTTATCATGTAGATTACAAACAATTTAATATGATGATCATAAGGGAGTACTGAAATCTAAGGAGATTGTTAAGGAAATAATTGGAAGGATGCTGGATTTTGTGTTAGAAAAAGGCTAATTTCGTGTGACGCTTTGGTTGTTTTATTTCTTCCGTAACTGATATGTTTCTAAACTCTGGTAGACATGAAAATTGATTTCAGCAGCAACTACTTCTGAGGATATGATATTAGTGTCAATTGTATACCTGTTTTTCTGTATGCAATATTTGTTGTGGCATATTTAGTCATTTCAATTGGTGCACACTTTCCTGTTCCCTCTAAGAACAGGGACCATGTGGTAATATGATTGCTTGCTGACGCAGTGTCTCTTTTTGACCCTCTGTCCCCATGCAGAGCTGAACAACTATAGCACAAGGCATCTTGCAAAACTCTTAATCCACTTAGCATATTGTTTGCAAGATTGTATTTCGAGCCCTAGTGCTCCATCCATTACCTTTACCAAGGCTTTGAATGCTGCATACATGTCTTCGGCATTTTTGACTCATATAATAGAAAATAGCAAGACTGAAAACTTTGAGGACTTGCACCTTGCTCTGGATAGTAATGAGATACCAAGTGGATTTCCTGAAGGTAATAATATACTTTGTGTAAGATGTTGGAATGTATATGTTTGTGTTACCGTGGCAACTTTTATGCAATGAATGTATTGTGGTGAATTCAACTATATTACATAGATTATTTCTTTCTTTTAAAGTAAAATCCTTGCACTGCTTTCCAAGTGTGATCAAGTATCATTTTGTTGCCCCTTTCTCCATGAAAATAACTTCAAAGATTAGAGTTTACTTCTATCAGTTCAATTGCGCCTGGTGTTTAAGAGACATAATACTAGTATATGCTGATTCATGTAGCTAATGTAGGCCATATTCCCAATTTAAATCCCTGATGATGTTAGTGATAGCTAATATGACATGAGTTAAGTTCAACATTTTTTTGTCTTCTAATATGCTGTATATTCAAACTGAAAAGTTATGAGTATATTCTCCACATACACTGTCATGAAGTCATCAAATGGAGTGCATAGTTTCGGGTATTTGTTTCCTTGTCTAGTCTGTTGTTATGTGAAGGTGGCTCTAGAGATGACACATCTAACTCTACTCACTGATCAGTGTATAATTTTTCTGTTTATGTATTATTTTTTATTAATTAGCTCACTATCCCTTTGTTAGGATACATTGCATTGGTATTACTTACAGCCATATAATGTTGCATTGATAAACTAAAGTCATCTAGAATCTTACAGTCATATTTTGAAGTGATTTTATGTTGCAATGATGTAAAATGACTTATTTCAAGAAAAGCTTGTATGACTTATATTAGGAAGCGAAGGGAGTAGTTCCAAGTAAAGAAGCCGCAATTATCCGATTTGAAATCTGTGCGATAGATCAAGGTTTTATTGATTGAGACATGAAATTATTAGGGTAAAAAAGTGTTCATGTGAGGAAAGAAGAGTAAGGAGCATACGTAAATTAATCGAGGGGGCAACCTCTACAATCGTCCGATATAGATTGTACTATAGTACTGCATGCATGCATATTTCAAAAATTTGTAATGCACTAATGCATCGTATTTTTGTATAATTTGTTTAAAAAATTGTGATACTTGTTTTTTTTTATGATATAAAATTGCAAAAGAAATTAGGATAAACATGCACCTGAATCCTAATTATGTGATTTGTTCTATGTGCCTCAGAGGTGCTTTTAAGTATGCCGATCCAAATGTACTCAGTGACTGCTTTACCTTTTCCCCATACCTGTAGCAAAATTTGTTTCAAAATGTCAATATCTGAACTTAGTGCATAGACTATAATGTCTCTACGTTTAAACTTAATGTGTGTATCAATGTCAACACTGCTACTGAAATTTTGCTGTCGCTAACATGCGGGACCTGCTTTGGAGCCTGAAGAAGACCATCTTGCAACTTTGTTAGAGTTTCTTCTCATTTAATCTTTTCTGTCTAGGTAATGAAGAGTCTATTACAATGCTATTGGCTGGAAGAAGGGCTCTTCCTTTTTTCACCCTCTTCTTTGTTCTGATTTATTATCATCTGAGTTCGTATCAGGATTTTATTGAACATTAGGTGCCCCACATAAAATTAAGTTTGTTTGTGGTTTTATTTCCTTGATGGCTTGATGTATTTCCATGAATGTGTATGCTTCTCTTTTACTGAAATTTGTACCCCCCTCCCCCCCAAACCCCAAAAAAAAAAAGAAATAAAATAAAATAACGAAGACAATGCAGGCTTAACTAGTTTTCGCGCCCTCAAAATGCAGATGAGAATGTTGCAGATATCGTTATCCGCAATGTACTTAGCTTTATTGGCACAGTTGATGCTGGGTAAGCACGTTTATAAAAAATCGTCTATTTAATAATATGTTTCATCCTTCTCCTGATACTGCTTCTCTTGGAATGCAAGTCCTCACACATACCTGCTTCATTGTGAACTGCTTAACTTTATGATGGCTGCCATGTCGACTCAGCTTCTATCTGGGCCATCACCTGGACCGAAAGATTTTCATCCATTTCTAGATTCTGTTATGTCTCAGGTAATGGGAAAAGTAGTTACCTCTCTGTTATCTTTGTGACTAACCAATCTCTCAGCTCACTTGGAATAAACTTGTACATATTGTCCAACTTCTCAGGAACCTTCTCTAGTTGCATCAGTGATTTCTAAGCTGCTGCTAAATTATATTTCTCAACCCCGTAGTGCCTTCAATGATGCATCTTACTCAGCCTTTTCAGATGGGGGTCAACCTGGTGTCTTACAAAAAGTTGGATCTGCTGCTGGTAATGATATACATGATGCATTTTTCTGCTCTCAATTCGGTTCTTTTGATCATGTGGGAAGCAGTTTCTCTTTTTTCTTAGTTGGAAACGATATAGACTTCTTTGGCTTTATTACCTCAGCCATTAGAATATTGATTGTGACTTATAGCTTCTACTAACTCATTTAAAATGCTTGTTTGTAGTGCCAACTTGTTGAATTGAACTTCATGATTTTTTCCTTCTAGTAGACATTACTTCCTGAAATTAGCTTGTAGGTAACCTAAATTTTACTTTGATTTTTAGAAGATTTTGTAAATTAATTCTTCTCATGAAAATAAAATTGTGCACTACTTTTCCTTTTTCAAAAATTTGAAAATAAGTCCATTATTGTGAAAAAGTGTCCTACATATCAATTGGTATATTGTGATAGGTTGCTAACTTGATGTCTGCTAGTAGGCATAGCAGTCTACATAATAAAATAAAATATTGGTTAAAAATGGTGACGCTGGCTCAAAGATCACTTAATTTGATTTTTGACGCAAACAGATCTATAAGTTGGAAGCTTTTGAAATTCAGGATTGTTGATATTAACATATTCAGGATGAGCTTTTGGAAGATGTCAACTTGTATAGCCAAAACTAAAGCTTTGAGCCTTAGAGTGTAAGGAAGGGTTTGTATGTGAATCTTTGTGATGTGAAATACATAGATTGAAAGGAAGTAGTAACAAAAGTTGCTGGATAGATCTTATAAGCTACGGTTGTCTAATAAAAATGTAAAAAAAAAATGTATAGGGTTCCAAAAAAGATGGAACTTAAAAACTAAAAAAATGATATTTAACTCTATTATGCGAATAAACAAAATAAATAATTACAACTAATAAAGGATCCTTATATGTAACATCACTTTGGTTTTGAAATATTTTGCATGAGTTGAAAGGAATATCACAGAGTTGCAATGAGATCTTTTATGCTTCATATAATAAATCTTTTATGTATAGGGAGTAAGAGATGAATGAGAACCTAAGATGGGGAGTTTTTAGTGGATGCTTAAATACCATAGAATCAATTGGGTTAGTAAGAGGTTACGTGACAAAGGTAAGATTTGCTATGGTTAGGGATAAGATGAAGGAATTACTTCCTGTGGTTGGGGCATGTGAATTAAAGACTCTTAAATACATCGTGGAGAAAGGTATGAAGCACTCAAGATTATTCATTATAAAAGCAAGTAGGGATAAAGTGAATACCTTTACAGTACATAGAGGAAAATTATATTTTCTATAAAGGAAAATGATATTTTCTTATCTTTAGTTAGTATTAACACCTTAGTAGTCAAAGTTTGCGTTTTACACTTGGTCGATCTATCACTAGAGTTATCCACTGATTGTATAAGAAAGAAAAATTAACACATGGTTTTTATTGATTTATAGAAGGCGTATGACAAGATACTATAAGAAATACTATAGTGGACAATAACTAAGAAGTTATCACAGAAGTACATGGACCTAGCTATTTAAATGTATTTGGATGTTCCAACAAGTGATAGAAGTTGTGGTGGGGGTAACTAAGGACTTTCCTATTACCACGGGGTTACACCGAGGATCTGCCCTAAGCCCCTTTCTCTTCGTAACATTCCTTGACAAAGTAACGATGTTAATTCAAGATAAGATATCGTGGTGTTTGCTTTTTGCTCCGGTGGACTAAACTAGCACAAAGGTTGAAAGTCATGTTATAGCAATGGAGACAAATATTAAAATTCATAGGTATCCTAGTTAGTTAGAGTAAATCTGAGTATATGAAGTGTCATTTTGATATTCAAGGGAAACCAAGTGAAAATTTTGTGACTTGGATGGTAAGGAGTTAAATGAATGTTTCATATACCTAGGATTAATTCTCTAAAGGAACGGAGTGTATAATAAGACTATTAACTGTTGTGTGATAGCTATGTATTGTTAAAATGAAAAGAAAAGTTTTATAGGACGACAATCAGATCGGCATTATTGTATGGGTCGGAGTTAGGCTTTTGAGAAGGAGAAAATGTTAAGAAGATTATTGTAGTAGTGATGCATATGTTAAGATGGATGTGCGGGAACACTTTAAGGGATAAAATTAGAAATTTAGATATTTGAAAGAAAGTTAGGAGTAGCGAATATTAGGATATGATAAAGGAGAATCGATGATGTCGGTTTGGGCATGTTAGACGCCGAATAATAAATATACCGGTGAGGAAGGTAAATGGTTGGGTTAATGGAGGCCTCAAACGCGGTTGACTGGATGGAGAGAGTTAAGAAAGATATGGAGAAAAGGGTTAATAATAAGATGCGACTCTATGTTGGAGAGAATGGAGAAACATCATTTTTGGTGAATGGTCATGTGAGATAGATTCTTGGTTCATGTAGCCAATTCCATATTTCTACAATTAAGGCTTGGCTTTGTTTGTTGTAGTAGTCACAGTCCACTAAACTATCTTCTTTAGCTTGGACATTGCAGCTACTACTATGTCAATCAGCAAAGTTTGATGATGGAATAAAGGAGCATTAATTCAGACTTCTATCCATAAATTATACTCTTTTGGACTTCCATAGTATGTCGGAAAGAATTAATCATGTATTCGATATTTCACTTTTCAGTCCCTTCTACTCTCCCTGTATCCCTATATCTGTTGTTTAGTGGTACTGACATTATTGCTTTGCACTTGCAGCCAATTTGGTGATGTTGCCCCTGAATCTCATTGTTGGTTCAAACAATGAAGGTTCACGAAAGCTACTGGCGCGGAACAGTCTTCATATACTTCTTATTCTTGTACATTGTCGCAAATGTGCTGTTGCAGATGAGCCTATCAGTGGTAAAAGTGATGATGCTGCTGCTTCAGATGCTTTGCTTAAAGAAAAGACATTGTTTTGTGAGAATCCATTTTGCAGGGCTTTAGAAAATGCAAGAGATGTTGAATGTTAGTGCTTCAGTGTTTATTGTTCCATTCATATGGCTTATTAATTTATGGATTTAGTCTGAGTAGTCATTTTCTTGCAGTCGATCGGCTTGATGTCGAGGGGAATGCTCACAATGGGCCACTTGCTAGAGTACCCTTTGCCTCCCTCTATGATACTCTAGGAATGTGAGTGTCCTTTTTTATATTAATAATTTGTAATTGAATGTCTTGGCTGTCAAAGTAAATTCTCCTGGTAAGACTATTGTGTGACTACCAAAAATAACCTAACTCTCACTTCCTGATTGTAGTAGGAAAAGCTAGGGTTAATCCTATAGATAATTGGATTTATAGAATTATATTGGTTTGTTAAAATCCCCTACTTTTGAGAATTTTATGGATTAACTACATAATTAACTATAAAAAACTAAGAAACAAACAATCAATGAAATAAAATAGAGATTTGGTTTTATATTATACGAGTAGTATTGGAAAATTAATCGATCATAGAATGTGTTAAAAGAAATCATTCATACACCTAAATGTTTACCAAAAAATTTACAAATCATTTTGAACTTTTCTCGTGTGACTTTCCTACTGTATGTGGTCGTTTTCTTTTGTTAAAATGATGATAAGACTTTCCTGCAATATATATCGAATGGGCTTTGTCCTCTATGACCTTCCTAGTGTTCATTTGAAGTGGGTCATTTCTGGAGCACTAGTACAGGATCTGAAAGTGTCCAGCTCTACTGATTATATGTGGCTTTCCCATTACAGGTGCTTAGCTGATGAAGCTTCTATCCTGTTACTTTATTCTTTAGTGCATGGGAATGCCAATTTTTTGGAATATGTGTTAGTGCGGACTGATCTTGATACTCTGGTATGATGTGAATCTGAAATACCGTGTTGATTATACAATCTTACTAATCCTTTCGCTTTACTCTGCTATTCTTTTAAATCTTTGATTATTGTGTGCAAGAGTTTTAGCATCTGATTTGCTTCACAGTTCTGCTTATACTTAATACATGTATAAATTGCTGACTAATTATGCGGGAGATTAATGAATGCATATGGACCGAAGGGTACATCCTAATATAAGGTTTTATTATGAATCATCAGCTAATGCCTATCTTGGAAATATTGTACAATGCTCCAAAGAGGACGTCCAATCAAATCTACATGCTGTTGATTATTCTTCTAATTCTCAGTCAGGATTCTACTTTTAATGCCAGTGTTCACAAGTTGGTAAGATCCCTTCGTGGCCTTAGTTACTGTCCCATGATAACGTTGACAACTTATGTGAAGTTTCATTGTCTCTAATCCTAACTTTTTTCCTTCTCCGTTTTCCCTCTATATTCACTGGAGCAGATGCTACCAAATGTGCCTTGGTATAAGGAACGACGCCTGAACCATACATCTCTTGGATCATTGATGGTCATAATACTTATAAGGACTGTAAAATACAACTTAAGTAGGCTGCAGGTACATTTTCAGTGTAGTCCACTACAGCATATATGTTCATAGAAGAATATGCATTATCTTGCCAGTTATTATTATGCCACATGAATGCGTATTTTGTTTGAGATTGTTGGGGTCAGCTGAATGGATACTAATTGCTAGGGCATGAGAGTATACTTTTGGTCCTTGACATAAAATTATTCAAAATGACATCATGTGAAATTTTTGAAGGCTTTGCAAATTGCAACGATATGTTTTCAATTACTAAGTGCATTTAGGTGCATTTGCTTGATCACCATTTATGGCTTTTGGAAGCATATCAGTAGTTTATTCAAAGGTTTCACCTGTAAAGTGGAAGGCGTAACCATGTTGTGAATGTTCAACGTAAATCTAATGAAATCCCATAATAAGTCAGTAATATTATAGATTGTTAGAGGGTTCACTAGACAACACTTAATAATCATTCTGGGCTATTGGATGGATCACAAGTTATTATTATTGTGACGCATGAGCTTGTTTAAGTTTTCTTCTACTGTTTCATTTTCTCCGAGTACTGACCCATTTTTAATGGTTTGGCTGTTTTTGAGGTGAATCTGATGATCATAGTTCTATGAGATTGAAGATTTTAGATTCATCAAATATATATCCATACCTTTGAATTAAGTTATAAGATTTCTTAGTGACTTGAACCTGAATGTACATTGATTATGAGATTCCACTATCCAACCATGGATTAGAAGGTTTGCCATGGTTTAAGACCTTATGGTAGGAGAATTCTATGTGGATGAAACTTTGGGCCTCTTTTTACTACCCTAGAACCCTTCACTCTGACCTCTTGGCCCTAGCTTTGGTTCAGTTGTGGGCTGGACTACGAAGTCCTTACCTTATAGTACTGAATTAGTGGTTTTGTTTCTTATGTTCAATCTGTCGATAATGTCCAAGATGTTTGCTTGCTCAAGACTCTCAAATCTTTGTGAACCTTAAAGACAAACTTGAACCTTTGCTTGGAGTTATTCATATTTGATGATCACTTGATCTTTACTTCTGTGATAGTGGTTTTCTCCTGGTAAAATAGTGTTCAAATTATTCTCTCTGATGCTGATAATGAACTTGGTGTTGACCATCAGTCTTTTTGTTAATACTTTTAGTTGGACACCAAGATAGGTCCTTGTTGACTGGTAACTAATGCTCTTGCTAAGAAGTTTTGGGCATCCCTGAAACACAAACTCCTCATTCGTCTTAAGATTACTGACATTGATTTTTGGGGCATAATGTGATGATTAAAATGACCTCTAGTTTTTTAAGGGTTTTGTTGATTTTT
Source organism: Dysphania ambrosioides (assembly GCA_026401315.1). Classification (NCBI taxonomy): domain Eukaryota; kingdom Viridiplantae; phylum Streptophyta; class Magnoliopsida; order Caryophyllales; family Amaranthaceae; genus Dysphania; species Dysphania ambrosioides. The sequence goes on along the minus strand of CM048658.1, from coordinate 26,802,264 downwards.
TTTTCTATAATAATCTTGTCTTGCTAGTTTTAAGTATTTATATGCTTGCCATTACTCTCTCAGCATGCATGGTATGTCTGCTGGCTTTCCTCAATTCTTTGGACCCTTATGACTTTCTAATATATGAGAGTGCAGCTAATTTTTTACTCGACTCTTACATTAAAAGTTTCATGTTTTCATCTCTGTACCACCACCCCAGTACTTTTAGCTCCATGTACTCAGGTTAGATAGATTTTGGAATTTTGTGGAACTGTTCCTCAACCCCTTGCCTTGAAGAATGCAAAGTAGCATCAAGGGTTCCTTGTAATGGAAGAATCCTGTTAAAGGATAGCAAGAGATCAAACAGATTTCAAAAATCTGAACCAGGGAAGTAATGATCTTCTACCTAGGCTAATTTGACAACATTCATATGATGGTAATAGCTCTCCCACAACTGGCTTTTTGTTCAACTACCTTTAGTTTCACCTATCTACCATCTCCATATTCTAGATCATATTAACCCTAAAAAATTTCCCTTATTTCTAACCTTTGCTTATAGAGTTTGAAAACACTTACATAAAAAATCAACCTCTTATGCTTGATATGCCTTCCTTCACTTTGTCTTAGCACCTTGGCTTCTAGTTTCCTTTTGTTCCATAGAGTGCCACATGTATTAAAACCAAAACAACTCCTCAACATATCCATACTGAACTTGTTTGCATTGGAATGAACTTTCCTTTACTTTATTTACCCTGAACTCAATTTTTCTAACGTTTCCCCTTGATCTAGTTTCATGAAAGTGATGGAGCCAGGTATGAGGTTGTGGAAAGATTCTTGGGCCAGAAAGAATCCTTGTTCTGTTCTTTTCTACATATCGTATTTCTTGTCTTTGTTACACCATGTGTACAATTGGCAGGTCATGGTTTGAGAATACTACAACTTACCTTCAGAAGATATCTAGTTACTTGGGATTTGGGAATAGGTTGATGTGGTCTCTCAACTGTTGTTTCTTGGATTCCTATGCCATCTAGTAGTTCTGATTGTAGAGTCAAGCTTGCTGGTTCCTTAGGCAACATTTCATATAAGTTGCAACTATTTTTAATTATTTTGAGATAAAGGTTCCCTTGAGGATTCAGGGTAGTTTGTAAGGTTTTTTTTTTTTCGTTTTCTCTGGAAAGGATAATCAATCTCGATAAGTTTTTTGTCTGTCCACCAGTACCAGTGTTGCCTACTTGCTGATGTTTGTGTTATGTGTTAGAAAGGTGGAGAATCCGGTCTTCATCTCTTCAGTGAGTGTGAGCTGGTGCTTTATGACATTTTTACAAGAGAAAATGAGGAGTTTTGACTGTGTAGTGTGATTGGATGGTGAATATTCAGGTGAATTTTGGTCTCTAATTGGAGAAATGGAGAGCATTATTTTGGTAGTCTGTATTTAAGATAGTCGTTTGTGTCCTTTGGTTGGTGTTGAATGATTGTATACCACATTGTAATTGCTCTTAGAATGGATGTGTTACGGGGTGTTGTGATTTAGCTTTTACTGTGAAGTTTAGTTCACATGTTACATTTTGAAATTTTCTAGACCTAATACTATTGTGAATTGTCATGCCTGCATTCTGCAGATACCTTGAACTTTTTCATGTTTTGATTTCTTTAGAGGGTTTTCCATGCAGGATGTTTATCTCCACACAAATTGTTTGGCAGCGTTGGCAAATATGGCTCCGCACGTTCATCGTTTGGATGCATATGCATCACAAAGATTAGTCAGCCTCTTCCATATGCTATCTCGCAAGTATGCGGTCTTTGTCTTTCTTCCATCTCCTGCCATAACCTTGTCAATAAATTTGCAATATTAATGTAATTTTGAAAGTTTGTTAAAAAATTAAATGCATCAGGTACTCCAAGCTTGCAGAGCTACAAAATGACAAGATGCAAATAGATAAAGTGAATTCCATGGAAGGAGACAATGTTTTGGAAGATGTGGTAAAATGTTTTATTGTTTGTGACACCTCTTTGTATATACAATGTACTAATTAAGACTTGTCATGTATCATAATATGCTGCTGAAGAGCTAATCTTTATCACAGTCCATGGAGTTGCATATTTATACAGACTTCTTGCGTATTGTTCTGGAAATAATAAATGCAATCCTAACATATGCTCTACCTCGGAATCCAGAGGTATTGTTTATTAAAACCTTTAATTAGCTATGAATTTTCTTTTCCTCATTGTTTTTTTTTCAACTCTTTTCCTCATTGTTGCAAGTTCTGTTTTCCTGTTTAGGTTGTTTATGCAGTGATGCACAGAGAGGAGATATTTCAGCCCTTTAGGACTCACCCCAGATTTAATGAATTGCTTGAAAACATTTTTACTGTAAGTTTTAGAAGTTTGCTTACTTGATATTCTGCCCCAAATCTTGTTCAATTTTTCAGTACAGAAGTACTCTTTTCAGGCTATATTTCTATATTATTGTGATGGCAATATTTTATTCTTTTCAATATTTAGGTTTTAGATTTCTTTAACAGTCGAATGGATGCTCAAGAAGTAGATGGAGGGTGGTCCGTGGAAAAAGTGCTTCAGGTTATAAATAATAATTGCAGATCCTGGCGAGGGGAAGGAATGAAGGTACAATAACAAACATTTCTGTCTTTTTCATGTATCTTAATAAACACATTTGACCTTATTCTTTCATCCTTTGGATCCATTCTCTTCCACCAGATGTTTACTCAGCTGCGTTTCACTTATGAACAAGAAAGGCATCCTGAAGAGTTCTTCATTCCATACGTGTGGCAACTTGCATTAGCTAACTGGTATTCTCTCTGCTTTTCTTGTGACCCTATGTCATAAGCTACCATTCTTCAATGGCAAAGATGCACATTGGAGAAACATATCTTTACATTTGAATTGACTGACATGAGTGATTTTGAATTTTGAAACTCTATTTTGAATAATTAGACTTTCAGAAGACTATATGGCCTTGGTGATGATTTTAGTGGTAGCATCATGTGTTGAGGATTTAACAGCAGTTTAAATGAATATATGGAAAAAAATCAGATTGTCATAAAGAATGCTAGATTAGACTTATAAACAATGAAAAGTAAAAACAAAATAGACTACAGAGCTTGAAGTATAACAGTAATAATTAATCTAGGTCAAAATTCTAAGAGTTTGTGTCACTGTGGTCCAGGTTCTCAACTATAATTTATTGCTGCCAAGCCTGCCATGTGCTTGATTACTTGATCTGTCTAATCGTATTAATTTCTATGTGTTGTGCAGTGGGTTTGCCTTCAGTCCTAGCAAAATAAACTTGTTTTCAGTTGATATGCCAATAGAAGTAAGTTTTTTTGCGCTCATAAAGATACAAATTAGAAATTCTGTTCTTCTGCTTCCTCTTCTTCTTGATATTTAATACAATTTTCATGGAGCAGAGAGCTTATAGTGGCGGAGGAAATCATAAAAATCACAATGGAGAATTGAGTGCGAATGAAGTAGAGCTTGATCCTTAGCAAATGTGGGCAGGGCCGCTGGGGTTTTCTAAAGTGAATTATGTATATATTAGATGTGTTGGTAGAGAATTTGTAATTCTTCTCATTCTTTCTATGTTGAAGTAATGTAAAGGGCCTTCCTATAATGTATTGCATATGTGAATGACGTTATGTAATATTTGTTATAGAATAAATGCTCTCAAAAATATAGATCCAAGTCGAGCTCCTACAAAAGCAAAGATATTAGCCTAAATGAGATGCAAGTAGCCATGCGTACACCATCGTCCCATAATACGCCTTATGTTTAGACATTGAAAGTCGATTGTTGGGCCACCAAACAACACAAGCATATACTGAAAACACCGCTATTCTCTCTTCATCTGCTTTCCCGCCATAACATGCAAATCGCACCTCTCGCCGGCTCCCCAAGCCATCGCTCTTTTCAGGTTGTTGGTGAGTTGGTCTACAGTATCACTGCTTCCCTGCCATAGCATTAAATTAGTACACACAAATCACCATTAGTACACACAAAGCATAAGAGAAATATAAAGTTAAAAAAAAACTTTCAAAGAAATTAGGAGAAGAGAATTGCTCCACCATTTCCACCATTCTTCTCTCTCAAAGGAACCCATAACCAGTGGTGGTGCCAGGATTTTTATGTTATGGGTTTGGAATCTACCGCTATTACAAAAAACTAATTAACATTATAATCTCTTCAACGTCAATTTATCAAGTGCTTAAGTTATACTTAACTTAATAAAATTATCAACTGGCTGTGATAGTTATATTCACTTATGAGTGAATTACGCCTATATTCAATATATTAAAATCAATTATATAATTCCTATAATTGGTTGAAGAAGCTTAGGATTAGGATTTCTGTCAGGGCTACCAAAATCATTGTAAGTGTCATAATCATAAATTCTGTGACATGCTTGTCTTTCTCCTTGCTTATTGCCTCTCAAACTCTTAAGATCTTTTTCACACAAAGTCCTTAATCCAATTGGGGCATGGTACATTGTTTTAGACCACTACAACTTATATTATACAATCAATAAAAGATAGGAGGAGAAGAGAGGATAACACTAGCAAAATATTGCAGAAGCACAAATTTTCAGAAATTATCACAAAAATGCCATGGGGTGATAACAAGAAACCTTCCATTCAACCAATAGTGAAAAGAAATATGTCAAATTAAAAGTATGATTTACCCCTTAATATTAACAACTATAATGGTCATCTTTTTAGCAGCCATCAAGTTCAAGAAGCCCAAAATTTTAAAATTCTTCAATGTTGTATGCAATATGGAATCCCATACACTTAACTAATCTTCATCCTTGAAAACTTCTGTCTTACTACCCACGTAATTGATAATTTCCATACAAATCACAAAAGACAAATTACAAATCTACATAAGTGATAATTATTAATTCAAATCAATTGAAGAGTAATGCCTTACTACCTTAGTGGAGTGGGTTTGGGCCTTTGTGGGTGGCTGATTGGTGGTGGCGCAGGGTTTTCTGTGAAGACGCGGAGCAAAGGAGTGGCGTGGGCTGGAGAGTGGAGATTAGAGCAGGTCAACACTCGATAGGGAGGTAGGTGATTGTGGCCGGTGGCGTGGCTCGTTGTTGGTGGATGAAGGTGTGAAGGCTATAAGGCGTGTGGCGTGAAAGGGTTAGGGTTGGGACTTTCGGGTTTTCCAAATGGTGAAATGGAGATTTGAGAAATAAGAAAGGAAGGGGGGGGGGGGGGGGGGGGGGGGGAGGAAGAGAGTGAGTTGGGGAGGATTCGAACCTTGATGGTTTGGGTAAAAAGATGAGTGTCTTACCAGTGAGCTAAAGTTGTATATATCATAAATTATGTTGTAAAGGGTATATAAGGGTTTATTTTTTAGTATGAGTTTAGCTGAACCAACTAAACCTATACTAAATCCTCCCCTGCCCACAACTGTTTTCTTGCCATAACAAGCGAATCCCATTGCTCGCTGGCGCCCAAGCCACTAATGCTCTTCTTAGGCCCTTAGTGTGTTGGTCTATATTATCATTGTTACGGGAGTACCAAGCAAGGAGAGGTGATTGATGGGAGTGAAGACAAATTTATAAGCAATTTAAACGTGAATTATTGTGAAAATTGGAAACAAAACAAGAGAAACTAGAAAGATCCAATTAGAAGAGAGAGATTCCATTTGAATATGAAGATATAATTAATTGGTTGAGAAGTGGAGTGAGTGCCAAACAAGAATTGGTGGTATCAAGGGAGTCGTTAAAGCACTTCCTTCTATTACTGCAGAAGATTGAAGCTAGTTAGAGGATAGATGGAATCCTTCCATGGAAATTCATCAGAATAGTAAGTAGATACAAGTCCTGGTTGATCTCTGCGAGTTGGTAAGCCTTACAATACTCTTTTGATTGTTATTGGGCTATGCTATCCCTTTTGCTTCTAAGAAGGTGTGTTCAAGGAAAGGTTTTTGTTTATGCTAGGTTTGTTTGGAGAGTTACAAGTGTGTCTTTTTTGAAGTTTGTTATCTTGGTAGGGGTTTGTGTCTTTATCACTTAGTTTTGTATACTCTTTGCTAATTAGTTTAATTGCTTTATTGCTTTGAATTATGGTTAAATTTAACGTTCTAAAGGGGGATTTATGTTTTTCCCATTTTGAAGAGAATGATGTCTTTTATGACAATGTGGCCAATATAGCTAGTAAGTTGGTTAATCCTATTAGATTTTTTGAGTATGCTAATTTGTGTAAAGCAAAGGGTAATGCCTTTTTCATTCAAGGGATTCTTGATATATCTATTGAAAATTATTCTATAGCCATCAAAGTCTTATCCTTTGCTGTTGTTAGCACCCCTAAGGAAAGTTCAACTTTTCTAGGATTAGCTAGCTCACTCAACCTTAATCTGGCTATATGTTTTATCAAGTACAAGGTTTTCTCAGAGTGGGTAATTTGTGCTCGATGGTTTTATTGTATGGTACATCAAATGTAAAACCTTACTGTAAGGGGCAATGATAGCAATCGAAATAAATAAATATGATTTGGCCTTTATTGATCTTGCTCAAGATCTTAGGATTATCCCTAACAATAAAGAGTACCAACAAAAGCTCTCAAAGGTGATTTCTAATTTGAGCTGGTCCCCAAACTTTATTGTAGAAGCTTTGGTTGTGGTAAGAGAAGACATGAACTTTCATAATTATTCTGAGATTAGAGAGGATAGAGAGAAGAAGACAAATAGAGTGCCTTGTCCTAGGCAGGATAAGGAGGGTAGAAAGCAAAAGGGAGATGATAGAATCTCTACTTTGAAGGAAACAGAGAGTGTACCAAAAAAAGGAGGAAAAAGAAGCTTCCTATTGGAAAGAAATAGAAAAGAGGAGGAAATAAGGTAAAATAATGTCACCAAGGTGCTTCAGTGTAGCACGAGTGACTAAGTTTGAGGATTTTGGATATTTAAATGGGGAGGGGATAGGAAGAACCCCCTATAGATCAAGGATTTGCTTTACAGGATAGTAGTTCAATTCCGAAGCCCATTTAGGACGAAACCCCAAATCTCTTAGGAACCACATTGCGGTTTTAAAATCGCAAGTGATTGATTTCGTTTTCTACATATCACTCCTTCTATATATGGAGTGGTTATTATTCATCCCAGAAGAATATGATGAGCATTCGAGTTTTAGGTAAATCAATCTAGAAGAATTCTCTTGGTAATCAAGTTATGCATACTCTAATGGAGATTAGTCACCCTCCTGTGGAAGGGCCAAATAGGTGTGAAGTCACTCTAATTGTGGAGAATGATGATTTTGCCACTAGTATGCTCTCTCATGTGTCATCATATAATCCTCTTGAAGTGTAATCTCTAAGTATTGCATTTCTTTCTTTGTTAAAGCTTGTGGGACCATCTTCTTTATCCTAGCAAAAGTTGATCTAGGTTTCTCCACTCTCCATAACTTGCAAACATATAGACCCTTTGAAGGGTCAAAAACCATCTTTTTACCAAAAACTCTCTATTTTGCAGGTACAACATCTAATCTAAGAGAAAATCATCGTGCCTCTTGAAAGACTCTTGGTGCTTGAGGCATAAAAAGTTTTATGCCCCCTCCCCTCATGTTTTAGTACGTACCTTATAGTGTAATAGTTTAAATCTTTTTAGTTTATGTATTAATTTTGTTAAATTTATGTAAGTTAATAGAATGTCAAAAAAAGTCTATTATTAGCTCGTTTCATTTTGGTTTGTTTTACCCACCAAGGTTAGGTCAAAGTGTGTAACCAGGGCGTTTCTCACCCACAACTAAGCTAGATATTCGTAATTTTCAGAAGAATATATGCATGTGAAGTACATATGCACACAAATTTTTGTAGGAAAATTATAGATGAAATAATTTTACATTTAAAATCATACTAGTTAAAAGGCAGTCAAATTACAATATGACCTTAGTTGTTGTAAGAACATACAATTTAACCTTAGCTATTTTAAAATGGGGATTAGGCAAGTTTATTTGTATTTTCTAAAGAGGTAGTCAAATTGCTACACATAGCTATTACAAAGCTTTAATCAAAAGGAGGGGCAGTTGAATTACACTTAAAGCTTTTGTACAAAAAGTAGCATAATTTATTGCCACAATTAAGACAATATTGGTTGCGCATCTGGAGGAATTACCCAATTTACAGTTCAAAATCAGATGAGTTGAATCATAGGTTAGAGGCATTAGCAAAAGTTGTAAAAAAAATATTGATTGTATTAAGGTTCTTATATTCTCCTAACCTCATCAACACTAACTGCATTTGAAATTCCTTTTAGGGATTGTTATCTATAGCATTAAAAATACTCAAATTGTCCCCATAAATTACCATTTTATTCGTTTAACTTCTTAAATTGGCATTATTCCTCCCTCCATTTCTCCTCCACTTTTCCACCACCCCTATGCTAACCAATGGTCCCCTCATTTGGCAGTCTTTAACTATCATTACTACTACCACTACCACGGCTAACTATTTCCTGATACATATTGAAGACGTCGTTCACATGAATGAGCCGACAATGTCTATATCTCATATATTAGACGAGATGTCTAATTTATCCATTGAATAGACAAAAAGCTTCTCTTCTTATTTAAACTTAAAATCTATAGGGTTCATAAGCAATCTCAAGATAAAAATACCATCTTGTGAAAAACTACCATATAAAACCAATCTTGTCAACAACTACCATATTAAAAAAAAAAACCAATTGCACGAGACCACCACATTGTGGTTTTCTACGCGTTGACCTGATTTTGGAGTGTTGACTCAACACGTGAGAGGCACGTGTAGCCAGCTGAAACTTTTTTTTTTTCTCTTTTTCCCTTTATTTCCCCTTATGTTATTTCCTTCCTTCTTCTCCTTTATTTCCTTCCTCCTATTCCCTTACCGAATTTATCTTTTCCTTCCTTCCCTCTTTTCCTTTTCTTATACAAAAAATTGACAATTAAACAACTTTATCTATGCAATTCGACCAAGGTAATGGACAAAATCCCTTCATATTCCATTAATTTTTGGGTTAGGATTTATAATTTATGAATTATAATTCTATGAATTAAGCTTGTTCTAATTTTTCTTTTTTATTTTGAACATTGTTTGGAAGGTGAGATGGATCTTTCATGGAATAAAGCTAAGAAATGTGGATGTGGATTTGATGTTGCACAAAGGACATCATAAATATTGACGCAAGAAAAGTCGAGAAGGAAGTTCTTAGCTTGCAAGTTTTATAATTATGAGACTGGTCAAAGCGGATGGACCCTCTTTGAGTGGACTGATCTTTAGGATCCTACTAAGTGGCAAAATAATGTCATAAATGTTCTTGTTTATGAGAAACTGAGGCTGGCTTGTGAAGTAAATGTAGTGAAGAATAGACTTTGTTGCATTGACCATGAGAAGAAGAGATTGCTTGACAAGGTTGAAAATATAAGAAGAAAAAGCCATAAGAAACAAGCCACTGTTGTGAAGAGGGACAACATTTTTGACAAATTGAGCATTTTTGACAAATGTATGGTGTTTGGTTAGCTGTAAGAAAATGAATCCCTTAGGTTGTCATTTGCTTTGTTATTAGGCTAGACTTTATATGCCTTAGGTAGTGTTATGTACGAATCCACTGAAATCAGCTTGGTTATGGATTTTTTGTTGTGGTATGTAGTGTATGACATTTACTTATTTCAATGGAGTGTTATGTTGAATGTTTCTTGTTGTCTTTGCTATGTTAGTTTGCTTAAATATAAGTCACAACTAGATAAGCAGCAAACCTAAAGTACTACATATTTAAGTGGCAAAAAACAATGAATCAGGAGATTATGAACGTAAAAGAACACATCCATGTCATCATTGATACAAACATAGTAGTAGTTTAAGAAAAATACATTTATTTCATTTGGCTCCTTACACACGAAAGCCATAAAAGAAGTACACATAAGGTACTTATAATGTACTCAAAAACTTGTCCTGATGTACACAACAACTACTGATTCTTAAGAAAAAATTCACTAAAGTGATATGCAAGAGAAATTCACTTGTGAGGCTTAGTTAGTTTCAGACTATTGAGGTTGGGATACTTCAACTACTAATTTGTTATGATGGTTGAGGTTGTGTATTTCCCTTATTCTTCTTTGCTGGACAAGGTGACCTACCACCTTTCTTTTTTGGAGTAAGTAGAGGAGGTCGTGGAAGCTGTGTAGTGTTCCTTCATGTCTTTTTACAATGACCCACTCCTCCACACTAAGCACAGACGGCTTGACTCCTAACCTTCTTGGCCTTCTTCTTTTATTTCTTCTCTTTATCCTTTCCAACCTTTTTTACTCTCTTCCTCTCAAAAGGTCTGCCAGGCAAAACCCCGTCAGATGATGGTAGAGGCTTAGGGAGAAACGTCTTTTCCCACTGACTTTGTCTAGGCATTCCATGGAAATTGGATGCATATGTTGATACATATGTGCCAATATGGTGAGCTTGATATACAAAGTCTTGCCAGTTCAAGTGTTTTTTTGGCTATGCAAGCTAATGCATGCCAACATGATATGTCTATTAGATTTCATTTGTAACATCCACACTATTTACTCTTTAAATTAAGAACATATGTATCACCATCATCATCAACTGCAAGCTCTTGCAAACCAACTTTAATAATCCTCGTCCAAGAAACTTCTAACATCCCCCTTTAAAATAGTTTCTCCACTAAGGGCATGAGTAATCCCTCAAACCCTATGACCCCTTTCTTCTTAGTGTAACATCTGTTAATCATAAACCCTTTAATTCACTCCATAAGGGATATGATTGGCTAGCTTTATGCTTGTCTATTTCAAAACATGATTAAAACTCTCACAACTATTATTCAGTAGCATACCCGACTTAGATCTAGAACTAAATCCATGCCTCAACCAATGACATGCAGGTATAACATTCAAATACTTGCATGCCTCTTCAGTAAGGTCCCTTATTTGTGCCATATAATGCTGAAAATGATGTTGATTTAAAGAAATGAATACATTAACTAAGTATGTCACTTAAGGTTCTTTAAGAAACAAAATCATAATGAAATAAGTGTCTCACTAACTAGTGGTAGCCAACCAAAATAGTTCTTTGTAAGCTTCTCGTGAGAATTTAAGCTTAAAGTTAGCCCAAATATGTATACATTAAAACCTATTCTTAGCCTTTAGCACCACTTCATTGAATGCATCAAACAACCCCTTTAACATTACCCAAAAAATTTCATGATTAACATTAGCGTTGAAATGAAAAAATTAAAGAAAACAATCCAAACATTAACATATTTACCTTTTGCCTGTCAGACATGAATGCCATTTTCCTTCAAATCTCTTCTCATGAATCCAAGTGAATGCATTCACCACTAATCCAAGGTTGACCACTAAAAAATTTCCATGTTTATGAACATTCTATCTCCACCACTACCAATGTCATAGGGAAGATGGTCTTTCCATCCTTCCCAACTATAGTGAGCAAAATGCCTGGGTATGGCTCTCTCAAGTGGCACCCATCTACTTCTAGAATAAGCCTACACCCTGTAATGAACCCTTTTTTGCAAGGCTAAAGACAGACATACATCCTCTAAAATAGGGGAGGTGGATTTTAAATTCCTTCAACCTTCACTACTAATGTACTACTAGGGTTATACCTTCTAATTACATTATTACAGTCCCAGACTCATCTATCCTTTGCATCTTTGAAAACAACCTGAGAGCTATTTGTCTTGTATAATAACCCTTGTAGTATCCTATTCTAACTCTTAACTCCCTTGCTGCCCTTCCTTACTATCCACATTTTAATTATGGGGTCACCTCTCCATTCTTCCAGATATCTTTCAACAATGTACTATGAGGTTACATAGGGTTTACATGTTGAAACCCACAAACATGTTATAATCGAAGCCATCTTATCTGAACATTTTCCTCATCTCTTACTTTCACACAATGAACCAAAAACCTAAACTTTGTTTTTAAATTGCAATTGCACCTCTATATCCTAGATCTCCTCCATGGATATTTTCATTTGTTAGCACAATATACAGACCTAGACTATAACTTACTCCATGCTTGAAATAGTGGCTAGTTTATAAACAAGGTACTTTGGTCCTTCTTCATCAGACCCATTAAAACTAATGACATCATCATCAGTGTCATTTAGATCTTCATCACTAGGCAAGTATATGTCGGTAGATGATTCTTCTTGCTCTTCATTCACAACATTCCCATCCACTCTATCTTTAGTAGCCTGTTGATTACATTTCAATGCAGCTTCATTTTATGCAGCCTAATCATTTAAGCTCCTAGTACCATCATATACTTTAAAATCAGTGTTCTCAATAAACAAGTCATCGTCACTTTCATCCTCGATGTATCTTTCACTATCATCACTATCAAAGCCTCGTTCACCTTCACCTACCTCTTCAATCTCTTCTAGAATAGCATCAAGATTTGACTTTTTTTGCACAGTGGATCTAGGTGTTCTCTTTTATGGGTTTGAGGTGGATGGAAGTTTTGATTCTATAGATTTTGTGGTATTGTTTGGAGTAGATAGCTAGGTATTTTGGGAGTCACTAAAAGAGTTTACTGGGAAAGTGGTGTTATATGGGATAAGATTGGTTTTAATAGGGGAGATATTCTTTAGGAGGGAGGCATTCAATTCTTAACTAGATCTAGGGCTTGACTATGCTCCATCTTGGTCTCCACTTACACCCATATTGACGTATGTGGATCCACTCATAGATGACTCATCATTAGCACTACAACCCTCACAAAAACCCTTACTTATGGAATCTAATTCCATCTGTTCATTTAAATCCAGCTCACATACCGCTTTAATGGGCGAACAACCCAACCCTTGGAACATACTACAACCCCAGGTGGCGAAGAGCCGACATCGAGGTGTTGCAAAAGTTGGCTAATGACATCATACTCCACTCACTTCATGATGGATTTAAGAACTTTAGGTTGAATTTTCATATGAATGGAGTGGAGAAAACCCTAGCTGAGTTACATGGCATGCTCATTACTACTGAGTAAAACATTCAATTTGAACCTAAGAAGGATGTTTTCATGGTTCAAAAAGAGAAAGGATTTAAGAAGGTTGGGTCCGGCAAAAGGAAGGCCAAACAAGAAGTTGTTGCCAAAGTTTAGGTAAAGCCAAAGGCTACGGCTAAGACAAGGGTGGCTGATGAGAGAAAATGCTTCTACTATGACATAATTGGTTATTAGAAGAGGAATTGCCCCAAGTATTTGAAGGAAAAGAAGTCTGGTGCTTCTACTTCAGGTATCTATGTTATAGAAGTTAATTTAGCAATATCTTCCTCTTCTTGGGTATTTGATACAGGTTGTGTTTTTTACATTTGTTCAAATGTGTAGGGACTCAAAAGGAGTAGAAAACTGGCAAAAGGGGAGTAGAAATGAGCGTAGCTAATAGAGCAAAGGTTGCTGCCACAGTAGTTGGAACTTATTATCTACCTCTTCCTTTTGGATTAGTACTAAAACTAAATAATTATTATTTTGTACCTAATATTGATAAAAACAATGTTTCAATTCATGTATTAGATCATGAAGGATACTCTTTTATGATAAAGAAAGGTTGTTTTTCTATCTTTCAGGATGACATGTTTTATGCCAGTGTTGACAATACTAATGGGTTATATCTACTTAACCAAGATAAGCCCATCCCTTAACATATAAAGCAAGAAACATAAATCAAATGATATAAACCCCACCATATAAACCAAAATCGCATCCAGAAGTTACATAAAGATTGGCTTCTAACATCTTTTGATTTTGAATTATTTGATGTATGCAAGGCGTGTTTGATGGGCGAAATGACAAGATCATATTTTTCTGCAAAAGGTGAAAGAACCAATGAACTATTGGGCCTAATACATACTGATGTGTGTGGATAAATAAGTACAAAATCTAGGAGAGGTTATAGCTACTTCATAACATTTACTGATGATTTAAGTAGATATGAGTATTTTTACTTAATGAAATATAAGTCAGAATCCTTTGAAAAGTTCAAAGAGTTCCAAAATAAAATAGAGAACCAACTTGTTAAGACTATAAAAGTATTACAATTAAATTATGATGGTGAATATTTGAGCCAAGAGTTTAATGATCATTTGAAGAGTTGTGGGATTTTTTCACAACAAACTCCACTTGGAACACCTCAAATGAATGGTGTGTCTGAGAGGAGAAATTGAACTCTATTAGATATGGTTTGATTTATGATAAGTCTTGCTAACCTTCTAGTATCCTTGTGGGGATATGCTCTCAAAATTGTTGCTTTTACACTAAACAAAACTCCGTCCAAGGCAGTCGATAAGACGCCGTATGAGTTTTGGAGAGGAAGAGTTCCTAGCCTGTATTATTTACTAATTTGGGGTTACGAGGCTTATATAATATGTTTATAGCCTGACAAAATCACTCCTAAAGCTGATAAATATTTCTTCATAAGTTATCCTAAAGAAACAAGGGGCTATTACTTCTACAACCATTATGAAAACAAAGTATTTGTTACTAAGGATAGTACCTTTGTGGAAAAGGATTTCATTTCCAAAAAGGTAAGTGGGAGTAATATATTTCTCGAAAAAGTTCGAGAAGCGCAACAAACAGATGTGGTTCAATACATGTCAGAAGCAGAAGTACATGTGTCATTGCATACGGTAGAGGTAGTACATCCAATGCATGGACCCTCTCCCATGCATGACCTTGTACTAGAGGAAGAGCATTCAATGGTTGAACCTCCTACTGCTCCACTCAAATCTAATTCGAGTGAAAATTCTCAAATAGTTGAGAAAGAAATTTCTCTTGTTGTTGCCCCTCATAGATCTAATAGACTAAGAAATCTACCAAAGAGGTTTATGGACTTCTTGTTAACTGAAAGTTCTGTAACAATGATTTTAGAACATGAGGAACCTACTAGCTACAAAGATGCCTTGGCAAGTCAAAACTCTAAAAAATGGCTTGGAGCCATGAAATCTGAAATGGAATCTATGTTTGTGAATCAAATATGAGACTTGGTTAATTTGCCTGATGGAGTTACACCTATTGGTTGCAAATGGATTTTCAAATTGAAAACAGATAAGGATGGAAACACTGATGTTTTCAAAGCTAGATCGGTTGCAAAAAGGTTTAGGCATATCCATGGTATTGACTATGATAAGACCTTTTCACCAGTTATGATGCTTAAATCCGTTCGGATAATCCTAGCGATTGTTGCCTTATTTGATTATGAAATTTGGCAAATGGATGTCAAAACCGCTTTTTGAATGGATTCTTGAAAAAGGATGTGTATATGACACAACATGAGGGTTTTGTGGATCCTAAGAATCCTAGGAAGGTATGTAAGCTTTAAAAGTCCATTTATAGACTAAAGCAAGCATTTCGGAGTTGGAATCTTTGATTTGATGAGGCTATCAAACAGTTTGGTTTTCTCAAAAATGAAGAAGAATCTTGTGTACACAAGAAGTTTAGTGGGAGTAGCATTGTCTTCTTGGTTTTATATGTAGATGACATATTACTCGTAGGAAATGATATTTACATGCTTGACTCAGTCAAAGAATGTCTAAATAATTGGTTCTCTATGAAAGACCTTGGAGAGGCTGAGTACATTTTAGGGATCAAGATCTATAGAGATAGATCTAAACGATTAATTGGACTTAGTCAAAGAACTTATATTGATAAGGTTCTTACTAGATTCAATATACTCGAAAAGAGGTTTCCTCCCATGCAACATGGTTTATTGCTAAGTAAGACTCAATATCCTTCAAACATTAATGAGATTAGGCGAATGAGTAATGTACCTTATGGTTCGGCAATATAATCCATTATATATGCCATGATTTGTACTTGATCAGATGTCTCATATGCTTTGAGTATGTGTAGCAGATACCAATCAAATCCAGGTGATGTGCGCTTGAATGTAGCTAAGAATATCCTTAAGTACTTGAGAAGAACTAAGGATCATTTCCTAGTGTATGGAGGTGAAAGTGAGTTGGTTGTTGAAGGTTACACAGATGCGAGCTTCTAGACAGACAAAGATGATTTTCGATCTCAATTTGGGTTCATCTTTTGTCTAAATGGAGGGGTAATGAGCTGGAAGAGTTCAAAGCAAAGCACTATAGCTGATTCTACAACAGCTGATTAAATAAGAGGTTGATTTTTTATGTAAGTTAAGTGAGAGTTTTGGTTGTACAAGATTAAATAAGTCCTCCTAAATGTTAGGATTAGTGTCTTAGACTTCTTGAAGAGTAAGAACTGAAAATTGCATGGCCGTGTTCAAATGGATTCAGAGTTAATCATTTGTTTTGACAGTTCAAGCTCGGATTTCGATAAATGATTTGAACATTAGTATGGATAACATGAAATGTCATCATATAATCAAATTCGACATTAAGAGACTTAAGAAATTTGTGGTTACACACTTGTTCTAGGACAAGTGGGAGATTGAAAGAAAATGTCCTTTGATCCAGTGTAACAATTAAGTATAACATGGAAAAATTTATAGAGATAACTATAATCGGTTATTTTAGGTGATCATATTGTTTTGCTAGAAACCAACTATGATTTGTGAGCTAACTCGATTAGTGCGGCTAATAATAAACCGGTCTTATGAGGTCACACATATAAGTATATGATTAGATTAAAGTGCAAAAAGATGTTTAGAAGCTGAATGGTTATGCTTATGTGAAGTATGGACTAATGAGTTTATTTTATAACATAAGAATGTTACTTATAAATAAACCATGGTTATGAGAAAACTAAGTACTCCACTTAGCCATATTCTCTCAAAGTTCTTCCATCCTCTTTTGCCATCACAAACAAAAGCAATAAGAAAAATTTTTCTTATTCTGTACTAGCATACGTGGGGATTCAATCATTGCTTGTGGACCAACATTAGAGGAACAACATTTGGTATTATAAGGATCTCAATATAGAAGTGTGAAGTGCTTTGATATTTGTGAAAATCACGTTTCAAGGACATGAGATTCTAATCCTATAATTTATATTGAAATGTACATGAAATCCTGTTATAAATGGTAAAAAATCATTTCTAAAAATTCCGTTTTATATATTTACATTCTTACAGAGAGTCACACAGACACACAATCACACAATTCAAGATTACACAAACAGCGTCAAGTGAAAACAACGAGCAAACACCAAAATCTCATATCAATTTTCAAGATCCCAACAATGCAACAAAGAAGAAACAACACCCATTAAAATTAAGATATAAAATCAACAAATAAAATAATCCCAGACATTTTAGTCTGAAATCATCCTAAAAAAGAAGAAATGGATCATAAAAGAATGGGGAAAATGAGGGGTCGGAGAGATTAGCTTTAAGTGGGTGATATTCTGAAAAAAGGAGAGAGAAGAAGAGGAGACGAGAGGGGGAAGAAGGGATTGAATAGATCTGAGGAAGGAGGAGGAACAGAGGGACAACTGACTGGGATTCATGGTAATACAGAGCTGAGTGACGGATAATTAGGTACAATCTTATGTTGCAAAATAATGATGGTGCTTTAGAGTTTCATGCTTAAGGAGAGATAATGCTGTGGGATACATGCCATACAAATATACAAATAATATATGATGTTGATATGTTGATGGGGCTAAATGAATGAATCATTGAGTTCTGCAAAATGGAAGTTTTTGAGATGGTTGAAACTTCGTGACAAAAATTATTAGTAAATTGTTAGTTTGTATACAATAGATTGGGGTAGTAGTCAATAGTGCCTGCTAGAAGTATGCTTATCAACTTGACATTGATGCTATTAAGAGGGTTAATTTTCGGTTCAATCATGGGTTTGTTTTATCTTCTAATCGACATACGATAATATCATACAATATACAAAATATTTCGTATAAATTGATTTTATGGATTAAACAAGTGCATACAGTATAATAATATAAGATTTATAAACTACATAAATATTTTGTATGAATTTCTTGATAATAACATAAAGATTTGTACTTTAATATAGTATACATACCATGTCGTTTCATCACACCAGGTATATCGAAAGCAAATATAAAGGTGCGATTAATATGGATGATTAATGAACATATTAGAGACAGAGGTGGGCACACTCATCGTTTATGGAATTTAGTGTTTCTAGATAAAGAGGTAACAAAAATAAATGAAAAAAAATTAATATTATCATATATATTTTTGTATCATGTAATTAAAAAATAATTCTAATTATTATTTTCAATTGCAGGGTGATGAGGTTCAATTAACTTTGTTCGAAAGTGATATTGATAAATACAAAGATATAATGAAACAGGGACAAGTTTATTCAATTACAATTTAGAGATGATGCCATTAGACTCTTCTTACAAATAGGTAATTTATAATGTTAGATTGAAGTTTGAAGCTAAGACAGAGCTCACTAGCTTGCCAATTTGGTATGATTTATATGCACGATACTTAGTGAGGGCTAATAAATATCTAAATTTATATGAAATATAGTACTACAATAGATTTTTTAAAATAAAATATTGAGTTAATATTTTTTATAACAGAATTTAAAGTACCGTAAAATTGGAGACAAAAAGGCAACAAAGTGAATTACGCTGTTTGGCAAAGACGTAAAGATTGTTATGGGTTGTAAAGCTTCCTATATTAAAACCTTTGCCGATACTGTAAGTCTATAATTTCTAGAGTTTATTAAGATAAATACGTACAAAACTAACTGAAATTTATTTCATTTTTATGATTATGCAGACAACTTTCTAGAAGAAGAAGCACAAAAGTGTCTAATGCATTCGTCCACATTCATACAACATGCTCCAACAAAAGAGAATGGAGAAATAAGAGTTGTAGCAATTTTTCATAACAAATGGGAGGAATAATTTTTTTAATCTAAAGAAAGATATAAACAACTATAAATCATCAAATTAAACATTTGTTACGGTTGAATTCATTCTACATTTTATGTTAATAATCCAACTTTTTTTTTTATCTAAAGGAAGATATAAACAACTGTAAATCATCAAATTAAACATTTATTATGTTTTAAATTCATTACTATTTCGATTTGGTTTACCAAATTTAATATCGTGCTATTGCACGAGTACATGCTAGTTTATCATTTATTATTTATCATTTATCATATTTATCATTTATCATATTTATCATTTATCATTAGATCTAAAATCTCAATACAAATTTTCAAATCCTATTTTATTAATATTTTTACATTAACATTGAACTAAAGATATGGCTTCACCCATATACCAACAACCTATGAAATTGAAAGTATAATACGAGTCATTTAGGTGTCATTATATTTTGTTGGGAAATTTCTTTATATTGTTGGCTAATTTTTTTATTCCGAAATTAACAACAAAAATGTGGGAAAGTGAGATAAGGCAAGAGAGTTAGGAAGGAAAAATGCTATGCTCTACCTCTAACACCAATGAATTTACTTCGCCATAGCCTCAAAAAAAAAAAAAACCCTCACTCCACATCCTTGAAAACTCAAGAGAAAATGACAAGAAATATTCGTATCAACAATAGGGTAAAAACTCAAGTAAATTTCCATTACACCTTTTCTATAGTAATTTCCAAATTAAAGGTCAGAGTAAATTTTACTACTACTACTACTACTGTGTCAGAAATATAATAGAAAGTCAGAAACTGGTTAGTCAATATTAATTATACTCAACCAATCCATGGTTCCGTTCGTAAGCTAATATATATCATTTATTATTACCACAGTGCTATCAACCCAAATAGGCCATGAAAGTATTTTTTTTTTTACAATGCAGTAAAATACGAAATGAAAGTAAGTCAATACAGACCTCGATTAGCCTTGATGGCAAGTTCATGGGCTTTGAAAACCCACATCCTAGAAATCTTAATATAAGAGATGAAGCAGAAAGACTTGGCTAATTTTCGAATATCTATCTCGCACAAGCAACTGCAACTCCGTTGGAACAAAGTTTATGTTTCGAAAAAAGGATGCTTCTTATGATATCTCATTATTTTGGTTGAAATTAACCAACAAGACATGCCAAAGGGTGTTTAACACTTGGCTACAAATAGAGAGAGTAGTGTATTGTTGTACAAATAAGATCACCAAAGAAAGACATGAAAACTCTCCGGAAAAACAGTGGAAATGGCGTGTGTCTCCAAATAATACAAATCTGAATCGGATTTAGTTGTCACATTGATTGTGATTATATATCTCGGACATAGGGAGTACTAACTACTAAGTGAATATTAACATATATATATAACCTATATTTAGGTCAAAAACAATTATGTAACAGGAAAATTTGACACATTGTACAGAAGCTCTAGACCTCTAGTGCCCATCTAATGAACTCCTCTAGCTGAATGAATGTACGCCAAGCTAGATTTATGGGCTGAAATCGAATCTGTGGAACAAGAACTTGGTCAACTTGCACAAATAGCATTCAGCAGAACTTGACCAAGCATCAAATCCACAAAATATTGGTGCCCAATATGTCCATCTCTCCATACTTTTTTCTCCGGAAATCTTCCATAATGTACGCCGTCATTGCACCTATTGTCGAAATGCCAAGCCCATGTCAAATCGAAATCATCTACAACACTTGTAACCAAACCAGCTGCCTTTAGCTTGTCCAGAAGGATGCCATTGAACGCCTCCATTTTACTAGGATTGAATGAAAGCACTCGAGCATATCCTCCTGTACTGATAGTAGACCTGTAGACAAGATTCGGCACTGCTAAACCCCTCTTTCTGATTCCTTCCATTATCTCTTTCCAGAATGAAGCCGCGTATTCTGCCGCATGAATGAATCTCCTAACATTATGCCACTTAATTCCGTCATGCAAACCTGAGTTGAACACGATAGTGTCAGGTACAGCAGAACTGTTGAAGTAGCTCTTCAGCAAATTCCGGTACCCTTCGTCTGCTACTGAATTTAGGCCCTCGTAATTTTTGGTCAAGTCCCAATGGCCATTGAAGAGGTTGGTAATTCTAACAGACTGTGACTTGTTTTTTGGGTTTGTAAAAGTGTTATCAAAATGCCTAGAGACTATAGCTAGTTCCTGATATGGCACTTGAAGAAAGAAGAAAAAAATGTTGCGAAGCGTATCCACATGATTTGAATCGCCCCAGAAGAAAAGCCACCGGTTGTTTACACAATTCCAAGCATCATCAGAAGACAGCAATCTAAAGGAACAGTGTGCAGAATAAACCCAACCATTACTCTCTAGCATTCCCAATGAGCCATTGCACCACGGGTTAGGGCAAGGATAGTCGGTCTCCAAACACCTATATCGCCCATCATGGCCTATTTCACAAGCATCATTACGACCATGCCTAGTCCACCTCCCTGTCCAAACATCTCTATTGAAATCAGATTTTCTGCACAATTGCAATTCAAGCAATGCAGCTTCAGATTTTGTAAATATGACAGGAATATTCCGGAGCTGCTTATCAAAACCAAATCGAACAGACGAGAACTTCAGCCCTTCAAAATGCCGAAAAAGCAGGATTATAGTGAGGTTATAGGTGCCAGCAAAATCAGGATGGACTTGAAGACTGAATGAGTAAGTCCCATTGCCAAAATCCTTAATAGGTGGCCGTGATTTCCATAGCTCATTTGACAAATTAATCTCATAATAATCTCCTCCAATGCAAAGAGAGTTTCCTGACTCGTCCAATGCTTGAAAAACCATCTCATGATCATCCCCAGTTGACAACAAAATTTGTTTCCCATCATCAACGCCAACAAACTTTATATCAACTGCTTTATTATCCTTACAAGAAACACCCCCTGGCTCCATCCACCTCGTTAACAGATTTGAGCTATAATTCAGCTCTAACTCAACAGAAAGCCAATCCAAACCTTCCCCTTTTGGATTGAACTCACCAGAAACTCGGCTCGAATTCCCATCAAAACCCTCATAAGGCACACCATCACCTATTCTATGATCTAACCCAGATGAAACATGGACATCATTCTGGGAAGGGCTACCCAAACCCTCCTCTGGGGTTTCATTATCATTGAAAAAATTCACATTGGCAGCATTAAACTCAGCATATAATATAGAACTTGGTGAAATTTGAGGACTAATATTATCAAGTTTTAGAGAAAGCAAATCTCTTGGATACCTCCTAAAATCAAACACAACAGTTTGATCAATGCTCCAAACAAGCAGCAATGCTAACAATGTCACTGAAACTAGCACCCCAACTCGCCGAGTCAGCCTCAGAATCGGCCACTGAATCACCGAGTTAACCAACTTCTCCGGCATCATCATCATCATCATCCTCTACCTCTAAATAACTGCAAGTAAACAGCAACAGCAAAGTATAAAGGACAGAACATCAAACAGACAGCAGAAACACAAGGCAGTGTGAATTTCAATGCAATACTTTACTCAAAAATATGTGAAATTTACAGAATCCCAGAAGATATTTTACTCTATTTAGTGCATTGAACATGGGTTATTTCTCGAAATCACAAATCATGCATTTTTTTTTACCCAAAAAAAAAACTTACTTGCATACTACACTACAACAATGGAGATTCGCAGGTTGCTGCAATGAGAGGAGTTTTTCTTTTACCAAAGATTGCAACTGTATTAGCAAAGTTTGGTTTATTCGGGACTTTAGAGGACAAGAAGAGGGAGTGAGTAGAAGTAATGATAAGAGGGAAGAAGTGGATGGTGGAGTTGTGGTCTCGGAATCCTAGATGAATAAACAAGAGTACTGATTATAAAGAGAGTTGTAAAAAGGGTAGATTTGTAGTAGTAGTAGTAGTAGTTTGTTTTATGAAGGTTATGTTAGTTGTGTAGTTGTGATGATTTCTAATAAATAATATTAGTAGGGTTGGCATGGGACTCATATTTTTTTTTTCTAATGGATACATTCTCTTTTTGCTTTTAAAATTTGATAAATTAAATCGTCTCCTCACCAATCTATATGATTATGAATAAGAGAATGCCACTTTTTATGTGGGTCGAAAGTTTTCTTATTAAATTAAATCCATGTGATTTGTGACTTATTCAAGATTTTGAACGAATTTAGTTTGAGAAAAAAGAAATCTAGGAAGATCACGTAAAATCTATTGAAAAGAATACATATACTTTGTGCATCATATTTTTTTTTTCTTTCAAATTTCAGAAGCATTTACTTTATGTTTTTCTTGAAAGTATCCTAGGATAGTTATATACTTCCATACATCTCAATATAAATATTTAGAATTATCAAGTTTTCATAATTTTTTATTTTACGGATTTATATATATATATATATATATATATATATATATATATATATATATATATATATATATATATATATAACCACTTTTGTATTCTCCTAGGTTCGTAAATGGAGGAGTATTTTGAGAAATTTATCAAAAGATTGAGATTTAATCTAAAACCAAACTTTTATGGATTCAGTTAAGTGGATTATGATTTGTTACAATTTGACTATAATGAAGGAGATGTGAATTAAAATGTGAATCCACTGCACAAAAAAAGTTCCAGTCTGTCAATTAATGGAGATGGTATGAAATACGTTGCAGGTGTGGACAGTTAATACTCTTAAGTTACTAACTCGTACGATCTCAACGAATGACATAAGCACATGGCACGAGACGACAAACTTGCATTTTGCTTTTGGTTCTTTCTTTCTTTCGTGATGCTGATTGATCCCCGCCAAAACATACTAGAATGAGTTTTATTAAAAAAAAATTTTTTTGCAAATAAGTACAACTAGTTAGATTGAATCATGCCACTTCTATTTTTCCAATTAGTTTTTCCATCTTAAGATTATACCGTGAAGATTTAAGAACAGTAATGTTAATTTCATGGTAGAAAGATTGGTTAAAGGAGGCAATTGAATTTTTGAGAAATATCGTGATTCTACTTGTTAATTATTTTGGAGAAGGCTTATGATAAGGTACTATGAGAAGTAGTTTGGTGGAAAATGACTAAGAAGGGCATATTATGTAAATATATTGACCTAGTAAGGATATATATTAAGATGTTAGAACATATATTAGAAGATGTGGTGGAATGAAAGAGGACTTTCCCATTACAATTAGGTTAGGCCAAACATATGTATCTAGGGATGGCAACAGATATTGATCTCAACCCGGATCTGTGGATCCATATCCGTTTTTGTGGATATGGGTAGTGACTAAAAAACGGATTCGGGTACAGGTCTAACCATAATACCCGGATCCAAATCCGTTACCCGTTTTTTCATTTACTTATTTTTATTTGTTTGTATTGTTATTCAAAAGAAGTGTAAAAATTTGATTTTTTTATACTTTGTTGTTTTGTAATATTTGAGTAGTTATATGAATTATATTCAAGTATTCAACTTACATCCTTTGTTGGATTGTTATCGTTGATGTTAAATGCAGATTTATAAATTTGGAACTTATTTTTATCGCAAAAAATTAATAGGCAAAATATGTAGGATCCGTTTTGAACCCGTTTGGACCCGGATCCGTTGGATCTGGATATGGATCCTTACTTTTTATACCCAGTGAATCTGGATATGGATATGGTTTCATCCTTGAAAAATGGATCTAAATCTGGATCCATAAGGATCCGACCCAGATCTGGTACATCGTCATCCCTATTTGTATCAATGCATCACCAACTTGTTGGATGAAATCGCCTTGCAAACTTTTACCACATTAGTATGGACTTAATTTAAAATTAGATATCAGAATTTGACTTGAATTGAAATAAAATTGACATAAATTGATCCTCAATCCGAAAAAAGCATGATCGGACTTGATCTCATCATATAATGATTGAAATATGGCATGAATGATTTTAATTGAATTATTTATCTCATAAACATGATCTAAACAATTTGACTAGAAGTCTAGAACCCACTCACATCCGAAATATGAAAATATTTTTGCCTTTTTAAAAAATTAATATTAAGAATACTAATCTCATTGATATTTTATTCAAAATTTTCAAAATTCCATGTAATGCAACACATATTATAGATTTTTTACAAATATAAATATTATCATTAATATGCAGTATTTTCATGGTTCACTTTGTTCAACTTAATTTGACTTATGTAAGAAAAAATAAGTTTTAATAAAATAAAAGAAGTTTGATTAAATACATTTAGATAATTATTTAAGATAAAATAAGTTTAGATAACCTAAACAAAAGTTTTGATACATTAAAAAAAAAGTTTTGCTTCAATCATTCTAAACTCAACATAAGTTATGCCATAGTGAAACTTGGACTAATTGAGATAACTTTAGATTACATAAACAAAATATTCAACTAAATTAAGTTCATATAACATAAAATTTTGAAAAAATAAGTCCAATGAATGAACAGGGACAAATCTTTCACTCACTAAGAAGTAGAACCCTAATATTAAAACTTAAAAGTTAAAATCACTAGTGCCACATGTTATTTTTTAATCTTCCATCTTTTCTTTTTACCCTTTTATCCTTTAGAATGTCATAAGAAATGATCCAATCCCTCTTTTCCAACATCAAATATCACCACTAAGTTGTTTTTTTCAAAAATTTGCACACAAAGCCTTATATAGGTTTTACCTCCAAAATTAACTTTGGAAGTTCTCTCATGGTAGAACTCAAAGCTTTTGATCGCTATTACCCCCATCAAACCATCTAACACAGTCAACATTCCCGCCACACCATCAAACTATCACGACAATAAGTAGCATATGCTACTACCTCATTTACACATTTTATTTTTGAATCATCCTTGCATTGAGCACCCTTGACAAAATCAGTAACACACCCAAATCCTCAACTATTAACTTGAGGTTAAGGATTCAATATAACCTTGCTACCTTTGGTTCATGGGTTGGATAACTAGGTTCAATATATTCCCTTTATTTTTCAGCTTGAGAGGTTCTATTTTAATAGGAGTATTTTACTCTCTCTATTCTTATTTCTTTACCTCATTTTTCAAACTTTATTTTTTAAGTGTAGGAACAAATGGAATTATGATAATATCAATGTAAAATAAGAGGTAAAATAGGCCATGTAAAAGAAATGTAACCAACTTTTATGACAAGTAAAAAATGGGCAAATAAATGAAGATAGAGGGAGTATCTCCTTAGAAA
Source organism: Dysphania ambrosioides (assembly GCA_026401315.1). Classification (NCBI taxonomy): domain Eukaryota; kingdom Viridiplantae; phylum Streptophyta; class Magnoliopsida; order Caryophyllales; family Amaranthaceae; genus Dysphania; species Dysphania ambrosioides. Next base: position 26,776,200 of record CM048658.1, on the reverse strand, counting down.
ATATACTTTGAAGTTAATTTTTCATAGACTATGTTGATTGGTTTTAGTGATGACAAGATGTTGCAAACCTATTTGATATTTGTTTAGTGTATTAAGTTTTTTTATTTTATGTTTCAGAGTAGAAGCAAGGGAAAACTCAATACTGTCATGTGTAGCTAACAAAAGTCAAATGCAATCAAGACTTGGATCTAATATGTAAATGTTTATCATCAAGTTTTGGAGTAGGGACTTCCATTGAAACAACGATGAGGTAGCTTCAAGTTAAGAGGCGCATGAAGATTAAGTTCATTGTACTTAGGATTTTTGTAAGTGACTAGGACTTTAGTGAAGCCTAAATTAATGAGTCAAAGTTCCTTTGTTGTTTTAAACGATTTTGTTAGGAAAAATCATCTGAATGTTTTAATGTGATTTTGTAAAAACCAATTTTCCTATTTTTGCTCCAACAATTTTAGTGAAGGTTGACTGTCAAAGGGTCTTTGAAATTAAATTATTGGATTTTTTTTAATAAAATCAAGTTTGTAAAACATGGGAAACTAAGTTTCCTACTTTCACCCAACCTCTTCATTTGATGCTAATTTTTCCTAACTAACTTCTTCCATTAATTTATGAAATATGGGCATGCACGTTTTTGTATTCTTCACTCCACTTTTGTTGGTTGACAAAACCAACCACAACTCCTTAATTAATGGAATGATCTCCCTTAAATCAAGGTAAGCACACAAAATTGGAGATAGTGGAAGCTAGCATGACACTATAAAAGAAAGGCTTTGCAAACTCATTAGACATACACTGACTCACATGCTTTAGATTTCTAAAAAAAAAACCTTCTTTTTTTAATTAATCTAAAAGGCTTAAAAACACTTGTTCTTCCTTTCGATAAAGCTCTAAAGTCACGAAATTATTTTATGTTATAATCTTTGATAGTAGTACATAGTTTTACTAGGGTGATAAGATTGAGGGATCTTATTAAAGACTTAGAGTCAAGTCTTGAGATATAAAGGAGTAGAGAAAGAGAAGCGAGTAAGAGAGTGTTAGAAAAAGGAACTCTTAGTTCATAATGAAACTTGAGTTGAGAGAGTACCTAAAACTTTATATCTAGGATTGGCCATATACAAAGAGAGTTGATATCTTGAGTGGGTCGTGATTTTTCCCTTTGAGTTGGGCATACTAAAGTCTCTTGCGTTCCTTTTTGAAGTTTCTTTCGCTTTACAAGTTCCCTTCTTATTTCCACAAAAATTTTAAACAATCATACACTTCCAATTCACACCCCTCTTATAATTAATTGTTCACTTAGAATAATAGAGTATCGTATATTAACAAATTAAGTAGATACGTTTGAGATATACCTTGGAAGAATCCTCTCCCTACATGTGGATAGAAGACATCATCAACGGTGCATGTTGCTATAACAAGTGAGGAACATACACCAACCAACTCGTTGATTTCATGGGTAACTTTAAGGTCTAATGCAAATCATGGAGTAAGAATGGGATACACAAACTCGATATCGTTGGCAATAACAACTCAGACAGCTGATGCATGTACTTGAGGTGGTGTGTTAAAGTGATTGGAGATGGTTCAAACCCCGATTGTGGTTGACCTCTAATAATCATTTGAAAAATTGAGGTATGAGTCTATCTTATGACACACCTGTTTTGAAAGAAAGGACTTCTCCTTGCTTGAAATGTTGGAATGTTAAGTGGGCTATTGCTATTATGTTATATGTTGTTGATGAAGTCTCAACAATTTACTATCTGAGCACTGTCTTTGTTAAGCACTTGGTGTTGCCTGACATTAACTATACTTGGTGTAACAACCAAGATGGTTATAGTGGGATTTGTTCATGCATTGATTGTTGTATAGCTAATGATATTTGGTTTTTCGACTATGCTCATGTTGTAGTGGAGGTTCTTGAGCAGATAATTTCATATCATTTCCCCCTACTTCTTAATTTTGTGTTTCTTGCAGATGCACTCATTTTAATTACTTGAATATTCTCACTGACCATGAGTCTTTAGGTTGCATTGCTCAGAATAATTAGGTTCAATACTTGAATAGAAACTTGCTCTTAGATGTCTGGTATGTGTTTAAGGCTTTGTATGGGCTTTTGAAAAGACATCAAAATTAAGCACTTCAAGAATATTGCTCAAAGTGTTGAAGCTGCTAGAAATTAACTTCTTCATATCCAACAAATTTGGTAGCAAAAGGCTGAATTTGATTAGATTAAGCTTGGTGATTCAAACAAGAAGGTCATCTTTACCTAAGATAACAAAGGGGATGTAAAACTTAAACTAGCTTTGAGTGGATGGATAGCTCGATGAGTGAATTATCTCCATAAAATCCTTAGTTTTTAATTAGACCTAATCAAGTTGTGGGCTGGGTTGGGTTCGGGCCAGGCCGGGCTAAAGGGTTGGTTTGCGACCCATTTTTCAGGTCGAGGTCGAGTCAAGAATGTTTTCGGGCCTCAAGTTGTTATCTATATCCTGCATAAATCAGGTTTTATGGGCTTTTTGGGATTTGCGAACCTCTTTTATTATAATTTGAATTTAAGAAAATATTGTACAACAAAATATAAAGGGGTTTAATACGGAGTGAAATTCCCTTGGATAGGAAAAGGATGTACTTTGTAAAATAGATTATTGAAAACTTATAAGTTGCAAAATTTGTTTTCTTTGACATACATTTAGTTAATCAATACTGTAAGAAAACTCGCTAATTCTGCTAACAACAAAAAAAAAATTCTACATTGTTGAGCAACATCATGAGTCAATTAAACTCGCTTTCTACGTTTCTTTGAACCTTGACAGCCTTGAGATGCAGGACGCCATTGCAATTATCTCATGAAGAAGCTATTTTAGAGCTATAGGGTCACCCTTGCAAAATCTTGAAAAGAATTCCAGAATATATGCACCCGTTTTAATTGTATACAAAGTGATTAAAATTCTATAATATTTTGTGAGGGATCCAACTTTCTCTACGACTCAAGTGCTCAACCAAACTAACTTATATAATTCAATCAAAATACCACCTTTTATCAAAACAACTACACGCACATTTAAAACAATGTAGAAGACAAATTCCCCCAATACAAAAGCTAGTAGCCACAAATCATGATAATCCTCACAAAAGTAGACAAAAAAAAATGAAAAATAGAAATAACTTCCTAATAATTAGCATATGGTGTGAGAGACTGATAATTGGAGTTTTGTCAAAAATGGTGAAAGGAGAAGGGGGGCTACGGGAGTGACGGTGAGATTGTGAGAGGTGGGAGTGGTAGGGAATTAATCAATTAGGTTTGTATCATTGTGGAGTGACGGTAGGTTGGCAGAACAAAAATGGGCCGGCTACTGCCTTACAGCTATTAGTACCCTTCAAAAGTTTTAAAGAAGCCTTTGAATTAAAATTCGGGTCAGTCAGGCCAAGCTTCAAGCTATGCATTATTACCCAAATCCATCCCAAAAATTTTCAGTCTCAAGTCAACTTGCCGAAACCCTAATTTCGGGCTGGTTTTTAATGCCCAAACCAGACTTTTTTGGGTCAGGCCAGCAGGCTTGTTCTTATTGATTAGGTCTATTTTTAATACTCAACAACTAGTAAGGAAATAGCCTTTTGTGACGCTAATTTTTGGCCTATTGCGGCGCTTTTTAGCACCGCTACACCCTTTACCGACGCTCTCAAAAGCGCTGGCTTTTCCTATGCCTCTAACCCCTATTACGGAGCTTTCAAAAAGCGTCGGTATAGTACGTCAAAAGCGTCGTAAGGTTAACGGAGGCGCTTTTGAGTACATATTGGAGCACTTCAATAGCATCGCAAACTCAATAATATCGAGTGCCTATTGGGGCACTTCAATAGCATCGCATAATTTAATTAAAAGCGTCGTTACCTTTTAGTAACTAATTTTTCTTATATTATACCTATATTTTTTTCATAATAACTTATAAAATCTCAAGAACCATAAGTCATTAATAAGAATAATGAATTATAAAAATAAAGTTTCATTAATGATAATCAAATACGAATGACAATAAGATCTCAAAATACAAAATGATGTCCTAATGACTACTCAAAACATTCTAAATAATTCAAAGTACATATAATTTTAAAAGTGAAGAAAACTAAATATTTAATTATGAAATGGCTGAGTAATTACATATACTCTATATGAAAATAGAGCATATCTCCATTTATCATTTCAAGTCTGCCTTCCAGTTTCGTACATGCTTTAAAATATAATCTGCATCTAAAAAAGAGCAAACTTAATTTGAGGGAGGTATGTAATAGTCATTTTCATACAATCAATAATAAACACGAAATATAAAAAAGCAAAAGAAAATTGGTAGTTAAAGTTTCATCACACATGAATATTGCTTGATGTATCTACTCTAAAGTCACAAAGCTTTAGAAATAGGTTGATAAGGTTAATATTTGCTATACAACACAACACCTAACTAGTATGATGCTATTGGTGAAGGAAATCAATGCTAAGCATGCATCCATTATCTCAATTTGCCATTATATCAATTTGTCATTATATCATACTTTCAACTATTACAATATAAATAATTGTACTCCCAAAATATAAATAATGAAGGATGGCACAATGAGAGAAATCATCTTACCTTAAAGGCTTAAAAAGAAATTCCATAGCTAATCTGTTGATTGATTCAAAGGAGGATCATGGGCTGAAGCATTATGAGCTTACACCAAACGGGCATATATTAACATTATATCAACACGATCTTAGTAATAAATCAAAATAGTAATCCATAACAAAAATCAATAATAAAAAATACATTATTGGTATGAGGGATATCTTCTTGTTGTTCTTCTTTAGAAATTGAATCATCACTATTAGAGTCACTTAAGTCAGAATTATCGGAGTTAGAATCATCAAAGTCTGAACCATAACGATCATAAAGCTTCCTCTTCAACTTCAATATGGTTTTTCCTTGATTTTTGACACGCTTCCTTAATCTTTGAGTCAAACCCTTCAATTTGCGTAAATAATACAACATCTATGTTTCATCTTTAGTGGACATGCTTAAGCCTTTACAATATGAGGGAACAGGAGCATCTGCTACATCTAATGGCTTTACACCTAATAGTTCTAAACCGCGAACACTACCATGTTGATCTTTACCCAATACCTTTGAAACAAGATCATTGTCTAAATTTACTTCTTAGTCCCCTTGTTTAGCAAGAAGACTCTTAATATGATTCTATAAAGATTAAAAAAGAAAATAGTTAATGTAGTAGAATCCAAATTTCATATTAACTAACAAATTAATTTTAATGTCAAAAGCTATAAATACACACCGTAATATCTGCTTCTTTCTCGTGTTGATGATATTCTAAATAAAGCTATGTTCTTGTTGGGCTTCTATTCAACATTTTTTTTCTTAATAATACACCAAATTTTACGTTAAAATAGGGTAGAAAAGGAAAAGATTAAACAATAAATTGACAACGACCAATTATAAAAACCTACCAGTTCTTCACGAACGCGTGCATGACTTTTAGTGCCAGTTGTAGAAATAGGCTTCACTTTAGCCTTTTCAAGGGATTGTTTACTTTGTTTGCTTCTTTTTTGTAACAACACCACCAATAAACTCAAGATTCAAATTTGTATTGTTATAAATTCCACAAATCTCTATGTTACTCATGTTTCAGACAACAATTACTAAGTAATAGCATAACAAATAAACATACCTGTCCTTCGGGTGATCTCCAAAAATTAACAAGGTTAACCCACTGATCTTTATCAACATGTTTAGGAACTGCCTCATATAAATCATTAATGTTCTTATTCTCATCATAATACTTTCCTTTCTACCAGCACTTGTAATCTCTCCATTTATGATTAAGTGATTTCAATATCCAATATTCACAAGCTTTGGGATACAGAAACCTAGGCTGTAAAACATAATGAGTATTAAAGATGTCTTTAAAAAGTAATTAGTATCATATCATACTTAGCCTAAAACAAAAAATTGAGATCAAAAGTTGATTACTTGAATTTCTTTCAATATCATTTTTTCATTATTTCTATTAGAACCTTTTTTCAAATAATCCCATCTTGAATAGCTTAGAGAGCAAAGATTTTTGTTTCTTGCGATCGTCCCTAAGAACGCACCTAGTACTCCCCCTTCATGTCCAAGGTTGCATCTCATTATTTACATCAATAACAATTTGATGGCCCTCTGGCAGATTCCATACATCTACCAAAATTGTTTTTCCACGTCTTCTATTTCCATTTGAGTCTGCTCTCATTACAAAATCACTAGTAGAAAAGCTTAAATATGCGACGGGGTTTTTAGTGACATATGCGGCGTCAAAAGGCTAGCAGCAATACAGATAGTAGCAAATTAATCTATTTAATTTGCAGCGTAAAAAATACGCCGCATATTATTTACCAATTTACGGCGTCACCTAGCCTAAAACCGCCGCTAATTGGCAATACATTTGCGGCGTTACCTACCCTACACGCGCCGCTAATTGGCCAACAAAATGTGGCGTCACCTCCCTAAAACCGCCGCTAATTGGTAGTTTTCAATAAATTGACCTGTAATATAGGAATATGCGGCATCACCTCCCTAGAACCGCCGAATATGAGTTTTTTTTTTTTGGAAATGCATTGATCTGATCCCTACAACGCCCAAATTTCAAATTCAAAACCTGCTTATTACATTTGCAATTTCTGCAACCCAAGATACATATATACACATGATCCATCGATCTCTCATTTATGCGTACTAATAGGGTCGTAAAAACAACCATATATTAAGTGACATCAAAAATACAATCCAATTAATAAAATAGATGTATAAATTACAAAATACACAAGAATAAGGTAATGTACAAAATCTAAAAAAAGTTATCAGTCAATTACTTTGCAAGTTTGTTGCGAACGATATCGATTTCTTCATTGGAGAAGGGCTCCTCGTTGAATCCTTTGCATACCAAATATTGATTAACATATCATTAACGTGTATATAAAATGCTATGCATATGAAATCGATGTATTTGAAGTGTTTAAGTCACTTTCTACCTGAACCCGGTCCCATTTGACCTATATTGACTCAAATCGATGCATTTGAAGTGTTTAGGTCACTTTCTACCCCCAAACTAATCCCATTTGACCTATCTTGACTCAAATCGATGTGTTTCAAGTGTTTAGGTCACTTTTTACCCGAAACCGATCCCATTTGACCCATCTTCATTCAAATTGATGTTTTTCAAGTGTTTAGGTCACTTTCTACCCGAAATCGATCCCATTTGACCTATCTTGACTCAAATCGATGTTTTTCAAGTGTTTAGGTCACTTTCTACCCGAAACCGATCCCATTTGACCTATCTTGACTCAAATCGATGTTTTCAAGTGTTTAGGTCACTTTCTACCCAAAATCGATCCCATTTGACCTATCTTGACTCAAATCGATGTTTTTCAAGTGTTAAGGTCATTTTCTACCCCAAACCGATCCCATTTGACCTATCTTGACTCAAATCGATGTTTTTCAAGTGTTTAGGTCACTTTCTACCCGAAACCGATCCCATTTGACCTATCTTGACTCAAATCGATGTTTTCAAGTGTTTAGGTTGCTTTCTACCCAAAACCGATCCCATTTGACCTATCTTAACTCAAATCGATGTGTTTTAAGTGTTTAGGTCACTTTCTACCCGAAACCGATCCCATTTGACCTATCTTGACTCAAATCGATGTTTTTCAAGTGGTTAGGTCACTTTCCACCCTAAACCGATCCCATTTAACCTATCTTGACTCAAATCGATGTTATTCAAGTGTTTAGGTCACTTTCTACCCGAAACTGATCCCATTTGACCTATCTTGACTCAACTATATGTGTTTCAAGTTTTTATGTCACTTTCTACCCGAAACCGATCCCTTTTGACCTATCTTAACTCAAATAGATGAATTTGAAGTGTTTAGGTCACTTTCTACCCCAAACTGATCCCATTTGACCTATCTTGACTCAAATCGATGTGTTTCAAGTGTTTAGGTCACTTTCTATCCAAAACCGATCCAAGTTGACCTATCTTGACTCAAATTGATGTTTTTCTAGTATTTTGGTCACTTTCCACCCGAAACCGATCCCATTTGACCTATCTTGTGTCAAATCGATGTTTTTCAAGTGTTTAGGTCACTTTCTACCCGAAATTGATCCCATTTGACCTTTCTTCACTCAAATTGATGTTTTTCAAGTGTTTAGGTCATTTTCTACCCCAAACCGATCCCATTTGATCTATCTTAAATCAAATTGATGTGTTTCAAGTGTTTAGGTCACTTTCTACCTGAAATCCATCCCATTTGACTTATCTTGACTCAAATCAATGTTTATCAAGTGTTTAGGTCACTTTCCACTCGAAACCGATCCCATTTGACCTATCTTGACTCAAATCAATGTGTTTCAAGTGTTTAGGTCACTTTCTATCCTTAACCGATCCCATTTGACCGATCCCATTTGACCTATCTTAACTCAAATCGATGCAGTTGAAGTGTTTAGGTGACTTTCTACCCAAAACCGATCCCATTTGACCTATCTTGACTCAAATCGATGAGTTTAAAGTGTTTAGGTCACTTTCTACCCAAAACCGATCCCATTTGACCTATCTTAACTCAAATCAATGTTTTTCAAGTGTTTAGGTCATTTTCTACCCCAAACCGATCCCATTTGACCGATCTTAACTCAAATCAATGTGTTTCAAGTGTTTAGGTCACTTTCTACCCGAAATCGATCCCATTTGACCTATCTTGACTCAAATCAATGTTTATCAAGTATTTAGGTCACTTTTCACCCGAAACCAATCCCATTTGACTTATCTTGACTCAAATCAATGTGTTTCAAGTGTTTAGGTCACTTTCTATCCTTAACCGATCCCATTTGACCGGTCCTATTTGACCTATCTTAACTCAAATCGATGCAGTTGAAGTGTTTAGGTGACTTTCTACCCAAAACCGATCCCATTTGACCTATCTTGACTCAAATCGATGAGTTTAAAGTGTTTAGGTCACTTTCTACCCAAAACCGATCCCATTTGACCTATCTTAACTCAAATCAATGTTTTTCAAGTGTTTAGGTCATTTTCTACCCCAAACCAATCCCATTTGACCTATCTTAACTCAAATCAATGTGTGTCAAGTGTTTAGGTCACTTTCTACCCGAAATCGATCCCATTTGACCTATCTTGACTCAAATCAATGTTTATCAAGTGTTTAGGTCACTTTTCACCCGAAACCGATCACATTTGACCTATCTTGACTCAAATCAATGTGTTTCAAGTGTTTAGGTCACTTTCTACCCTTAACCGATCCCATTTGACCGATCCCATTTGACCTATCTTAACTCAAATCGATGTAATTGAAGTGTTTAGGTGACTTTCTACCCAAAACCGATCCCATTTGACCTATCTTGACTCAAATCGATGAGTTTCAAGTGTTTAGGTCACTTTCTACCCGAAACCGATCCCATTTGACCTATCTTAACTCAAATCAATGCATTTGAAGTGTTTAGGTGACTTTCTACCCAAAACCAATCCCGTTTGACCTATCTTGACTCAAATCGATGTTTTTCAAGTGTTTACGTCCCTTTCTACCCCAAACCGATCCCTTTTGACCTATCTTGACTCAAATCGATGTGTTTCGAGTATTTAGGTCCTTTCTACCCATAACTGATCCCATTTGACCTATCTTGTCTCAAATCGATGCATTTTAAGTTTCCTATGTCCCGTTCTCCTACTCTTCTGCCTTCATCACATTCCTCATCTTTCCTATAAAACAATATGTGCCCTTCCGTTCTTTTCTGGCTACTATGAGTAAAAGATAGAGAATTTATCCGCTAGAAAGTGAACAATGGGGTCTAAGAACTAAAATGGTGATGGAACAAAATAAAAGGGTGCATCGTGCTGTAGTTAGGAAGTGGCATTCGATAAAAGAGACTGATGATGGTGGTAGTAGCCGAATATAAGATATAAATTTGAGGGTTTTGATGGATGAAAATAAAGTTGTTGTGATTGATTAAGAAGAGTCTCTAATAGGGATTAAATCTCATGAATCCAATAACCCTTCTTAAAAACTCTTTTTCATCAATCACTACAGCCTCATTCTCACCCATCAAAACCCTCATATTTTTACCTTTTACTCGGCTGCTACCACCCTCATCAATCTTTTTCATCCACTGCTACTTCCTAACCGCATCAATACACGACCTTTTATTTCATTCCATCACCATTTTAGCTCATTAGCTCCTTATTCTCTTTCCCATAGATAACTTCTCCTTCTTTTTCTCGTAAAAGTTCAAAAAAGAACAGAGGACACAAAATCATTTTATAGGAAAGGAGAAGACTATGATCAAGGCGGAAAGACAGGTAAAAGTAACAAAGGAAACCGTAAAGTTTTAAGGCCAATAATTTATCCTTATTCTCGTACTTGAGTTATATTAACTCAACCAATTGCACGTAAAGTGTTTGAGGCATGATTATGAGGGAGTACAATATTGAAGATACTCAAAACAATGAAATTATGGGCAAAAGCTCTTACCTCCTCCATGGGCATCCCACTACTGCACCTGTTAAGGACGTCAAGAATGAAATGCATCACGAAGTAGCCGCACTCAGTTCCACCACGTTGTTGAGCACACTACGAATTTCAAAATAAAAGTGTTAGCCATACTTATGAAAGTATTATTTTACAATGTTTTAATTAGTTAAGGAACTTACCATCACTTCTATCCATGTTGATGTCTGCTTTCCGACTCGTTCTCCTTGCAAAGTAAGTCTTTTTAGTACACTGGAAAACGAAATTGATTAGTTTAAAAGTCCAACTCATATCAACCTCAGCTTGCAATGTAAATCTATTGATAATACTTACTAATTAATAATCGCTCTCAACTTAGTACTACGCATTGACCGAGCCAAGTTGAAGAAGTATATTTTCCAATAAGCCACAAAAATGACTAAAAACATCCAGTGTGCACTACATTATAAGAAATAAGTAATTAGGATATGCATCACACATCAAATGTGTAATTAATAATATGCATCACACATCAACTTCAAACGTACCGTTCAAAAACAGGGGCAAAAATGAACTTTAACTTAGCTTGTAGGGCTTTCGTGAATGCAAATTGGACGTACGTCATTACCTCCTTGATGTTGCCATTTATTCTTGCATCCAAAGTAGCCTCGGGACACAACCAACCGACTAATGAAAGTAAATTGCACAACACACAATCATCTTGGAGTGCCCTACAGAATCATAAAATACATTACATATACAAATTAAAAGGTTTTAAATTTATTGCATGCACCATATAAGTTAACCTATATATTAATTGTGTATACCTCATGAAGCATTGAATAACAGAGATGTTCAATTGAGCTCCCTGTAAGAACTGGGTGATGTCAGCTTTTTCAAGCCACGTTGTTCCGTCTTTAGAGTAGTGGAATAAGGCCCGGTCCAACGGCACAGCAATGGTATCATCTTCCTTCATCATGGCAACACATTGGAGTAGCCATTTGCACTCGGGACTAAGAGAAGCCGCTATATCTTCAGAGATAAGAAGTTGGTTCTCTGCCACTAATTTCTTTGAGGCAGGCTCATTGCTACCAATAACTTCATCAGCTGATATCCCCTTCATCTTCTTAGCTTGTGGAGTCACCTACTTAAAAAAGAAAAAATCACATCAGTTCAGCCATACATAAATATAAATATAGAGGAATTTCGATTAGAACTTTGATATTTACCTCACTTATGATCTTAATCAAAGGTAGAGGCCATTGCACAAAAGTACCAATTGCGTCGTTCAATATCCATATGTCATACTATAGAATCGGGACCGGTAGTGCTGCTCTTTTGAAGAAGTCAGGAACAGTTTCAACCTTCACCACTTAATGTCCTTCGATTCTCGTTCCTTAGTGAGTTTGGGTGAACTACTGGCCTGACTGACCAAGGTACGCGACACCACCAGCCACATCGTATATCGTTCTTGTACTTGGATCTTGAAGGAGTAGACGACAAATGGTAGGACCCTAGAAATTGAAAATGTAAAGCATATAGATCATTATTAATGCAAATAATACCAATGTAATACCAATGGAAATTGAATTTAATATATAACACACCTCTACATGGGGAGTAGACACCCATGCACCCTGGGATACTAACTGATCGGCGCTGATACCAATGTCTTAGAGTAGGGAGAACAACTTGTCCTTCATAGTGGCATCAAACTCCTGTCGAAGTTCCTCTCGGAGTTGAGCCTTTAACGATTCTTGATCTTCCCTTGAAACTCCGCTTTGACTTTGTTGGCTTAATCTTGGTGGAGGAGGTCCAAATACTTGTCGGTACCCAATATTAGTCCCTCCAAGTCCAACGCAACGTCCTAGGTGATTTGGCTTCCCAATAGCCATGGCTAATGCGTCTTGGGCCCTCGCAAGAATGAATTTCCCTTGAATCTGCTTATCTTAGAACTCTAACTGAAAATGAAAAGGAAATAATTAGAAAGGAAGGTCACATCTTATAAGCATCGGTAATTGTACCGTAATGCAAATAGAATACTTACGTATTTCTTAGCTATAGCCTGCATCTGTTCATTAGGAATGACTCTCTTCCCAGTTTTCTTGTCTTTCTTATGGCGTGAACAGAACCAGTCATCCCCATGGCTTATCTGCGTGGTGCTGGATTCTATAGAAGAAGGTTCAGAGCAAGAGGGATAAAAACCCTCAGATATCCATTGTTGCCTTGCGTCGTTATAGCTTGACTGCCCAAGGTAATGTGGATGAATGTTCATCTTGGCACTCTTTCTCGTCTTCTCACGTTTAGCCTGTCAACAACATAAAGGTATTTGATTTAAAATTAAAGTACAAAAGAAAGAATTTTCCAAAACTAAATACAAATAAGTATTTAACTTACCACTGCAGCTTCCGAAGTCTTGCATGGCACCTTCCTTAATATGTTTCCATATTTCATAGAGTAACCTGTTAGCTTCCTTTTTGGACACCTTTCTTGTCTTGGTAATCCAACCAGTAACCAACTTCGATTTGAAGTCCCGAAATCTATCGACGAGTGCAGATAGAAAAAGCTTCTTTAATTGGGGGTCGTCTGGGATGTGAAACAAAGCCTGAAATAAATTTAAATTGAGTTAATTTCATTTAGTAAGTTAGTTTAAAAAATTATTTAAGTAATTGAGATTAAGTTAGGAATACGTACCATTGTGTCCACCCACAAGGTATGTCGAAGGCCTTCATTCACTCCCGACCACTCCCAGTTGATGTTGAACTTCCGAATAAGAAGTCCAATATGCTGACCGTACTTCAGACACCACCTACCAATTGGGCGGTGCAAATGGTCGAACTCTAGATGCATAGGCTCAGCCACTCTAAGGCTTCTAATTGGACCTCTAGATCGACCTACGCCCCGAGCACCACCCTTCCCCCTCTCGACACCCGAACACGAGGGGGTGACAATGTCCATATGTACATCATCCCCTAAAGGTGATGTGGCTTCAGCTAGCCATTCATGTTCATCGAATAATCTGTCTAATCTCTCAGCTTCTAACTCGGCAGCCTCGTCTTATGAATCACCTCGATCAGTTTCGAGGTGCACATCGTACTCCACGTCCTCAGAATTACCACTCAAATCTTCGTCACTAGCCATGATGCAAGACTGTAACTGCGTACAACAACAACAAGACAATGAAAATCAAGTTAGTGAATCATATAACAATATTACAGGAAAGAAGGCAAACATTAACATAAATACGAAATAAATAAATACCTAGACAATGAATGCTACTCATCTATAGTAACTCCTTCGTGGTGATCCATTCTCATATAATTTGTATTCATTTTTGGTCCACCATCCATGTCATCATTACATGGCATCGAGAACGGTGGGAGATCATCAAAGTCGTCGTACTCTTCCTCATCAGTGACATCACCAATTCCAAGGATATGTCGTTCACTAGGGACAACAACTGCCCATCGAGGGTCATTTGTGTCTTTAATGTAGAATACTTGTTTACCTTGTGATGCAAGAATAAAAGGTTCCTCCGTATCACGCATCCGACTCATGTCGACTAAAGTCTAATTAGATTCATCCTTCTTCACCGAACCACGTCGACTGATATCTGCCCACTTGCATTGAAAAAGGGGAACCTTAAACCCATAGTATTCAAATTCCCATATCTCTTGAATTATCCTATAGTACGACAATATCGCATCAACTGGTGCTTTATCTTTTGAGCTAGCATATTCTTGAGAAGAAGCCACTATTGAAACACCACTATTTTGAACAGACTTTGATTTCTTATCCCGATGTTCAGTGTAGAAGGTATATCCATTGATATCATACCCCTCAAAAGATCGAACAATTATCCGAGGACCATAAGCTAACCACTTGATTGTATCATAAATGTTATGCCCCGTTTCAGACAATTCATGCATAATTTTTTCATGAAACCAATCGATGAAGGTGTTATTGTGTTCTTGCATCAATGCTCGTTCACCTTTAGATGGGTACTTCACCTTTAATGCATTCATATGCCTTTCTAATTATGGATGAACCTCTGTGATATGGTGCAAAAAAAATAAATGAGCTTGTCTCTCTTTCGGCAATGGAATTACGACCTCCTTAGAACCCACGATGTCGTGCCCTTCAAGCCTCCCTTCATGCCTCAATTTTGATAACCCAATTGCCTCCCCCTTGGATAAGAACTCACTAAGAAACTCACCTACCTCCTTTGTGATTATACCTTGAATTATACTACTTTCAGGGTGTGCTGGGTTTCTCATCTTCTTCTTTAGAGTACCCATGTATCTCGCAAAAGGATAAGCTTATTTTAGGAACACAAGACCACACAACTTGATTTCTCAAACCGAATGCACAACTAGATGTACCATAATATCAAAGAAAGAAGGTGGAAAATACATCTCTAGTTGATATAAGGTCGTAACAACACTAGCTTGTAACTCATCCAAACATGACGGATCAAGCTCCTTACTGCATATTGTATTAAAAAAAGAACAAAGTCTAGTGATAGAATCCCTAACATGCTTGGGAAAAATATGGTGGATAACAATTGGTAGAAACACTTGCATCATAACATGACAATCATGGGACTTCATACCCACTAATTTCATATCTTTCATTGATACGAAGTTCTTCAAATTAGACGAATACCCAGTAGGAACCTTGATCCGATATAGACACTCACAAAATATCCTCTTCTTCGCTCGGAACAAAGTGTAACAAGCCGGAGGAAGATATATGGATTTACCTTTTCCATTCCTAGGCGTTCTGTCTTCAGGCCACAACTTGGATCGAATCTTCATCATCTGCATATCTCTCCTAACATTAGGACCATCCTTAGTCTTACCATGTATATTCAACAGCATCCCTAAGATGGCATCACAAACATTCTTCTCTATGTGCATAACATCAAGACAATGTCTAACAGGTAAATACTTCCAATACTGAAGTTGCCAAAATATGGACTGTTTCTTCCATAACCCCTGATCATCTCTGTGTTTCACAATTTTCCCAAACACATTATCTATTCCTTTCACAATGTCATAAACCTCCCTGCCAGTCAACGGTATAGGGGCCCTACGTTGCTCAACTTTACCATCAAATGAGACCTTTCTCTTACGATAAGGATGGAACCTATTCAAGAATCTCCGATGCATAAGTTACACATGTTTCCCGCAATGAGGCAAATAAGTTGAGTCCATATCATCCACACAAATAGGATAGGCTTTCTTTCCCTTTACCTTATACCCTGACAAGTTTCCATAGGCTGGAAAGTCATTAATGGTACAAAATAGGATCGCACGGAGAGTAAAAGTCTCTTCAGCATATGCATCATACACTGATATACCTTTATCCCACAACAACTGCAAATCTTCAATAAGGGGAGCAAGGTAAACATCAATGTCATTCCCAGGTTGCTTGGGCCCTGATATTAGAAGTGATAACATAACATATTTATGCTTCATGCATAACCAAGGGGGCAAATTATATATCACTAATAAAACTGGCCATGTGCTATGTTGACTGCTTAAGGTACCAAAAGGATTCATTCCATTCGTTCAGAGACCAAGTCTTAGGTTCCTATCTTCCCCGTTAAAAGCCTTGAAAGATTCATCAATTGTTTTCCACTGGGGAGAATCCGCAGGATGTCGAATCATCCCATCTTTCTTTCTCTTCTCTGTATACCATCTCAAATTCTTTGTATCGTTCTTAATCAAAAACAAATGCTTGAACCTTGGTATTATGGGAAGGTACCACAACACCTTTACACTAGGACCTTTAATCCCCACTACAGGCTCTATCCCATGTGGGAGTTTTTAACATGACTGCCCACATTTAGGACATTGAATGAACTCTGCATACTCATTTCGATACAATATGCAATCATTCGGACAGGCATCAATATTATTATACTCTAATCCAAGGGGACACATTAACTTCTTCACATAGTACGTGGATATAGGCAAATCATTACTCTTTGGGAAACATGTCCCCTAATATTTTCAATAAGGTTGTGAAACTAGTATCAATCCAACCATATTTCGCTTTCAAGTTAAACAATGTTGATGTGACAAACAACTTAGTGTATTTAGTACATCCAAGATACAACGGTTTCTCAGCAGCCTCCCACAAACGCTCAAAAGTACGAGATTGACTACCAATTTGATCCCCAACCCCTTCAAGCATTTCATCTATTCGATCTTCATCACTAGGGTTATTATCCTCCAATTCATCCTCCTCTTCATCTTCCTTCTCAGCATCAACATCTTCAACGTCATCAAATTATAATTGGCCATGATGGTCTAGCTCAACTTGATGAATGGGAATTTCGTTAGAACATGACCCCATGTCATTGGAAGTAGGAACCTCACCATGCCATACCCATACGTGGTATTGTTGCCTAAACCCACGTTGGATCACATGGTCCCTCAACTCTCTTATACTACTAACTGTATTCACATTATCGCAATCAACACAAGGGCAACACACCTTATCATCTCCAATGTTATTTAGGTGTTTCAACACTTGTCTACAAAACTCCTCAACTCCATTCATGAACTCTAATAAAGCATGATTACCATACATCCATTTTCGCTCCATAATTTGTGTTATGCCCTATTTAACATATAAGAGATTAAATAACAATCTAATCCATACTTTGTTCTATGCTTTGTAAATCACTACAAATTCTACAAAAAATTTGGCAGAGTTTCTTTTGTAAATCCAACATTTCCCAATTTTGAAAATAAATTTTCAAACCTATTTATATGAACTTATCTACAACCATAACCAACACACAATCCCATTTACTCATTCATATACATTGCCAAATAAATTTCTACTAATTCATATACGTACTAATCCATATGCATTAACTAAATCAATTCAAACTAATATACAAAAGCTAACTTAGGTGTATTATTTTGGTGTAGACAAAGTTTCTTTCTTATGTCTTTTAATTTTTCTTGAAAAGGGTTATGGACTTGTAATCAATGTCTCTTACTAACTTCATCACTAATTACAAAATGTGTACTCAAATTTTCTTTCTTTTAATCTAAGCAATGATTTTCATAGTTGCATACTTCCTAACACAGAGCACCAAGGTTTTTGGCTTTTTCTGAACATTTAATTTGTCATTTATTTGCAAAGGTATAAAATTCCTGAGAAATCAATACCAAAAGACACATCTTATCATGCTAGATGGAAACCCAATACTGAATCTGTCATCTTTTGTTACAAACCCCTAACCCTAATTCAAATTCAACCCCTTCCCCTAACCCACCTTTAAAACCCCTTCCCCTAACACTAATGTGAACTAACCCCAACTAACCCTAAGTCAAATAAACCTATTCCACTAACCCTAAACACCTAAAATAATCATATTCATATATAGAAAATGAAATACACAAATAAAAAGAAGAAATCAAACAATACCTTCAACAAAGGCGGTCGCTGGAGGAGATGGTGAGGAGATGATGAACGGTGACCCAAAACGACCCAAATGCTCAACCCAAGTGCTCGACCCAACTTGAGTTGTTAGTTCAAAGGAGGGTTGGCAAGAATACGGGTGTGTTTTAATAGGGGCACAAGAACACGAAGAGAGGAAGATGCAAAGTAAGGAAATACGAATTGCGAAGTAAACTGCACTACTAATGAAAATGCCGGGTTTTTTTATTAAGGTCTATTAATATGCGGCGGGTTATAGGAGGTGACACCACAAAATAATCAAATATGCGACAGTTCTAGTTTAGTGATGCCGCATATTGTGTAAGATTTAATTAATTTGCAGCTTTTCTATTATTACGCCGCAATTCTTTAGCTGCAAATCTTTGTTATTTTACTAGTGAATATTCATAAATGACTATATAAATAGACAGTCATACACACATAATAAAACTTGCACCACACATGAATCAAACAATAATAGGTATGCATAAATTTTACCTTGCACAATGTAGTCGTAGAATCGTCCTTCCACGAGATCAGGATTAGACGTAGAGCCCTTGATATTTCCTTGATTTTGGTTAAGATAATTACTTTGATTCTCATTCCTAATACCCAAGATACTTAAGTTGTTTGATTGCTCGTTATTTCCACCACCTGAAGCGATAACTCTATGTGAACTCGAAAACCGCATATAAACACCACAAGCTAATCTTTTCATGTATGCAGATTCTATGGTCATTAATCAATTCGCACAAGATAAGTTCATGTTTAACCAAGCAAAGAACATGAACTTCCCTTCTTACTTACATTATATTAGATTAGATTTACATGCTATATGTTAGGTTCATGGAGAAAATAACCCTTAAAAATTGAATTTCATGGATTATAGGGTGTTAGAGGCCTTTTTGGAGAAAATAAGTGGACAAATCCCCTGAAGGAATATGTGCCCCTATAGATCTCTCAAAAATACACAAGTTAGACATATTATAAGACCCAATCGGAGTCCTGTAGCCAATTTTATGGCTTCTCAAAGATTTTTCTTCAATATCTCAAATAATATGTCACCGAGGCCGCTAAAGGGTAACATATTTGTGTAGTAACTCTAAAAATAGGGGGTTTTAAAAAAAATTACCCCATTCAGACTACCGGGTTAAGAAATATGCCTCTCCAAACTTTTCGAAATCTCAGAATAGCACCCGAAATCTATGAAGAATGAATTTGTTGTTTATTTTGAGTATAAAATATTGTAGATCGCAATTTTGCGTGCCAAAACAAGTGGTCATAATAGAATTTTGGATTTATATGCTTCACGGTTGATAATTTCTTAGCTTTTCTTATCTTTTATGACATATTATTCCTAACACAATATGTGATATGTGATGTCAGACAAATCCTAGATCTTATTTGCATTCTGCAATGTAATTAACTACTACTTAGGCAGGTCTAAGCATCTTAGTTGACTACTAATACATAGTGCTATACAAATCAATTACATAGAAATCATATCAAAATTTGATGCAGGCCACTAGTACTAGATGATTCAGCAAAATAATTAAAAAAAAAGGGCAATGCCATTAATATTTACCTGATTGCTCTAGATAATCTGGGAAATTTGGAGCAGAAATATGAATCCTACAATTGCCAAACTTAATTTTAGACAAGTAGCAAAAGGTAATTATACTATAGAACTGACTAGTGCTCACTACTAAGCTACATAACATCACAACTAAACTTGAGATTGGTTTAACTCTCAGCAAAACTAAAGTTGAGAATACTTTGCAACGTCAAAGGATTATAGATTTGAACTATTGCTTATTACATGAAGTAGTACATGATAGATTATTCCTCTAGATAGGCTGGTGCTACCTTTTAAAATACCATTAACTACAGAGTATGACCTACTATGAGTATGACACTGAAACTAAAGTGTGAGTATGCCATTGGCACTAAACTTTGAGTATTCACACTGAACTGTTGAAAAACCATTAAAATGATCAGCTACAATAACGACACAAAAATTAGTTAACAGAACTCTAAATATCTCCAAATCAGTTAATAAGTATAACACTAAACTGTGAGTAGAAACCCACAATAGTCCTTAGTATTAACATAGTGGACACACAACAGTCCTTAGTTTATACCAATTATGGAGTATATAATGCATTCATACATACACACACACACACAAAAAGGAGTTAGTTATTTCTCAAGTGAATTCAAGATAATATCGAAAACTAGTATTTTTTCAATAACAATCTTCAGCCAATTAAACCACCATCTCTAATTATTGCCAAAATTGGAACCCAAAATTCATTAACATTTGCATAAAACTAGGCAAGTACATGCACAAATATATATACCACCCTCAATCAACAAAGTTATGACCTTAAACTGGCCTCATTCCTTATTGCTTACATCAGGGAGGCAGGAAAAAAAATCAAAAAAACTTAGAATGACTACCATCATCATACCTACCTATTTGACCTCCTAGTGTCACTTCCCTTCTCTCCTTCCTCATAAAACAAAAATCATCCTTATAAAGACCTCAATAAGCTGAAGCCTGCTTGGGCATACTCTTGCTGTTGTCTACCCCAACACTAAGATTTTTTAAGGAAAAAGAAAAGCTATTTTGATATCTCAACAACAGAAGTTAGACTCAAATAGTGTCAAGGGATGAAAGTTGTGCATCCCATCTATAGTCTACATAATAGCAAGGCAAGGTAGCAACCCTTTCTAAGAAAAACATATCTCTGACATGAAGCAAATGCAGATCTGAATTGATAACAGTTTTTGGTGCTTTAGTAACTTCCCCAAGATTGCACAAAAAAGCATACAATATCAAAAATGTAATATCACATGCCCAATGAAACATTTTCTGTTTTTTTGAAAGATAGTCAGATTATACACTATTTTATTCTCACTTCAACAATAAATAAATAAGGATAATAGACTTACATTATCCAACAACAAATTATTGTTGTAATAATCAGTGTTAAGTGGAACCTGCAAGAATTAAAAATTCATTAATCCCCAGTACTTCCCATATGAGCATAGTAACAAGTTGAAACACACAGTTGCACAAGAAGGCCAGTAAAGATTACGTTCACAGAGATAAAGACACTAAGAGTTATGACTGAGATATAGATAGCACAAAGGTTGTGAAATGTCCCAATCAGAGACACATAATTAATTTTCCAAGATCATTATATCAATAATAACTTCTTTTACTTTAAAAATCGTTGTAAAAAACTGAAATTAGGTTTGAGAATTTTACCTTAAAATGATGGCAATGGAGGACTGCGAATCAGGGAGAAAATTAAAGAGATTGAGTAGTATGGATTGATCAATTAGCATGGGAATGGAGAATGGGAATCAGGTTTCAGAAAATTATGGAGAACTAATGAAGATAGCGTGGGAATGGGGAGTGGGAATCAGGTTTTAGAAATTATGGAGAACTGATGAAGATAGCGTGGGAATGGGTGGGAATCAGGTTTCAAAAATTATGGATTGATCAATTAGTGTGGGAATGGGAGAGTATGGAGAGTATGGAGATTCGTGGAGAGTGGTGAGTTGGGGAGAGTTGTGGAGAGAGTGGAGAATTGATGAAGATAGTATTATAGGTTTTTTTTATATAAATAATAATGTAGGTTTATTTATAAATAATAATGTAGGTTTTTTCAACATTTTGGGACATAAATTTTTTTTGTGTATAGGGACGCAGTTGAGCAGCACTTTCTAAAGTGCCTTAAAGTTTATAAAATGTAACATTTATCAGCACTTCGTTTAGTGAGTGCCTCTATAAAAGCGTCACTGAAGATTATTTTCCTACTAGTGAACCCTCTCACTAATCATTATCTGCAAGAGAGAAATGAGGGAGGTTTTCCCACTAACCCTACAATCTGCACAAATTGGTTAGGATTGGCATCACGGTTTAGTGATAACCTTCGTATGAAATGGGTCCGAAAGGGTTATTAAGGAGTCACCACTAAATATTTAAGGTGGATTGGACACCATGTTGGGTTAAAATCCCAACTGACTCAATAAAGTCTCAAATTACCTAAAATGGGTCCGAGAATGAGCAATTTATTTTGATTCATAACTAATGCACTTGAATACTTGGTTATGATGGAACAACATTAGATTCATAGTTCTCAAGCGCATGCACAAAACAAAAAGTGAAATATCGATTAGGTGGGTTCACAAAGAATCATGTAAACATCTAGATTTAGATGATCACTTCTTTAATGTCCAAAATATTAAGGGGTCATAAAATCCGTTGCATAAGAATTATCTTATTAAACATAATGCACTTCAATAGGTCTTGATCTAGTCTAAAAATAAAAGGTAGATCTCAATATCTACAATGAGAGGCAATAAATGTGTGATATTTAAACGTGTAAAATTTACGTATGCAATGTATGATTTATGCATACAAAGTTTAAGATTACTAATATACAATTGAAGAGATTTACGCAAGTCCTTCCTCCATGATATAATTCAACTTTGGCTATATATTGCCTAAAACAAGCTAGTTTAGAAAACCTATTTAGATTGATCTTTGAAAATCACTGAATGTAAATGAAAAATAAAATACCAAAGTATGGATTGTGACATGCATGCAAAAATAAGCCTTCTAACAACACTTAGATGAATCATTCAAGATTGGTGACAACAAGGTTTGCTTATAAAAGTTGATAACTTGATTGAGTCTAAGGAAAGTGACGATGTTCATTTTCCACATCATAGACTAAAGGAAAAAAAGAACAAGAATAAAAGTACATAAATAAATATGCAAGACATAAAAAAAGATGAAAGGGGAAAATGTTTGACTTAATTAAGAAGAGAGTATCCTAGAAGGATATAGAAATTTGGTGCGCAAAGTTAGAATGTCGAGGCTTGAATAATCTAGTGTGATAATGAAATTGTTCCTTGGCTAACACATAATGGATTTTTACATGAACATAAATGAATGTGTTGGAGTTGATTAAAATATAAGCCTCAAATATGATTATTCTTTCGGTGATCATTGACTCAAGAAGGATAAAAGAGAAATATGTCTCATGTAAAGGGGAGTAGATATTGAAATGAATAGGATTTTTTTATTTGCTAATTGTTTATTTTGGGCTCTTGATCGAGTATTAGGGATACTTTGAGTAATAATCTTCCTAGCCTAAGAAAGGCTATATTGCCTAGTAAAGTCCTTGATTAGGTTTGGATGATTTGAGAGTGTTGTGTTGCGAAAGTGTATTTTGGAAGTGTAATAGTTCTTGAAAGTAGGGAATTTGGGCCCTTTACTCATAAATAATTTGGACATTTATAGAGCAAATAACATATGGAAAATACATCACGCACTATCTTTGGGTATTAAATGCAAGCTTGTGCATTGAATGCTAATTTCCAGTGTTAGACACTAGGTTGAGTGTCAAACTCACATGTCTAGCTTTGGACGCTAGAAATGCATCTTTGTTGGGAGCAAAAGGGCCTCAGACACGCAAATGAAGGAGCTTTAAGAACATCTGAGTATTCAGCGCTGATGACTCCTCAATGCTTGACGCTTAAACTAAGTGTTTGATGCTAGGTGCTTGAGCATTTTATGCTTGCTTACTTTTAAAAATAGCACCTAGTATTTAAGCTTGCAAGGTCAATTTAAGACCTTTTAGGTTGAAAGTATGTGTTTAAGGGCCAATTTAGATTTTGGGCTTTATGGAGCTTAGGCTTTTGAGGGTGTGGGTTTTGACCCACTTGATCGCAAACCTGTTTATGACTTCCTGCAAGAGTCAGCTTTTCATTGGACTACATGTAGGTGAGACACGAGATGGTATATACAATTGGATTAGATGTATTACTCTACAACATATCAAGGAGGAGGTGAGATCTTCTTACAAATTTAATGGATAATTAATGTTGCGACCTCTCTTCCTATGGTAGACAAACACATTATTTAGAGGCATATTGTTCTTTCTCATTATTAACAAATGGATCTCTCTATTTTTTTATTACTCCTGAGATTATGGAGGGTTTTTTAAACATGTATCCTTTTAAGGCTCCGAGTATTGATGACTTGAATGTCCAGCTTTTGAAGAAGTTTTGGAATATTATTGAGGAAATAAATTAGTTTTGGTACCCTATAGGTGCCATTAATTTTATTAAATAAGGAGTCTCAAAATATTCTTATGAATATTGAAATTGTTTATAAGTTTATCTCATATTGTTTTACTAAAGGAAAATTATTGGAATCTTTATTGGATGTGTAAAAATAAATATTATTCTATGAAAGATAAAGGATTATTATTTTGTATTATGAATTTTACATAATCTAGTCCATAAGACACCGTAATGGATAGACTATACAAAGGAGTTACTAGTGGGTGGGGGAGGGAGGACACTTTGATGGTTTTAAAGGTTAAATTGCATAATCTTATTTACTTATTTATTTAGTTTTGAGAATTGTTTATTTGGTTATGAACCATTATTTATTAAAGCTTGTGTTTTCAATTGTTTCAAAAACTATGTATTAAGCTTATGAAGTTACTAATGAAGTTTATGAATTAAAGCATGTTGAATTGATTTGAGTTGATACTAAATGCTTTACTTATCATGTGCATGTACTCAATTTTACTGGTTTGTATTTCCTACACCTTATTTATAATAGGTTATGCTCGCAATAAGTTGACATCTTCACAAAAGTAGTAGATCACATTGTTAAGACTTATGAGTCATGAATATTGGTTTCAATATTGTTTTTGGAAACGATATATGTTATTATTTATTAGTAGTATTCTTTTGACTAAGTATTTATAAAAGTTTACACTTAGTATTTTCATTGCATATTAAGTTTAGCGGTTAGTAGCTATTGACTTACGTGGCAGTAACATCCTTGTATATCCCAAGTATTTTGATAAAAGTGTTGATCGAGTTTTTCCAAAGGAGAAACATGAGAATGTTACAGATTGACTCGTAGACCTTAAAGTTGTTGTCTTATACTAGTAAAACTCAGCTCAACATATCTGTCCTATACTCTTATTCAGCATACAAATGTATTGGTGTTAGATTTTCCTCTTGCCTCAAAAAGCTATCAAATTGATCCAAGCAACTTGTAGAAGAAGCTTTCTTTGGACTGGAAAATCAGGTACTTCTAAGCGGGCTTTTGCTGCTGGGGAGACTCTGTGCTGGCCGAAGTCTGCAGGTGGCTGGAATCTCATATGTATCATTACTAGGATCAAAGTTGCCGTATGCCAAAAACCATGGATTCTTACTCAAAAGAAAGAGGCAAATTCTTGGACCTTCTAAGTATATTTTGATTTTGGTGGGGGATATTCAAAGCCATTTTTCAGTGTCGCTAATGATTTGTAACGACCCTGCTCCTCCAAACTATACCTTTATTAATTGATTTTCTATCTTAATCAGCTGCGGCGGTTTTAGTATGGGTTTACACCCATACTAAAAAAACAAATTTTATACTCTTTGTACCATTTTTTAACATATATATATAACTGTTGGGTTGTATCTTTATTTTTTTTGTGTTTCGGTAGGTGTTACAGCAACTCAGTGGCCAAACCCCAATTTACTTCATGGTAAGAACACTTCTATTTATTGTTTATCTTGTTTATCGTAAATTAACATGAGAAAAGAAACGATTATATGAATGTTGTTCATCAAGTGGTGTTATGTTAGTAAAAGTTTAGGTTAGTATATATTTGAAATAAAGCGTTTCTTGGTGTTTATTGAGAAATAACATTTTTTTTCAAGTTCAGGACGAAAATTTAAGAGATCATTTTCAAAACATGAAAACTTATTTTGTTCGATTGTAATTATTTTTCACTATTGTAATTGCTCATTTGGACACCAGTATTGTTATTCGTGATTGAAATTTTAGACTAATTTGTAAATTTCTTGATTTAGTAGATTTCGAATCCATAAACCATAAATCATAGCACCGAAACTGTTAACGAGGTTTATTATTTGTAATAACTTGCAGAAGATTGGTGTGCAATGTGATCAAATTTTTTGCAGGAGAAGGAAACAATTGGTCACCTTTTTTTTCTGCCTATGAGTTATCATCTGGGATTTGGAGGTCTGTTTGTCTTGTCTAGGTTTGTCTAGAATTCCTGCTGCTTGGACTCATCAACTGTAATTTCTAAAGCAGTATTGTTTAGTAACTATGGAAAACAGCAGATCTCGTTTTAGTGAGATGGCTCAGAAGAAGAATCTAAGTAGATTTGCTTGTGCTTTGTTGTACTTTCTACCCAAACGCATTTGGTTAAATAAAGTACTTGTTTTACCCAAAAATAAAATATGTTTGCAACCTTAAGCATCTTATATAAAGTTACCCACATATTAAGCTTTTCAAAGATACTTTTTATCATATGCTAAGCTTTTCAAAGATTATTTTTATCATATGCTAAGCTTTTCAAAGATACTTTTTGTCATATGCTAAACTTTTCTACTCGTTGGAGTTTTAAATAAGGAAAAAAAGGATTTTTAATATAGGTGTATGCAATATGAATATTCTCTCTTATATTTGAGTGTTAATTCGGGTTATCAGTACGGATTTGAAGGATTTGATTCAATACTAATGGATTCGTTATTATTGGATCGGGTCAAAACAAGCTGTTAATTATTTTTGGGTCGGTTCGGGTCAATAATCATATCTGATTCAATCAGTTAATTATTAAATCGGTTCGAATCAGGTTCGATTCGAGTTTGAATGGTTCGCATTTTAATAGTTTAGGTTTTAAGGATTTGAGTTTTAATGGTTTGGATTTAAACAGGTTAAGATATTTATTTCGGTTTTAACTCGACTTTATGCTGAGCCCCATTTTGATGGTTTAAGACAATTAATTTCGGGCCATTTTCTGATAATTCGGTTCGATTCATGATTATTTTACATTTTCTAATTAAGTTGTAACCCACAATTTACAAGTTAGTTTAAATTTATGATTCTTTAGTTACTATTATACGCTTATCAATTATTTGACAATGACCAGTGTTGTTAGGATCATGATTCACTTTGACAAGCACATATACTTGATAATTTAAAGTCTTATTTTTTTATTACCAAAATATGAAATATCTTCCAACTTGATAATATTGAATTTGGACTGTTGAATTGGCGGTTATTTTACCCAAAATTTAAATGTTTCAATGTGGAATTAAACCTGGAAACTTTCATTTGCCCGTTGGAAACTTTGAAACATTGAACACTAAACCTAAGTATAAAAAGCTCAACCCTACTTTTTCCTTCACGTTTTTGTCCTTGCACCGTTTCGTCCTCACATTTCACCATTCTCAAACTCTCCAATCTCCATTTCCTTCCTCACTTTTTACATCTGCAACTATTCTATAAGGTAATTTCAATTTCATATTCTAATTTTCCTTCCTTCGTTGATCCTAATTTTAACTCTGTTTTTGGGTTTTTAATGGGTTAATTTTACATATGCCGTCTTAAATTGTTAAAGGTACTATCAATTAGGTCTTATCGTGCCAGATTGAATCGACTTTAAGTTGTTATTAATCGATTTACTATCAGGCTGAGTTGTTAATGGATCAGGTCATTTCGGATTGGGTTATATTCGGATTGGAGCAGGTCGGGTTTATTTCGGTTTAAATCAATTTTCAGGTTGGATTTGGGTCGGGTCGGTTCAGATTATGGGTTACACCTTCCAAATACAAAGTACTTCGGGTTAAATCGAATTGGGTCGATACAATTAGAATCACGATTCGGGTTGATAAGAACACTGTACTTCGTATTATAATTTCTTTTATATAAACGGAAAACATTATTGGTTCGCACATGCCATTAAATATTTTGGTTCAACACATTACCCCTAACCGGTGGTGACGGGTAGCTAGTAGTTATGGGGTGCAATAAAAGTAGGTTAAAAAAAATGTAACGCATCTTTAACACAAGATTTGAGAACGTACCTGGTCTATGGTCTCAATGTCTCACACGCTCAACCTTTAAGGCGCCCTGATATCTAGGGGTGTGCAAAATAAGCGTAATCATTAATCGTAACTGTTAATCGTGTATAACCGGTTTATATTAACGATTAATTTACCAAACCGTTAAGAATTAACAGTTACGGTTATGGTAATGAAATTTTTGTAACCGTTATTATTATTATTTTAAAAAACTAAACTTAAAAGGCTAAAATAGGAATGAATATCACAAATTTTTTTTATGCATGATCAAATCTTATATAAATATGTGTTATTACTATTGTAGAAGACCTAAATGAGATAAGAAATCATACAAATAATTCCACAATATTAGGTTTACAAGTACATAAAAATGGAATGAAATGGTTAACGATTAACAGTTAACCCGGTATTTACTTAACGGTACGATTACGGATAACCTTTTTCAATAACCGTTATAACGGTTAACCGTACCGTTAAGGCTTAACAGTACGGTTAACCATTTATGCGCACCCCTAGTGGTACCCCGCTTGTTCAGGGTCGGAAGTGCTAACCCTATTATACGGAGTAGCTAATAAAACTTATGCGCTAGACTAAAGTATATAAGGAGTAGATTATAAAACTTAGTTGTAAAGTATCTTTAAACGAAGCTACTAAAAAGTAAAACTAGTTGTAATTTGTAAAGCATCTTGACATACTGCTCCAAAACTACAAGTCTTGATCTGTTTTATTAATCACACCTTGATAGGTCTAAAGCAGATCTGATCCAAAATCGATAGTTTTGAATTGTATTTTTTTTTATAGAGATCGTAGGAGACTGGAAGGTTATATAGATATCACATGCCTATTAACAAGAAAACAGTCTAGTCTTGCATAGTTGCATTATAGCAATGAATTCCCAGTTATGTCAGGGTCAATCTAACAAAAGTTCAATGATCTTAATTAATTCCCATTAAAATTGGTGCCAATTTCAAATCGAAAGAATTAGATTTACCCCAACCCAATTGGCCAAAGATCACCTAAACGACCCTATAAGCTATGGAATTTAGATTTTTTATTTCACCTCAAGTATTTGTGTCATTTTGGGCTATGTTATGCAAAATTTTCATGAAATAACCATAGTCTAGAAGTCTAAGCACGACACCCTTCGGCTTTAATACTTGATTTCCTTGGGTCTACAGCTTCATACGAGCATTCCTAATTTCATGAATTGATTAATAAAATCACTAATAATAAGGTATTGGGTGAAATTGAAGAAAGATTCAAACGCACGCTGCAAATGTAAGAATTATTTGTTAGTGATTAATAAGATTAGGCATCTTTTTCTCAGGGTTCGAAAATATACAGTTCAGCTCATCCCATACGGTTTGGGGGTCTGTTCTTGAGTTTGATATCTTCGCCTCATGTTTGCAGATTACAGTACAAAGCCGTAGGACATAGCTGAAAATTGGCTTTCTTTTTTGCTTGTTTTTTCCAATAACTATAGGCATAATAATGTTAACGACAGCAGATCATTATGGTTAGTAATCGTGCAAAATGTTAAAGAGACAACTAAAGCCCAGAAAATGGAGGATGTTGATAAGGCTGGTGGACCACCACTTCCAAACATCATGCCAAAGTAGTCTGCATCACTATCGGAGCCTGAGCCTGAGCCTGAGACTGAGCCTGAGCCTGAGCCGGAGCCGGAGCCGGAGCCGGATTTATCCCAGCTGCTACTCATGCTTGTTCCACCCCCCTTAGGCATGCTTGTGGTGTCCCTGAGTGCAGTTACAGAATATTTTAGTTCGTGAGGTACCTGATTTGTATAAACTCGACATAATGCTTTTGTTAATGAGAAAAAAAACAACACGATGTGGAGATATATCAAAACTGCAATTCAAAATCATCTGGTGAAACTGCAATTGGCTTATATTTATGCTGTAAAGTACAAGATCCTTCTGAATTCCAATTAGAAATAGCAGTCACTTATCACATTGTGCAAATCTCATAACAATGGATAAACCATGATCTGGTAAAAGACAACACATATAGATATGCTAGCTGCCTCATATCTTTCATCTCCCTATCAATTATTCTTCACACTGAATCTTAGTATGCCGATTGCCTTTACCTAATACTCTGTATATGATAATCTATCCTATCTTAAACTTTATTTTTCACTATATGAACTAAAAAAAGTGAGAAGCCTTTAGCCTTCCACCATATGACCATAACAATAAAAAAAAAAGTGAGAAGCCTTCCACCATATTATTTCACAATCTGAAGCACAAATCTTTCACATAAAAATCTTCATATTTATAACAAAAATTGTTTCTAGTTCAATTATATCTAGTAAACTTTTACTTCACAACTTAAACAAGTAAATTCTCCATTCCCTAACTATATGGAGTAGTTTTCTAATTCGACTTGGCAATGAATTTTCTATTGAATATGAAGTGTGGATTATTATAGATTTACGTTATACTTATACACCAAAAAGTAAAATGCATGAAAAACAAAGAAAAAAATAGAGGAGTTGACTTTTGAACACAGATCTGGATATAAAATGTAGCACATAAATGTTGATTAAGCTAAAGCTAAGAACCCCAATTTCAAACCAATGCATATGCTATCTTACCCCAACCCCTTGGAGGTAGTTCGCATTGAAGCCATTATTTTTAAAAATGTAGTAGTCGGAGTGAAAGAAAAAGGTTTTATTTGTTCAACAATTATGTCAATAGTTATATAAAAATAACTGTTGAAGACAAAGTGGTAGATCATCATAGTATCCACTTAAGTAAGATACAGTACATCCCATGATGTGTTACTTGAATCTAATCAAAAGATATTTGTCTACTATTTAAAGATAGAAATAACACATAAATAGAAAGGATATTTTAAGGGTAAATGCAACATCCACCATGTAGTTAATGTCTATGGTGATTGTTTTGACAAGTAATCAAGTGGCGGCTTTCCAAGTGAGTGCACTATTTTTAATAAAAAAAAAAATTCTGAAATTAGAGTTAAAATGATATTGTAAGGGTAGAAAATAATAAGCTTGAGCATCTTTCAAGTCTTGAACATGCACCCTCCATGCACAAAAAAAAAAAAAAAAAAAACACTCAGCCTATACTCTGTAAAGATATTTTACCATATAATTATTTAAATGCAACATTTTGTTTTCTTTACGGAAATATTTAAAGTAGACCGTAAAAATAAATTGGTTCTCTTAAGATCATAATATCATAGTCATTTGTTGTTGTTGTTGTCACTGCCATCCAGGAAAATTTGTAATATTTAACAGTATTTCAAACATTTTTATTAGAATTATGTAAAAATACTGAAAATAATAAACCTTTATGAAAAATACATTAGTATGACGAAATAAGTTAGTAAACACTAGTTTATTTAGTAATTTTACTTGAAATATTGCTTTTTTACCCAAGTTTTACAAACTTAATATGAAAAAGAAAAAAAGGATCTAGTATTCCAAAAGATCATATAGATTCATGATGCTTTAACATCCTAATTTTAGTGAGAATGGGGAACAATACAATGAGATGGCAGAGTAATTTATTCAATTCTCAAAACTATCAGGGAAAAGGTTCCCCTTACCTATACTCTCTCCCTGCCAGGCCCCATTGCCCGTAAAAAAAGAAACTGAGAAATTCAAGGGTGGTGAAAGATATGATTTATCCCCAAGAAAAGCAAATTCAATAAACCTTTTGAGGCAAAAGATTATGGGCCAAACCAAAAATATAGATTATGTCACTAAGCCTATTTAATGAGCAGGCCTGGGATAGGGTGGAGCTAGTTCAAACAGGTCAGAATGAGGCGACTCTTAAGGAAGATGGATAAGAGACCAGGTGGGTCATGGCCATCCAGCCCAGATCATTAGAAAAAAATGCCACACTGCAAGAGTCATCGAGAATAACAAAGATAATACAGCAGGAGATTTAAATTACAAAATTAGCATGGAAGTGAACACAGGCAGCTAGATGCATCAAACAATTCGATACAGTAAAACTCCACAGTCTTGTTATGCTTCTTTAAAGTCAATTGATTGTGCTGGACTTATGCGAGAACTTTGCAGCTCTATGTGGAGTGATCCAGAAACTTGAACCAATTTTGGCAGGAGCGATCCAGAAACTTGAACCAATTTTGGCAAAGAGGATGGATTCAAACTAAGGTTCGAACTAGAGGGGCTGAATGTGTACTACCCAAATATCCATGACAGTTAGAAGACTTAGAATAAGAAGAATTGGGCAGACTTGCTACTGTTTGCAAATTTGGGGAGCAGGACAAACAAAAGATTTAGAGCATTGAGAGACATTCTATAACACTTGAGAATAACTGCAGCTCAAAAATCATTTTCAATGGATGACATGATATTTGATTTTCATCATCCACAAATACCACGATACAACAGTAACCTGGAAAGGTGACAATATAACTCCTAGTAGACAACTAGAAATGTAAAACATACAACTATATAGTCTCATCCATCGGAATCCTATAACCTAGCAGTCCCTAGACCCTACAATCTGTAACCTAGATAATGAGGGTTAAGCTTATAAAATAGGTTTCACAGCTAGTAAGGAAACTAAATTAGTTTAAGTCGGTATTCTCTAGTGTTTAAATGCACAATATAACATGGCTAATGTTTAGACATGAAAAGGTATAAAAAATTCCTAACTGGGGAAATTTGGAAAAAAGGAAAATAATAAATTATATTCCTCTATATGGAGTATTGAGTTACTTGAAAAAGAACATTGCTCACAAGCTCAAGAATAGTCAACATTTTGGTCTATTTAAACCGCTTTCAAAAATACAAAAGTGGATTTTGCACACGTTAAAGTAGAATACTTATATTTTAACATTCATTTTACAGTTATATTGCTACTTTAATTACACCAACTAAGACCCCACTTGATAGATCTAAAGTCTAAACACAATTGGTATAACTCAAAACAATTTCCAAATAAATAAATAAATAAAACACTATAATGTACAGAGGTATTTAAATAGTGACATTCAACGAGGATGCAGAGGAATAACTCGGTGATATCTTAGAAAAACAAGAGTACTAGAAGCGGACGGTGTTTTCCCACCTAGAAAACAAACTAGTAAATTCAAAAAATCTATGATTTTCAAAACATTTTCTCCTTAATTTAAGTTGTCAAACATATCCTCATCTTTGTTCATGAAATACTTATTTCAATTTTGTTAGGTTCACACATATGTTTAACATAAACATAATAGTTTAAACATTAATCAGATGAAATTCATGAAATAAAACGAGAGTGTGGATGCATTGAGCAGTTACCTTGGGTCACCAAAAGCACCCGCATTCATGGTAAGCTGATCAATGGCCGCTGCAGATTTGGGTTCAATACTGTAAGCTTTGGCATACTGAGCAGTTAAACCATTCCCAGAAGGCACAAAGAAGGCTCCATTTATCATTATGTCCCCTTCACTCCTCCAGTTCCAATTTGCCCAATCCTTATCACCAGTTTCCACACGCCTTGTCACCTGATCATATTCCAACAACATAATAGAATTCAACAATAAATTCTCTATTTAAATAATTAGCAGGTCCAAAGAACTCTTGTTGAGGAAGAGCAAAACGCAAGAGGAAACCAAATATCACATAAGGCTAAAGTTGGAAACTCCAACAAATTCACCACATACTTTTCAAACTGAATTCAAAATTGATAAGAATCAACTCCAATTGACATAGTCAGGAGGTAGGATTTTTAAATAGAATTACCACAATGCTTCCTAATGAAAGCCTACAAATTAAAAATTTCATAATAAAAAAGTCATCTTAATTTGCTATTTTCTCTTCCAAATATTATTAAGATGACCGAAATCTTGTAATAAAAACGATAATAGGGTATAGTTTATGGTTCTTGAGTGAAGTAATAAGGAGTAATAGTTTAAAGAAAAGAGCTACTTTCAAAGTACAACTTGTTTTATTCTCGTGCCGATTTCATATCTTTTAATGAAACCATATGCCACTGTGTAGTTGTGTATCTACATCACTACATGCCCGTTCGAGGATGATTCTCTATATTTTACAGCAAGTCCTTAACTAGCACACAAACAGCAGGACAGAGCCAAGGATGTGCATCATACCAAAGATGCAGCTGCAGTAAAGATATTAACGAGCAGATCCCACAGTTAGGGCAATCCCATTCAAGCAGGTATAGATAATTAGAGGCAGCTAGGTTACATAGGTATGCATCAGAGGATAAGTAAAGTTTGTTTTTCCTTATTAATAGTAGACTATGCTTAGTATGTTATGTATTGGTGACCATGGATCATGAACCATGAAAAAAAACTTTGCAAGTAATTTTTATATGGAGGAAGTATGGAGAACGGAGTATTATTTAGTGGGATTGAATTTTACAAAGTTAAAGTAGTTTTCCTTTTCTTGATGACCCAAGAATTAAAGATAGTTGAACTTAGAGATTGAAGAGAAAATGGACACTATATTCAGTAAAATTACAAATTTTAACTTTTTAACAATTATAGTGTTCTGGATCTATTAAATCGACCTGACTACACCCTACATTGAAAAAAAAAGTCGTAATGAAGCAAGAATGTTATCTAATTAAAATTCTTGACAACATTAACCTGAGTTTTTCAACCTAAATTCGAAATACCTAGTTCAAACAAAACCCAGTTCAACAATTAGAAGTTTGAAATAAAAATAACAGGGAGAGTAATCCAAGGGAAAAGGGTGGACAAAAGATGCTCAATATGCTGTCAAGCACCTTCAGACAGGCCCACTTCCACTGCATACATTATGATAAATTGACAACATATGTGAGAAGTGAGAACTGACAAGAGATTCCATTTTTTAAAGGCCTTTATTTAAAGCCCCCATTGTTTTAATTAGTTATCCCAAGTCTCAAAAGTCCAATATTTTGGCTATCATATATGGCTGTGGGTCCCTTTCTCGCGGCTCCATAAATCATCCAAACAAAAACAGAGTAGAAGAAAAAAAAACTTTATTCTCAATTACTGAACAAGAAAGAAAAATAAAACCATTCAAAGGACTAGATAAGGAAATTCAATTGAAATATCTTCTTGAAAGATAACAAAAAGTTCTAAACACTCCTCGTGCTACTCTTTAATATCTTTTCTAGCTAGCTACTCCTGAAAATCCATTCATTATTAAAGAATGTCTTACTCTTACCACTACATTAATTTTATGATTCCACATTATAAGGTACCTAAAATATCAATGTACGCATTAACATTATTAATCGCAAAGATACAGCCACCCAAATCACTAGTGTCGCTTCTCATAACCAATGCTGAAACCCTCTAATATCTTGTGCACAATCTTACACAACAAACTATAACTTTTGAATAAATCAGAGGAAATGATAAAATAAGAAAGGATAGAATGTCTAACCTCCTTAATATAGGGATTGGCCGGGGCAATGTAACGGTTCCCTTGACTATTGATAGTAGGATTATCACTACCTCCAATCACATAAATCTCCCAATACCTAAAATCATTGTTAACTACATGTACATAACCTCTTCTACACCTCGGCATCCTCTGCACCACTCCCTCCCCAAACACATTAAACGCCAATGTCACCTGTTTTTTAAACCATGACAAACATCGTTAGTGTCACGCCACGAAGCCAACAAAGCGAAACTAAATTGACGACCCAAAGACATGGGAACTAAAAAAAAAACATAGGTCACCAAAATGGGATTAGTGATGGTAATTTTGATATGTATACCTGCATACCGTCATCCAAAACATGACCATCACTATTACCAAGTAGCATAACATCATTATGATGCGTAAAATGACTGTTAGAGATGGTAAGCGCGGTGGTCCCCACAGTAGCATCAATCAAGCCATCGGTGCAAGAAGATAATGAGCAATGATCAATCCAAATATTACTTGACCCGAATATGGTCATCCCATCACCGTCCGACCTCGAACGGTACCCCACATGGGTGGGGCTGGAACGAATGTACGCATTTCCAGCAGGAACACAATTGTGTAAATGAATATTGTGAATGATTATGTTGGAGACATACTGTAGTGTGATACACCCACCTCCAGTAATGTGGACGTTAGCTCCTCTGCCGTCAATGGTTTTGTAATTGCTGACAATGAGCTCGTATCTGAGCCTGATTGTCATGTCACTGGAGAAAATAATCCAGAGGGGTTCGTCTTGGAGGACACCATACCGGAGCGTGCCCGGTTTTGGGTTAACGGGGTCAGAGTCCGAAGAGTCGGTTACGACGTAGATCTGACCCCCTTTGCCACCCATTGCGGATCGGCCGAAGCCGATGCCGCAATCGGCTAAACGCTGCCGGTTTGATGCCCAATGTGGGTCGCACCGCCAGCAGTCGTCTATTGGGTTGCCAGTTAAACAAGAGGATGTGGAAGAAGAAGAGAGCTTGGATTCTTCAAGCATTTGTCTCCTTACTAGTGAGACATTCACCATCCTGTAATTCAAAATGAAAACATTAGTACTTCAGTCGGTAATCCAGAGCCTTCTAGACTGTCACCAATCCGGACTAGTTCCCTGTTTAGGCACCAAATGGGAATCTTTTACTCAACTTAAACAAGTGTAAAAAAATTAGTTAAATTGGGAAATGTACTACTTTTGACTGATTTTTGGAGGAATTGTAAATGAGGTACTATGAGAGGCTCATATACGTTAAAAAGCTAAACAAAAAAGCACACTACTTGTTCGATGAAATGCTTAAGTGAGGAAAAATGTAAGAAATGCATGTTTTGGAGATGGAAAATGCCAGCATTTGAGAGGAGGAAGAAATCCCAGATGCAATTTGTGATTGAATGAAGCGTAAGAGTGAAGAATTGGTCTACCTGTGAACATCTTGGACAACAGCTTCAGGGTCAGGGTGTTGATGGGGAAGTACGAGGTTGGTGGTGTTGGAAGACAGAGTAGGAGAGATAATGAGGAGGAAGGAGAATAAGAAAATGTGGGTAACGAAGAGCATTGTGGGAGATGGGAGGGTTGCAATAATGGCTGACAATACCCTCAGTAAAGTCATACTGAGGTACTTATTTAGGTTATGGTTTCATAGATGTAGCAACATGCAACTATGCAAGTGTCGAAGTGTTGAAGTGAAGCTGCTGCAAAGTTTGGGAAGAAGTGATCTGTTTTGGATAAAGTGTTCTTTGTTAGTAGCGAGGAGTTTAATATACCTGAAATTTATTGTGACACACAAAGGTGTAGTTGGGAATCGTTAAATCTAGCTGGTGTCTGGTATATCTTATTAGGGATGGTAATTGATTTAGGATTTTTAGATTCAATTTATATGATTTGGGTCTAATTTTTTGAGATTTATTGGATTCAGATTGAATAAGGGTCTAATTATTCTTGTGCCGAATCTGGGTGTGGATCCAAAAAAGTTAGATTTAAAATCCAATTCATATCCGACTTATGGATCCATACATTTTTTTAAAAAAAAAACTAAAATATAATATATAATTTAAAAGTGTAAAAGTTAGAAGTTAGAAGTTATCTCAACTTCTCATCTTATGGTGTGTAATTTTATTAGTTGTAAACTTCTAATATTTTAAATTTCAAATTAAGATAAGATAGATTATTTGTTGAATTGTAATTTTTGATACTTTTTCTTTCAACTAACAATTTCATCAAGTGTTAACTTTGTTATATTATTTTATCTTGAAAAGATATCCAGTTACAAAATAAGAAAAATAATAGACAAGTAAAAAATATGTTAAAATCCATTTTGGACCCATATTAGACTCAAGACCCATCATACCCAATGGATCTAGGTTAGGGCTTGAATATTTAGGACCCAATGGATTAGGGTGAATATGAGTCTATTCTGAAAAATGGGTATAAATTTGGATCTAGTTGGACCTAATTCAGATTCAACCCATTGTTATCCCTATATATTATATTAAGTGGTAATACAAGCTACACTATTTTTTTTATTACGATGAAAGGATTTAAGCGGTGTCGCTTTCTAAAAAACTATTAGAGCATAAGCATACAATACTTTTCTTTTCTTTTTAATTTATTCAATTTTTCTTTTAACACATCACCTTCTATTTGAGCAAGATTCAATCAAAGGACTATCCTCAAAGGTAACTTATCAAGGATCCTTTTAAACCTATATTTACATTTCTTTTTTCTTTTTCTACTATACTTCATTCACTATTGTTAACAAAATATTCTCACTGGGTATCTTGACTAATGAGTTATTTTCGAATCAAGATTCAAAGCCTTAAATTCAAGCAATATTCACAGTGCAACCCAGCCAAGTCATACACTTCTCAGCTTTCTCAACAAATGCCACGCGCCTCCTTTATCACTCACGCGCCCTTTTCTATGCCAATCACAACCTAAACAAACTCTATCTAAAGTGATGTAGGACAACTCTCCCAAATGATGCTTCAAACAATTTAAAACACAACAAGATGCAATTCTGCCAAAACTGATCAATGCACCTAGATGTTGTGATATTGCTTCGATTTTTAATCTAATTTAACCCAATTGTCCTAAGTGATTTATTATGAAATGTAAGGCTAAAAATAATGTAAATAATCACAAAAATATTTTCCAATTCACACAACAATACTTATCAAAACTCGCGCAAATTTCAGTACATAAAAAAATCCTTGTTCATACAAACTATCCCAACTTTCTGTCCAATATTTCCCAGATTGTCCCCCACGAATTTTAAGTCAATTTTAATCCAAATTCATGTAGAATTAACTAACATTTAATGGTTCAAAAATCGTTATTAAACAACCAAAGAATGCTCATCAACATGCACCACAAAGCCAACGCAAATCACCAAACGTAACTGATCTGATAGATCAAAGGAACCTCTATTCTACAGATTTCACCAAATAGAAGATTACCTTTGGGCTTCTTTAATTACTCTAAGATAAAGATACACTACTTAGAGTTCTCAAGGGTTCTAAGAACACCATTCACTTGCCAAAGTAAATTAGCATGGATACTTAAAGCCTCACACAATCCTGTGCAAAAACTCAACGCAAGCAAGGAAATGATTTTTTAAAAACTTCAACAATTGACTTTTTTTTATTAACTTGCTGCACTATTTAACTACAGTTAATACAATAGCTTTAACTTAATGAAAATACTTAAGCAAACCTAAATAACCCTAATCCACGTGCCTAATAATGTCCAACAAGTAACAAAGCTTAAAAGAATCCTAGCTAAGCTAAATTACCTTGAGCTTTACAATCTAACCAACCAACTAAGCAAAATATAAAACTAGCTAACCTAAGCCCTAAAGCACGTCCAATACAAGGACTTTTGATGAGAATGAACTCTTATTTAACTAAAGAAAATCATAAAAACAAACCCATAAATTAAGGAGTTTAAAACTAACAAAACTCTTAATAAAAATCATACATTAAAAGTAATTGTAGGCTTCTTGGACTCTTGAGTATTTTCTCCACATTAGGACTCCTTTCAAGCTCAAAAGTCGTGTGCATATACTCCCTTTTCACTCTATTTAAGTCTCTTAGATAAGTCCTTAAGCCCACGCAAATTTATTGCCTTTGTTCTTGCTTTTAGCCCACACCAACTTTAGCCTAACGTTGATCACATGCCAAATACTCTTGGACTCTCTTAATATCATGATTAGGCCATTTATACTTAAGGCCCAATCTCATGAAAGTCAAACCCAAAGTCAAGGTCTAACCAATGAGAGTCAAAGTCAAGGTTCAACTCATGGAAGTTGATGTGCTCATTTTAGAGCACGTTTACAACCTCATTTTAGTGTCGAGTCTCGTGCTTTTATATTGGTTTTATGCACGTTACATTCAATTTTACCTTGATCTTGTCCTCGAGCCGCTTTTAGGTCATTTCAGGTGATCTCGATGATTTCGAGGTAAAATGAGACGTGTTCGAGGCTTTGACACTTCTATCAAGAGTGTGGATGCGCGTATCATAGCTTGGGCATGCGTTCCAAGTCACTCTCGAAGATCCCATAAACTCTAGAAGCCACTAGGCACTTTAGAGGAACTGTTCAGCAAGGTTTAGGTTCAGATTTGACCGAATCTGACATCCATTCGGTCGAATGGAAGACAGGGATTCAAGTGCATAAATCAAGCTCTCGGGAATAGCCGAATGAAGACTCATTCGGCCGAATCAAGACCCATTCGGCCGAATGGTTCCACTCATTCGGCCGAATGGTGGACAGATCGCACAAAACGCCAAGCTTCTGTTATAGCCGAATGGCATACCCATTCGGCCGAATGGCCACCCATTCGGCCGAATCCTCCCTTCATTCGGCCGAATGGCCTTCTTTCCCGCAGATTTTGGTTCTTTCTTTAGTCGGCGCTCGAGGGTTTTTCCTAGGGTTTTACTCCTTTTGTCCCTAGGGTATAAATACCCTCTTTCTCTGTACATAACCTTATGCCTACTTTGAGAGCTCTCGTGCCTCAACCTAGAACATCACTTTAAAGCTTTTCATTTCTTTCATGCATTAGTTTAGATTTATAGCTTTCGTTGTTCTCGTTTTCAAGCTTTGTATTTCGGATTCGGTTCCTATTTCGTTCATACAATTTCGTTTATGCAAGGTATTATTTCTTTTCTGTTTTAGTTCTTTTAATGCTTTCAAGTATTGTTTTTCTTGATTTCATTCCTCTAGCTATAATCGTTGTTTCGTTTACCGTTTGATAGAGTAGTCGTTGGTTCGGTTATAGTTCTTAGTTTTCGTTCTCTTTCATTTCCATTCAGTCTATTCATGTTTTTAATCATGTCTTTTATTATTACTATGTGTGAGTAGTCTTCTTAGGGGTTTGATTAGTGAAACCCTAGGTTGGCTTGTTCTTCATGCATAGAGTTAGGATTTGAGATTGTTAACGGTTGATTGATTGATATTCGATGCGAATCTTGTCCTGCCACTCCTTTGGAGACATAGGGCGATTATAGGTTGTTCGTGTGATTTATAGGGTCACAAACTTCCTCTCGTCATCTTGAGTGTCATGATTCATTGTTGACTGATTTCTCCTAATTTAGCGTATTGATAGCTCGGTTGTCCTTCCTAGGGTGGAACTAATCTATCCCCATTTTCCCTTCATAGCATAATATCGTTTTAGTTCTTGCTTATTTTCTGTCATTAGATTCATTTTATCAAATATCAAATAACTCCTTTACATCAAGTCGATAAGCTATCGCCCCTTGTCCTTGTGGTTCGATCCCCGACTTACCACTACACTAGTTGTAGTAGTATTAGGGTGTTTATAAATTTAGTTTGCATAACTATTCTTTTAGTTAAACGACCTAAAAGAACGGTTATCAGAAGTCAACTTCAAGGTCAAGCACAACTTTGACCAAGCCCAAGTCAAAGCCTAAGTCAATGGGTCAAAGCCCAAGACCAAACCCATTTTTGAGCCCAAACCCATTTAAAGGCTTAAATCCAAATTTCAGCCCATTTTTATTTTTAGGCCCATTTTTAAGGGAATTGAGACCCATGATTTGCGCATCCATTTTTCAAGCATCGAGTCCAATAATCCATATATAACAACTAATCTTCTAAACCTCTGGTGGTTTTCATCTACTCAGTAGCTCAAGTTGAGTCATTTTTATTGTGATGATTGTAGACGTTATAAACCTTCTTCTACATGAACTCCTTGCTTACTTTAATATTCTTTGATGAAACTTCATTGACCAAAGAGACATAATTTTAATTTGATGGACTTGGGATGAACTCACACACTTTCAATCTTATGTACCATTTGTTCACCTATAATGTAATTGATAAGGAGTAACCTCCTTCCTTCACTAGGTCAAACCTCAAAAACTCTTAATTTGAAAATCATCCTCAAGGATCTACTCGTATAAATGGATCCACTGGTGGTTTTATTCACCTAAAAACTCTTAATCCCTTCTCCTTGCATTTTATAGGGGTGTGCAAAAAATTTGTAATTGTTAACCATGTATAACCAGTTCATATTAACAGTTATTTTACTAAACCGTTAATAATTAATGGTTACGATTACCGAAATGTTAACATTAACGATAATGAATTTTTTGTAATGGTTAACCGATATTATTATTAAATAAAAACTAAAAACTAAAACCTAATGTTAACTCTTAAGCAGAAAAGGATATGAGTATCCCATTTTCTCCCAATTCAAACAATCAAATTGTTGATTCAAAATTAATTTGTATTGTCGATTTGCCGAACGTTCAAGGCTTCAAGTCTCCCATATCCCTATCAAAGTTCAAGGCTTCAAGCCTCATACTCTACTAGTCTACTAATATATACTCTCCAGTGTCTCTAGGTATGGACTTCGTTCTTTATTTTTCTGTTTAAATGTGTTTGGTGACTTGTTGTGACCTATGAGTTGTTACTTGTTAGTGCAATTGGATTATCCATACTCTCTGAGTCTCCCAATTTTGTGGCATAATGGACAATATGCATGTAAGTATATAACATGATACATTACATATTCTTGGGATGATAAAATATCTAGTCAAGGATCACTCATAATAACTTGCTTTAGATTCTAGCTTATGGCCTCTAACACTAATCGGGCTTTAAATTAGTACTTTTCCCCTGGTTTGCTAGTTGGTTGCTTGATTGTATCAACTTTGTATCGGACAGGGACGGACACTACTAGCTTTTGCTCTAGAGTATGATTATTATTACAAAATTAAAGTAAAATATAATTCTAGGTTTATAGCTTTAATTTTGTGATTATGAAACCTATAGTTAAACTAAAAACTAGTGAAAAAGTTTAAGAAAATAGCATGGTATCAGGTATCATACTAACTAGGTTACCTAATAAAATATAGAATATAAGATGTAAAGTCACATATAATTTTGAAATATACACACGATTGAATGTATGTCGTTGCTTGTTGGTATTTTATTAATAGGCTTTATCCTATTTCTACTACTTTAAGGGGCTTTGATCATTGTTTTTGCAGAAATAGAGAGTATAGTAAACGATAATTCAATAAACGTAAGCAATGACTTGGAGGATGAATCACTTTGTTCACTTGAATCACTGGATGAAGTAGAAGAATATATAGGTAAAGGAAGAGGAAAAGGGAAGCAAAGATAAAATAGGAGGAGCAGTTTGAGAGGAAAAAAAATCTGCAGTTTGGGATCATTATGACAAATAAATGATCCAACTAAGGTAAGGTGCAAATATTGTAAGAAACTACTTACACAGGCATCTGCTAATTAATGGGACTAGTGGCATGGAAAATCACACCGAAAGATGTCAATTGTTTCCTAACAACATGGATAGAAAGCAAAAACTTATTGATTTTGAATCTAAACAAGTAACTGCTGAGGATGGTAGCACCAAAATTGTAAAAGTCCCTAAGCTTTGGCAATTTGATCTTGATAATTATAGAAAGGCACTTGCTATAATGATTATTATAAATGAATTGCCTTTTGCTTTTGTGGAATGTGAAGAATTTCATTATTTTTGTAAACAACTATGTCCTAAATTTACTTGTCCTTAACGCACAACTATAATAAGGGATTATTATAGTTTGTATATTGAAGAGAGGAGTAAGTAAAAGGAAATTTTCTACAATTTGTTTTAAGGGTGTGTCTCACTACTGGTT
Organism: Dysphania ambrosioides; assembly: GCA_026401315.1. NCBI lineage: Eukaryota > Viridiplantae > Streptophyta > Magnoliopsida > Caryophyllales > Amaranthaceae > Dysphania > Dysphania ambrosioides. The sequence continues at coordinate 26,732,706 of CM048658.1, read as the reverse complement.
ATTGGACCTCTAGGCAGAATCTATAAAGTGTGTCTTACGGCACACTTTATGGATGACGATTGGACATTAAATAAGAAGATTTTTAATTTTTGTGCTATTCCTAGTCATTCAGGTGAAGTAATTAGAAAATCTATTGAGAAATGTTTAACAAACTGGAATATTTCTAGGGTTTTAACTATTATTGCAGATAATGGAAGTGCAAATGATCTATCCATCTAATAGCTTAAGCGAAGAATCAATCATTAGAGAGGTACTCTTTTAGATGGTAAGTACTTGCATATGAGATATGCTGCTCATATTTTGAACTTAGTTATTAAGGATGGCTTAAAGGATCTTGATGTGTCTATTTCACTCATTCGTAGTGCTATAAGATTTGTGAGGTCTTCGCCATCAAGACTTCAAAAGTTTAAGGCTTGCATAAAACAAGAAAAATTGGATAGTAAGAGTCTTGTTTGCTTAGACATTGAAACTAGATGGAATTCCATATACCTAATGCTTAAAGCTACAATAAAATTTAAGAAAGCTTTAAACAATTTGTATACTAAGGGTGGTACTTATTATAAGGAGTTAAGGAAGAAAAGGGGAGTTTCCACTGTTCATGATTGGGAGCAAGTTGAGGCATTTTTACCCTTCCTTTATATCTTTTTTTGAGGCTTGATTGAAGATGTCAGCAACTTTACATGTGAATGGAAACACTTATGTACCTTTGATTTATAGATTTAGAGACATGATCGCTAACTATTGTAATGATGACAATGAAAGTATAAAAAAATGGCTAAGCAAATGAAGCTAAAGCATGAAAAGTACTAGGAAAATACGGAAAATATTAATATTTTATTATTTATTGCTTTACTACTTGATCCGAGGCATAAATGGAGTTTTGTTGAGTGGGTTGTGTGTGATACATATGATGCTAAAAATGCCAATGTGTTGTGTTCCACTATCAAGGTCACTATCAAAAGTCTTTATGACTTTTATGAAAATGAAATGCCACATTTGAATAAGAAGAAAGGGGAATCAAGTGTCACAACTCCTAGTATTACTAACTCCACTACAATAAAGGACACATGCCCTGGTAAAAGTGAGAAGAAAAAGATTGACGTGCAAAACTCATATGTCAATAGGTATAAGAACGTAAAAGGGATTTTAGGAGTTTTTGAGAGAAAAAACTAGTGGGAGAGATACTTAAGTGATGATCATGAACCAGAAGATGACAATTTTGATATCTTAGGTTGGTGAAGTGAGTCACAAAAGAGGTATCTTATTCTTGCTTGGATTACTCGGGATGTTTTAGCTATTCTAGTGTCAATCGTTGCTTCTGAGTCTGCATTCAGTATAGGGGTAATACATTATTCTTAGTACTTATTTGCATATTAGTAAGTTCTTAACTTGTTATTGCTCTAGAACCTTACTCTTTTATATTCTTTGTTTTTCTAATTAGGGTCGAGTCCTTAATTCCTTTTAAACTTCTCTTACAACAAGAATGGGTGAGGCTCTCATATACTCATAAGATTGGCTACGTTAATCTCGAGGTCATTCTATGATAGAATAAAGTCTTCTTGCCTTAGAAGAAATGGAGGAAGGTAAGTCATCTTCATTATTATTTCACTTTCTTTGTTTTGACTTATATAAATAGCAAATTATCAATGTCTCATTTGATTTATATCCTTAACAATTTATCATCCTTTTTTCTAAGTTATAAAAGATTTAACAAACCAATATCCTACAATGACGGTTGATGAGTCTTTCTCTATTTTCGAGGATGAAGCTCTATAAGTTGTGTTGTGGGGTATGTTGAATTAAAGATGCTGCTTTTTTTTTGGTAATTGTTATTTGCTAATGTTTGATGTACATGATGATGCTATCATTATGTTACCTTGTTGATGTGCTGATGTGGCTATTATGGGCTTGTAGCTATTGTGGCTGACTATCTGCAGTGTCGTGGGGCTATGAGTATCCTATAATGTTGTATTGTTGTGTTGCTATGTTGCACTGATAGGAGGAATGGAGTACTCTACTGGTCTACTTGAGTTTTTTGGAGTTCTGTTGCGGTGCTGCTTACTGCTTGGATTGGAGTGCATGTTGTGTTGCCTACTGCTAGGAGGAGTGGTTGCGATCCGCTAGAGTGGAGTGTTGCTGCCTATTGCCTTGAGTGCATGTTGTGGATTGTGGAAGTGTGGAGTCCCTTTGATTGTTTATATTATTTCAATTATAAATTTAAAGTTAAAAGTTCTTTTAATTCAAATGTGTATATTAAAGAATTTATGACATGTTTTGTAAACTTGTTGTAAACCTGTAATCTAGCATTTAACACTTAACAAATTACTAAGTTGAGCCAAACAATAGAAAAATGAATAAAATCGCTAACCGTACCGTTACTTAACATTACGGTTACGGTTAACTATTTCCAATAACTGTTATAATCGTTAACCATACCGTTAAGGCTTAATAATACAATTAATTGTTAATAAACACCCCTAGAATTTTATTTAAAATATTGCATCTTATTCTGCAATCTTGTCATTCTACACTTCCCTTTAGTCTATGGTGAAGAGGTTTGAGCATCTTCAACATCTTTAGACTCTCTCAAATCTCATCTTTTATATGAGCAAAACCTTAAGTGTTTATCACTTAAATTAGCATTTAAGAGATGTTCCAAAGCTCATTTTTTGGCATCATGAAGCATATTTTGATGTTATTTCAATTTTCAAGTCCATGATATTTTTTGCTAAATCATACAAGGTCCTCTTAACTAGATTCTCTCCCGTTTAGTCCTAGACTCTCTCCCTTTTGGTTGAAATATTTCATTAGGGATAACCTTCTTAGTTTCAATCATTCATTTGATGAGTAAACCTTAAACTATTTGCATACATAAATCATATATTGCATATTTAAGTATTGCATTTCACTTGCTTTATTTGATTTCCGCACTTTGAATTCTGCAATTTCAATACGACACCTTAATTTATGCATAATCCTTAATTATTTTTTTGTAATTTGCATGATCATATTTATCTTATTGCACCTATTTGAAGACCTATTGAAATGCAATCATTCTTAAATAAGATAAAAATGGACAAATGGACCCCTTAATTTGTTGACTCTTAAAGAAGTGATCCCCTAAGTTAAACTTATTTGTGTAATTCCTAACTTGCAATAAGTTTAGAGTGGTTCATGTAAAAAAAAGCTTAAAGTGTGCTTTTATTTCCTTTTTCATATGTCTTAGGAACTATCAAATCTAATTTTGTTCCATCTTAATGAAAATTATTTGCATGTTATTTATGAATTAACGTAGACTGCTCATTCCTAAACCCACCATTGATTCAATGACCATTCACAAGAATCATTTTTGGGATTTAAACCCAAATGGGTGCTCAAATTGTCCTAAATAGTTTGCTCGAGAGTCCTCTTAACCCTTCGGACCAAATCCATACTAGGATAGCTAAAACACCGTTTAGCTAACCCTGAATGACGCACACAATTAGGAGGCAACTAGGGAAGGAGGACCCCTTCCCTTTCTCTTCATCAAGAAGGGAAGGTTGGCTTTTCTCTTTCTCTCCATTGAGTTGTCCATCCGAAACCTAGTTGGCTCTATATTAAGCCTTTAAACTATTTCATACCTCTACAATAGTCAAAGATAAAGTATTGAGCATTGTTTGGAGATTTAATAGTATAAGATATTAATCCCACACCTAACAATGAAGAGCAAACAAAAGGGTTAAGTTCTAATGAGTTTGAATAATGTTCAAATTTATATTAATTTTCTATTTACCTATGTGCATTGAGTACTAAACGTTCACTAAGGTCATGATCAAGAACAAGTATCCTATCCCATTAGTAGTTGACTTCTTTGATTGACTCGATAAGACACAATACTTTTCCAAATTGGATCCATGATTGGGGTATTGGTAAGTACACATTTCTAAAGGAGATGAGCCAAAGACAACTTGCGTCACTCGCTATGGGTTCCATAAGTTTTTGGTGATGCCTTTTAGTCTCCCTCATGCCCTAGCAATATTTTGTACCTTAATGAATAAGATTTTCTATCCCTTCCTCGACAAGTTTGTGGTTGTCTATCTAGATGATGCTGTTGTATATAGAGACACATGGTAGGATCATGTGAAATATATAGGGGAGGTATTTAGGGTCTTGTGGAAGAATAAACTCTATGTAAAGTTGGAAAAAATGTTTATTCTCCCAATGGAGGTGTCTTTCTTAGGGCACCGTATCAAGGATGGCAAGATAAAGATGGAACAAGTTAAGGTACAAGACCTCAAAGAGTGGGAGACGCCTAAGAATAGTCAAAGTTATGGTTTTTTCTTGGGCTACCTAACTACTGTCGCAGATTCATTAATAGCTACTCATTGAGATCCAAGACCCAAATGGATCTCTTGAAGAAGAAAGTCCCATGGTGTGACGAAAAATATCAAAGGGCCTTCAAAGACTTGACGAGGGAAATCTCCGAAGAGTCTGTCTTGGCTCTTCCCGTCCTTATAAAGCCTTTTGAGCTGCTCACTAATGCTTCAGACTTTGTCATTGGTGTGACACTTATGCAAGAAGGGCACCCAATTGCTCACGAATTGCAAAAATAAAATGAAACGCAAGAGTGATACGTCGTGCGTGACAAGGAGATGACAACTATCATACATTGCCTAAAAATTTGGAAGCACTATTTACTTGGGAGTCAGTTCACCATCTATAATAACAATGTGGCAACAAGTTATTTCCAAAATCAGAAAAACTTCCACCCAAGCAAGCTTGATGGTAGGACATTTTAGCCAATTTTAAGTATACGTCATTGTTGATGGCTTCAGCCAAAAAGCCATACTCACTAGCATTAGTGACATTGCTAGCAACTTTCTTAAGCAAATCAAGAAGGGGATGATGAAAGAAAAGTTGGTCGTGATGCTCATGGAGCCTATCAACTAAGGCAAGACTTGAAAGTTCTGGGTAGAGGATGGAGCGTTCTACACCATTAGACATAAAGTCTATGTGCATAAGTGGGATAACCTTAGGTGCAAGATTTTAAAGAAGTGTCATGACTCCAAGTGGGTTAGACATCTAGGAGTCAATCGCACATTGACCCTCTAGGAAGAAGTTTATTATTAGTCTCTCATGCGAGATAGTGTTGGAGGCCTAAGTGAAGACTTGTCTTGTGTGCCAGCAAGACAAGGTAGAACAACGAGTGTCGGCAGGTCTTTTAGAGCCGTTATCAACTTCGAGTATGCCATTAGAAAATGTCTCAATGGATTTCATCTCAGCTCTACCCACGTCAGATGGGTGTGTCTCTATTACGGTGATCATAGACCTAACGAGCTTTTCATAGCGGCACCAAAAGATTACACGGCCAAGCAAGCCGCCGAGATATTATTTAAGAACAAGTTTAAGTATTGAGGCTTGCCTTGCAATATAGTGAGTGATTATGACCTAAGGTTTTCAGTGAAATTTGAATGGGATTTTTCAAGCTCTTGGGCTCTAATATGTGGTTCTCAATGAGCTTTCACCCTTAAATAGATGGGTAGACCAAATAGGTGAATGCCTTATTGGAGCTATACATAAGGCACTTTATGAGTGCCAAGCTAATGGACATGGCTTCATTCTCCTACAACTTACAACTATATGAGGGGATAAAACAAAGCCCTTTTGAGATCATCATGGGCAAACAATCTTTAACTCCACAAGCTTCATATCATGCTACACAAAATAGCAACCCCATTGCTTATTAGTTGCTAAGGTTTACTTGGATAAGGCTTTTAAAAGATAAAGAAGTGGGAATATAAGAAATAAAGACCAATAGAATTTCAAGTGGGCAACATGGTCATGATCAAGTTGTTGCCCTAGCAATTTGATGTATTTTGCAAAGTGCACAAGGGCCTAGTACTGAAGTACGAAGGGCCATTCCATGTCTTTACAAAGGTGAGGAAAGTATCATATAAACTTGAGTTATCGCCTAAATACAAGATCCACTAGGTGTTCCATGTGTTAATGTTCAAGCCCTACCACGAGGATGTAGAAGATCTTTAAAGGGGCCAATCATAATAAGCACCTACGACGGTTGTGACATCTTTCGACAAGAACATCAAAAAGATCTTGCCTAAGAGAGAAATTTAAGAAAGTGGCGTGCTAAGATCGAAATGAGTACTTGGTCTATTGGAAAGGCCAAGCTAACCAAAATCTAAGGTTGGGAAAGAGAAGATATTTTATGGCAATATCAAATCCTCATCAAGCACTTTGAGGGAAAACCTTGATCGAGGCATCAAGGGCTTTGATGGGGGAGGATGTCACAAAAATTGTCCCCTCCCTCTATAGGTGTCTTGGCATTCCACCTGGCATGAATTTTATAGGTGCCTTCAATAAACCCTTAATTAATAATAGCATAATAATGGAGGACTCAAGGACCGAAATGATAATGGATAAAAGAAGGGATTGAATGTGTTATTTCCTTTTGAAAGGCTCCATAAGGTTCTAAAATGTCTTAGGGAAACCTAGTGCCCTCTGGAAGGCTCTAGGCCTATGGAGAATCCTCTATATAAATATCTTGTACATAAGATGTTTAAAGAGACTTTTAGAGAGTCTTGTACAGATCATAAGTGTTTAGGATTGTATAAAGTAATATAGAATTAAGATGTTCAAGACTTAGGGACAAGGAAGCCTATAAATAAGGCAATCTCCACATTTTTGCACAACAACCTCAAGAGCCTTGTACTCTTTCTTTAAGCAACATAATGTATACTTTCAAGTACACTCCTCTTTGATTTCATTATTCCTTAGCTTTTTGTAGCTCATTTTGTCTAGCTATATGGGGGATTGGCCTTACAAGTGTCATAATGGGACTATAACGCTAGAGATCACGTGTATACGACTTAGGGACATAACACGTGACATGTAGCTTCCTATATGGATGTAGAGACATATACTTTATCTCAAAATTCTAGAAACAATCAAATTATTCACACATATCTGACTGGTGATCAATACAAGTTACTTATGGAAGTTACGTCCAAATAATCAACAATTGTGATTCAAGATCGATGAGCATGAAGCTAGAGGTTCTAATTCTCCTGGACTAACAATACAATCCCCTTTGATAGGTACTTTCTCTATCATAAACTAAATTATTGCTAGATAGCAAAGCAACTGATACCATGTGTCCTACTCTAGACCAATGTAAGTCTCATTATGAGTTTTTATGGTACACATTATTACATTAGCATTCCTAATGGTTATAAAAATACCAGTAAAAAATATTGGCTTAGTCGATTTAGATAAAAAAAATGTATTTTATGTTCGTGGATTTCATTTCAACCTAACTTCTATCTCAAAACTTTACAAATACATATTTTCTCTAAGACCACATGCTATATTTAGGCTCATCTAAAGATGCTTGATAGACTGGTAGTGCTTATATAGTTTGTTTGCACCTTTATGTAATAAACAAGTGGAGTTTACCCTCAATAATGTTGTTCACTTTAGCTCATATTTCACTATTGTCGATGAATAGAAGTTATGGCATTTGAGACTTGACCATCTTTCTTTTTACAAACTTCAAAATGTTAGATAGTTTGTATCAATCCACAGAGATTCATGAAGATGATAAGCTCTTTGGGAAAACAAACTACATTTACTTTTTCATCTAGTTGTACTAAGACTATTAGGCCTGTTGTATTCTTAAATACTGATGTATGGAGACATTATTAAGTCAACCCTTAATATTGTAGATAATTTCTCCATATTCAATATCTTGGACACGTTGATGAGAAATAAAACTAGTTTAGCTTTGGTTTATCACAATTACTCAATATGTTGATGCTCATTTTAACTTAAAGTCTTATTTGTGATCATATAAATGATTTAAACTTATGTGAGGGTAAAATGAAGCAACTCTTTTCGACAGAGGTATTGTGCATCAAAGGAGTTGCAATGAAACACCACAAAAAATGGTGTGCTTAAAAAAACATAGACATCTTCTTGACACATCAAGAGCTCTTTTCATACAATCAAATGTCTCTACTATGTAATATAACAAAGTTTGATCCTAGAGTTTCAATGTGTATTTCTAGGATATCCTTATTCTTACAAGTCTTTATAAAGTCCTTGATATTACTACTAATACGATCATCGTTTCTAGAAATGTTTATGTTTTTTTATTTTCCTTCCATTTTTCTTCAAATATTAGTAAACAACATTCAACAAATTTTTCCTTCCTTTGATAATTGGTCTATCTTACTTTGATAATGACATTGATCCAATCCTAATGCCTCTCTCCCTTTCTCTTCTCCACAAGTTCAATCCTCTATTTCTACACCACTTTTCTCTTCCTCTACTTCTCTTCCTCCTCATATTTCTCGTCCTACTACTCTTGACAACACCACTATAATCACTTCAGTCGCCACCTATAATTCTCTTCCTTTTGTCACAACTCCTAATCTTATTAGAAAATCCACTTGGCCCTACTAAACCTCCTTCATGTTTGAAAAGTAATGTGTGTCACATTATTGCTAATTCTACGCTTGATCATTGGTGTAATATAGTTTCATTCATTAGCATGCTTGTTTCTCATCAGGTGTGTATTGCTGCTCATGATGAACATATTAGTTAAAAAGAAGCATCTAATAACAATGGTTGGATAAAGGCTATGGAATAAGAGTTGCATGCACTCAATGTTATAGGTACTTGGGATAGTATTCCTCTTCCAATGGGAAAGAAGGCTATAGGGAGCAAGCTATTACAAAATATAAAAGAAGAAATCTGGTTAAATAGGAAGCCATAGTAGTGGCTAAGGGTTTCACTCAAAAATATGAAATTGACTTCTAAGAAACATTTCTCCTCTTATAGTGTATTCTAGCTCAAGGAGCAAGTAGGATGGGATACTCTTTTAAATTGATGTAAATAGTGTTTTCCTACATGAAATTTTACTGGCAAAAGTTTATATGAAACCTCCTAAGGATTATTCTACTCCTGTAGGTCATATTTGCAAGCTCAAAACATTAATTTATAGCCTTAAACAAGCCTCAAGGGAGTGATTTAATGGCCTTAAACAAGTCTCAAGACAGTAGTTTGAGAACCTAGTGGATAAATTGATGTCTCAAGATTTTGTCTAGTCAAGAAAATGTTCTTTATTTCTGAAACAGGAAGGGGTCGAATATGATTATTATAATACGTGTTGATGATATAATTCTCATAAAGTCTAATGCAACTACTATTGCCTCTCTTAAAGCTCATATAGAAAAAACTTTCAGTATCAAGGACATTGGTGATCTTAATTTCTTCCTTGGTATTGTGATCAGCAGAACTGATCCAAGCATCATCATATCTCAACTTAAATTCAACTAAGGAGCTCTTGCATGATTATGAATTTGATCTTTCTAAACTTGCTACTACTCTTCCTACTTCCTTAAAGCTTCATGTTTCTAGTGAAGAGCTTTATGACAATCTTGTCCTCTACAGATGTTATATAGGGTAATTGAATTTTCTTACACCCACTAGATCTGATCTATCTTTTGTTGTCCAAAGTCTAAGTCAATCTATGCGTTCTCCCTATCAACCTTGTATCAAAGCTGTAATCCATACATTAAGGTATGTAAAGCACATTGGAAGGACAAGGCATGTTTTAAAGCCACTGACAAACTTACACATCAAGTTTTTAGTGATTCTAACTAGACCATCTTCAAGGTCTGTATCTGGCTACTCTTCTCTTTGTAGCTCTTTAGCTAGATGGAAATCCAAGAAGCAAAGTACAATTTCAAAGTCATCCTCAAAAGTAGAATATAGGGGGCTATAGCACATGCTCCAAGCGAGGTAACCTGTATCTAACCTCAAGCCTATTTCTCTTCATTTTGATAATCAATCAACAATTCATATTGCTAACAATCTTTTACTTCGTGAAAAACTCGACAGTCATTTCATAAGGTACAAAGTTTTTGAGGGTTTAATCCAACTCAGCCACTTACACAAAACCAATTTGATGATGTTTTTACTAAAGTTATGCCTACTGCTCAACATAGCACCTTACTGCACAAACTTAATGTGGTTTCTATTGCACAAACATATCGCCTGTTACAACATCATGCAAATCGCACGTTCTTCCAGAAAGATCACAACTCATTGACAACTCACCACATATCTAGGTAGTTGTTATGCATTCCCTAGATTTCCGGAGAGTTACTTACAATGGAAGCCAGCTCATCACCCTGTGACAAGACTTCTACTTGCTGATAGGCTAATAATGTCAGATTGTTCCATATTGGCTGGAATACATCATTCTACTTCTAGTGTAAATAACATATTTAGATTATCACACTCATTCAAATGTAAAAAAAAATCTCACTGAATTTTCTCTTTATAATTCGCTGTTAATAAAATCAGCTCCAAGCTTTTAGCTCTCTCTCTCCTAATCTGTCTCATAGTTCATTCACTGATGAAATTTTACACTGAAAGTTTAATTCAATAACCCAATCTATCAAACAAGTTGGCATATCTGCAGAAATTTTCTGACCCACTGCATAGAACTATTCTAATCAAGCCTTGACCTCTAATTAGAGTGTAACCAAGAGCCATTCGCAATCAATCTAGTACAACCTTCACTGGCCTGTCTCTAGCTTGAATGAACAGCAAAGGAAAAGCATGCTCAACAATCACAATTATGAGTAACCTAGCTCCTTTCACCTCTTTACAATAGAATCAATGAAAGCCTCATTCTATAAGAGACTGCAGAAATAAATCTAGGATAAGCACAAGCTAATTTCCTACACTTTGAAAACAATTTTACAAGCAAAACTAAATGCTCCGACTGCCATCCCCTATGTGAGGAAGCAACCAAACAATAAAATAATAGGTGATAATAAAAATCATGACGTTTCTTCCACATAAAGAAGGGAGAAAAGTAGAAAATAAGGACGAAAAGGTTGACAGCCTCAAACTCAACTCCAAGGATCATCCCAACCCTTTGGTATCTCTCTCTTAATGAAGTCTATAATGGCTTGAACAGCTTCTTCAACTCTATTGGACAAGGAATGGTTACCATGTTCGATTTCAGCCTTCTCTGCTCCACCAAGGGCTCTGCATAATCTGTTAACAGAACTTTTAAGCATTTGAGCATTGAGCCTTTTATTCTCAGCCAATTTTTTCACTTTTTTTCAGATATTCAATTTTTTTGCAAGTTTATAGTAGGATCTAGGCGAATTAGTTCTCTATCTATTGTACCTTTCTACAAGTGCTTTCTTGTCAACGTAGTCAGGCACATATTCGTCACCCATAGAATAGATGACCTGCAGGTAAGCTTTATCTCATCAGAACATATTTGTAACACTAAATGACTTGAGCTTTCTGAATGCAATGACTGATTAGAGTTAACCCAAGCAAATTTCTGATGTCGACGCTTAACATGCACTTCAGAGATACTTGCATGATTAGTCTTAACCCTAAACAATTTTTAAAGCTCTGAAATGCAGCAGAAAATCCAATGTGTGCTGAAAATGCACATGGGCAAGCACCTTGAATGGTATGTTTATCACAGACATAGATATAGATGGCAAGAACACGACATAGACTGGTCAGGGACTTAGATGTAATTACCTGATTACTGTATTTTTTCATTCTCGGTAAAAACAGTAAGACTTAGGAAGTATAAAACCTTCAGCAAACCTAGTGCATTTGTCAACATATAAATAATCAGCAGGATTGCTACCTGACAAGGTATGTTGGACATGTGACCCAGACTCATTTTCAATTGATCTTCGCTGAGGTCAGAACTGAACATATCATCATCACCCATATATGCACAAAGGGAGTGATACCTGCCAAAACATACTTCTGGTCAGTTAGCAGTGAAGAGGGACATGTTACCAACAGGAGTCAGAACTTAGGGGCAAAAAGACAAAGAGCTGGACATAATATGCACAGTTTCATTTCCCCCTTGCAAACACGAATATTTATAGCCCAGGTTGAAAAATGAGTCCCCAGGTGAAGCTAAGTACCTACAGTTTCAACTCTATGATTAAAGTGAAACATAAATAATTAGACAGGGTATTTCAGTTGTCAGAGTCAAATGAAAATGGAGGTGACTGAGCTATTTAATCGACAACCATAAGATAGTGGAAACATGGTTGTAATTAGAAGTGGATCACAGATCTATTTAATAACAGAAACATGCATAACTCAACTTAGAAGTGGTTTGTATAATTGACAATATAAGGGAATCCATAGTTGAACACTTACGCTTCATTAATTGCAAAGAACAGAACCAAAAAAATAAATACAAATCAAGAATACATTGACGATCTAGCAATTCTAGATCTTGGGAAGCGTTTGTCAATGTAAAGGATGGGTATTTGGATAAAAAATTGATGAATTGCCGACAAACTCCCCTTCAAGGAAAAACCAGCATGAGCTCCTTGATTTCAGAAGCCTGAACTTATAGTCTTTCAAGGGCTAGCAGTGACCATTAATGGAAGATTTCAATAGACGATAAATATTTTTCCATTAGTGTTGAGATTGAATTTTCTAGGACATATATTTCAATCATAGTACTATCAAATACTGCTTTCCTCTTATAAACAAAAAGAACTGATACGTAAACCCAAGAAAGTAAATTCATGTCAAGTCAATAACAAGGAATCTAGAGAAATTAATTCAAGATCTCAGCTATGTATACATTTAGCATATTTCCAGATACATACTGCATATTCTAAACAAACAAGAAAAGAATTAATCAATATCCTTAGCACTTTGATATGTATAACAGTGCTATGAATTGAACAAAACACTGGAATATTTCGATCACTTCCACATTCATAAAGCAAACTAGATTTCAACAAAGATTGATAAAAGATAGGATTTCATATGGAAGGGATGAAAGACATTTTTTTGACCCCATATCAAATGAATTATTCCACTAGGCAAACATGATCCATCGAGACATAGGTCACTCACCTATAGGCAGTTATTGGAGCATCTGGATTTGCTTCCCTGGGCATTAGATCTGAACCTTTTCCTTCACTAATCATTTTTGAAGCTAAATCAATCATGGTAGCAGTTTCAGGAAGCGTTGCTCGATATTCGCGGTCACTAACTGGAGCCTGATCAATAATATGTATTAGGATTAAGAAATTATAGCGATTCTCCACACAATAAGGCATCAAATAACATGGCAGGAAGCAGATCCTTGCCAATACTCCTCAGATATTCTACAAAATAAATACAATATTTCTTTGCAACTTCAAATCTCAGATCAGCAAGAAAGATCTACTAAAACAGAATGCAAGAGGTCCACGACCAATTCTAGTATGAAGTGTTCCCATAGACAATATACCTACCAAGGATCAGATCCCATTTTACTCATGGTGATACTGGCAATGCTTGCAAAATATAGGTAAAGAAAATACTAGATCAATGTAATTTCAGTAGAATTGGAGATCATGAAGCTACTCAAGGCTAACATAGAACAAAACCTTGAATGTGAATCTTTTTAAGTGGATGGATTAATACTACTATATTTGAAGACATTGCCTTCATTTATGGGTAGTGCTACATCACATGAGACACTCATTCTCGCATTGTATGAACCACGTATGTCTTGGTATAGTTGGTGATGCTCACTTCACCTCTTTGTAAAAGAAGAAAAATGAACATAAATGTTCCCAAGTACATTCTCATGCTTAAAAATCGAGGCTTCAACAGTTCACCCATGAATCAACCAAGGACAACAAATCAATGAAATCAGGGAGAAAAAGACATGAAACTAAGAGTTATTTTATACTACCTGTTTCAATATAATTGCACGGATTTCACCCATTTGATTATATTCAAAATAAATGCACATTGAAACTAATACATAACATTCATTATTATATATTAGTGAAAAGAAGCAGTCAAAGTCATTTTAAAAATTGTGTCAAAAGTCAAAATGGTGCAATTACTTTGAAATGTAAGTAGTATTAATTTGAACAAAATTGGCTTCTTCACTCATAAATCATACCACCTTCACAATTTTATTGCATCAAAAGATGAAAGCTACTGTACTGCATCAGGTCACATGGTAGTAAGGCTGTAAAACTTGAGAACTGTTACACATGCTTAGGTCTTTCTATGTGATTGTAATTGAAAGGAATAGCACGGTTTCTGAAGCAAGGATTCTCACCAGGCACCTAACAGGATGCAGTTGTTTTCTAAAGCTCTCTTCATTCTCATGTACGTGGTGTGTGACAGCTCGTCATTATTTTCAAGTTTGTAGAATATACTATCACAATATACAAGTATAACATGATTTTTCTCATTACCTTCAATATAGCAACATATTTATTCACTAACTTTTACAAATAGGCTCATTCAAAATTGGTTATACCTGCAAAATAGCTGAACGGACAGCTCTTGAACATGCTGCATTTGTCCGCATATAATGCACAATGTCCTACATAATCATTCTGATGGAATTTTAGCTAATGCCATACATTAACAATTTAACATTTAAAAATAATTATGCAAAAACTAAGTTAACACCTGTGCCCAAGAAAGAAAGAAGTGAAAGGCCTAATCAGAAGAACTGAAAGTCACTTCTTAATGTTCAATTATTTCAGGGGTTTTAAGGAGCCATCCAGTGAAGAGTGGAAGAATGATAAAATCACATGTACATACCTGACATCCAGTACTATGACCAAGAAGCACCACACCATCAGAATTTTCCTTATTAATTAAATAACTGATTAATTGGTCAAGCTCCATAGCATCCTTCAGAGAGAAAACAGATTAAAAATAAAAATGAGTACGCACACCATAGCATATGTAGTAAGAGGCAAGATCTACGTGAACCTATCGGCATTCCACTTTTGCAGAAACTTGAAGAACCAATTTGGCCAAAAACTTAATTAGAACCTGAAGGTCCTGAAATTCTGCAATCTCATGAGAACCAATTAAAACAATATGAAGAAAGACCTGCTTAGGGCTCACAAATGTAGAGAGATACAAGCCTCTCAAGCAGCCTTCATTTCATCCCTCCCCACCCCATCACCAGACATTGTGTTGGACCACTTTTAGTCTGATGTAATTCAAGTTCAGATAAAAGACAGAACAGTTATGTTTCTAATTAGATTAGTGAGACCTGATTCATAATTTCAAGATTCAGGTAAATTTAAAGATTAAAGATATTATATTTCTCTTCAATTTGTTTATCAGCATTTGAGAGGCTTACAGAAATGAAGAAAACATTTTCCTATCTTCAAGTCAAGTCATCATCATCATAACAGACACTTTATAGAAATGATATTTGAGATATTTCATACGAACCAACATAATTGAAAACCTGTCAATCCCAAATTTCAACAACTTAACAGCAAATGCATTCTTTTCCCCTCTAAAGTTGAAACAGAATAAGCACATTGAAGACCTGCAAATCCCAAAGTTCAACTTAACAGCACTATACATCCTTAACCCCTCTGAAAGGTTGTACCCAGTTTACAAGGCTCCCAGCTACAGCATCTGAGGAAGGTCTAACTGCACACAATCATACCCTTATTAGAGGCTGGTTCTAGGGATCAAGCTCACTACCCAGTGAATTGCAAGAACACATTTGCCCATCGCACCAGGCACAACCTTCATGTTCTTAACTCCTCTAAATCTTGCCATAATCTTTTAATTCATCCCTTAGACTCAACCAATCTCAATGAACAAAAGCTTGAAAAGCAAAATGTCAAAAATTCTATTGCATAAAATGGAACTTATACCAATTGTGATAGTGTTAGTCTCGTATATACTTTTCTTTCATTCCATTCTCTTTGTTTAGTGAGGTTCTTGACAAAGAGGGGGGGTGCGTGCACTATTCTTCATCTACTTTATACCTCATTTTATTTTAGTTCAAACTCATTATGGAGTCTTATTATGGTTATGGGATGGCAATGGGCTCAGATGAGAGAGATGGAAGAGTAGGTTGAGCAAACATCCATGCATGCTCTTAGTTGCTCCAAAATTTATAGCAACAAGCTCCAATATAATATGTACTCCCCCATCCCTAAAAGTTTTGCCCCATGCCCATATATATATTTATTAAGTTTGGGTTGGATAAAGTTGTTGAGAGAGAAAATTGAGATAATAAGTAGTGTATCTAAGTAAAGGGGTGGTCCATAATGATCGTTTAAGGTATGGACTAATCTTTTAGGGACATCTATTTAAGGAATACAGGACAAAGTTTTAGGGAAGAAAGGAGTATATATAAATCCAAAAACACTAGATAATATTGTATCACTATCCTGGTAAACTTAAGGTAATAAGGTACATAAGAAGTCACTTCCCTCATTCATATCCCTATTCACAGGCAACATCATTTAAGTCTCATTTTCAGAGATCTAGACCACTAGAAGGAGGCAACAAAGGGATAGGCCCAAAGAATTTGTCACGGCATTTCCATCTCCACAAGATAGCTGAATACGTTCTTAAAGATATTGCACCTAATAGAATTCATGACTGTCATTAGAAGTAGAGAACTATTGTCCTGCTTCCCCCAATTCTCTTCTCAAACTACTTTCACACATAATGTGGAGAAAATTTACGCCAAAATTCCAGCATTTAAACTAAGTTGCAGTTTAACAAGGTACAGATGAACAAAACTGCAATAACCACATACTTGCTCAAGGCTCGAAATTCCATATGCAGTGTAAGAAGACGAAAGGAGTATCTGGACCAATGACCATTTTTCATGATCCAAAGCAATGGCCAAGGGTTCCAAGTACCTGGATCATTTAAAAGCAATAATGTCAGTGAATAAAATAAAATTTGAGATTTTATTTTGCATTATACAACTTAAATGCAGCAGAAATCTCTCCACCTAGTTCTCATGACATTACTAATCAGTCACAACATAAGTATTCTTTTCTTCCAATGCCCCACCGATGGCACACAAAGGATAGAAAAGAAACTTTCAGAAATCATCAATAACCAGAAAATTGTCCCTTGAAGTATTAAGAGAAACTACCACATATATTCCCATAGATCTCCAGCTTCTTGGTAGAAGATTAGCCATTGAAGAACAAACAGCCTAGCCAATATATAACTACACATGTAATATGTTTAAGCAGGGCTCTTTATACAACTCTTTACCCATGACAGCAAAATAACATGGAACAAAGATTTGGAGAATTTCTTTTGGCAAATAAAAAAAAATGTTGTTCCAACTTTATTCTTTACTAACATATTTCAACTTTGCAGTTATAGGAGCAGGAACGTTGTACACTATATTTCATCAAGCATGACTCAAGTGGGAATGTTTCTGATTCAATATTTCCAAATACGAACAGTTTTAACCACTGTGAAGGATCAATAAACTGTTTTATTTGATTAGTTGGTTCACTAGTAAAAATTAACAGGGAAACTCTTGAACTTTTCACCTTTTTTCTAGATATAAGCCATCTACAACCTTATCTACCAAAAAACTAGGTCATGAGAAGAATTCTACAACTTCAATAGAGCCTCGTGAATGGTGAAACTCCAATAAGAGACAATTCCCAAAAGAAAATGCTAATGCTGAACCATTAGAACAGCTTGCCTGAAGAAAAACAGTCAATATATGAGCCCCATACAAGTCCTAGACACCTAGTTAAAAGTTAAAACGCAAAACACATCAGTAAAATCATCCATTCTTCAGTTATGCTTGAAAAATTCATCCTAAGAGACAGGAGTGAAATCTCTTAGTGAATCGAATAACCTAATCCTTTTTTAACTGAAAACTTAATCAAGGTAAGTTGGCATATAGAGGTCAAAGACAATCTGATCCGGATAGCTCACACTACATCATAAAATAGTATGGGTAATCATAGAAGTAAGAGCATTGCAGTGACTTGTAAGCTAAACAAAATCTAGAAGAGCCAAAATTTGCTAAACCTTTACCAGCAACAATTCAAACTTCTGATTCCATAATAAGTACGTAGAAATACACATAAATGATAGTGTGACAAGTTATGCAACAAATAAGAAAAAAAAAATGCAACCAACTGGTTGACCATAATTCTTTATTTTGAGGTAAACAAGCACCAACTTAAGTCATTAAACTAACGTTAATTTCACAAGGATGGGAAAGAAATTAAGTAAACATACTCAGTAGCCATAAACCCATCAGTCAATCCACCAATGAAAATGACTTGTTGCTTATAATCACCAGTTTTAAATGCAATCTGCACATTAAAGGAATAATGAATACAATATCCATAACATAAGAATGATAAGATTAGTACCTATGATACAATAGAACAGATCAGCAAATAAATACAGAAAAAAATACAGTTAGTACCAGAATAAACTTGATCCTGGACTAGATCAATTTGAATCTAAGCAGGGTTAACGATTTCATTAGTTTGTGTTAGATCGGAATAAATACTAGCTTAGGTTTACTTTAGATTTGTGCTACGTCCAATCGAACAGGTACATTCAGAATAATGTATCAAATCAAATGACATGAAGTTGGATTGATATCTGAGTCAAAATATATGAAAACAGGAATTGATAAATATACTTTTTAAAAAGTATGAACTTTTAGCGATTTAACAAATTTTGTGGTTAAAATGATAGTGATGGGTGCGGTCAAATCCAATACAGGGAGGGAGTGGGGGCAATGGTAGTGTTAGAGGAAGTAGTAAAGATAAACTAGTGATGGCTATGGTGGGTAGCATATAACCCAAAATTAGTAAATAGGAGGGTGAGATGAATCAGAAAAAGGGGTTTGGGGTAATCTCATCAAGTCCATGGCAAAGAAAAGGAAAAACAATACAAACAAAAGGGAATTGAGTGATGTATCCAAGCAAGGTTCATGACACATCAAATGTAAAGTCGCAGAACTCACAGTGTTCTCCCATTGACACATCAAATGACCCCAGAACATTTTATGACAAGGTTCATGAAAAACTTGCCATGAACAATACAATTTTCTTAGGTACCAGTATCATACATCCAAGCCGCACACACAGAAATTTGGTGATGTATCCAAGCAATAGGGCAGTTATCTATGTCATCTCACTCTTTCAAATAGATTGTACACCAGTTCTTCCAGTTGGTGGTACGTCCATAATCAGTCCAAGATGACGAAGAGTAATCACCTGAATCTTACATTCTTGGAGCTAACCCAAGATATTTCTATCTAGTTTCTAACATAGATGAAATCCTTCTATCCTTCCCCTACTTTATGTGTGTGCTTATTGGTCTCTTATTTTTATCATTCTACTTCATCCTAGAAATGTTAACAACTTTCACTAATCACATGAAATACTTGTTCCTAAACTACTTTCTCTTCCTCCAAAATTGCTTTCAACACGAGTTTCTGAAAAGTTACCTCTCTACCAAATACAATCATTTTCAAGAGCATAAAAGTTTTTAACATGAAGAAGCACCCTTTATGATCTATTCTACAATAGTTTTGACCATGTACTCACTCCGACTAAATGTCAGACACTAAAGTTCAGAAGTCAGTCTCAACTACTTCATGTTATATAGCATGTTACATTTTTATTCCAAAAAAAAATTGAAGAAGATGAAGGACAGGGTGTCAAGTATGCCTTACCCAATGAAATGAAAAGTTGAAATAAAATAGGTCACACCACTAACTAATCAATGATAAGAGCTTTGTTTATGATTAGCAGATCATCCACATCCTTTGGACCTCAAAGTAAATCCTAGTAAGACTATATCTATCCAATCCACTAGGTGGAAAAATGAGACCCTTATTTAGTGATTGCACCTCAAGCTTGCCCATCAAATCGCCTTAATACCTTCTCAATCTCCAATAAAACCGTATGAACTCAAAACCAATAAGATTTCATATTGATTCTAACTAGTCTACCCTCCAATCCTTGAAACATAAACTAAGTATTTACCAAACTAAAATTCAATCACATCTTAATTGCTAATAAATATAACGACATAGTTCAACCAACCTTCAAATCCTAGTTCATAATATCCAACATAAACCCCCATTTTCCTTCCATAGAACACATCATTTTAAATGTTCACATCCCCCATTCAAAATGGTCACTAGCAAGATTATATCCGTATATCCATTCAATTTATTGAGTTAGAAACCGACCAACACACAGTGGTTTCACTTCTTTCTTGCCCAAAAGTACTCAAAAACCATACGAACTATTCGAAACAAACACGATTTCATATCAATTCGAACTCGACTTTCTTCCAATCATTAAAACTAAATTCAATTACACCTACAATGCCAACAATATAAAAAACAAACCTACGCTTCGCCTGACCTCCCCTGATTCATTTTCCTTCCATAGTAACACCTCACATCCAAAACTATACATTAAGCTCCTCATGATTCAAGCACAGCGACTAGTCGAACACTACGAAATCCTTTTAATTGAAGCAAACTAACTCATATTTGGCCAAACAATCAACAACTCAAATTCAAAATTTCAAATTCCAAATTATCATTACATCGGACCCAATTCCAGTAACACGACACAAATCAAATGATACGAATTGAAAATGCGGATAGGAAGCAACCTGCATAGACTTGGGACCGTATCGGAAGAGAACGCCGCGAAGCTGATTCTTCTTAATGACGGGACCTAGAGAGGCGTAATTGTCAACGGCGTTGGAGACGACGGAGACGGAGGGAGGAGAGGTTCTTGAGTTTGAAGTTTTGCCGGAGCGGCCACGAAAGGAGAACCATGAGGTGGTGGTTGTTGCGGAGGAGGAGGTGGAGGATGTGGAGAGGGAAGATAGGGAAGAGGCATTCATGATTTGGGTTGGTAGTGCGAGGAAGGAGGAAAGGAACGCAAAGATGTGATTTGGAATGACTGAATGGCTGGTCAGTTGATCAGTTGCTGCTGTAACGTGCTGTGCTCATTCATGGCTTCTTCTGGCTACATCTATACGACTACTATTTTTCAACATTTCCAGCTTTCATTGGATTTACACGAGCTATATTTCAAATATTTGAAATTATTTTCTTAAATATTACTTCACTTCTATTTGTATAAAATCAAAGTACGAAAAATTCTTTTTATATTATAAAAAATAATATATTCAAGTGAAACTTTATTGGATGAATTTCAATGTAAATTTTTAAAATATCAAGTTTTCATAACTGTTTGTCTTACGAATTTAGAAATAAAATCATTTAAAGTAATGTCTTGTAGATCGTAAAAAATCAAATGGGGCAATTTTTGGGGATGGAGGGAGCACTAATCCGTAACTCCTATTTAGGGTGTCAATTCATGTTATCGATACGGGTTTGATCTAATACTAACGGATTCAGTACTATTAGGTCAGGTTGAAATGGATTGTTGACTATTTTCAGATCGACTGGGATCAAGTTCGAGTCAATAATCATATTGGGTTTAATCTGTTATTTACTTAATCAATTCAAATCAGGTTCAATTCGGGTTTGCATGGTTCGAGTTTGAACGGCTTGGGTTTGAATTATTAGGGTTTAAACGAGTTAATACGGTTTATTTTGGATATGACTCAACTTTGGGTTAAGTCTAATTTGGACGGATTAATACAATTTATTTTTTACCATTTCGAGAAATTCAGTTTGATTCATAATTATTTTACATTTTACAATTATATTGTAAATCGCATTTTACAAGTTAGTTTAAGTTCATTATTATTTAGTTGTTATTATGCGCTTGACAATTCTTTGACAATGATCAGTTTTGTTAGGATCGTGATTTTACTTTGATAGGAAGGGTTTGGTAGAATCTGATCGTTGGATCGGATTAAATCGTAAAATCGTATGATCTTACAAAATAACGTATTCAGAATTTATAACAATCAACCTTATCAACAATAATTTAAATTTGAACATGTCACCTTAAATTGAATAAGTGTCTCTATCAATTGGGTCTTGTCAGTTTATTGTCAGGTTGAATCGGATTCAGGTTAAAACTAATCAGTTTACTATCGGGTTGAACTGTTAATAGATAGGGTCATTTTGGATCGAGTTATAATATTCGAGTTGGAGCAAGTTGAGTTATGGTCGGGTTTATTTTAGGTTAAATCTGTTTCCGAGTAAGTTTGGATCGGGTCGGTTCATGTTACATGTTCTCCTTTTGGGTTGTAAAGCAATTCAGGTTAGATTGGATCGGGTCGGTTCATGGTTCGAGTTGAAAACTGATAGCTCTACACCTATTTACACTAGGATGCCTCACTTAATATTAACGAAAGTTAGTAATTGTAACTTCCCTACATGGATAACAAAAGTTACGAGGGCTAACTAGACAAATGATAAACACTTAAAAGCTAATAATTTAAGTGCATACTTCTTTGGGGTGTTCATAAAATGTTAATTGTACTGTTAAGCCTTAATTGTACAATTAACGTTAAACGGTTATTGCAAAAGGCTAACCGTATCGCTAAGTAATGGTTACCGATAAATGGTTAACCAGTATTTAATGGTACTGTTAACGGTTAACCGCTGACCGTTTCATTCTATTTTATGAACCTGTACACCTAATATTGTGAAACTACTTGTATGATTACTTAGCTCATTTGAGTCTTTTACAATAGTAATAACACATATTTACACAAGATTTGATCATGTATTAAAAAACTTGTGACATTCATTCATGTTTTAGGCTTTTGGGTTTAGTTTTTTTTTAAACAATAATATTGGTTAACCTAAAAAAATTTATTATCGTAACTGTTAATTTTTAACAGTTTAGTAAAATAATTATTAATATGAACCGATTATATACGGTTAACAGTTACGGGTATTTTGTACACGCCTAATACTACTTCGTATATAAATACAACAAGTGGAATAAAAAAAATCAACGTATATAAATATCCAGTTAATATTTACCATAAATAATAAAAGTTAACATCATTTATGTACTTTTCTATTTGCAATATATTGATAGTAATAAAAGTAGACTTGTTTCCAATTATGCTATGTATAAATATTATATGTTTATCTTGGAGATTAATTTTGACTTCCTTATTTACAACCTAGACATTTAGTAAGCAAATTGGGTTGATACATGCATACAATTGCTACAAAAAGCTTGCTTCCTCTTCCTCTTCCTCTTCCTCTTCCTCTTCCTCTTATCTCCTTTTCTCCTTTTCTATTCCATTTAGCTTCCTCTACTCAACTCACATTCACAAGTTTTATTTTTCATTTCATAATAATTAAAGAGAGAAACTCTACAATTTTAGAAGAGGTTTTAGAAAGAGAAATTATGAGATTTGGTAAATTTTGGAGAGAAATACTTCTTTTGCCTTCGATTATGGAAAGAGACTAAGATGGGGTAAATTTTGGATATAAATCGTAGTTTCTAGAAATTTTCTTTCCATGATGAAGATAACAATGCTACTTCTTTTTTTCTTAATCTACATGTCTTGGCGTAATGCCGATGTGATTAATGAAATTTTTTATTACATATTGTTGACTTTGCTGTAATCATTTGAAAATTGCAAGAATTTTGTATTGCGCTGCACTTATATTGATTTTACTTTTTGTGTTCATATTTTCTTTGATATAAAATGTAATGATCTCATAATTCTTTGCTATTATAAACCATTTTCTCGAATTTTAAAATTTAATAAAGATAATTATTAAAATATTGCCCATTGATAAACGTTCTATCGACTCTCTAGAGTTTTGCACCGAAAAATTAACTATTAATAATTATAAAACAACCTTTTTTAAAAAAGTAATCAAAATATTTTAAAATTCACAAGCATACACATAATCAGCAAACTTGAGTACATACATATTAATAATTCAAACTAAAACTAACATGCATCTTTCCAAAAATAAATCATTGGTCACGTGTAAGAATAATTAGAAATACATTTTATGCTTCAAGCTTTCTAAACAAGTGCACTTAACCAATTGAAACCATAAATAGAACTTTAGACTTTCTTTACTTAAACTATTATTATTAATGGTTTAGCAATGAATGGTTTGTTGATTATTCCATAGGGAACTAGTAAGAAATAATGCAAAGTCTAAATTTAATATTATAATTACTAGGTCATTATAATGAAAGTGACGGGATTCCAATACTATTAGAAGTAAAGTCAATATCGTCATATCACCCAACACGAGCATTGAGTTACCACCAAGTGCCCCCCAATCAATAGCTAGGGCCATAAACCCAATTTAAAGTTCATAACAAAAATATGAAAATTTATTAATACAACTAGAAAAGAATAACCATATGTTTCATATTTAATACTTTTATAATTATCATTTTGTAATTTTAATTAACAAAGTTAAATAATCAAAGACAAGAAGAGGGGGAGGACAACCACGACTAGCTGGTGGTTGACTGGCTACAGCGGCTAGTGGCTAGTGGCTAGAACTAGGGTTAGGGTTAGGGTTAGGATGAGTTTAAATTTTTATTTTGGTGTATATAAATAATTATATTAAATAAAATACATGTCTTGAAAATAAAACATAGAGAATAGTAAAATATATATTTGTAAAGTTTTAAAATTGTGAGTAGTTGGATATATATATTAGTTTTGATTCTAAGAGTCCTAAATGAACACTAAAACTCAAATTTGATGATCATTTTTTTCCTTAAATGAAAAAAGATGGAATCCTTTTCAAATTAAGAAACTATTTAAATTATTTTTTCCTTTTTAAAATAAAATACTTTATTTTTGTAAAATAAATTCTTTATAAATATTAAATATAACATTAATAATTAGTGAAATATACGTAATATTATAATTTACCCTCCTTAAAAGAAGGTTTGTATTTATACTTGCGCTCGATATCAAAAGAAAACTTATGTATTTGTGAAAATACTTAGATATTGTAACTTATTTGTGTCTTTGAAATCAACACTCAACTTGCTTTAACTACTAACTTTGTTACTTTACTTAAACTTGACATGAAACTAACAAGCTAAGATGAAAACTATGAAAAAGTATGCAATTAAATGAAATGAAACTTAAAGGTGCAAAATTTGGGAAAAGCGCAAAATTTTAGCTCACTCTTTATGACTTAATTTTAAGCACATGGCATGCATATAATTGATTATTTATTTTTTATGCACAAATTGATCTGAAATTTTACTAAAAGATTTTGGTTTAGCGTAGGTGAAAACTTGAGATTCGAACGAGAACTCATCACGCTAGTTTTAAAAAGAAATCATTTAAGAAAAGTTTGCGTGAGAGCTCTTATTTAAAGATGAATATACTTAATTTTTTTGAAAAAGACTTATTTTATTAATTTTGTGATTTAGTTGGAGTATCGATGATCAAACATTGAATTTTGTGAATTTCATACTTTTCTTACGCTAGACAACTTGGTGTACATATTATTATTATGATAAAAAAGAATAACCACTAATTAATGGGAGTACAATCTTATAAAATATAACTCTCAAACATCTTCGGCTCCTATAACCTTAAACAATAGGGTCGGTTTTCTAATGTGAAATAACCATAAAATTATTGGCTAATAAGCACCTAATTCTTGATTATTCCATTAATATGCCCTATACAAAAGTGATTGTTAGTAAATTAGAGATTAAGAATCATACATTGAATTAGAAGTAGCTAGATGGATGATTTTTCCTCCTTTGCAAAGGTAATTGATGATATTTTTTGTCCAAATGAATGGTATTAAACTAACTTGTAAAACAAAAAATTTGTGTTTTCTTATCAAAATAATGAGAAAAATCTAAAGCTACAAATGTTAGTAGAAATTTTTTATTTTTTGATTTATGAAAAATATTAAGAACGTAGATTAATTTTGTAGGATTTTTAGAAATTCCAGTTTTAGTGAGTAGAGAAATTTTGAGAGTTTTTCTTTCTTTTTCACCCCTCATTTGGTCTTGAAAACCTAGGGTATTTATAGAGTTAGAAGAGGAAGATTTTGTAAAAAAAAAAAAAATTGATTTCTGAAAAATATGAGAACAGTATTGAAAAGCATTAATGTGTATGCACCCTATTTTGTAAAACTAGGCTTAGATGTTGTCATAATTTTAGCTTATAACTTAACGTCAGTGTGATTTTGTATTAGCAAACTAAAAAGTAGGTGTGTTTTTTTTAATCTACGCAACACCCCTCCATTCAATCCCATTTCCATTCTACGTTCAATGTCTAAGGCCTAAGCTAATGAACACCCTTACCCTTACCCTTACCCTTACCCTTACCCTTGCCTGGCAATTATATCATATCATCAATAATTAGTCATAATCAGAAGTTTGTGTTATATAACAATCCACTATATATAATAATATAAATATTGAAAGTTTCATACTTGGAATATATTTAACAAGATCAGAAATTATATGGATGCTTTTAGACAAACAACAACAAACATGCCCCGACCTTCCTTGCACAGTCATGCATAATAAATAATAATATCAAATGTCTTTGAGGAACCCAAAGAAGTAGTTATCCTTAAAAATAATATGAATTGCATATTGTAACATGTTATCAAACATATCAACCCACCTTTCACTTTTGGGGAAAAAAACCCACCTCATTTAGTAATACTGTCGGCTTTTAGATTTATTTTTTTTTTAACTATTTGTTCTTGGTTGAAACATGAGCCCAAAAATAAGTTATTTATTAGTGATCTCATTGGGTACTATCTCAAGTAAGACCGGTAAAAATTGACCCGATTCGAAATTCTGATCTGAACCCGACCCAAAAATAGTGTGTAATGGTTGAGATTTTTGACACGAAAACTTAAAAGAATTGACACGAACCCGACCTGAAATTTAATGAATTAGGTTAACACAAAATTATTTTCGTGTTAAATAAGTCGGGTCAATTCAAATCCATCCTCACTCAACCGCTGTATATAACTTAAAACTCTCATTTTCTTTCTTCTGGTTTTCCCCCTTTTCATTCTTTATCCTAATTTATTTTCTCAATCTCTCATTTTCTTTCTTCTGGTTTTCCCCCCTTTTCATTCTTTATCCTAATTTATCATTCTCATTTGTCAAGCACAACGGCACAAGCTGAGCAGCCATTACTCCTGAGGTTCGTTCATCTTCCTCACTTCTCTCAATATTAGTTCATCAATAATTACTTTTCTTCTCAGTATCTAATATCTGATTATCTTCATCACTGTTATTTCATTATTGTTTTTGACTTTTCGTATAATTTCTTTTATTATTTTCTGCTTTTTTTTTTTTTTTTTTTTATCACTCGAATTCTCATATTTTTATGTGGTAGTCTTAATCTGTTTAAGGTAATTTCTTTTATGATTTTCAATTTACTTAATTTGTTTTTCGTCTAATCTATTTTACTATTTTAGGTAGTCTTCAACTCTTCATCTTCTTATTATTTTCGCCTTAATTTTTTATTTATTCATGATTTTCAATTTGTTAAGACATGACCAGTTCGCCTAGTCTAGTTTTTCTTCCCGCGTTGTTAATGATTTGGTTCTTCCTGAGTTGTTTTTTTTAATTGTTTTATTTTTTGGTAGCAATTATATATTCAACAACTTTCTTCCAAGGAAGAGGAGGAGATTGCTTTTGCAAATATTGTTTAAGAACGGACTCATGAAGACTTTGATGTTTATTTAAATACATTTGTTTATTTTTAGCTGTGGTTTGTAATTTGTTAAGAATTTATTTGGTATGTAATAGTTCATTAGGCTTGTTAGACTTTAATTATTTTTCTTGAAAACTTTAAGTTTGAAAATCAGGTCATTTTCCGATCAAAATAACCTAGTTTTAAAAAAAATAAAAATTAGGTCTAACCGGGTCATTTTTGGGTTGATTCGAACCTGAAAATATCAAGTTCAGGTTAGGGTTTTTGATGGAAATACCAGCCAATCTTTGAGGCTTGTAAATCTCGACCAGTATGCCAAATTTATAACAGTTTTTAACCCGAAAACTTAAATATATTAGGTTCAGGTGGGGGTAACTAACCTAAAAGTAGTCAACCCGAACACAAACCTGACCCAACTTGTTCGTTTGTTACCCCTAGTTTCAAGATGTTGATTAAAAAACGGTTATATGATCAATTAATCACATGAAATTGTGGGAGCTCATGTCATGTATTCTCATCCGTTTCATCTTCTAATTTATTTTAGGAGATATACGTATAGAACGTTTTCATAAGTATATTGTTATCATTATTTTATTTTACTGTTACTATAATTAACATTATTTGGCAAACTATTCGTTTGATCTTAAATTTTTTATAGGTATCATATAAAATAAAATATAACCATTTTACTATAAAATCCAAATTGTTGTAAGCTATTTTATTGTAATAAATTTTTGCAAGTGTACATATAAATCATAAATGAGTGTAACCATCTAATCCTTTCTAACGATATTATTCAGGGCTAAGTTATATTATTCAGATAATTTTTTTTTATAAAAGGGGATAATCCTTATCCTTTTACCACACATCCTTTTCTTCTTCCTTTTTATCCTCGCTCAAAATTGTTCATTTTTCTCTATTTTCTCAACCACCATGTTCCAAAACAATTACCATCAACTCAAGATTTTTGTTTTGAAGAAAAAATTCATATGCTAAAGGTATATATGATGTTGTTAATAGCGTTGGGGGATTTATTAATGATATTGATGCGAGCTATACTTAAGTATGGTTGTAACTAATTAGTCAAAAGTTACATATGATTTGTATTTTTTAAACTTGTACGTTGTAACAAACTCACGTGTATTAATAAAGATTATTACTTCAATTTCCTTTTTTGCATATCTGTTTTTTTGTTTGTTTCACTACTAAAATAATAATGAATTGCGGCTAGAAATTTGCGGCGTAATATTAAAAAAGCTGCAATTAAATTTGCGGCTATAGAAAATATGCGGTGTCAATACCCACCCTGCCGTATTTTAATCCTTTTCGTAGTAACATGCGATGTCTAAAACCCACCCTCGCTGCATTTTAATTAAAATAAAAAAACCTCGACGGCAGATCTTCACGACTTCACATACTTACTCCAGAAAATGTTAGGTTTACAAAGGAAACTCTGTCAAATTTTATGTAGAATCTGTAGTAATTTTAAAAGTATAGAACATTAATCGCTAGAAGACATCGAATCGGAAAGCAGACATCGACATGGATAAAATTGATGGTAAATTGATTAACTAAAACATTGTAAAATACTGCTATCATATGATTAACGTGACCATTCTATTTTGCAATTCATAGTGTGCTCAACAACTTGGGGGGAACTGAGTACAACTACTTCGTGATGCGTTTCATGCTTGACATCCTCTTCAGGAGTAGTAGTGGAATGCCTATGGAAGAGGTAAGAACTTGTACCCATAATTTTATCGTTTTAAGTATCCTCAATAGCGTATTCGCTCTTGAACATGTCCAAAACACTTCAAATAAGATGGTTTGAGTCAATATAGGTCAAATATGAGTGGTTTTGGGTAGAAAATGACCTTAACAATTGAAATATTTTGATATGAGTCAATATAATTCAACTAAGAGTGGTTTTGGTTGATAATGACGCATTTCCCCTAGAACATGCCTCAAACACTTCGAATAGGATGGGTTGAGTCAAAATAGGTCAAATGGGAGAGGTTTTGGGTAGAATATGCCCCAAACGCTTGAAATACATTGATTTGAGTCAATATAGGTCAAATAGGAGCGGTTTTAGGTAGAAAATGGCCTTAACACTTGAAATACATCAATATGAGTCAATATAGGTTAAATAGAAGTGGTTTTGAGTTGATATTGACGTATTTCCCTTAAAATATGCCCTAAACACTTCGAATAGGACGGTTTGAGTCAAAATAGGTCAAATAGGAGCGGTTTTGGGTCAATAATGACCTGTTCCCCTAGAACATGCCCCAAACACTTTGAATAGGAAGGTTTGAGTCAAATAGGTCAAATGGGAGCTGTTTTGGGTAGAAATTGTTCTTAATACTTGAAATCATCGATTTGAGTCAATATATGTCAAATAAGAGCGGTTTTGGGTCGATAATGACGTATTTCCCTTGAACATGCTCCAAACACTTTGAATAGGACAATTTGAGTCAAAATAGGTCAAATAAGAGTGATTTTGGTATGATAATGACGTAATTCCCATAGATTATGCCCCCAAACATTTGAAATATATTGATGTGATTCAATATAGATCAAATAGGAGCGATTTTGGGCAGAAAATGACATATTTCCCTTATAACATGCCTAAAACACTTGAAATACATCAATTTGAGTCAATATATATCAAATAGGAGTGGTTTTAGATAGAAAATGACCTTAACACTTGAAATACATTGATATGAGTCAATATAGGTCTAATAAGAGCGGTTTTGAGTCGATATTGGTGTATTTCCCTTAAAACATGCCCCCAACACTTTGAATAAGATGTATTGAGTCAAAATAGGTCAAATAGGAGCAATTTTGGATCGATAATGATGTTTCCCCTAGAACATGCCCCTAACACTTTGAATAGGACAGTTTGAGCCAAAATAGGTCATATGGGAGCGATTTTGGGTAGAAATTTCCCTTAACACTTGTAATACATCGATATGAATCAATATAGGTCAAATAGGAGCGGTTTTGGGTAGAAAAATGGCCTTAAGTCAAGATAGTGTCATAAGTTAGCGTCGTAAGCTAATTATACAACTTTGGGTAGAAAATTGCATGTTTGAACTTTACTTTTGAAATACATTGTATTATATTTATACATAAATGATATGTTAATCATTCTTACGTATGTTAAGGTTCAACGAGGAACTTTTCTCCATCAAAGAAATCGATGTGGTCCGTAACAAATTGGCCAAGTATTGGATTGATAAATTTATTTTAGTTTACCTTAACCTAACTTCTGTATATTTTGTTTATTTAATGGGTGATTCATAACCCTAATAGTATATAAATGAATTCCTAATCATCATTTGTATACCTTTTGATTGCAATATGTGTAATTATTGGTTGGTATTTAGTTGGTGATTGCAATGTAAAAGCGAGTTTTGGCGATAAGCATATCAGTAGGCCACTAGTAACCGTAACTTATAGGAGGAGGAAGCGCAGTACATTGGAACAATAAACAGAAGCAACAGGATGAAAGGGAATAAAAAAGCAAGAGTTGAGCAAGGAATATATTTGAAATAACATATGTATTTACTATACAGTTATATTTACAGTATAGTAATAATATAATGGTAATGCTGTAATTACTATAATTACGTAAGGGAATCTTACAGAGTTTGTTACAAAAAGTTGTTTTGAGACATATATGAGAGCATGTGCTACATGGTATGAAAAATCATCAGATAATTATATACAAAACTGTTTCTCTGGGAGACACCCTACTTCTCAAACTGTAGAGCGTTATTCTTCTTTTCTTTTTCTCTTCTTGCTTTCCTTCATTCCTGCATCAGTCCAACAAGCTCTATCAAACTGGTATCAGAGCAAGCGAAACTAGGCAACAATTTAGATCAATTATATATAAATTATACATCGTAAAAAAATAAAATTTGGTCAATGGCACCTACACATACCCAGAGAATGGAATAGTTGGAAGGGGAAGCTAAGGCCATGAGGGTCAAATTTACGGAGTAGTTAGCCAAAGTGGTCGAAAGCTTAGAAAGGATGGAACGAAGTAGGGTAGACCAAGGGGGGATGCTGAATCAATTACGGACATAACACAAGGAGATGTGAGAAAATTTAGGGGCTCACCCGTCTCGCACATCTGAACCGGTATCACCATAACAAGGTAGTAGAGCTGGAGGGGAGGATGTTAGAGGATCTGGGGAAACTGGAGATTCAACAAGCTTGAGTTTCCCTTGTTTGAAGGGGACAATCTAGATGGGTGGATAATAAGGGCTAAAGATACTTTGATTTTTACAAAATGAACGAAGGGGAGAAATTAGAGGCAGCAGTAGTATCATTGGAGGGGGGTGCATTGTTTTGGTATCAATGGATACACAAACATCGAGCATTAGAATCATGGGAACAACTCAAAACCATGCTACTCCATTAATTCAGGGGAACATCTACGAGAACCTTATATGAACAATGGATGGATCATCGTCAGGAGGGATCGGTTAGTGAGTACATTCGTCGGTTCATCGATTTGGTGGCGCCGTTGGAGGGCATGACGAAGGAGGTTACCAAGGGAAGGTATATTATGGGGTTAAAGGAGGAGATTAAAGCAGAGGTAAGAGTGTTGGGACTAAGGAATTTAGACCATGCCATAAAGCTGGCCTTAAAGGTAGAAGACAAG
This sequence comes from Dysphania ambrosioides, assembly GCA_026401315.1. Taxonomy (NCBI): domain Eukaryota; kingdom Viridiplantae; phylum Streptophyta; class Magnoliopsida; order Caryophyllales; family Amaranthaceae; genus Dysphania; species Dysphania ambrosioides. The sequence continues at coordinate 26,700,578 of CM048658.1, read as the reverse complement.
ATCAGGCTGGCTGGGCGAGTTATAGGGGAATTGGGCCAAGTCAGCAACACAACTTGCTAAGAGACCAAACTCAGCAAAGCCACTCTACACATGTGACTCCTAGAAATCTCATGTCCCCTATATCGTATAATAGAACCACACCAAATCAGATGGTGGGAAGCTACTCAGGTAATTCTCAAACTTCCTCCATTAATAAATATAGACACTTTGGAAATACAGGGGCAAAACCAAGTGAAATTCGGAAGCTTAGTGAGAGGGAGATTCAAAACAAAAGGGCTAAGGGCTGCGATGGTAAATGGGGCCTGAATCATTGTTGTAGTCGTAAGGAGTTGAGTGTGCTTATGGCACTAGGAGATGAAGCTGAGGAATGGGAAGTTAGTGAGTTAGAAGGGGGGACAGTGGAAACAGGTGGGGAGGTAGAGATGGAGTCAACACACCCGACCATCTCCCTAAACGTAGTGTTGGTAATCACCAAACCCGAAGACACTCAAGCTACGTGGGGAGTTTAGAGATCAGGAGGTGGTTGTGATGGTGAATCCTAGGCCACACACAACTTTATATCTAAGAAAACGGCTGGAAGTATCCAAAACACAATCATTTAGGGCGTCTTTGGGTACTGGAGAAGTAGTGTAGGGGGAAGGAATTTGTAAGTCAATCACTCTCCATTTGCCAAGAATCACCATAATTGAAGATTTTCTGCCTCTAGCCCTAGGGAACTCAGACTTGATACTTGGAATCCAGTGGTTAAAAAAGCTTAGGACGATGACTACCAAATAGAAGACTTAGACTGTGAGATTTCAGTTGGGAGGTAGGACAGTGACTCTATGGGGTGATCCTTCTTTGGGGCATTCATTGATTTCTCTGAAAGCCATGGTAAGAACCCTGAGGAAAGCAGAACAAGGATACTTGATAGAATTTAATCACATTTGTAGGGAGAATGCTGCATTAGAGAAGGAAGTGCCTGAGTTTCTGGTAGTCATTCTCAGGAGTCATAATGAGGTATTTGAGATGCCTATGGGACTACCTCCTTGGAGAAATCACGAGCATAACATAATCCTTAAGGAGGGCACAAACCCAATAAGTGTAAGACCTTACAAGTATCCTCATACACAGAAGGATGAGATCGAGAGACTAGTGCATGACATGCTAAAAGCTGGCATCATTCAAGTATCATCTAGCCCTTTCTCGAGTCCAGTTCTGCTTGTACGAAAGAAAGATGGATCGTGAAGATTTTGCATCGATTACAGAGCGTTAAATAAAGCAAATTTACTTGGCAAATTTCCTATAATAGTGATAGAGGAATTGTTAGATGAGTTATGGGGGGCTACTATTTTCTCTAAGCTTGATTTAAAATCGGGTTATCATCAAATTAGGATACGTTAGGAGGACGTCTTGAAAACATCTTTTTGCACACATGAAGGTCACTACGAGTTCCTTGTTATGGCATTCGGTCTCATGAACGCTCCTACAACGTTCCAAGCCCTAATGAATACGGTTTTCAAACCATTCTCGAGAAGGTTTGTTCTGGTTTTCTTCAATGACATTCTAACCTATAGTAAGGGGATTGAGGAACATCAGCAGCATGTGGCGACAGTCCTGGATATCCTAGACCAAAATCAGCTCTATGCAAATTACAGAAAGTGTGAATTTGGTAAGTCAGATATCTCATATTTATGCCATGTGATTTCTCACCTTGGTGTAGCGATGGACAAGTCTAAAATTGAGGCAATGATGGAATGGCCAATACCAAGAAACCTTAAGGGCCTTTGAGGTTTCTTGGGCCTCATTGGATATTACCGAAAGTTCATATCGGGTTATGCTACTATCGTTGCCTCACTCACTACTCAATTGAAGAAAGACTATTTCAGGTGGTCAACATAAGCAACATTGGCTTTCAACCAGCTTCAACCAACTTAAGGAAGTTATGACTCAAGCTCCCATCTTGGCCTTACCAGATTTCCAGGTAACCTTTATTGTTGAGTTTGATGACAGTGGGTTTGGAATTGGGATATCTTATTATAACATGATAATCCCATTGCTTATTTTAGTAAATTGTTGGGAGTGAGGGCTAGAGCTAAATCTATTTATGAGAAGGAGCTCATGGCCATTGTTATGGCTGTGCTAAAGTGGAGGCATTATCTTTTGGGGAGGAGGTTCGTGATTAGATAGGTTCGTGACTAACAAAGCCTCAGGTTCTTGATGTAGCAAAGGGAAGTAGGTTTTGAGTATCAGAAATGGGTTAGTAAATTGCTCGGCAATGACTTTGAAATTTCCTACAAACCCGGTGCTTCTAACAAGGTTGCAGATGCCCTCTTGCGGGAGTTTGATGATCAGGTTGAGCTAGGGGAACTGATTAGTAGCAGGGGAATAGCTTGGGAAGAGATTAAGAAAAGTGTGGAACTTACTCCTTTTATTATAGAGCTGAAACTGAATGCGGAATAGGGAAAGCCTTTTCCCAGGGGGTATTCATTGGACTATGGGATACTCAAGTTCAAAGGAAGAGTGGTGATTCCCTCTAACTCTCCAATTGTGAATAATCTGTTATAGGATTATCACAACTCTCCCTTGGGGGGGCTCTTGGGAGACTTTAAAACCTATAAATGAATTGCTATGGAATGCATCTGGATATGAATGAGGAAGGATATTTGAGGTTATGTTTAGAGTTGTGAAGTCTGTCAACAAAATAAATACTCCAAGCTTTCTCCTGCCGGTTTATTACAACCCTTGCCAGTTCCGGATCAAATTTGGGAAGACCTCTCAATGGACTTCATTAAGGGTTTTCCAAAGTCAAAAGGGTGGGATGTTGTCCTGGTGGTAGTTGATAGGTTCTCGAAGTATGTGCACTTTGTGGGGCTCAATCATCCTTATACAACAAAGACAGTGGCAAACCTTTTCATTATGAATGTTGTCAAACTTCATGGGTTTCCAACAACAATCGTGTCAGATAGAGATCGTGTAATTATAAGCATCTTCTGGTCTGAACTCTTTCGGTTGCAAAACACTAAGCTCCACAAGAGTACTGCATACCACCCCTAGTTCGATGGGTAGACTGAGGTGGTTAACAGAGGCCTCGAGACTTACTTAAGGTGTTTAATTAATAGTGCACCTTGGATATGAGCTCATTGGCTTCCTTGGGCTGAATTATCTTATAATACGACTTCACACAGTTCTCTTGGCTGTTCTCCTTTCATGGCAGTGTATGGGAGGGAGCCTCCTCCCTTACGGAAGTATGAGCCCAGGCAAACATGATGAGAAGGGAAGTTTAATTTTCGGTTGGGGATAATGTTTATCTTAAGCTCCAACCTTATAGACAACAATCTCTAGCAAAAAGACCCTCAGCGAAGCTTTCCCCTAGATATTTCAGGCCATTTCAGATTACTCAACGGATTGGCACCGTGGCTTACAAGTTGGATCTTCCACCAACATCTCGTATTCACCTAGTTTTCCTTGTCTCTTAACTTAAACCAGCCATTGGAGCCATCCCTGCTAATCCAAGTTTATCGGCTGTCATTAGCCCTGATCTAGTTTTGGAAGTGGAGCCGGAATATATATTGTCCATGAGGAATGGCAATGGCGATGATATATCCAGCTTGGAGGTTCTGGTAAAGTGGAAGGGTTTACAGGATTTTGAGGCCACCTGGGAAGATTTCACAGCCTAGGACCTACGGTTTCCTACGTTTCACCTTGAGGTTAAGGTGAGACTTTTGGCGGGGGGTAATGATAAGAATATTAGCAGGCCACCGGTAACCATAACTTGTAGGAGGAGGAAGCATAATACATTGGAACAATAAACAGAAGCAGCAACATGAAAGGGAATCAGAAAGCAAGAGTTAGGCAAGGAATATATTAGAAATCACATATGTATTTACTTTACAGTTATATTTACAGTATAGTAATAGTATAATGGTAATGCTATAATTACTATAATCGCGTAAGGGAATCTTACAAAATTTGTTACAAAAAAGTTGTTATGAAACATGTATAAGGGCATGTGCTACATGGTATGAAAAATCATCAGATAATTATACACAAATCTGTTTCTCTGGGAGACACCTTACTTCTCGAACTGTAGGAGTGTTATTCTTCTTTTCTTTTTCTCTTCTTGCTTCCCTTCATTCCTGCATCAGTCCAGCAAGCTCTATCATTTGGTACCATCATAAATGTATTTATAGTAGGTTTTGAAAATATAGACGTGTTTTGGTAATATGGCGTAGTAGGGACCAAAATAAATTATGCAAAAAAAAAAAACACACACTATATGCGGCAGGGTTAAGCATCACCCACTATGTAATATTAGTTAACCCACATTTTTAAGTAATTAAAACAAATAAAATGTGGTGTATTTGTCACTAACCTGTCGCAAATTATAGGATTAATATGCGACATATTTTCCACTAACCCACTGCATATTATTAGTTAGTTACATATTAATTTAAAGTGTACTCTCTTAAACCCGCCACATATTATTAAATGTTTTACGGCATATTTTTTATGCCGTAAATTAAATTGATTAATTTGCTGCCATCTTAATTGTTGATAGCCTTTTGACGTTGCATATAATACTAACAAACTCGATGCTTATTTATTAATTTCTTTGTCCCAGACGTGTTGGAGCGCCTCTGCCTCAATCAACTTGGAGGAGTAGTCAGTTAGAACTAACGTGAACACTTTCTGCCCTGACACAATGGGTAGTTTCCCTACGATGTCCATTCCCCATTTCATAAAGGGCCAAGTCGACAACAGGGTATGCAATAATTCAGGAGGTTTGTGTGAAACGTTCGCGTACCTTTGGCAGCTGTCACACTTTGCAACATATCGGAAGGTGTCTTGTCGCATGGTTGGACAATAATATCCCATTTGGATAGCTTTATTGGCTAAGCTTCTTCCTCCTGCATGAATTCCACACTCCCCATCGTGTAAATAACTAAGGACTTGTTGTTGGGTCTGAAGGATTACGTGATAACAATAGAGAAGAGTCCAGGCATAATCAAAGTATACAAAGAGGATAATTCTTAGATTATGATAAGATTATTCATAAGATAACAATGCTAATAAGATAAGACTGATCTTATAGTATTTGTACCATAGGCTAACTCTGTGAAGCTTGTATAAATACAACGCATGTAAACTCAAATTCAATATATGAAAAGATACAGAAATTCAGTCTTAAATCTTTATCTTGGTATCAGAGCAAACAGTATTCTACAGCCTTCAAATCAGACCCGAAGAGCAATTTGCTTCATCATTTACCAAATTCTTACCTGAAACCATGGAACCAATCTCAGATTCACCCATCACCATGACCCAGCTGCTTCAAGTGTTACAACACATGAACACGAGCAAACAAGGTCATGAAATCAGTAGTGGATCATTGCAAATCACAGAAAAACTTAATGATCATAACTACTCTAAATGGGCCAGGCTGATGCATCTGGCAATCGGTGGAAGGGGACGGCTCAATCACATCACTGCCGAACCCCCTTCCCCGACTTCCCTAGAGTACAGCCATTGGACCCAAAAAGATGCAACAATAATATCGTGGATCCTAGAGAATATTGGACCCGATATTATCAATCAATTTCTTGACTTTCCCACCGCAAAGGATCTATGGCGAGGAATTGAAGTAATCTACGGTGGGAGTCAAGATGGACTACAAATCTTTGACTTAACAGTTAAAGCCAACCAGATCAAACAAGGGACAGATACGTTAGTAACGTATTTTTGCAAATTAAACGCAATTTGGAAGGAGATCGACCGCCGAACATCAAACCCAATGGAATGCTCGGTGGATAAAAATGCATTTAACCAAATAAATCAACAAAATAGGCTATATCAGTTTCTAGCAGGACTGAGTGATAGTCTAGATGAAGATCGACGAAGCCTCGTCAACCAAGATCCATTACCAACAATCGAAAAAGCCTACAACACCATCAGAAGGGAGGTAACAAGGAGGGCCATCATGATGGGACAACCAGAGGGAAGCTTACCTCTCTTACCTGAAAACAACGGCGCAAAGGAGGGGATTGGAAGAGGACTCACAACTCAAAACCGGTCAAAAACATCATTCCGGCGAGATGGAGACAAGGCGAACATGAAGTGCACTCACTGTGGAGGGTCACGCCACACCAAAGATGGTTGTTTCCGGCTAATAGGCTACCCGGAGTGGTGGCATGATTTGAAGAAGAAAGGGGGAAAAGGAGGAGATAGGGGAGAAACAAAGGGAAGAGCGAGCATGGCGAAAGAGGTCACAGATACAGAGGAGAAGGAGAGCACAAACATGGGTGAGGAGCTGCTGAAAACGGCCGAAAGGAAGGAAGGAGGTAACCAAATGACCCCTTATGCAAACCCTAACCCTAACATGTGCTATTTATGTGTAATGCCAAGCAAGGGAGGAAACCCTAGCTCATGTGAAAGAATGAAGCCCAACTCATATTATGTGGGAAGAGACCATGTTGATCATGGGCCCAAAACCGTATCCACTGCCTTAGATGGGCCCAAGACCGTGTCCATCATTTCACCCTTATTGAACGACAAAGCGAACGCCATGACTGCAATGTATGATGGAGAAACGGAGAATAAAGGGATTTTTGACTGCGGAGCAACCCATACCATGACATATGACAGAAAGGATTTTTTAACTGATATAAAACCACAAAAAAATTTTATTCAGACAGCAAGTGGAGAAAAAATGGATGTTTGTGGAGCTGGGACAGTAAAGATTGGATCTCAATTATTGATTGATAATTGCCTTTATATTCCAAATTTATCATATAAGTTGCTATCTGTGAGTCAACTTACGAAGGAATTAAATTGCACTGTCATACTAAAATCCGATTGTTGTACTGTGCAGGATACTCAGACAAGGAAGATCATTGGGCATGTTATTGAGAAAGACGGACTGTACTATGTGGAGGAAACGACTAACTCAGGAGATGCAGCACTGGTGCGGGGATCAGTAGAAGACCAAATTCGACTGTGGCATCGACGGTTAGGTCATCCTTCCATTGGGTATTTAGAACGGTTATTTCCTGTCTTTGCAAGAACAAAGTTTGTTTTGAATTGTGAGCCATGTCATCTAGCTAAAAGTCATAAAAATAGTTATCCAAATAGTATCAGTCATTCAGACAAACCTTTTTATTTGATTCATTCCGACGTTTGGGGGCCTGCCCCGGGACTCGGTAAGCATAATTTTCAATATTACGTTACATTCATTGATGATTGTACTAGGATGAGTTGGATTTATTTTATGAAACAAAAATCTGAAGTATATACTATCTTTGTGTCATTTTACCAAATGATACTTACTCAATTCCATACCAAAATCAGCATCCTGAGGTCTGATAATGGGGGGGAATATGTCAATCAGAATATGAAAGCCTTCTTCCAGACTAATGGCCTCATTCATCAGACCACGTGTCCGGATACTCCGCAACAAAATGGTGTTGCAGAGCGAAAAAACCGTACTTTACTTGAAATGACCCGAGCAATGATGATAGAATCATCTGTCCCTACTTTTTTTTGGCCCGAAGCCATAGCCACAGCGAATTATCTTACTAACAGATTACCAACAAAAAAACTCAAATACAGGACCCCGTTGGATGTCCTGAAATCTCACATACCTAATTTCTCAGCTCACTCACTATCACCTCGGGTATTTGGTTGTGTTGTTTATGCCCATCGCCCTAAACGGAATCGAAATAAACTAGAACCTAGAGCGGTTAAATGTGTCTTTGTTGGTTATGGAGTATCTCAAAAAGGATATAGGGTCTTTGACCCTACGACAAATCAGCTCCACATCACCATGGATTGTGAATTTACTGAAACAGTGTTCTTTTACCCCCAACATCGATCTCAGGGGGAGAGGTTGATAGACGATCTCAGTTGGCTAAAGTCTATGCCATCTACACCCATAGTATAGTCTGTAATACCAACACCATCCTTGGTGACTCCTCCGTCTGAACATCTTGAGAATGAGGTAAGGTCTCAACAACCCATTATTGAGCACTTATTAAATTCTAACAGTATGATTGGTAATGAAGCTTCACAGGAGAATGAGAGTGAGGAAGAATTACAAGATAGTAATGATGAAAATGATGTTAGGAGATATCAGTTACCTCCTAGAACCACTAGAGGTGTCCCTCCTCGCCGATATGATCCAGATTATGAGTCTCAAAGATCAAGATATCCAATAAGTGGATTATCTAATACGGCCATATACTCTGAGAAGATTCCCTCATCGGTTGGTGAGGCGTTACAAAGTAGAAATTGGAGAAAAGCAATGAAGGAAGAAATTGAGGCCCTTATAAAAAATGAAACGTGGGATCAATGTACCATTCCAGAGGGAAAGAAAGCAGTAGGTTGCCGATGGGTTTTTACTGTTAAATATAAGGCAGATGGAAGTATTGAACGATACAAGGCAAGACTTGTGGCAAAAGGATACACCCAGGTTTACGGAATAGACTACTCTGAGACTTTCTCTCCAGTAGCCAAAATTGATACAATCAGAGTACTTTTTTCTATCGCAGCAAATAAAGGGTGGCCTCTACATCAGTTTGATGTAAAAAATGCTTTCTTACATGGGGAGATTCTTGAAGAAGTGTACATGGAAGCTCCACCGGGCTTCTCACAAGGTTTCTCAGCAGGTGAGGGATATAAACTAAAAAAGGCACTATATGGACTCAAACAGTCTCCAAGAGCCTGGTTCGGGAAATTTACATTGGCAATGAAGAAATTTGGGTATAAGTAGAGTAATGTGGATCATACGTTATTCATAAAACAGAGAGGGTCTTTGATAACCTGCCTAATTATCTATGTTGATGATATGATTATCATAGGAGATGATGAAGAAGAGATGAACATTCTAAGGTCGAAATTATTTCATGAATTTGAGATGAAAGACCTAGGACAACTCAAGTATTTCTTGGGAATTGAGGTGTCTAGGAATAACACTGGGATCTTCATTTCTCAACAAAAGTATATTCTAGATCTGCTAGCTGAGTCTGGAATGATTGACTGTAAGCCTGCAGAAACACCAATAGTGGCAAATCATGGTCTTTGTATAGATGAGACTGCTAAAGTTACAGATCAGACTCAATATCAAAGACTTGTAGGGAAATTGATCTATCTGTCACACACTCGTCCTGATATTGCTTATGCCGTTGGAGTCGTCAGCAGGTTTATGCATAAACCTCGAGTAAGTCACATGGAAGCAGTGTTCAGAATTCTGAGGTATCTTAAGGGAACTTCAGGAAGAGGAGTTATGTTCAGGAAGAATGGTCATCTTGAAATTCAAGTGTATACAGATGCAGATTGGGCAGGAGACAGAGATAGCAGAAAGTCTACATCTGGTTATTTTTCCCTTATAGGAGGAAATGTAGTGACATGGAGAAGTAAGAAACAAAAGGTCGTTGCAATATCCAGTGCTGAAGCTGAATTTCGAGGAATCGCGAAAGGGATTGCAGAAGCTCTCTGGTTAAAGAAACTACTAACAGAACTTGGTGTATCTCTAAACAAGGGGGTGTGAACTCTTTTGTGATAATAAAGCAGCAATCAGTATTTCAGAAAACCGAGTACAACACGATAGAACAAAGCATGTTGAGGTTGATCGACATTTCATTAAGGATAAACTGGACTCTAAAATTATTAGTCTTAAGTTTATTCGCTCAGAAGACCAATTGGCGGACATTCTTACGAAAGGAGTAAGCACAAGAGTATTCAATAAGTTATCAAGCAAGTTAGGTCTGGAGGACTTAACTTGAGGGGGAGTGAAGGATTACGTGATAACAATAGAGAAGAGTCCAGTCATAATCAAAGTATACAAAGAGGATAATTCTTAGATTATGATAAGATTATTCATAAGATAACAATGCTAATAAGATAAGACTGATCTTATAGTATTTGTACCATAGGCTAACTCTGTGAAGCTTGTATAAATACAACGCATGTAAACTCAAATTCAATATATGAAAAGATACAGAAATTCAGTCTTAAATCTTTATCTGGGTCTCATCCAAGCATCTCAAATAAGTCACTAGAAGTGACTTTCGGAACAACACGTCGTTAATTGATGTGCTAATTTATGAACACGTTTACTACCCCTTTATTGTGCCAAGTTTTATGATTTTCAATCGTTATTATGCACTTTACGCACGATTTTACCTTGTTCTTGTCTTTGGGGGTTGTTTTGTGATTATTTCAGGAGATTCAGGGACAACAAGGTCAACATCGATGCGTTGTGAGACTTGGACAAGCAAAAATAGCTGAAACAGCCAAATCAAGATCCATTTGGCCGAATGGACATGTCATTCGGTCGAATGGCCTATGTTTCCTCAAAGAAAATCACCAAAGCTGCTGGAATAGGCGAATGGAGCAACATTCGGGCAAGTGGACCTCCCTTTGGGCGAATGGCATTACCATTCGGGCAAATCGCGCACAGCTTGTTTTACTAAGAAAATATCGAGGTGTCATTGGGTACTCACTTGGTGATATAAAAGGGATTAGTCCAACCCTTGTTATGCACCGGATTCATCTTGACGATGAGCATTTCTCCTCAATTGAGCCACAAAGGAGGCTAAAACCCTACATGAAAGAGGTAGTTAAGGATGAAATCCTTAAACTCCTCAAGGTCAGCATCATCTACTCGATTTCAGATAGTAGGTGGGTTAGCCCTGTTCATGTTGTCCCGAAAAAGGGAGGAATGACCATTATCGAGAGTTTGCATTGATTATCGCAAACTCAACAAAGCTACAAGGAATGATCATTTCCTTTTTCCCTTCATCAACGAGATGCTTGAGAGATTAGCAAGGTATAAGTACTATTGTATTCTGGATGGTTACTCGGGTTTCTTTCAAATTCCTATCCACCTCGAGGATCAACAGAAAACAACTTTTACTTATCCTTTTGGGACTTTTGCTTATAGGAGAATGCCCTTTGGATTGTGCAATGCTCCATCCACTTTCCAGAGGTGCATGTCTGCTATATTTGCTGATATGCTGGAAGACTTCATGAAATGGATGATTTTTCTGTTGGAGGTTCGTCTTTTGATACTTGCTTGACACATCTTGAAAAGGTTTTGATACGGTGTCAACAAAGAAATCTTGTGTTGAATTGGGAGAAGTGTCACTTTTTGGTACCAAAAGGCATTATCCTAGGCCATAAAGTGTCCTTCAAAGGCATCGAGGTAGACCCTGCTAAGATAGATGTGATAAGGAACCTTATTGTACCTACCTCGGTCATAGGAGTACGGGTCTTTCTTGGGCATGCGGGGTTCTACAGACGTCTCATATTAGGATTTTCGACCTTAGCTAAACCCTTAAATGAATTGTTTCAGAAAGATGTCAAATTTAACTTTGATGAGAGATGCCTCAATGCCTTTAATCATTTAAAGAAAGCTTTAATTTATGCGCCCATTGTGCAAGCTCCTGATTAGAGCTTGCCGTTTGAACTAATGTACGATGCCAGTGATAGCTCTATAGGTGCAGTTTTTGGACAAAAAAGGGAGGAAAGCACCACGTCATATGCTATTTCAGTAAAACACTAGATCCATCACAGTGCAACTACTATAATACGGAGAAGGAGATGCTGGCGGTAGTCTATGCTTTTGAGAGACTCTGCCTGATATGTTCTAAGGTTCTAGTATTCATGGATCACTCGGCCCTAAAATTCTTAATGACGAAGAGGGATGCAAAGCCAAGGTTGATCCGTTGGGTGCTCCTATTGCAAGAGTTCGATTTTGAATTGAAGGATAGGAAGGGAAGTGAAAATGTGGTAGCTGACCATTTGTCTAGGTTACCTAAGCTTAATGATGACTCCTTCCCTATCCAAGATCAAATGGTTGAAGAAACTTTGATGACAACATTAGTTCTTGTCTTTAGGGTTGTTTTGTGATTATTTCAGGAGATTCGGGGACAACAAGGTCAACATTGATGCATTGTGAGACTTGGACATGCAAATCAAGGGCTTTACCGGAGTGCACACTGAGCTTGGAAGCCCCTAATCACTAGTTGTTACCCCATTCAGGCTAAACAAGACACCGTTCAAGCAATTGGTGTTGATCATGCTCAATTTAAGAGGCAAAAGCAGCTGAAACAACCAAATCAAGATCCATTTGGCCGAATGGACATGTCATTCGATCAAATGGCCTATGTTTCCTCAAAGAAATTCACCAAAGCTGCTGGAATAGGCAAATGGAGCAACATTCGGGCGAGTGGACCTCCCTTTGGGCGAATGGCATTACCATTCGGGCAAATCGTGCACAGAGAAGTTCCTTAATTGTGGCAAACGTAGAAAATCACCATAGCTGCTGGAATAGGCGAATGGAGCAACATTCGGACGAATCTGTCCCAGACCAATTCCTTAATTAATGCGAACGTCGAAATTCGGGCGAATAGGTTACCCATTCGGGCGATTAGCCCTGTTTTTCTGCGGGAATTTTATTTCTTCTCTAGAAAATCCCAAGGGTATTTTTGGGCATTCGAATTTCCTTTGTTTAGAGGATATAAATACCCCACTTTCTGTACAAACAAGAGAGCCCTTATACATTCTCTAATATAGTTTGATTAACTTTTAAGCTTTCTTTAGTTCATTAAACCCTAGTTTTCATAGTTTTGTTATCTCAATCTTTTGTATTCCAAGTTTTTAACTTTCTAGTTTGGATTCCAATCGTGGTTATTGAATCTTCACCACCTCCTTATTGTAGCATCAACATTGGGTTGTAAGTATCAATTTCCTCTTTACTTTTGAGTTCATTTATTGCATTCAATGTCTTGCCTCATATTTATTGCTTATGTAGAATAGTTTCTACTTTATCTTTACTCTTGTTGGTTTCTTTTGATTACTATTATCTTTTGTGTTTGTTTTATTGATTATCATTGTTTGTTACATCTCAATCATGTGTGAGGAGTTCTCTTTGGGGATTGATTAGTGAAACCCTAGGAAATGCCATGTTCTTTATTGTCTAAGATTAGAGGAAAGATGACAATAAGTAGTCCTTGAAACCCAATGCAAATCTTGTCCTGTAACTCCTTTGGAGACATAGGGCGATTATAGGTCATTCGTAGTGATTTGTGGAATCACCAACTTCTTCTCCCATTCTTGGGTGTCTAAACTAGTTATTGTTTGATTTCCTCTAACCTAACATATTCTCTTTTAAAATCACCTTCCTAGGGTGAATCTAATCTAGTCCACGTTTTCTCCCCTTGATTTACCTCATTAGTAAACCGTGCTTGTTATTTTTGTCATTGGTTTTAGATGCCCTTCAACCCACAAAGCCCCGTTATGTTGAGACGCGGAGTTTATTGTTAACCTTTGTCCTCGTGGTTTGATCCCCTACCCCACTATACTTGTGTAGTGCATAGGTTGTTATAAGTATTGTTTGGTTCAAGGTTCAACATAGACGACTGTGAAAATCTTGTTATCATTAATCAAAAGAAAACGAGAAGCTTTGAACCGTACCTTTCATGCTTGTACTTGTCGTTTGGCACGTCACCATTTCTAAGATAGTTAATAATTGGGGTGGTCCAACTGTCATCGGTATTCATGACACATATGGTCTGGATATCTGGAAGTTGCTCTTTGCTGATTGATGGTTCCTGTCAGTAGGGATGGAAATTCAATTTGAATCTGAACCGAGTCCGATCCAATCCGAAGGAAAAATTCCGATCCAAACCCATTTAAAAAAAACTCTGAATCTGATAAAAAAACTCCAACTCCAAATAGGAGATGGGTCGGATTCAGATATTTTATTACATTCGACTCGATTGTGATTCGAGTCTAATAGTCCGATCCGAATGAGTAGTATTAAGGCTAATAACCCAAAATAAAAATAAATAAATAAATAAAAAACATGATATTTTCCTGTGTTGTAATTTTTTTTTAATTTAGTTTATATATTATAGATGAATTATAATATTTGTAATGAAATAAACAAAAAAAAGGTAAGAAAAGTGCTAAATTTAAAATATATTAAATTTTGGACCGAATTCAGAGGTCTGACAGATCGGATTCAGAGATCCAACGGATCGGATTTGCAGGTCCGATGGATCGAATTGGATTCAGAGGTCCAATATCCTTAATTCGGTGGGAGTCGGAGTGAGAGTTTGTGGATTTGGAGTCGGATTTGGATCCAAAATTAAGGTCCGCGAACTTGTCAGATTTAGTTGAAACTTCTTCGACTCCGTTTTATTACCATTTCTACCGGCAAGAGTACTAAAGGTATGTTGTTGAAGGCAGCTAGTCCAAAAGTAACTCCAATATTTGCTAATGCGTCAATTTGGACATTTTGTTCCCTAGGTATTTGATTTATAGAGAATGCGTCAATTTTTTTAATTTTTCTTTTATGACGGCTAGGTATGCTATCATTTTTTTAATCTTTTGTCGCATATTCCCCACTTATTTGACTTACAATAAGTAGAGAGTCATTATATGCATATATTATTTTTGCCTTCAGCTTCTCGGCTGATGTTAACCCTCTAAGTAGGGCCTCGTATTCTATCTCGTTATTTGTAGCCTTCACAACCACATCATATATATTGTATGATCGTGCCCCGTTGTGGCGATTTCATCGGAAGTCCTAATCTGGCCCCTCTCACATTTGAAGATTCATCTACGAATAACGTCCAACCTTTCCCTTCTTCACATATTTCTACATGTTCCAATTCTGTAGTTGCGAGCGGTTTGAGATTTGGACTAAATCAACCATAAAATCTGCCAACGCCCGTGACTTTATGGCCGTCCTATGTAAATACTTTATATCAAAGGTGCTCAACAACATTGACCATTTTCTCATTTTACCTGAAAGTCTAGACCTGCGCATACCATTTATAATGGGAAAATTGGTCATGATGATTACATCGTGAGTTTCAATGTAATGCCTTAACTTCTTACTTGTGACTACCAAAGCTAAAACAAGTTTTTTCAAGATTTGAATACCTAGTATCTACGTCTAGGAGAGACTTACTAATGTAGTAAACGGGAAGTTTCTAACCCTCACTGAATGTGAGATGACGGCTAGATATAGATGCATGTCTTCCCCTTCTTTAGGTTTAGACAGCAAGGGTGGACTCATTAAGTACTGTTTCAGTTGTTGTAAAGCCTATTCATGTTGTTCCGTCCATTGAAACCCTTAATTCTTCCTTAGCATGTTGTAAAATGGGCGACACCTACCTAACGACTTTGAAATGAATCTGTTTAGAGATTTTACTCGTCATGTCAGCTTTTAAACATCTTTGAGATTTCTAAGCAATTGTATGTTCATGGTGGTTGTTATCAGATCAGGACGGGCCTTGATTCCTATTTGTGTAACCATGTAACCTAAAAAGTTTCCTATTGACACACCAAAAGAACATTTAGTTGGATTAAGCTTTATTCCATACCTTTGCAATATGCCGAATGTTTGCTGTAGGTGTTCCACATGATTCTGCTCCAACTTAGATTTTACCAACATTTCATCTATGTAGACTTTCATGGTTTCGCCTAGTAGGTCTTTGAACATTTTATTTATCAAGCGTTGATAGGTTGCCTTGGCATTTTTTTAAACCAAATGACATGACCTTATAGTAATAGATCTCTTGTAGGTTATGAAGTCTGTATTTTCTTAATCTTGTGGATGCATGATAATTTTATTTTAGCCAGAGTATGGATCTAAGAATGTCAACAGCTCGTGACCATCTATTCGGTCTACTATGGCGTCAATGTGAGGTATTGGAAATGGATACTTTAGATAGGCTTTATTCATGTCCGTGAAGTCTATACAAACGCTCTATTTTCCATTCTTTTTTTCCAATGACAACCGTTAGCTAACCACTTGAGATACTTTACTTCACAAATTTTCCCAGCATCTATCAACTTTTGAACTTCTTCATTAATAATTTGATTCCTTTCTAGGGCGAAACACCTCCTTTTTTGCTTAACCAGTGTGTGGTTTGGATATACATTTAGTTTGTAACATATGACGTCTGGATCTATTTCGATCATATCTGAGTGTCCCCATGCGAAACAATCCGCGTTCTCTTGCAAAATGGTTATAATATGTTGTCTTAAGTTACTATTAAGACAAGATCCTACCTAGAAGACACGTTATGGTTAGGTTGGATCCAACAAGACTTCATCTAAGCTTTGCCTATTTGACGCGTACGTGCTGGAACCTTGTTGTAATTGCTATACGACCACTTTAGGAGGCTTCAAGGTTGTGGTATAAAACCTTCTAGCCATATCTTGTTCCCCTCTGATTTTCGAAACTTCCCATGGTAAACATGATGCATTGATGGAAAGTCGAAGGTATAGCCTTCATCGCATGGATTCAAGGTCTTCGTATGACTACGTTGTATGCAGATAGAGTGTCTACTATGTTGAACTTAACCTTCTTGTTTACCCCCTTTGCATATACGGGAAGATCGATTTCACCCATAGTACGCATTGACTCATCACTAAAACCCATCTATACGGTTGACCTTTTAATGATGTCTTCTTGCTTCAGTCCCATTTCTTCGAGAGCGTTCAGGAACATGATATTTGCTGAACTTCCTCCGTCTACATATACTTTTTTTAGCCAGCAATTTTCGATAGTTAGGGAGATTACGAGTCTATCATGATGGTGCCCCATATCCCCAATGTCACCTTAATCGCATGTGATAGGTATGCTACGAAGTGGCTCATCATCACCATCCTTTGATGTTCTTGCAATCGTCCGGGGCACTCTCCGTGAAGCTGAATAGGTTAATCCACTCACGTTAGATCCTCCAGTAATGAGATTAACTATTTTCATGTGCGTCGTCTCAGGTAACACTAGTAGAGAAATGTCTATATGCTCCGGTTTTCTAGCTTTAAATGCTGTGGTTATTGATATGAAGCACATATAGGCGAAGCACATGGAAAAACAACAAATGCTACGGTTTTTTAGACGCAACAATAAAACAACAAATGCTGCGGTTTTTTGAAAAACTGCAGTATATATAGCTAATAAATGTTGCGATTTTCCCAAAAAACCGCAGCATATATTTTTTTAAAAATTAAAAAATAATTTTTTTATCATTAATTGCTGCAGTTTTTTCAAAAAAAACTGCAGCAATTATTATCTATATATGATGCGATTTTTCTAAATACTGCAGCATATAATGGGATTTTTTTTATTTTTTAATTCTAAAATTTATATGTACTGTAGTTTTCTAGTATAACCGCATCACATATAAATTAAATGTTGCGGTTATATTAGAAAGCCGCAGCAATTGATGGTTTTCAGATAAAAAAATATGAATAGATCATTTTAGGTGCTAATTACATAAAAAAGTATATTATTAATAATTAATATTTTTCAAAATTATTATATTTTCAAATCAAATTTTTATATGCTATTACACCACATTTAATCAAGAACATAATAATATCTAAGCTAAGAATATCATGCATAATGTGTTAGAAATAATATGTCATAATAGATAAGAACAGTTAAGAAATTATCAACCATAAAGCATATAAGTCCAAAATTCTATTATGACCACTCGTTTTGGCACGCAAAATCGCGATCTACAAGATTTTACACTCAAAACATAACCAATTCATTCTTCATAGATTTCGGGTGTATTCCGAGGTTTCGAAAACTTCGGAGAGGAATATCTCTTAGCCCGGTTGTCTGAACAACGTATTTTTTTTTAAAACCCCCTATTTTTAGAGGGACTACACAACCATATTGCCCTTTAGTGGCCTCGGTGACAAGCCATAAAATTGGCTACGAGACTCCAAATGGGGCTTATATTGGGTATTTTTTCGAGATCTACAGTCCTCAAGTTTTCCAACGGGGGATTTGTCCACTTACTTTCTCCAAAAAAAATGCCTCGAATACCATATAATCTATGAAATTCAATTCTTAAGGGTTATTCCTTCATAAACACAACATATAACATACTAATTTAAACACACAAGATTTTTTCGTCTTTACATTAATATTTTAACAAATTATGAAAAAAATTAAAAAAGTATATACTAGGGTTCAAGGCTTATACGAACCTTTAGATTTTTAACTTTAGAGTATGTAGACTTCATCAAAATGGGAGAGTTGAGTAAGCTTCAACGTGCTTCACTACGCCATATCCATGGAGGTACGAGTGGGAGAGAGGAGTAGGGTTCAAATTGCCTGAGGAAGAATGAATGGAGACTTTAGAAAGAAGTTAGGGTCATAGGTAGGAAATACGAGGGATTAGGAGTGAGAGATCTAAGTGTTTTATGTATTTAGGGTTAGGGAAGTTGAGGGTTAGAGAAGAGGGAAATACGTATTTTTTTCGTGTTTGAAATGATACTGGAAGCACTGGAAAAAGAGTATATATAGTGAGTCACAAGTGCTGCGGTTTTTTAAATAACCACAGCACTTGAAACCACAAATAATGCGATTATTTAAAATACCGCAACACTTGGTATTAAGGTATATTTCAACCCATTAAGTGCTTCGAATTGTATATAATCGCAACATTTGTACTGAAGTAATTAAATGATTTTCTACTAGTGTGAGAGGACTTCCATTTTCGTTAATCCTTCAGGAAATCTTTTAAGTGTCCCTTCCTGACGAGAAAGGCCACTTCCTTCTGTAGTGCTATACATTCTTCCGGCTTATGACCATGATCAAAGTCCTATCCTTTTGATGGTCAGGTTTGTTGCTTTTGCGTGGATATCTGACGGTTGCCCCCAGTTCCTGTAACACACTAAAGATTCCTTCAAGGTTACTATTAAAGCCATATTCACTGATGTCTGGAAGGTTACCTAGCCTTACCAAATTTACACCTCCTTGCGGTTCATAGGGCTTTTTTCGTGAGTCACTCCTTTTGGATGTGAATGACCGCCGATGACTATTAAATCCTGACCCTTCACCTAATGGATTGGTACATGAAAGCCCTCTAGCAACCCTGTCATCTTCTAATGTTACCTGTGCGAGAGCCCATTTCCTGACGTCTTCGAATGTAGCACATGGATAATTGGTGAGCTCGATGTATAATTCATAATCCGGGATTAGGCCTTTCTTGAAAGCTTCTATAACCATTCTTGGATCACATTGCCTGATGCTGATCATCTCGTTATTAAATCTCGTGAAGTACTCCCGTATGAAATCTCCAGGTTTTTGGATGATTCGATACAGATCACTCGTTTGCTTTTCCAATTGTCGACTAGTCGAGAACTGCGAGTAAAACTTGTAAACTAAAACATGAAAACTACTAATAAAAAATGGTTTCAAACCTGTGAGCCACGACAGAGTTGGCCAGTGAGTATATAGCCAAACGATTTACAACATTAAGACGTATCGATATTCCTTTGAATAACACATATTTGTAATTCTGGCATTGTAAGCTTCTACATGCGCATACGAATTTGTTGTGCCGTCATAGAGTAGAGTCCACATCGAGAACACTAGTCGTTTGGGAATGATCTCATTTTCAATTTTTGGGATAAAGATGGATGCTTCATAAGAGTCAGCATTTTGAGGATTTGAGCTTTTTGGCTCTTGTGCATCTTTATCCTTGACACACTGGTGTCACCATCTTGATTTTCATGGTCATCTTCATTCTGTTGGTCATACATGTTTTCTTTTTGATCCTGCTCATCATCCGTGCTGAAATAAAGGGGGTAGTGAATGGGTTGTATTACTCTGCCCCTAGCTCTAGTTTTCAGGTTACTCTTAACGAACTCCAATTCCTTGTGCATGCTTTGTAGAGAGTTCTTCGTTTGATCTTGTTCCTGGCCATCTATTCTATGCGCTTCTGGGAAGCCTCTAAATCTGCTTTTGCTTTCATGAAGGCATCTAACAATTCGTTTGGGCTCATTTCCTCTATGTTTTGAGACATGATGGAAATATCAAGGTGATTAAGATTGGGCTTATTAAACTAGTTGATCCCCTACGGTGGGTGCCAATTGCTTTTGCCAAAAATTGTCACCTAGTGATAGCATAAGGCTGTAATGTTTTATAAATAGTTAAGCTATACATAGGTAATAACGTGTAGAATAAAGCGAGAAAATAATGGAAATGACACAACAAATTAGTGTCGCAGAAAACCCAAATTAGGGAAATACCTTGTGGGTTTATTAAGCCGCCGTTTTACTATGAATATCTCAAATACATGAGTGTAGTAACAAATGTAGTTTTCAGAGAGAAATATGTGTAGTTGTTTTGTTGCTCATAGTATGCTATTGGTCGTGCTTTTAATCTATTCTCCCAATCTTTTTATAAGATGTATCTCACTAGTAGAGAAATGTCTATTTGCTGCGGTTTTTTAGCTTTAAATGCTGCGATTATTGATACGAAGCCCATATAGGCGAAGCACATGGAAAATCAACAAATGCTTCGGTTTTTTAGATGCAGCAATAGAAACAACAATTGCTGCGGTTATTATAAAAACCGCAGCAAATATATCTATTATTTGCTGCGGTTTTACCAAAAAACCGCAGCAAATATTTTTAAAAAAAAAATTAGTGTTATTTGCTGCGGGTTTTTGGTAAAACCGCAACAAATAATTGATATATTTGCTGCGGTTTTTCTAATAACCGTAGCAATTGATGGTTACCAGAACAAAAAATAAAATAAAATTAATAGGTCATAAAGATAAGAAAAGCTAAGAAATGATCAATCGTGAAGCATATAAATCGAAAATTCTATTATGACCACTCGTTTTCGCACGC
The DNA here is from genome assembly GCA_026401315.1 of Dysphania ambrosioides. Lineage (NCBI taxonomy): Eukaryota > Viridiplantae > Streptophyta > Magnoliopsida > Caryophyllales > Amaranthaceae > Dysphania > Dysphania ambrosioides. The sequence continues at coordinate 26,679,923 of CM048658.1, read as the reverse complement.
AAAATTGCGATCTACAATATTTTGTACTCAAAATAAACAACCAATTCATTCTTCATATATTTCGGGTGCTATTCCTAGGTTTCGTAAAGTTCGAAGAGGCATATGTCTTAGCCCGGTAGTCCGAATGGTGTAAATTTTTTTTGAAACCACCTATTTTTTGAGGTTCTACACAACTATGTTACCCTTTAGTGGCCTTGGTGACGTATTATTTGAGATATTGAAAAAAAAACTTTGAGAAGCCATAAAATTGACTACGAGACTCCGAATGGGGATTATAATATGTCTAACTTGTGTATTTTTTTGAGATCTACAGGGGCTAATCCTTCCGGGGGATTTGTCCACTCATTATCTCCAAAAAAGGCCTCTAACACCCTATAATCTATGAAATTCGATTTTTAAGGCTTATTCCTTTATAAACACAACATATAACATATAGATCTGAACATATAAGAGGTTTTCATCTTCGCATTTATATATTAACAAATTATGGATAAAAAAATTTTAAAAAAAATATATACTTGAGTTCAAGGCACATACAAACCGTGATTTTGAGCTTTGGAGTATGTAGACTTCTTCAAAATGGGAGAGATGAGTAAGTTTCAAAATGCATATGCATATGCATATACATATCCATGGAGGCACGAGAGGAGAAAATTAGGTAGTGGGTGTTATAAGGTTAGGGTTAGAGACGAAATGGCCTGGGTTTTTAAACTTAGGTAGTAGGATGTTAAGTTATGGGGTTAGGGTTATGTTTTTTTTCGTGCGCTGAAGTGTTGGGATTCTGGGAAAGTTTTCGTGTTTTGAATGGCATGGAACAGAAAAGGCTGGGTTATATTAATGAACAAGTGCTGCGGTTATTTCAAATAACCGCAGCAATTATAATCACAAGTGCTGTGGTTATTTGAACCAAATAACCGCAGCATTTAATCTTCCCCCAGGAATATAATATATGACTGATTAAATGCTGCGGTTATTTCAAATAACCGCAACACTTGTGATTTATAAGTGCTGCGGTTATTTCAAATAACCGCAGCATTTAATCTTCCCCCAGGAATATAATATATGACTGATTAAATGCTGCGGTTATTTCAAATAACCGCAGCACTTATAAATCACAAGTGCTGCGGTTATTTCAAATAACCGCAACATTTAATCAGTCATATATTATATTCCTGGGAGAAGATTAAATGCTGCGGTTATTTCAAATAACCGCAACACTTGTGTTATAATTGCTGCGGTTGTTTGAATAACCGCAGCACTTATTGTTATGTACTTCGAAATGTATTCAACCGCAGCAATTGAGGCCAAGCAATTGAACTGTTTTCTACTAGTGTCTCCTTGATTTAGGCAATGTATTCGTTAACTTCAGTTACAAATCTTTAAGAGTGATTTATGCCCTTGAATCCAGTTGTCTTTATTTCAATCTTATTGTCTCTGCTTAACCCTGATGTCAAGTTGCTTACGTGTCATGGGATATGGCCGTATGGGAGATATCTTCTTATAACAATTTGCAGTTTCTTCATAAGCACTAGCAACTTTATGAATGCTATCAGACTGTGAAGTTCGAAAAATTGACATCTTAGTTGATCCACAATAAAGCATAATGAATGAACTAAATAAATGAATCGACAAAAGTCACAAAACAATATAAAATTCTGAAATTCAAAGAGTAGCGATTAAAATGAACACTTTTCTGAAAATAAAGGAACTAAAATTAGAAGAAGTAAAAATCTCAAAACTTTACTTCAACAAGAAAAGCAAGACACCCCCAGATGAAAATTCAGTACAATTTCAATAAACCAATACCAAAATCTTAGACTATCAAGTATCAATCAAGATGAACCACTTTTATAGGAAAGGGGTGAAATTAGAATAACTAAAATGTCTAAAAACCTCAAAACTTGAGTAAAAATGACATCTGACCTCATCAAGAAAAACACAAGACACACCCAAATGGAAATTCAGTACAAATTCAACAAACCAAGATCAAAGTTAAAGAGAAGCAATCAAGTTTTGCAGCGGCCAGCGGGATTCTAATAATATGAACAGTACGACAGTACCTCATAAGAACCAAGCACAGTGTGATCAAGGGCGGTTGAAGACTTGAAGAAGAAGTTCAACTTGGAAATCACAGAAGAATATGATGATTGATGAAGCCCCTTATTTATCTTATTAAAAAATTTTCCCGTTGCCATGGAAATGATGGAATAAATTGACATTAAGAATTTAAGATGGAGATGGAGAAATACGAGATGGAGAAATTCCATAATGAGATGCAAAGGTTGGAAAATGGAAGGGTTGAACCGTTGAAACTGTGAAAAGGAAGATGGAAGGTTAAACCTTGAAAGTTTTGAAGGAGTAAGTGAGTGAATGCCAGCCCGACAATTCATGAATTCAATAGGAAGGAACACCAGACATGTGAGAGAGTTTTTTTTTGGGCTAAATTTTTTTTAATATACAACCATATTTGAGACATGTGTTGCTCAGTGTTCCTGCTTGAGTTTACTATAGAGTTTTGGAAGATGTACATACACCATTGGTAGCTCTTCTATCTTCTTGTACTCTGAACTTAAAATTCTAATACAATTGTTCTTTAATGTCCTTGTAGAAGTAGCTGACGTGTAGTTTTGAAGTTAGTGAAACATGTGTTGAATATCTTGCTGTTTGTTTTTCTTTTCACTTATTTATAGTACATTCTGACAAAGCTATGCAACAAAACATAAATGAATTTGAGAAATTGTTCTTGATCATTACAATTATAGAACATTTGAGGTTAGCCTGAAGGTCGCATGGATATTTAGTCTGATAAGTTAAATAGGATCTACTGTGTATTCTAGATTGTTCTAAGCATGTTTCGCTGAAATTCAAGCTTTGAAGTATTGTTGAAATTCTAAGCCCATCTACATAAGAGTAGTCTACATTAATAAAGTAGTAGAGAAATATCCACTATATAAGGTTGAGGACTTGAGGGACTATTTCCCTTACTATTATATGATTTTAAGGTGGAACTCTCTTAATCTTGTAATGTGGACTCAGATTACCACTGAGTAGGGTGTTGGTGAACCCGAAAGTCTAGGGGATATAGTTTTCTGTTGATAATTCAAGAAGCTGAAAGACAGCTATGAGGCACACTAACCGTTATAGGCAGTGCATAGGGCTATACTATGGTATTGTGCTGAACTGTGGTGGCAATTCCTGGTTTCGAATATGTTGTTTAGGCCTCATTTCCACATATGCTTCTCTGTCACTTGAATTTCCATTTGTGATCCAATGCTTGGTTGCTTTGTCTTGGTAGTGTGCTTTACTTGATACACTGGCTTTCAATTAGTCTACCCTTAGTAGCTTTCTAGAAAGTCATTTACTTCATTGCCAGTATTGCTCTTCAGTATATGAAACTCATGATTTATGGTATATACACATGATAACTCTCGGGTGCTCTGCTGCCCTATGACGTTAATTTCTTAAGATGAAGCAGTGTTTCTTGAGGATCAGTGAATATTTAACTGTTTCTTAGATCAATATTCATCTGGAGATCATTTTGCCTTAAAGATGCTTTTCAGCTATGAATGTGTGTTTACGACTGCAACACTCTTGTCTTCTCTCTAGACACACTAGCGACTCTCAGAATAAATACGGAATTATTCAGATTGTCCAAAGTGTTATTTCATTATTTCAATGTGGTAATCTTTGCTGGGGGTGACCACTATATTTTATTTGGTTGCAGAAAGTAAGCATGCATGCATTTGTATGGTCCTGATATAGACAGTTTGTGTTAGAATAGTGGAATCGATTCTGGTGAGAATGGAAAATGAACGTTTTGTCTGTTACACTCGCAGTGATATGACTTAGTGGAGTATCACTGTATTAGTATCATCCCATGCACTATGTTAAAGCAGTAACTTTGTGTGGGCGCAGCAATATTCTGTTGGACACAGTTTCAGCTCATATCGTATGCTTATCTTGATTGATGGTGGACTGCCCTAATCTCAGAGAGTGATTGACAGTGGCTTGTTCGGTCAGGCATTGTCCTATCTTAGAAATCAAATAGATAATATGTCTCAACAATTCAGAGCTGCTCAACTGGTAGTGTGCATATCTAGTATTATTCCAAGTCAGCTTTTCAGCAAGTGAAAGCAGAAAGGAGATTGGAGCAAACAATGTGCGTTTAGCCTTGCTTGTCTTTTAGCTGCATTATTATTATCTATCATATTACAAGTTGTTACTATCAATCAAGTCAACTTCATATTTTCTAAACAATCAGCTAGGTGTTCTGCCCATTCCCTGGCTACCACTTCCCGCTGTCATTTCTAGTTGATATTGCTTATTTATTGTTAGTCAGACTTTAAGAAATGCCTGTGCATAGTAACTAATGGGATCCAAGAAAAAGATAATACTAAAAAACAGCATTAATCTGACACCATTCTTGTTGTTCTGTTTGATCTGATTGGTTCCTTCTATTCTGTTGCAGCATGACCTTAATTACATACAATGTATTACATTCGTGTGGGCATGAGTTACTGAAAACATTTTTGGACCATTTTCTTTTTATCAGTTGGGAACCACCCTTTTAGTATTGTTTTTGACTGGTTAAATTGGACTAGAATTTCAACCACATAGCTTATAACATAAGCTCATAATCCTCAAAAAAATCAACCTAGTTTGATCAACTTTATTCTTGTAGAATTGTAGATCATCCGTATGAATTTCTAAGGACCATTTTCTGGACACAGAGGAAGCTATGACCATTTATTTATCTCACTTCCGATTCCTGTGGTACATTAGTTATGGTGCAGGGGATTATCTTGAAAATGCTAGTATAGTAATTTTGGGTATTACCCAGTGTCATATGCTATGTCCTTGTCCAGCATATCACTGAAAGATTTGACATGAGTATTTGTGAACTAAGTCTCTTAATGAAATGGGGCCCTCTGTCTCTTCCAAGATGATTGTGTCCATGATATGTTAATGATTTTGGACAAAGGTTCGAAGCAAGTGCTTTTCAAATTGTGGGCCTGTGTAATCCTTCCTAGATACGGGATGAAACTGAAAGATATAAAGAACTTATCATTTGAAGCTTGGATTCATATGGCTTTAGGGACAGGATGATCTTTTTCTTTCCCTTTCGTTTTCACTTAGTGGGGAGGCGTCTTGGCCACACTACCAACTTGAAGACCTTCCTCAGAATTCTAGAAACCGGAAACTATTACATGGGAGAATTGTTATTATCATTCTGGCTCATAGGTTCGATTTCTGATAATAATATGTCATTCTCCTTTTTTCATAATATATTCGTTTATTCTTCAGAGCTCAGAACTATGTGAGAAGGAAAAAATGTTACTAGTACTAAGAACAACTAGAAATGGACAAAATAGTACATTCTAATTTGTGAGATTTCAAACAAAGTTAATTTTCTTTAAAGCCAAATCTAGTGATAAGCAAATGAGAATAATGGATCAAATCACTGGTTTCATGTGATCAAATGTTAGTGTAAATTTTTAGAATTTTATATTTTCGTAATTTTTGTCTTACGAATCTAGAGAAAAAGGACGTTTTAAGTTGTATCGGAAATCATAAAAAAATAAATGTAGCTAACAAATAGAGTTGAGGGAGTGTTAGCCAATATGTACTTTATATTGCGGTCACATAACGTGGTTTGAGCTAAGTAGTACTCCCTTTGTCCATCATTTTTTGCTTCATTTACTTGTTTCGGTTGTCCATTTTTTTTGCTCCATTTCCTCATGTGGTAAAAGCTAGGCCATAATTATGCCCACTTAATCATGATAAGTGTATGTGTAACACCCCCAAATTACTAACATAATAATAATGATCGTAATTTTAGTAACTTAAGGGTATTACCGCCACATGTTACCACGCTTCGGCTATGTTAACTAATTACTATATTGCAGCGGAAGAAAAACTTGATTTATTTATATAAAATAATAATTTTGATTATCCAAAGGTAAAAAGTTGATTAAGAAAAATTATGAAATTTCTTAACTAGTATGTGCCCCTTGATATAATGCTTTCATGCACATTTATTCCTGCAAATCTACTCACCATAAATGATAAGTAGGGCGAATCAAAACACATAGGAAAATACGTGTCAGTGTAAAAACATTGTGTACGTATACATATGCTAAAATAAATACTTTGACTATTAAATTCTTTTATTTCAAACTTGTCTTCTTATATATTAATAAACTTTAAACCTACCTTTATAATAATCCAATACAAATGGAATTATTAAAATACTTAATAAAAATAATTTCCTCTTCTCATATCCCCTCCTTGATCCTAAGTGTGCACACCCCCCAAGTTAGTTATCCCATCACGGATCTATCTTTAGAGTTTCCTTTTATTTTCCAACAAGTGGACTTTGAAGCATGAATCCTTCTTAATTATGAAATCAAGTAGTAATGTATAATAATAATAAACACGAACCCTTCTTAATTATGAAATCAAGAGGTATTGTATAATAATAATAACTCTCCTTTTATAACTCCTTTAAATAAAAATACCTTACTTTAATTATTAAAACTCATTGAAAATACTTAAATATCGAATGTCATTCGACCCTTTTGAAAAATGATATATATATTAAATAAAATAAGATAAATGAATATCATCACTTTTTTTTGAATCGAAATTTCAAATAAATAACCATATATATACATATATAAAAAAATGGCGCATGGCTAAAATTTAAATTGTGATTTATTTAGCAAAATGCATAATAAAAATATTTTAATACAATATAATTCAACAAAACATTTAATTGAACTTAAAAATATTTAACACATATACGTACCTTAAATTCTAATACTTCCTAGAAACTTCCTACTAAACTTCAAGATGATATTCCTATCAATTAACATAAACTAATCAATATAATGCAATACAATAATATACTTCTTAGAACTAAACAATTTGTAAAACAATTAAAATAGTTAGAGAAAAGAGAAGGCTCACGATTGTTGGTGGTTGTTAATGGTGCAAGGCGGCCGAAGGGATGAAAAGAGAGACTGGAGAGAGAGGGTGAAAGTTTGAGAGAAGTAAAAGGGTTTAATGATTTTTGTGTGAAGAATTATGTGAGTTTAAAGGGTCTATTTATAGTAGAAATTAGGATAAATTTTAGGATTTGAAAATACTAAAAGATAAGTTTAAATTTAAAATGATAATTATCCTCTAAATTTTCAGAAAAATCTTTTATTTTTAAAATAAGTTAATTATTAAATAGTTTAACCAATTAAAATTATTTAATTCAAAATAAACCAATTAGAATTAGTTAAAAAAGATAAAATTATATATTTTTTTTCTTGAAATATCAATCATAGTAAAAGGATATGATAAGGTTAGAGTTTATTTTTATTTTTATTTTTTTTAAAATCTATTATTTTTAAATCAAAGATATCTTTTCAACTAATGCTATCCTTTAAATTAAGATAAAATACATATAATAATAATTTTAAATTTTTTTTTATTTTTTTATTTTTTAAATTATAATCATGGCAGCTTGCCATGATAAGATATGGTCGAATTTTTTATTTTTTTATTTTTATTTTTTCGGTAAATATATCCAATTCATAACATTATCGGTTTTAAATAAAAATATAATCTTTATAAATATCTTAACTGATTTTTTTTCTAAGAATAATATTTTAAAATCTTATAGAATATTCTATAATAAAAGTGGATACTTGAGATATTTTTTGGGATATTGTTGAGGAGTTTTTGGGAATTTAATAGAATAATTGAGGAATTAAATACTTATTTATGAAATTAAATAATTTTCTAAATAAAATTATAAAATATAATATATAAATGGCAGTACATAATTATAATTGGGCCAACATACTTTTTAAATTATTTAATTGTACTAAAACGTTCTTAAAATAGTTTTATTTTAAATATTAATATATAATGTACATTTAATTTTAAATAAAACTTAACATATAAATTTTTTAATACAATTTCTAAAATACGGGGTATTACAGTCTACCCCCCTTAAAAGAAGTTTTGTCCTCAAAACTTGAAAACATTTAATGAAATTTTTGAATGCAATGCACGTGACATATGCAAGTAATTCATGTAACTTATATAATTGACTCTTGTATGTCTTGAAAATGGCAAAGCGCGAAACTCTATCGCATTCTACCCTCTTAAAAGGAGGTCATGTTCCGATGACTCGACTACTTACCTTAGAAAATAAGTTCGGATATTTCTTCATCATTTCATCCTCTTCCTCCCAAGTTACCTCTTCGGTCTCATGATTTGACCATAGCACTTTTACTATTTTTACATCTCTGTTTCTGGTGCTTCTTACCTTACTATTTAAGGTTCGAACTGGTCTTTCTTCATAAGTCAAATTTTCTTCCATTTTTATTGATTTAAAACGTAACACATGACTCGGATCCGGTAAATATTTTCTCAATTAAGATATATGAAATACGTTGTGCATTCCCTCTAGTTCATTAGGCAGGTCCAAATCCTACACTTTCTTCTATAATGTATTACAGTTTCAATTATATCATTATAATACACCAGACTCCTACATTTTCTTCCATAAAGTGTCTCAAAAGGTGTCATTCCACTACTGGCATGATAATTGTTATTGTAGAAAAAATTCACGACCCTTGATATAACACATGCTCTTAACATATCTTTCAAAGTTTATAATACTTTACCACAAATTTCATATAAGCTTTTCCTAATTGGTTCATCGTCCAGGTGCTCTTCATGGATATGAAAATAGAAGTCTTTGTGAGTCTATGCACAACCACCCAAATAGTATCATTACCGGCCTTTGTTCAAGGCAGAGTGTCTACAAAATCTATCAATATCAAATCCCTTTTCCAACTAGGAACTTTCAATGGTTGAACCTTACCTTGCAAACTCTTATGCTCATTCTTTACCTTATGACAAGTAAGACATCTAGCCACAAATTCGACTACTTACTTTTTCATATTTGGCCACCAAAATGTTTTCTTCATGTCCTTGTACAACTTTTCTCCTCCAGGATGTATAGAGTAAGGTGAACCATGGGCTTCTTCCATCAATCTATTCTTTATATCTCATCTATTGTATGGAACACACAATCTTCCTAATCAGCGATCGTAAAGTTTAGGGTATGTCCTTCCCGGATTTTTTTCTTTGATGTTTTCCAATTTTTCATCTTTCGATTGGCTTTCTCGAATCTCGTCATAAATAGATGGATGGACTCCAATAACATTAATACATTCTTATACTCCTTCTTGTTCCACTACCTCTAAGTTTATTTTTTGGAATTCTATACATAACTAATCAGGCAAAATCATTGCATTTCCCGAATGGTTCGACTTCCTACTTAATTCATCTGCCATAACATTGGCTTTCCCTTCATGATATTGAATCTCTAAATTATAATATTTGATAAGTGCCAACCTTCTCCTTTGCCTTATATTTAACTACTTATAGGTGAAAATGTACTTTAAACTCTTATGATCAATATAGATCTTACAAGTTACTCTGTAAAGATAATGTCTCCAAATTTTCAAGGCAAAAATTATTGCTGCTAGCTCCAAATCATGAGTCAGATAATTAACTGTATACGGTTTCAATTGCCTAGAGGCATAGGCTATAATCCTTCATTTTTTTGCATCAATAAACCTAACCCAAACTTGGATGCGTCACTATAGACCTCATATTTATTACTCCCATTTGGTAAGACTAGTACCGATGTTAACTTATCTTTAAGGTTTGAAATGCCTCTTCACATTCCAAAGTTCACATAAACCTACACTTCTTTTTCTTAAAGATGGCTATGGGTCTAGATATATTTAAAATTTCCTTCACAAATCATCGATAATAGCCTACTAATCCCAAGAAACTTTGAATATCTAATACACTCTTCGGTGTTGGCAATTCACTTAGTGTTGCTTGATCCACAAATACATCTTCCTTAGATATCACATGTCCCAAAAATGTTCTTCGTGATCATCTTTATCCCTCGAATACACCAAAATATCATCAATAAAAACAACCACAAACCTATCTAAGTGAGGCCTAAAGATTTAGTGCATCAAGTCCATGGGCACCGCTGGTGCATAGGTTAACCCAAATGGCATTACTGCAAATTCATAGTGTCCATAACAGGTTCTAAACACACTCTTCGGGATGTCTTGCTCGGCAATCCTCAACTAGTGATATCCAGACCTCAAATCAATCTTAGAAAATACCCCTTCCCCTTTAAATTAATCAAATAGGTCATCTATCCTCGAAAGTGGGTATTTATTATTCACATTCACATTTATTCAATTCTCTATAATCAATGTATAACCTCAAACTTCCATCTTTCTTCTTGAAAAACAACACTAGGGCTCACCAAGGTGACAAACTAGACCTAATATAACCTTTATCTAATAGATCATTTAATCGAGTCTTTAACACTTTCAATTTAGCTGGTGCCATCCTATACGTGCCTTAGAGATCGGTCCGGTTCTATGCACAAGATCTATGGTAAACTCGACATCTTTAAGTAGAGGCATTACTAAAATATCTTTTGGAAAAGTGTTCAGAAATTCACAAACAACTGAAATCTCTTGCTTATTTCCATTTTCTCCTTCCTGAATTTCTTGAACCTACTTAGGTAGAAATGATAGCCTTTCTACGCATATTTCTTTGTTTGAAAGACTAAAATAATCTTCAATCCATACCCAAGATCACATCTAAGTCACCCATTTCAAATTCTATTAAGTCTGATGAGAATTCAACTCCTGAAATTACTATAGGTATTTTAGAATGCAACTTAATACAACTCATACCTTCCTCGGACCATAAAGCCATGTCTATTAAAATGGATTATGACTCTGCTAAATTTAGATTTCCTACTAAATTCTTATAAATGAATGAATGAGATGCTCCTAAATAATAATAAAAAAAAGAACTTTTGCAGGCAAATTGTAGACAGAGAGAGAACCAGCTACTACTTCGGAAGTAGATCCAGCCCCACGGCTATTCATAACAAACACTCGGCCTTTAGGAGGATTGTAATTTACACCTAACACAGGTTTAGGATTCTCGTTAAGTTGGATTGAACTAGGTTGACCATTTTGAGGAGGTTTCCCGTTTTGGGTAGTGACACTAAGGCCACCAGAGGTCTTTTTATAATATCCATACTCTCGATGTCCCAATTTTTTACAAAAATGACAGGTTACAAGGTTTCCTTCACAGTCCCTCCCGGGGTGATTCTTGTCACACCTCTTGCAATGGAAAAATCTCTTAGGCTTCTCACCCTCCCCTTGGTTTTCTCTTCCCTTCCCAAGGTTTCCCTTAAAGTCTCTTTTCCCTTGAAAATTTCCATTGGTTCTAGCTCTTTTATCACCTCCATAAAAGTTTCCATTTCCCTTTCTCTTTTCCCCTAATACTTGGTTCTCTAATTCTCTTCCCTTAATCCCATACAAGTGAGCGTCTCTCCCATACACCTCATCTAAGGTTTCAAAAGTGACCCCTCCTAGCTTCCCTTGCAAGGTTAAGGTTAGTCTTTGTTCAAATCTTTGCGCTTTCATGGCTTTGGTCGGGACTACCTATGGAGCAAATCTCATAAGTTCAATAAACTTAGCATAATATTCATTAACGATCATGCCTCCCATTCTAAGGTTTTTAAATTCCATGCACTTTTGTTTCTTAAGATAAGGCGGATAGAACTTACTTCTAAGGGCTTCTTTGAAGATTGACCACCCAAAATCAAGAGTTCTTTCGATGTTTTCCTTATATTGAGACCACCATAAGTCAGCTTCTTCCTTAAGGTAAAGGACTGCACTATTTACTTTCATATTCTTGGGATAATTTACAGCATCAAATAACTTATCAAACTCCTTAATCCAGTTTTTTAGGCTAGCTGGGTCTTCTTTTCCGTTATAACTCGGAGGTTTGCTACTTGAAATTCTTTTGAAAATCTCTCCAAAAGTGTCATTTTTTGGCTGCCTATTCAGTTGATTAGTCATTACTTGAGCTAGAGATTGAGTTAAAGCAGTTAGGTGCTTGACTGTCCTCCTAAGGCCACGTCGGGTGGTTCGAGAGTTTCGATTAAGCGTTCGACTCGACATAATGCCTAAAAGATCAAATAATCATGTTGAATTCATATTCAAACACTTTGAAACAATAAATCCTAGAACAAACATTCTTTTTATTCAAATAAGTTTTCGCATGTAACGAACTTCTCAACTAAAATACTTGGCTTTACTTGACTATAGGCATATGAAAAATTGGATACATTTAAGCACATAATTCACACTTTCTTGATTTAATTAACATGAAACATAATTTCTCTTATCCTTGAGAAAGTTTATAACCTAAATTTACAATAAGTAATCCAGATTGGTTATTTAATTCGACCTTACTTGATTGCACTTAAGTATGCATAAATTTTTTTATTTTATTTTGTAACTATTTTATTTCAAAACTTTTAATAGTGTACTTGACTTCTAAGCAGGTAAATCAACCCAATGGTTTCCCAAGTAATTTACATACAACGTTGATGAGAGCCTTTCCTAGCCAGAAACCATTACTTAACGGAACACTCCCCCATGTCGGTTAAACCTTCCATAGACAAAGAGTGTTACACTTGATCACCAACATTTTCATCTTTCCAAAACCAAAATATTTTTTTATGAAAATACTTTATTTTATGCATGACAATGCAAAACTCTATCCTACATGCTCATTCCTATGTCTACCCACAAGTTTATTATTTCCAATTTTTAATATTTTATAACCTAAAAACTAATACTACTTTGTAATACCCCCAAATTACTAACATAATAATAATGATAGTAATTTTAGTAACTTAGCGATATTATCGCCACGTGTTACCACGTTTCAACTGTGCTAACTAATTACTATATTGCAGCGGAAGAAAAACATGATTTATTTATATAAAATAATAATTTTGATTATCCAAAGGTAAAAAGTTGATTAAGAAAAATTATGAAAACTCCTAACTAGTATGTGCCCCTTGATGTAATGCTACCATACACATTTATTCCTGCAAACCTACTCACCAAAAATGATAAGTAGGGCAAACCAAAACAAATAGGAAAATACGTGTCAGTGTAAAACCACTGTATACGTATACATGCTAAAAGAAATACTTTGACTATTAAATTCTTTTATTTCAAACTTGTCTTCTTATATATTAATAAACTTTAAACCTCCCTTTATAATAATCCAATACAAATGAAATTATTAAAAACTAAATAAAAATAATTTCCTCTTCTTATATCCCCTCCTTGATCCTAAGTGTGCACACCTCCTAAGTTAGTTATCCCATCACAGATCTATCCTTGGAGTTTCCTTTTATTTGCCAACAAGTAGACTTTGAAGCATGAACCCTTCTTGATTATGAAATCAAGCAGTAATGTATAATAATAATAATAATAATAATAATAATAATAATAATAAACACGAACCCTTCTTGATTATGAAATCAAGTGGTAATGTATAATAATAATAACTCTTATTTTATAACTCCTTTAAATAAAAATACCTTACTTTAATTATTAAAACTCATTGAAAATACTTAAATATCAAATGTCATTTGGCCCTTTTGAAACATGATATATATATATATATATATATATATATATATATATATATATATATATATATATATATATATATATATATATATATATATATTAAATAAAATACGATAAATGAATATCATCACTTTTTTAAAATCGAAATTTCAAATAAATAACCATATATATACATATATAAAAAAATGGCGCATAGCTAAAATTTAAATTATAATTTATTTAGAAAAATGCATAATAAAAATATCTTAATACAATATAATTCAACAAAACATTTAATTGAACTTAAAAATGTTTAACACATATACGTATCTTAAATTCTAGTACTTCCTAGAAACTTCCTACTAAACTTCAAGATAATATACCTATAAATTAACATGAACTAATCAACATAATGCAACACAATAATATGCATAAGATATTAAAACTTTAATTAAATTTAGAAATAGTTTTAAGAACTAAAAATTTGTAAAATAATTAAAATAGTTAGAGAAAAGAGGAGGCTCACGATGGTTGGTGGTTGTTGGTGGTACAAGGTGTACAAAGGGATAAAAAGAGAGACTAGAGAGAGAGGGTGAAAGTTTGAGAGAAGTAAAAGGGTTTAATGATTTTTGTGTGAAAAATTATGTGAGTTTAAAGGGTCTATTTATAGTATAAGTTAGGATAAATTTTAGGATTTAAAAATACTAAAAGATAAGTTTAAATTTAAAATGATAATTTTCTTCTAAATTTTCAGAAAAATATTTTATTTTTAAAATAATTTAATTATTAAATAGTTTAACTAATTAAAATCATTTAATTCAAAACAAGTCAATTAGAATTAGTTAAAAAAGATAAAATTATATATTTTTTTTCTTGAAATATCAATCATATTAAAAGGATATGATAAAATTAGAATTTATTTTTATTTTTATTTTTTTGAAAATCTATTATTTTTAAATAAAAACTATCTTTTCAACTAAAGCTATCCTTTAAATTAAGATAAAATAAATATAATAATAATTTTAAATTTTGTTTTATTTTTTATATTCTAATCATGGCAGCTTGACATGATAAGATATGGTCAAATTTTTTTATTTTTTCATTTTTATTTTTTTGGTAAATATATCCAATTCTTAACATTATCTGTTATAAATAAAAAAATAATATTTTTAAATATCTTAACTTATTTTTTTCTAAAAATAATATTTTAAAATCTTATAGAATATTCTATAATAAAAGTGGATACTTGAGATATTTTTTGTGATATTTTGGAGGGCTTTTTGGAAATTTAATGGAATAATTGAGGAATTAAATACTTATTTATGAAATTAAATAATTTTCTAAATAAAATTATAAAATATAATATATAAATGACAGCCCATAATTATAATTGGGCCAACATACTTTTTAAATTATTTAATTGTACTAAAACGTTCTTAAAATAATTTTATTTAAAATGCTAATATGTAATGTACATTTAATTTTAAATAAAACTTAACATATAAATTTTTTAATATAATTTCTAAAATACGGGGTATTACTGTATGTCCTTAGCACCTCAATGGGTAGCTCTCTATTGAACAATCCATTACTAACACTTCCCTCCATTTCCATAAGCCTAACCTTCACTTCCTCCCTTTGACTTCCTTCCTCTAGAATACTCCACCATCTTCTCACTTCTCCCATTACTAAATCCCAGATCTACTACCCATTACTCATCATTCTCTATAATAAATTACACCAAAATTCTCCTTTTCTCCTACTCTTCATATTGGTGTGCGTTTCATTCATAGCTTTTAGACCTCACTCGTGTAACATTAGGTATTCTCATCTTCTCGGGTTTGTTTTAGGGTTCAAAATTCTTAGGAAGTGTTTGCTGCTTTTAGAATTTGCTTTGTTTAGCCATGGCACTCGTGTGAACAATGGTCTGAATTTTTTCTAGACACTCCCCCATCTTCAATTGATAACATAACTAGTATGATGCCAGCTAGATCATTGTCTCCTCGGCCCAACACTCCTTTAACCAATCCCGTTCATCCTCCTCCTCCGCTTGCTCGCACTCCTCCCCTCCTTTTACCCTTATGAATTCACCGAACCCTTCTTCCATTTCAACCACCGGCTCACTTGGTGGTGCCTAAGACACCCGAAGAGGGGGTCAACCCCTACAGAAGAAGGCAAAGGAGAAAGATGAGAGGAAATTGGAATGGTTGTGTCTTAAGTACATTAGGGGCCTTAACATGGATGGTTTGGCAGCCAATGAAGGACAACAACACCCTAAGGCCACCAACATTGGAGATGCATCTAAGGAGTTGGAGTGGCTACTTTTTGGCTATGTCCCTGGACCCAGTCACGAAATGCTCATCCTACATTATTTTACGAAGTTGTAGTGAAGTTCTCTTGATCTTGTCCTTTGTGAATTATGCCTGTTTTTTTTTGTGTGAATCATGGTCCTTTTTTTAACTGCATTATTTTGATTGGCGTTTATGATCGAAAATGCTTGAATGGTCATGTGTGTCATTTATGCTCAAAATTGGGTGTTCTTGTGTGTGATTTATGTGCAAAAAACTTTTGTTCTTGTGTCATTTATGACTCTGGGGTTAAATGTTGGACTCTTGGGTCTGGGTCATGATTATTATTGTGGTTCGGAGGGTTATCCTATGTTCTAGGTATTATGGTTGTCTTTTTTGTTTGTTGGGTCTATATTTGTTGATTCTTGCCTTCTACGTATGGATTAATATCATCTTGGAGGGTTGTTCTTATGTTTAGGTGGGCATCAATATTAGAGTGTTATTATTGTCTTCTTATTGTCTTATTATTGTGCTTTAGAGGGTTTTCAAAAGTTGTTGTCCTATTTTGTTGGTTTTCCATTTGTTTGTGTCAATGAGCTTGGGTCTGTTTTTGTTCATTCTTGTCTTCTACATATACATTAATATCATGTTCGAGGGTTATTATTGTGTTTTGGAGGGCCTTAATTTGGAGAGTTATTATTGTGTTTTGGAGGGTTTTTATAAGTTGACCTCCTATTTTATTGGTTTTCTATTTGTCTGCATCAATTTCTTTGGTCTATTTTTGTTGATTCCAGTCTTCTATACATGGATTGTCTTTGTATGTTGTTTCGTCTATATCACTTTCTTTGGTGTGTTGTTGTTGATTCCAGTCTTCTATACATGGATTATCTTTGTCTATTGTTTTTGGTTGTTCTGGTGTTGTGTTATGATGGATGTTATGTGTGTTATGTTGTGCTATGATGGTGTTGTGTTATGCTAACTTCTACATATGGATTATCATGTTGGGCGCATCTATCCTGTTTATTGTGTGTCAGCATTCACTTTGTCTTGTTGAAGTGATGTCATGCTTTATATTGATTTGCATAGATATTGTCTATGATGAAGGAGTGTGACTTGAATAGTATTAAACATGTTTACATGGACAATAAGTCATTTATGTTATTGCATGTCTAGATGATGAGGCATATAGGGTGGCAAAAACATAGGACAACACATACTAAACATATGAAATATGATCTAAACCTAAGAAACCTAGTCTTAATAATGAATGAACTATGTCTATGAGTATATTCATATGTGTTCTTAGGCCTTGTTATTGAAGTTGTATGCCACCAACAATATAATGCATTTATAGTTGTGTTTGCAAATCTATCCAAATGAACGTTTTAATGTTATGTGTAGTGAAAAGCATTCACCTAAGAGGATCTCATGTTTCCAAAATATGTCATTCATTGCTAATTGTGTCTTTACAACTTACAAAAGTGTCAAACACATCAAATGGTTTCCAAAACGTTTTCGAACCCTAAAACCATTTGAAAATTTTAACAAGATCATGGGTTAAGCACTTATTTACATAAGATTCATACATAACTTACTGGTTTATGTTGAGTACTACCATCAAATGCTCTATTTTCTGTGCATGTATTTCATCTACTTCTCCAACTACAACATACGATGCATTGCCATTGTTGGCTTCTTCATTTGTATCAATCTCATTCACCCTGGGCAGTCATTGATGCTCAAATATTGATGAATGGATGATCTTAAGCTCTCCTCTATAAATGATCTTGATACTTCAACTAAAATTGGCAGTTTCCCCTCTCTCTAGTCTTTGATTGCCTATATGTGGTGTTTTGTAGTTGTTGCCTCCATGCTGTTTTATGATTTCTACCATTACACGTTGTAGAGTTAAGAACAAATGTTGATGAGTCTTTGTTCAAACACTTCATATGCATGGTTGACAGCTTCAACTAAGTCTTTAATTGTTCTTAGTGCTTGCTCATGTTGTATAGCTTGAATAGCTCTGAAAAACCTAAGTCTAGAATATTGATGTTAGGGTTGTTGGGTCGCTATGACACCAACTATATATTAAATCCATCCTTGTTTACTGCATCTTTAAAACCGAAATTAGATTGTAGTATTAGTGGTGTGACATTATCTTGTTGGATCTTGGTGTTACCAGTTGCACCTAATTGTTATTTACACTTAATAGCTGGAATTTTTTTTGTTGATGTACATATCCTTGATAGCTTCTTTTGTAATGTTCTTAATTGGCTTGATTTCCATGGTTCTTGCCTCCCCTATGTATACTAGTTCTGTGGTGGATCGTTAAACATCGCCCGTGATTATCTACTTATCGTCCGTATTTTACACGCATTTTACACTTTCTTTACGATATTGCCCTTATAAATATTTATCTAATATTTGTATTTAATAACCTAATTTAACCTAATTTACTAATTATCTAACATTTAATTTACTAACCTAATTTAACCCATTTACTAGTCTACTCTACTAATTATCTAACATTTTTATTTACTAACCTAATTTAGTAATTATCTAACATTTTTATTTACTAACCTAATTTAACCCATTTAATAACCTAATTTATTAATTAGCTAATATTTTAATTTACTAACCTAATTTAACCCTTTTTTATGTCATCTATTTGCAAATCTAATCTAGTAATGTACTTATTTAATCAAGAAACTAATCTAATTTAAGCTAAAAGAATCGTGCATAATGTATTAGAAATAATGTGTCCTAAAAGATGAGAAAAGTTAAGAAATAATCAGCCGTTAAGCATATAAATCCAATATTCTATTATGACCACTCGTTTTGGCACGCAAAATCGCGATTTACGAGTTTTACACTCAAAGCAGACAACCACTTAATTCTTCATAGATTTCGGGTGCATTCCAAGGTTTTGGAAAATTCGGAGATAACCATGTTTCTCCTTAGTGGCCTTAGTGGCGTCTTTTTTGAGATATTGAAAAAAAATCTTTGACAAGTCATAAAATTGGCTATGGGTCTCCGAATGGGACATATAATATGTCTAAATTGGGTATTTTTTCGAGATTTACGTTCGATAAATATCCTAACAAGGGGATTTGTCATCTTATTTTCTCAAAAAAAAGCCTCTAACAGCACATAATCCATGAAATTCGATTTTTAAGAGTTAATTCTATATGAACACAACAATATAGCATGCAAATCTAAACACAAAGGTTTTTTTGTCTTTACATTAATGTATAAAAACTTACGAAAAACAAATAATTTAAAGTTTATTTTGATTTCTAAATAATTTAAAGTTTATTTACATGGATTTATATTTTATATTTTGATGTTTAATTATAAATTATGTGTTTTATCGATTGAAATTTGAAAAAAAATAGGAGAACCGTGTAAAATAGGTGGAATCGTCCAAATTGGACGGTTCGACCATGGTGGAATCGTCCAAATTGGACGGTTCTTCCATGGTTGAACCGTCCAAATTAGACAGTTCCATCATCGTAGAACCATCCAATTTGGAGGATTCCACAATGGTAGAACCATCAAATTTGGAGGATTCTACCATGGTGGAATCCTCCAAATTGGATGGTTCTACCATGGTGGAACCGTCCAATTCGGACAATTCTCTTTGGTAGATTTTTTTTTAATTAATATAGTTTTTAACCCTAATTATAGTTAAATCATTATTAAATCGAGACAAATCAATAATAATATGATTAATTAATATTACATATTAGTTAAGATTATGTATTAAATTAGTTAATATTTATTAATTAATATTATTAATAATACATATAATAATATTTGTGTTTTGTAGTTAAATCATGTTTAATAGTTAATCATATACTATGCTTAGTTAATAATTAGATATAGTTAAAAAAATATTAATGTTATTAGGTTAATATTATTAAAATTAATAATTACAATTCATTTCTATATAAATTAATATATGTTGGTTAATAATAATATAAGATTTGTATTAGTTAATATTACGTGTTAAGTATATTGAAATGCAAAACACTGAAAACTGAGAATAAAATTGAAATAAAGTGAAAAACTCAGAGTGAAAAATAAAATGAACTTATACTGAGTGGTGAGAGTGAAAATAAATGTAAGTATTTATATACAAAGTAAGGGAAAATTTGGTAATTCACATATGAAATGCGGGCGATAGATAGAGATTTCAGGGCGATGTTTAACAAACCGCGTTCTGTGTGCTGGCAATTCTTGAGTACAAGGCCAACAACTAATTTTTCCATCAAATAGATGGTCATATCTGTCCTTGTTGGCGGCTGACTACCTTCATGTGACTGTGTGTTGGCTGCATTAAATGACATTAGGTGACTTGTTGTTTGTCTCACTTGGTCTATGGAACTCTGTCTTTCTTGTTAGCTGAGTTCAAGTGTATTTAATGGTTGTAGGGAGCTTTCATTCAGATTATCTTCAAGAAAACCTCCAATGGACAGCTCTTCACCATATTGCACTAAGTTTGATGCTTAAATATAAAATGTCTGATGGCCACTGAGGCTAGGAAACAAAATTCTAAAAGACAGCTCTTGCATTCCTCAATGATGTGTATGTTCTGGGAAACAACACAATTGTGTTGATGTTGATGTTTTTTGTAATGTGAGAATTTGAGAATCTTCTTGTCTAGTGAGAATCTGAGTATCTTCTTGTATTCAAGGCAAATGTAATTACGTGCTCTTTACCTTTGAATGCTTTTATAAGGTGTGTCAACTAAGGTTTAGTGAGCTGGTTGGGTTTTAAATTTTGGTAAAATTTTCATATGAAAATTTTTTCCTCCTTTTTGGTAGGAAATTTTAAAATGATTTGACTTTCCCTTCTTTTCTTTTCTCATTTCCCATGAAGTTGTGTAAAATGACAGCTCTTGAACCCACTATCTCTCTCTACTTATTGTTATATTAATGAATTTAATGGTAAAGCCATCATTTGCATTTTTAGTTCAATCTTAAAAAACAACTTTTTGTCATTGGAGAAAAAAAAAGATGGACAAAGGGAGTACAAGACTTCTCTATCATATTGGAATTTGGTATATCTACAAAATAGAGGATGTTCTTGTCTAGTAGTTTGTCTGTTGCAATTGCAAATATTCTCTTTCTATTGTGTTTGAGCAGTTGAACTTGTTTTTGAAACCCAATACCTTATTTTAATTGATCATCTCTGATCATCAGATTCAACTCATGAAAGAGTGAGAAAGATGCGTCAAATTATTCGTTCGATGGCTTGAAAAAATGTTGATTTTAAGTTCAAGGTCATGGCTTTTCGCCTTTGGAAGTCTAATTACTAAAGGAAGAAGATGAGACTAGCAGACCAATTTTATTCTACATTTTGTCTTGGAAGTAGGAACTGTTATCAAGCCCTAGGAATGTCATAGTATAGAGAGGAAGGAGTAAACAAAGTGATAGGAAAAGAAAGGTAGACTAATGTTCAAACTTTAACCAGGTCTGCTCTAAGGCTCAAGAATATTCAAGGTACCTATGGATTCATAAAATTATCAAGGCATTGTACACTTTTTTAAGAGTAAATAAATATTTAATGAGAGTAAATACATATTAACCAACTTTTTGAAGAATAATTGTACATATAATGACTTAATTGGAGAGAGTGGATGTCAACGAGCTTAGTTGGTTAAATTATTAGAGGGTGGTATCCAAAACATGTGATTAAATCCTAGATAGATCAATTGTTCACTGCTGCTTGGGCTCTCTTTACATAAAAAAAAATTGGAGAGAGAAAAGTGAGTCATCCATGGTTATTGTAGCTTAAGATAGTTATTATAGCTTAAGATAACCAAATTGAGTTTAAATGTTAAATAAGTCTTTTTAAGGAAATATGAAAAATTTTTAATGACCACCAATAGAAAATGAGGCAAATAAAAAGAGATGGAAGGAGTACTCCATAGTGTTAATCCCAATTTGAGATTACATGACCAGTGTCAACTTTCCGTTGTGGGCTGTAGAGAGGATTTAGTTCACCCTTTAAATATTTTTCCACTAGGTTACAACAAATTGATTTCTCGTAATTTGGTCCTTTGTTTGCCAAATTTTAACTTCTAGAAAATCTGTGAACATTTCAAAATTCCTTCTTTTCTAAGGGTAGCTTAGGTGGGGATGGGCTAAGAATTATTTTTACTAAATTATTAAGCATCACATACTTTTTTGACATGAATTGACCATTTTTCCTATAAAGGTGTTAACTATTTTTATCTTTTAAAAAATTTGATATTTTTAATATCATACATAATATTTTAAAAAATTGAAAAGGGGAGGCGCTACCTCAAGGCGTCTCTTACTTTTTTATTCATATTTTTTTCTATATATATATATTTGTACGAGACCTTAATGTATCAACAAAGCACAACAAGAAACAAGCTAACCAATGTCGTCTCTTACTTTTTTATTCATATTTTTTTCTATATATATATATTTGTACAAGACCTTAATGTATCAACAAAGCACAACAAGAAACAAGCTAACCAATGTCTTTAGAATCGGGTCATTTGGACAAGAATTCAAAAAGTTAAAGCCCATATAGTAAAATGCATCCAAATCAAGTTTGGTTTTTTTATTAAATTGTTCATAACTCATTCGTTTTAAATTGGAATCGAGTTTATAATATATTGTAAGAAAGCTTGTAAAGACGGGTATCCAGTCAAACAATGTCCATGAAAAATTATATGGGTTTATCAATATTATAGGCTCGATATTGATTTTTAAGGGTATATATGTAGATTAAAGGATTGTTAGCTCATTAATATTGACATCTTTCAAATACTTAAGATGGTTTAGACCAAGTGAGTCCATTAATGTGTTAATTAACTATTTGCTATACATTTTAGTTAAATTTCAGCAATCCCTCACTACCAATTTATTCATTGAATTCTTTATTTTGTCACTTGCATCCCAATCTATTAGAAATACTGCTTAAAATTGATGAAAAAAAAAACCAATATTACCTATTACCTTCTTATATCACAATCTTTAATTTCTTTTTTTCTTAAGCAAGTTGAACTATCTGTCTTATATAACCTAGGCTTTTATAACTTATATAATGCACATACTACCTTGCCACAAAAGTCCTCATCATTTTTAAAAGCACAAATTATTTCGGTTGCATATTCCGTGTAACTTCTTCTAGTGATGTGTGGCCAAGAACGCTATAGCCTAGGGTTCCAATGTTTGTCAACTTTGGGGGTTCCATTATCGTTTCTTCAAGACTTTCTTCACAATTTTAAAAGTCGGCAATGTTTGCCTTGAGAATTGTTAAACAAATTGTCACTTCTAATAGCCTTGAGGATTCCCTCAAGAATTGACTTGTTTGCTTGGTAAATGCTTAATTTCTTTGTATTACGTACCAAATTATGATCACTAGAACAATCATGATTATGCCTCCCAAGATATTTTTGTTAGTTCGGAATACTATTCACGTATAAAATGTTCTCATGTCATCATCACCGTCAATGATGATAGGATCATCAAATGTAGTCTTTTTGTTGTCAGTGTCCCCATCTGTTTAAAAGTCTGTCTCAAAATCCAATGTTCAATTAATAGCTTTTAGAAATTCCAAGTTAGACTTTGATTTTTGGTTTTATTGACGAGAGTGCATAACAAAATGTTAATAACGAGAACAAAATTCAATAATAAAAGTCATAAAGATATTAAATGTTTTTCCATAATAGGCCAATAGGCTAAGCAATTAAAAGATTCCTGCATATCTTAAACAACCACATGCAAATACTTAAATTAAGCATGGTTTATTATTGAAAAAATTGTGGCCAAGATTGCAACGTGTGTTCTGTCTCTCTTACTCAAGTATAAAAGTTTATCCTCATCAACTCATTACTTAACAATTTAACTATGCGGATTGCCTATTTGGGCCAAACTAAGATAACATTTTAAAAGATTTCTTAAACGCATTAATGGACTCACTTTGTCCAAAATATTTTAAACATTTTTAGAATGTCAATATTTATGGACCAATAGTATTTAACCTTAAAATATACCTTTAAGAATTAAAACAGAGTCTATAATATTCATAAATCCATATATTTACCCATGAATATTATTTGGTTGAAATATTTATACTTAGAAAACTTTCCAATGATAAACTATAAGCTCAATTCCAATATAAATGAAAGAGTTACGAAGAATTTAATAAGCATAAACTTGATTTGAATATATTTCCTATATGGTGCTTTAACTTTTTCAATTTTCATCCAAATAACTAGCTCTATTATCTGTTATTTTTGTTAATTATGGATTCGTATAAAGATTCGTAACAAAAGTAAAGAGCAAAAAAAAGGAGATGTGCCTTAGCCATAGAGGAGGCGCTATGCTTATTATTATTATTATTATTATTATTATTATTATTATTATTATTATTATTATTATTATTATTATTATTATTATTATTATTATTATTATTATAACAAGGGACAAAATAGAAGTTTCACACTGAAAAACACAGGAGATGGATGGTAATTCGCGGATCCCAATTTGTAAGCCATAAGGGGATATGGAGTTTTAGGATGAATTTTACGGCGCAAGTTCTTTGATAGCAGCTTAAAGTTAGCCTTTGTTTGCTTTAATTTTATTCTTTGTCTGAACTCTAAAGTGGGAAGGACGGTGGTGGGACAGTAATCATTAAGCAGCAAAACGATGTCCCACCAATGTCAATTTCTCCTTATGTCATCCTTTCTAAGCATCCATATCTTAAATAATGAGATGAACTATTAACTTCGTTTTTTAGCTGTAATTTTTTGTGGGCTGCTTCGATGTAAAACACAACTTAACTGTGTATACATGTTATTCAACAATCGACACTCATAATTCGAACTAAAATCATGTCAAAAATTCACAATTTTATTCGGCTTGCGAAAATACGAAAAATAAAGGAAACTATTTTAATTAAATTCGTGAATCCCATCATAAAAAATCGTTAATTCAATTTATTTTAATTGATTAAAATTGAATTCTAATCATGCAATTTTGATCCAATTATTTAGCTAACCCTAATTGAATCAAAATAATAAAGTTCACATAAAACTATATTTAAATATGTAATAGGCTAACTGATACACTATAGGAATATAGATTTGATAAGTAGAATGGCAAGAAACAATTTCTAAACATTTAATTAAGATCTTATGCATATAATAATATGAATTTTAGTTAGAGAAAACCATACTCTTAATGCGTGAATTCCACCAGGCAAGGGCACGTCTTTACAGTTGAACATGGAATATTAGGGTTAGAGTTTCTCATCAACTCCTTTTATACATTATAGTAATATTTATATATATAACTAACTATTTACATATATAAATCAATATGTAACTTAATTAATCTAATTAGTTCCACTGCAACTCCCAACATAACTACGTCGTATTTGTCCGAACAATTACTTAAATGTGTGGCTTCATAGGATTTGATAAAGTTCATAATTAACATTCAAATCATAGTCGATTTAAGCACGTTTCCCTCCCTTAATTAGGGTTAACAGCAAGAATGCAAGATGTATATGTCGGACAAATCTTAGTATTCAAGTCATACATAAACTGTATCAAGTGTAGAAACAGATCATAACCCATGGACGAAAGGAAACACACTGCACACTATTCCTATGTATAATGATTTGACAAGACCAAAGGCAAACGACAAACCTACTCGTATCAAAAACAAAGAAATGAAAAGAAAAGCAAAACGCAAAGAGCAGGGCATATTAAAAAGCCAAAATTCCACTACATTTGGTATGGGCTTCTACACTTTAAGTTCCTCCTCTCGAGTGCTTGTGGGTGCCCACAAGCCTTATTTGGGTTATTCCTCATATGCTAGATTGGGGGCTACCTAGGCAGTAGGCACTGAGCTTAACTGTACGGATTTTTTGTGTGTGCGTGCGCGCGCCGTTGCAGCCGTCACAGGCTCTGATTTCTATATTGATGACAATAGTACGGCTTTTAAAGACTGATAGCAACGTTCCAGCTGCCCAAATATATGTCTTTTTTTTTTTCTGGTTTCTCTGTGAGGTAGCCATCCAATCTCTAGAGGCAAACAACTACTATAGATAGATCTGTGTATACCTATAATAGCCTCTTCTAGTGAGAAGCGGTAGCCAGAGCTGTCATAGATGGTACTGTCCTTGGAATGACAGTTGTGCTTGGTGAATTCGGAATACTTTGCACGCTGGTGGATCTGTAGCGGAACTGCGGCGCCAGGATCATGGCACTTGGTCCTACAACAAGTCTCTTCCATGCCTCTTGGGCATCTTCTCCCTGCTTTAGAAATACTTCTGTAGCATCAATATGATGCAATTTCCACCCCCAAATGTCTCTTAGGCGACGGATCTTTTGCAGCTGGCGACATGCTAGCTTGCATGTATTTTCTTTGACTTCATCAATGGCAATCTGTAGGAGAGTATCCAAGATTTCTGGGTCCGCATTATTCCTTTCTGCCCGGAGGAAATTGTCCAACTCCGGGACACCAATTGCACGCCGTATTCCCTGAGTGTAGTTCGCTTCAGGGTTGAATATTCCTCTTACCTCGTTTACTAAACCTGCTTTCACCATCTGATCAACCCGCTTCGACACAAAGCGCTGGAGGATGGGTAGGGATAGATCAACCCATAGGAAGCAACAATCAAACCTTGATGCGAAGTAGGGATCATTATCCACTAGGTTTGCAATGAATGAGTTTGATCCACCTGCTATAATTGGGAGTTTTTTTTGTTCGATGATGGATTCTATTGCATTTAAGGCATCGCGGCGGAAATGGGTCGCGTTGTAATCAACATCTGGGTCTATTATCCCTAAGAGATGATGCGGTATTCCACGACGTTCTTCTTCTGTCACTTTGTTGGTGACTATGTCCAGCCCTCTATACACTTGGATCTTATCTGAATTTATTATTTCAGCTTGAAATTGAGTTGCCAAGTCGATTGAAAGTCTTGATTTTCCAGTCCCTGTTGCTCCCATAACAATCACCACTTTGTCCTTGTGGTTATGAAAGTTCAAGGAGCTTGTGTTGAGCCCTCCAGGAAAACTAATGAGGGGCTGCACTTGTTTGCAGATGGAGTAAGAGAGATTCATGGTGATAGACAAAAGCCTGCAAATATGTATACTATGGAATTGTATTATATGTCGTAGAATAAGAGAGTAGTATTTCTATTTAAGGGTGGCTCTAGTGTGTATACTAGTTTTTGTGGCTACAATATGGAAATGCCCCACAACTTTTGCAACTTCTTTTGTCCAAGATGCGGTTACTGGGATTACTAATGAGCATGCAACAACTGTTTCTTCTTTTGGGAGGAAGCTACAGAGGAATGAGAGGAAATGGATTTCTAGGCTGTTATGAGCTATGGCTATAGGCTAAGGCTATTTGAAAAGTTAGTCTGTGTTTAGGGTATATGCAAAGCAACTCTGTCGAATGCCGAACTTAGGCACCACATAAAATCTGGGGAATTTTCTTATCCCTGCCTCCAATTTACAGTTGTAAAGAAAAACTGAATATGGGATCACTTTTTCCTCTCTCTCTGTCTGGAGGGAGATGGTGGCTTTTGGAGGCTTTGCAGACAATGAAAATGACACCAGGGTATACAGAGAAAGAAGAGCAAGGCTGGTATTTATGGTGGGGTGGTTAGGACAAAAGACTGATGAAAAACTTTATAAAATTTTCATGCAGATTCTATTAACTCGAGCCTTGTCATGACACATTGCAAGCTGATAGTATAGTTTTTTACATCTTCATATTATCTCCATTGTTAGAATATTGTTTGATAAGCCACTTGAGGCTTTAAGAACTTTGTCTCTTATTTTAGTCCTTTGGGGGGTTCTTCGTGGTTGGGGCCTACTTCAGTGGAAGTGGTGGCCTCTTTTATTTGAATCCTCAACTTCATTAGTGGAAGTTTAATAAGTTTAAACTATGGAGGCATTACACATTGATGCTAGTTGGGACCTAGAGTAGTGAAAATGCCCCCTCTTCTGATAGTAGAGGTCCTTGTTTGTTCAAGTATGATCTGTATGTTTAAAAAATTTCAAGTCCATAGAGTCAGACCTGAAGATATCTTATTCTAGCTATCTATGCTAAACCTAGCTATCCTGAAAGCAGTATTTAAAAGCAATATGTGTTAAATGACAATATTTTTGTGTACACTATTGGCTGGACTACTTGATTGGGTGTATTCATGTGTATATTTATAGATTTGGGTACCAGTATAACACGGCCACATTATTTATCAGGCTTAGCCACCAAAATTGCATAAAAGTAACCTGTGGCCTGTGCAAAACTGACAGAAAAATTGACTTTATACATGGTTCAAGTCGATATATTTTTTTATATGCAGAATCGTCTCATGTACATTACTGTCCTATAGCAGCTTCCTAAAGCCGAGTCAACCTTCATTGACTTGGCTGAACACTTCAAACAGGATAGGGGCAGCAGCATACACCATTGATATATCTTTGTATTTTTTTTCTTTTTTTTTTTGTGTGGGGTATATTTCCAAATGGAGAATATGTTATATGTGTTGCTAAAAGACATAAGGGTTAGTCAGCTGGAATATGAATTGCATCATGCTTATTCATGCAAATTCCTTTCACTTTCAGGCGATGGCTGGTTGTTTTAGAAGGTTAGAGTGTTGGTTCTTTTATATATGCAGAAACTTTTATGTAGGTTATTGTAACTTTATAAAGAGTAAAGTTTTTAATTTATATGATTGTGATAAAGGAATCAGCTTTTTCAGGGAATCTGAGATTGGAAGTTGTTTTCTTTATGGAAAATGCACAAGATGACTTTCGTCTATACTGCCTTCCATACTGAAATCAATGATAATGTAGAAAACCCTGAAAGTTTTTGCTGTCCCTGGAATTTGGTTCTCACGTGGAGTTGGACCCTCTCTAACTCTGAAATTAGTCAGCCTTAGCACTAGATTTTGTTGAGATAGTATTTGCTAATTGTTATTTTATGTTTATGGTCAAAAGTTACCTATGATTTTAAGAATACTTGTTCAAGGTTTCAAGCTGATCAAAAGAAAGATCAGAGGAATGATTTCAGATGAATGTCATTGTCTAATGTAGTTAGATGCTCAGAACTTCATACTAAGGAATACCATTCAAGTGGATTGCTCCTGTATGCTCAACTTGCTTGATAGACGGCATATAGCACTGCTCTGCTAGAACAATAATCATCTGTTGAAGGTCTCTTCTAGGAGGCCTTTCAGCGAAGGTAGAATAATCCTTAGGCTTAGATGCATGAGTTGACCTCAGATTTATTGCAAAATCCCATGCTGTGGTCGATCAACAAAAAAAAAAAAGGGGGGGGGGGGGGGGGGGGGGGGATTGTTTCATAGCTAGAATAGGAAGAAGTAAGATTATGAAGACATTGGGGAGGGATTTTCGCTGTAGTACTGAACTAAAATCCGTGAGTCCAACATATGGAAAGGGAGTGCATGAATGTAATCTATATTGAACTGATACGAATCCGGATCTGGATATAGATATACGTTTGGGTAGAAAAAAAGGCAAAATCATTTAATTGTTAGTAAACTATGTTGCACCGATACAACTCTAGATACGGATACGGATATGGATACTGGTTTCAGGTCATACACAAATCCGTACACATAGAAGGTAATAAGTTATCCTGCAGGTAATGAGGCTACAGACCTTGTCTGTAAGCGGAACACGCACTTCAGAACTTGAATTAGGTATTAGATATTCATTGTAGTTTTTCCTAAGCGAACTGCAGTCATTGCACAAGCAAAGGCTAACATCTACCTTAATTCTATGAACATTGGCAGGTGGCGATGAACACCTAGAAGGTAATCCTCTGGGAAACCTGAGTCCCAAGTTCGTTGAAGGATACAGGGTCTCTTTACAGGATGGAGCATAGTTAGAATATAGTTAGTGAAGTAAGTGTGAAGTTTTAGGTAGTTTAATTGGAGGAAGTGCAGTGCTAATGCAAAACGACATAGTCAAAACACTAGAAGAGAATAAGCTCACTCCACCCCATTTAATACCCAACCAAACATCCCTGACGAATGATGCAACAATGATACAATCCGAGCTGTTGAATATCATCCTCAGAAGATAAACTATTAATGTAGTCAGTTCCACTTCAAAGGCTAAAATATTTTATCGAGATTTTTACATTATGTAGTAGACAAATAGTGCATGTTGTAAGGCCTGCTAATACGCCGCCAAAAGGTATTGCCGGAGAACTGAAAGGCTAAGTATAATAAAGTAGTACTCCCTCCATCTTTTTTTACTTGCCATATTTTCTTTTTTAGAGTCAAATTTTATAAACTTTGACCATAAATTCTAATTATACTATAACAAATAATATATTCAAGTGAGATCTTGTTGGATGTGTCTCGATGTAAATTTTTTGAATAACTTTTTATAATTTTTAATCTTACGAATTTAGAGGAAAAACCGTTTTAAGTTGTCTATCGGAGACCGTGAAAAGTCAAATATAGCAACTATGAGGTGGCCCATGCATTCCGGTTACTTAAGTGTCAACTTCATCATTGTATTTTCAATAATAAATTTGATCAACACTACTGGAATCCGCATCTCATCATTGTTTAGCGCATAGTATTGCATATATAATCATTAGAAAAAGAGTTCCTAACATTATCTGGAATAACCAACTTGTCAATTGGTTTATTGAAAAAGCTAGTGGTCAAACTTTGAAACTGATGTTATAACAAATCTTTGTTTTTAATTTGTAAGAAATTGTTTATGCTGCTACTTGTTTCATACGAAATATTTTAAAACACTTACTTACCCATCAGTATTTTTTATCTGATGCATTAACATTTGTGGGTCTATGTGGACCACATTTTATTTTAGTAACTAAATTACATTAATTTTGGTTCTTTTTTTTTTAATTCTCATTTTCAACTAGTTGTCAATAGAGAAGTCGATTCGGGTTTACAGATTGGTTTTGCATTGAGCCATTGCAAGTCGATATTTATTCGGTCGGGTTGAAATTGGTTAATTTTGTCTTTCGAGTTAGATTAGGTCAGTTCGGATCAAATCGATTATTTGCTTTGTCGGGTTCGGTTCTGATTGGGTTCGTTCATATTCATTTCAAATCGTGTTTGGTTCGAGTCAATTAGGATCAATTCTAGGACGGGTTACAACAATTTGTTTCTGATTTAGGTTGATTTTAGTTCAGATCCTATTCAATTCATGTTAATCCTGATTAGTTCATGGATGGGTTACAGCGGATTGTTTTTTGTTTAGATAGATTTTTGGTTTAGGTTATAGTTGGTTTGGGTCAATCCGAATTGGCAACTTATGAGTTGCTTCGGTTCCCAAATTTTGGCTCAAGTAACTTATGGAAAGGAGTCATCCTTATTTCAGCTAAAGTCTGGTTCGGGCATTATTAGATTTAATTTGAATCGGCCATTCATGATGATGCGTTATTATCGGTGTATGATTCATCTTTTTACAGTTTTATTTTATCCATCTTAGATCATATTAGGTAATCTCGGGTCAACAGCTCATTCAATAATTTATTTTTTTATAATGGTCACTTTTTTATTTGGATAATGATGATGACTACAATAAGTCATTGCAAAACAAAATATTTACGGTGTATTGATTATTAAATGTGTATATATTATTATATCGAACGAGTATGAGATGTGTATATAAGTGTATCAATGTTTCATTGTATTATATATGTCAATCGTCTATGTATCACATAATTTATTTGATGATTGAATCATTTTATCAAATATCAAACAAGTATCAAATATCATAAATAGTTCAAATAAACTCAAATTTTGATAATCAACAGAGCATTATAAATGTTATCGAATCAAATCAATTATGAACACTAAATAGTATTGATATATTTATAAATGCATAATTGTTAATATATACTTATAAGCTATGATATACAGTGTTAAGTTCACATATTATATAAGTTAAGAATTTAAAATATTTATAATTTGAATTGATAAGGACAAATTCATATACGTGAAATTTAATCATATTCATATAATTTATTTCTCATAAATTTCATAGGTTCGAATCGAATCTAATGAGAAACATAAAATGAAAATCAAACATGATCATATTAATCACTAGACCTTGAATAATACGAATGTTAATATGATAATAATGAGTTTTGTGTTTTATGTCTGATTTAAGTTAGTGAATAGTGGAAAGTTGGAACTATTGATATAGTTATACATGTATAATCATTTTCTGTTACATAACTAATGAAACTTAGTGATTGATGAAAAGTCGAAAATTATTAATCGCATAATTTGATAACATTTATTAGATAGTTGTCAGACTCATAATGTAGTTACAACTTTGTAATTGTTCATAACATTTATTAAGTCTTTTAAAAATTATGAGTTTAGTTCCAAAAAATATACATTTTGAAATAAAATAATAGTATAGTTTTAATGTTATCTCAAATCGGGTCAAAAATAGGATAGTAAATTTTGGTCAATCAGGTTGTTAACAAGTCAGGTAAAATCGGGTCACAAATTGTTATATGTTAGGTCTTATATGTTATTTGTAAAGTTAAATCTATTTCGGGGTTGTCTTTGGGTTGGAATCAATACAGGTCGGGACTTTCGGTTGATTCTGTTACGGGTTAGGTTGTATTCGAGTCGCAATTAGGTTGGATGCATATCAGGCTCAGGTCTTGGAATATCCGGTCTAGTCAATTTCGAGTTGACTTCAGGTTATGTTGGTTCGATTTAGGGGTCTCAATCTTAGGTCATAACCAAGTCATATTCAGGTCAATTTTATGCAGTTTTGAGGTCTGGTCAGATTTCGACATCGCTTAGTTGTTAGGTAGTGGTTTTTGTTGTTTGAGTATGAGCCTTGAGAAGCTCCCTAACTCGTGAGATTCCTCTGCCTGACGGGCATACTCATAACCTAACTTGGACTTTTCTAGAAGTGCCTTACGCAGGTAGGTCGAAACATGTGAAATACGGTCATTTTATGACAACTACACATGATCTTGGTCTAAACGAAGTGTCTAAATATCCTACCTATTTTCTGAGTGTGCGACATGGATACTTGACGTGAAATGAAGAGTTGGCGTGATATACATCATTACAACCTTCCTCAAATCCCTGATGATGTTTGAACTCCGTCATTCAGTTGGAATCAACTATACTAATCATTTAACATATTAATTAACTAGTTAATCTCCAAGCTATGCTCAATTTTTTAAATTTATATGCATATATACTTATACACAGAATATGAAAAATATGTAGAGTACTATACAATATATTTGAGTAATTTTAAAACATTAATATAATGTGCAAATATTGATAATCACATTTTTAATAAACGATTATTGTCTAATCATTTTCATATTTATAGTTCCTACACAATCATTTATTAAGTCTATTGTGTTTAAGGAGTTTTGAAAGGAAAAACTGTCACAGTGTATTCTCTTTTAATATGTTAGTTAAAATAGGTATTGTTAGTAATAAAATTTTCAAACTTAATATGGTATTTTATACCTATGCCTTTAAAATATTTATATTTTTCTTTGGATATCTATAAGATTTTAAATTTTCACCAAATTCCTCTTATAGTAAATTTTTTTAGAATGAGTCAAAATACAAGAACGTAAATTTTTCATTTATTCCGCCCTTTGTTCGTTATAATTTTCTTACTTAATGTACCAAGTAAGAGAGACAATGCATGTGTCAAGTGAGTTTTTTTGTTTTTTTTTTTTACTTTTTAGATAGAAAACAGAAAATTATATATATATATATATATATATATATATATATGTATGAACACTTTCCAAAAGTGCGAATGCCTGTTGTTGGCAAGCTAATCAACCGCTCTATTTCCTTCTCGATAAACATGGGTAACTCTGATATAATAAAAGTAGGGAAAATATAAATGAAAAGAGGGAGTACCATAAAGACTTCCTGAAAATAATTAATACTTTTTAAAAATGTGTATTAGTATAAAATTACCCTTAAGTCACTTGTGCTGCTTATCTTTTGTTTATATATTGTACTTTCTTCTTTTATTTTGTTCTTCTCATATTCCTTATTACTAGAAAAGTTCACAAAGATTTTCTCACTTTGAACACTTTTTTTACTTTAGGCAAATTTATATAACTATTTTATCCTTATAAATTACTATTAAACCTCATCTATCTAAATTATTCTCCATTCACATACTTTAATCTTCTTTATTTTATTAATAATTATTAGTTTGATTACAATGGAAGAGATTGAGCCATGAAAATTGTCTCATTTTAAGTTTTAGGTTATTAACTAATTTATTATTGCTTATATTCAAGGATTACTTATTGAATTTCTATAAATATTAGGAGTAAATGGTGATAAATCTTATTCATATTTATTGTTTTCACATATTATCATCTTGGGTTTGAATGTGTTAATACATTATCGGTCATATAAGGATATAGGATAATTGGAATTATGAATGGATATATTTCTAATTATTACGGAGTATTGTGAATGTCAACTAACTTAGTTGGTTAAAGTATTAAAGAGTGGTATCCAAAACTTGTGATCAAATCTCATCTACATTATTTGTCGTCTAACCGCTTGCGACTCCCTTTACATAAAAAAAACTATCATGGAGTATTGACTATATATATATATATATATATATATATATATATATATATATATATATATATATATTCATACTATACACGTAAAACGTAAAGTAGCCTAGAATGATGTAGATTTATCCTCGTACTTTTCCATATTAGAAACAACACATTGCTACATACAATGACACAATATACAATTTGTACTATAAGCAAAAAATAAACTATAAATTGTGGCTTTAATCATTATTATTTGATTTTTTTGACCAGTCATTATTTAGATTTATTCAAATGTGGCACATAACAAATGGAAGTGTGATGCCGTTAGTTTGTTTGGTGATCATAAGTGTTTGGAGCATACTTTTAGGCACGCACGTTGTGCCGAAAGACGCATCATTTCACAATGCGTTTCTTGTGATAACTTTCAAGTGGAATAGCAATGATCGATTATAATTGAGATTTAAAAGTTCACCACAAATCATTATAATATAATTTTTAAGCTTTGACCTTCCCCAAAGTTGTATCAATGGTTTCTAATCATATAAAGCTCATCAAATATCTTTATTAGTGACATTAGTAGTTATTGGAGGTTGTTACTATGAATAGCTTTAATGTTTATTCCATTTGGTGATCTCTATTTATCGTCATTCTTATTTTATAATTCATATGTCCTAAACTAATCGTTATACTTATATAAATACTCTCTCCGTTCTTTTTTTTTTTTTTTTTTTTTTTACTTTTGGAATCAACGAAGAAACCAATACACTCATTAATAAGGTTTAGATTCTATTAAGTCCATAAAATCTAATGCAAGTGGGGCGAAGAAATTCCATCAAAACTATACAAGTGTATTAATTGCATTTATTAACAATTGAGAAGAGAAAATGTTACTGATAATTAAAAAAATTACATCAACCAATGGGTAAACAGTGTTACGAATACTATAGCTATAGTGATCCAGAATTGATGCCACCAATTAGAGTGCAGTACATGGATTCAACAACTTAAGCTACCAAACAAACATACAAACTGATGCAAGTGGATTAACTGTATTTATAGACAAATAAAAAAAAGAAAATGTCACGGATAATTAAAAAAATAGTATATGCATGTCCCAATGTACGAGAATATTGTAAAAGTATAAATTTAATATATTTTATCAACTATTTTAGGAAAAAGTTTGATAATTAATATTAAAATAATATTAAAACTATATTGTATTTTAAACAACTAAATAAAGTTGAAAAAAATATAGCAATTAATGAAAAAATATAATATAATTATATTTATAGTTTTAGTTGGATTTTTTCATAAATATTTTTCTAATTTTTCATGTCTTTTGTGACTTATAAAAAAGATTGTAAATGGTTATAATGAAATCTCAAGCGTTTTTTTTAATTTTCATTTTCAATTATTATTTTTCTAATTTAAATTTTTTTAACCCAAAAGTTACAATCGTGATTATTAAGGGGAGGTGATTAGTTATTTTTTTATTAAAATAATTCAATATATTTTTTAATTGGATCACAGATACAGTTATCCAATATGTGTTAGTTTTTGAATGATTCCCAATGCAATAACCGATCAAATTGGAAGTCTTGTAGAAAGTTTATAACTGTGATAAATTGATACTCCAAATGCAACATCTATCAAGAGCAGATGAATGTCAAAGTCAAGCATCCAACTGCTCACTACAATAAGTTTGATTAAGGCGCCACAAAAAACTCTATCTATGGCTGAAGCCAAGCCAAAACCAACTCCATTCCCCTCATTGAAATCATTATATAAGTATCATTACACAATTTCAGATCCTCAACCGCTCTTAATTGAAATTTTTTGAAAATCCCAGCATTAGTTTAAATCGAATTATCGAAAGAAATAATTCACAACGCACAAATTGCCAATGCATATATAATTATTCACAATGGAAGCACCAAATAATTGCAAATTTACAGAAAATAATACTTAAGAATGCAAAAGTTTAGGTATAATTTGAATTTATGCGTCCATTGACTTTCATTAAAAAAAAAAACTCGTGATTTTATAATTATGCACAATGGAAGCACCAAAATATTGCAAATTTTACAGAACATAACACTTAAGAATCAAAACTTTAGGTATAATTTGAATTCATGCGTCCATTGACTTTCATTAAAAAAAAAAAAAATCCATGATTCAATTCCTCAATGACAACAATTCCATCATATTGTAATCCGAAATAATGCATAAATAATCATAATTATTGAAAATTTAGACCAAAAATAAAGAATATAAAGAGAAGACCCACCATGAGACGCAACAAACCCATAAAGTCTTTGAGAAAAAGCATCAAAATTTACAGTAAGATTTAGCAAAAACGACATAAAATAAAGCAAAATGATTAGAAAGTTGAGGAATTTGTTAAAGATTTGAAGCAAAACCTGTGTGTAAGAGAGAGCACAAAGGTCATTATCACTTATTGTTTGATCGTCTATTTTTTCTTTGTCGTCTCCTCCTAATATGGATTTCCGCATTTATGCTCTTGATTTCTTTCTTTTGTTTGAATGTGTATGAGTTTTGTTCTTTTATTGTTATTTGGAGGGTAGATTGTGAATTTGTGATGGAGTTTCTTAAACTGTCGCCCGTAATTCTCCAGCTACCGCTAGAGATGGCCAGTGGGCCGGTTCAGCCTGGCCCAGCCCCAGCCGGGCCCGTCCCGAGCTCGGCTCGAACCGGCCCACAATCGAACCGGGCCAAGTCCGGTTCGGCCCATCCAAATAGTGGGCTGAATACGAATCCTCTTTTTCCAACCCTAACCCGTTTCGATTCGGTTCGAGAAAAAATTCAATTCAGCCCACAATTCGATTCGATTCGGCCACTTATTCGGCCCGGCCCGACCCGTTGAACCGACGAATTTGAACGTTGGAAACTAGCCGTTAGAATGCCGTTGGATTTGCCCTATGTAAACCGATGCAATTCGGTTTTTCCTCACCAAAATCTCTCTCAATCTCTCAATCTCTCAATTATTACTAATTACAATTAGCTTAATTATTAGTACTAATCTTCTTCTTAATTACTCTCTTAATCTTCATTAGTTATCTTAATTAGTTGGTTTATTATTCTTAATTTAGTTGTTTATTATTATAATTCCTCAGAGAAAATGGATTCAAGAGGTAGATTCAGTGTAAGCAGTTCTTTCGATGATACTACAGAGTTTGCTCAAAACTTGGAGCAACAACTTTTCGGTACTCTGGGTACTCGAATTCCTCAAATTCCTGAAACTCCAACTTCGCAGATGAGTCCTCCTTCTTCTACTCCACAAGACTCTTAAACTTCTAATTAATGAATGTTGGATTATTTGATTATGTTAGATTGAGTTCTTGATGTTTAATTAGCTGATAATGTTGAAGTTGAATTGATTAGGTTAGTTAGATTACTTACTTAGTTATGCTAGATTAGTTGATAATGTTAAAGTTAAATTGATTAGTTGTGTTTGATTAGTTAAATTACTTGATTATGATATATTTGGTTGATTATGTTAATTAATTAGTTAATAAACTTATGAAGGTGAAGGTGAAGGTGATGAAGGAGTACCTGAGTCTACTCAATGTAGAAAGAAACCTTCACCCGTATGACCATATTTTGAGAAGGTCCTAATGACAGATGCTTCTTCCAAAGGGAAGAAATTCATGTGCTATTGCTTGGTATGCAAGAAATTAGGAAAGAAGCCAATAGCCGCTTATTCATGGAAGACCGGTTATGGGACAGGGACCTTATCCCATCACTTAACCGGAGTACACAGAATTAACCTCGATGGAATTGAATCAGCGGGAGCAGCTGAATCTTCAAGTCAGACACAACTACACGGGTATATGGGTTCCATGCCCGGAGGAGGTATGCCTTTTATGTATAATCGAGATAAGATGATTGATGAAATGGCTAATTTCGTCATTGCTGATGAATTACCTTTTAGCTATGGTGAGAGTTTAAACTTTGAGCATTTCACTAGAACCACTTTACAACCTGCTTATAGACATGTCCCTAGGATCACACTTAAACGCCATACCCAAACTGCTTATTATAACGATAGAAGTAGTTTAATAGAAATGTTTCGCACTTTTAACG
Source organism: Dysphania ambrosioides (assembly GCA_026401315.1). NCBI lineage: Eukaryota > Viridiplantae > Streptophyta > Magnoliopsida > Caryophyllales > Amaranthaceae > Dysphania > Dysphania ambrosioides. Next base: position 26,641,367 of record CM048658.1, on the reverse strand, counting down.
GTCGTATTAGCCTAACTAGTGATACATGGACCTCTTGTTTTGGTGAACCTTTTCTTTGTGTAACCGCCCATTGGATTGATGATGAGTGGTATATTAAAAAACGAATCATTTGTTTTCAAGCTATGGAGGAGAGACATACCGGGTACAACCTTAAGTTAAGGACAATAGACTGTCTTAAAACCTTTCATTTACTTGATAAAGTTTTTTCCTTTTCATTAGATAATGCTTCAGCGAATACAAAATGTATAGAATATTTGATATCCGAACCAAGCTTACAGTTGATGAACAGTGGAGAGCTATTACATGTTCGTTGTTGTGCACATATTATGAACCTCTCGGTTCAAGAAGGTTTAACTGACTTGCTTAACCCTATCAGGAGTGTAATTAAATGGATTAGGATTATGGCCTTGGTTAGGAGGAAGTACATGGCCTTGTGTCAGGAAAGAGGCCTTAGGAAGAAGCAATGGAGTCTAGATACACCGACCCGTTGGAACTCCACATATAAATTGTTAAAAGAAGCCATTAAATACAGTGAGGTTTTGTCCATTATTTATAACGAAACCCGAGCGTTTCCCAATGAACTTATTAGTGATTTCCATTGGAATACCGCAATTTACATCCGTGACATTTTAGCAGCTTTTAACCATGCAACCAAAATTTTATCTTATGTTTACGACCCTAACATTCATTTAGTTATATTAGAGTGTGTTACTGTAGTTAGCACTCTTACCAAGAATTTCAACATCGTTCAAATTAGTGATGTAATTACTAGTATGCTTAGTAAATAGTATAACTACTTTAGTGAATTTCCCGTCATATACGGTATAACTTCTATTCTTGATCCCGGGGTCAAGACTGTAGATTTAGAAAACTGTTTAGAATTTTATTATAACGCTTTAAGTTTACAATATGATGTCAATGCATATATAGAAAAATGTAAAAATGTTTTAGCTAGTTTATATGATCATTATGCTTCTGTTTATGCACCGTCCGAAAATGTATCGTCTTCTAGTGGAAATTCCGCTACGCGATGACAACCAATACTTGGTAGAATTTTAAAAAAATCAAAAACATCGATTTTTTCTTCTTCTTCACTTTATAATATTAATGAATATCTTTCTTACCAACATGAAACTGTTGCTAATTTTTCAATTATTAAGTGGTGGTGCGATCATGAACGACAATTTCCCATTTTGGCGAGAATTGCAAAGGATATCCTTGCAATTCCCGCCTCCTCTATTGCTTCCGAGTCTGCTTTTAGTGCAAGTAGACGTGTTCTTGACGAGAAGAGATCCCACTTATCTCCCGAAAGCATAGAAATATGCGTTTGTAAGAAAGATTGGGATCAGGCGGAGCGTAAGACCCAAGGATTGAGGGACGAGGACAACGATGAAGACGATCCTTGGATGATGATGGACACAAGCGAATCAAGCGACAACCCAACAAGTGAAGGAGGTTCAGGGTATGTCCCTAATTAGGCTAAGCACAACCGCACAAGCACCCCTACAGGTACGTAACAGAACTATGTGGGATTTGATTCCTTCGGGATATGTAGGCAACTTAATTTTGAAAATTAATATTTAATTATTTAAATAAATTTTGATTTTCTAAATTAAGTGCAAGCCCTTTCTTCTTATCCCAACCCCAAAACATGTTTAATTAAATTTTGAATTTCTAAAAAGTGAAATATGAAATATGATTTTAGTTTACTTATTTTAGTATATGAAATATGAAATACGAAATATGAAATTAAATTTGAAATATAAAATATGAAATATGAAATATACTTTATTTGATTTTCTAAAAAGTGAATTAGTTCATTTATTTGAAATATTTTAGATTTTCTAATACGTAAATATGAAATTAGGTAAATATATGTAATTAGTTTAATAGTACTTAATTAAGAAAACAAAAAAAATAAAAAACGACGTAATTCGGTTCGATTTGTTTCGTGATTCGGTAATAATTCGGTTCAATTTGGTTATGATTCGGTTTGATTCGGTCTTAATTCGGTTCAATTCGGTTACGATTCGGTTCGATTCAGTTCGATTTGGTTTTTGATTCGGTTCGATTCGGTACCAAATCAGAAAACCCCAGCCCCAGCCCGATTCGGACTGGCCCGCCCCTCAGACTGTCTGAATCCGGTCCCCTCCCCCCAGCCTAGCCTGGTGCCAGGCCCGGACTGGCCCCTTAGCCACCTCTAGCTACCGGCCGTATTTTGTACCTAAAATGTCAAATTTGCCCTTAGTTTATATTTATATACGCTAAATGTATTTTGATAAGTCTTCTTTTAATGTGTTGATAGAGGTGTTTTAGGATGGTTTTTGATGTTCTTCATGGAGTTTTATTGGTTTTTATAAGTCTTAGTCGTTTCAACTCACTTGTGTGCAACTAAGGGAGATTATGGAGTTGAAGCGACATGTTGAACTTGGAGGAATGATAAAGAGCGATCTACATTTAAGCAAGAACGATCTACCTTTGAGCGAGAAAGCTTTTAGATGATGAATATGAACACAAGCTGCCAGAGCCGCTACCAGAGGCAAAGGGGTAGCTAGCAGCGGCACCTACAGCAAGCAAGAGAAGAAGAATGCTGCCTTAGCCGCTGCCAGCGGCTAAATAGCAGCTGGCAGCGGGTATTCTAGAATTTCGTAACTTTAGTGTTTTCCAGCGGCATTTTCATTAAGTAAACTCTTGTTTTGGGCCGTCTTAGGTTAGGTATCTTTAGTTTAGGTTAGTTAGGGGAGGTACCTATAAATAATGATTGTAATCTAGGGTTTTAGGGGTACTTGGAGATTGGAGGAAAAAGCTTAGGTTTGAATTTCTTCTTTGCTCTTTGGTGGAGAAGAACTCTATGAAGCTTAATCTACATATTCTTGGTTAAAGATTGAAGCTTTTGACTGTAAGTTATGAGATTTCTCTTCTATTAATATATATTGAATATTTACTATTCTCTTGTGTTATTTCATGATTTGCTTGAATCAAATACTAGGTTTGGTTATTTGGATTCGCTTGCATCTATTTAATCTTACCAAAGTAGTGACTTTAGGTTATTAATGCATGCTTTATGATTGATAACTTGAAGGGAGAATAGTATTATTGAGGAAATTAGACCACTTGTGTTAATTTCATCAATCCTTGTTGATTTCTTTGCTTGATTGCTTCTTGTGAATGATTTAGAGTGCTTATCTTGAGTTGTTCACTAGAAAGGGTTAGAAAGGAACGCTTTGTTATTTCTAGCTAATTCATGAGAATATAGAATTTTGGAATTCTACAACATGGTGTTCAATGGTGTTAATTAAGGAGACTTCTATGATTAACTTGTAGTTCATAAGTGGATTTCAACTAACCAAGATTGCTCTTTTCACTGATTTGTCATTTAACTAGTTTCAGTTATAATTAGGTTATTAAATCTATCTTGCTATTGCAAACCCCCATATTTATTTAGTTTATTGTTTTGCTAAGATAATTTTACATACATTTTCAGTTATTAAGTATCTCTTCTCCGTGGATATGAACTTGACTTCCCTAGCTACATTCATTTGAAGTTAGATAAGTTTTGATTTTGATTGGTAGTATACGACAAGGCACACCATATTTTCACTTTTACCACTCAATATAAGTTAATTTTAGTCTAAGTTTTCGGTGATTACTTTCAATATTTATAGTTTTTACTCTCAGTAACATTTTATTTCTCACATTCCAAACTTTTCCTGTCATTTTTCTTCTTTCATTACCTCTATTTCCTTCGGTTCTTTTAGTTCTATTCCTTCAGTTCCATTTCTTCAGTTCATCAACTCCTTCAGTTCCAACTCTTCAATTCAATTTCTCTGGTTCAATTTCAACAATGTCCGATGAGGTACATATTGTTCGTTCTTATGACAATTTCAAGTAATTTGTTTCATTTTGTTGTATATTAAACTATATGATTACGTGCATTTATTTATATATATAATTATATGTTTTGTATATTTATAGTTATATAATTGTGTGATAAGTGGTAGTTAATGTATAATTAGGTTAGCTAAGATGCTAATTAAAGAGAAACGTATGGTTGAGACATTTGTATCATTGTTTGTAACCATAAAATACAGACGTTTTTAATGTATGCTAAATCGTGCAATTTGGACGATTTTTAGGGCATATTGGAGACGTTTACTTGACATATTAAACGTCCAAAATGGGCGTTTTCTTTGGCATGACAAACGTCCAATTCGGACGTTATTATGGGCATGAGAAACGTCCAATTTGGACGTTATTGGGGGCACAAGAAACATCCAATTTGGACGTTATTTGAGGCATGGAAACCGTCCATATTGGACATTATTTTTGGGCACTAGAAACGTCCAATTTGGATGTTATTCTGGGCAAGGCAACCGTCCAATATGGACTTTTTAGGTGGGTTGTGAACCGTCCAGTTTGGGCAGTTTGGGTTTGTTTTTTTCCATGTTTTCTTTATTAAATATTTCCTAAACTAAAACATTCCTAATTAATTATTATTAGCAATTGCTTATCTAATGTTATTAGGAATATCAATTAGTTTAGTTTGATATACGCTGCTAATTAAATGTTATTAGAAATATCAATCGCTAATGCTGATTTATACAAATATTGCTTATTGATGTTAATTATGTATTAGAGTTACATGTCTAATATAGTGATCTCTATATGAAATTTCAGGACTTTGGGGTTTTCAGTCACGAACAAGATTTTGCTACGTTTATAGATGCTAAAGTATGGGCTCAAGAAGAAGCCATGAAATATGGATTTATGTTGATTTCAGCAACACATAAACCTCAATCTGATGGTCGTGTGCATAAGTGGTTGTTTTGCGATCGATATGGGAAGAAAAAGGATTGAAAGTTTTTGAATGCGCAGAGGTTTAATACAAAGAGAAAGGGGTGTGGTTGCAAATTCAGGATCAAGGCGTTAGAGCGTCCAGAGCGTGATAGTTGGTATATCAAGGATGTTCCAAAAATGGGGGTTTCATAACCATGAGTTGGTGGTGTATCTAGTGGGGCATCGACAAGTGAGTGGCTTAAGTCTAGCTGCTAAAGAAACCGTAAGGGGAATGAGTTACGCACATGTGAAATCAAAGAAGATCTTAACATCAATATTGGACCAGTATCCAGAAGACAACCATAATATGTGACACATTTATAATGAGAGATTTAAGAAAATGATGAAAAACTCTAAAGGAAGGGATGCAATCCAACAAATGTTTAACTAAGCAAAGATATATAAATATGAATTTTGGTTCGACATTGACACTAGGACATTTCAATTGACTCGTGTGTTTATGGTGCATCCTAAATCTAGCTTGATGTTACGTACGTGGCCATATGTGATTCTAATTAATTCAACGTACAAAATAAACAAGCATAGATATCCGCTGGTTGAGATAATTGGGATGACTCTAACAAATTCAAACTTCGTGATCGGTCATGCAATCATGAAGGATGAGAATCAGAGAGTTACTGGTGGTTGTTTGATAAACTAAGGCATCTAATTAGTTTTAAAGTGCACTAAAGTGATAGTACCTGATTGTGAGGGAGGACTATTTCGTCCCATTGCGGAGTTATTTCCCCAATCGTGCCATTTACTTTGCACATGGCACATCAACAACTTTGTAGAGAAGAAGGCATATGAAATTTTGAAAGACAAGAGGCGCACTACTGATGTAAAGATGGGTAAATGGAGTAGAATTATGAATGCGAAGACAGAAGCGGAGTACAACAATGCAGTGATACAATTCTGGGATTCTTATGCGTGGTGCCCTATTCTGGTGCAGTATGTTCAGAACTAATGGATTCCCCATGTTGAGAATTATAAAGAATTAAGTTTCACACCACCGTTACGGTAGATGCTCTAGGGATCTTCTCCTCCGAGAATAGCAGGGTCAACACATAGAAGTTCACTCAGTGTTGTGGAGGAGACATCTGTACAATCATCTACCATCTTACCCTATACACGAACACCAAGAATAGCCTCCATGTCATGTAGTAAGATAGTCATCTTACCGAATGGAAAGTGGAAGGAATTCGTATCTGGTTGCTAACGCTCCACAAAAGAAGATATCAGTGGCGCATCTATGTGATCAAACATAATGTTCAGTAGAAAGAGAATGTCATAATTCAGCAATCGTTGCTGTATTGGACTTCCATCAAGCTTAGAACAAGCCCATTTATCGAGAAGAGAGCACATCTTGTCACAATTTTAACACTTTAATACACCGTTTATGCGCTCCTTCCCAATCCAAATGTTAGTTGCAATGTGATCCAAAAAGCTAGGAATCACGTTCCCTTTGATAGGGCCGCCAGGAACTCCACCCTTCACAACCCAAGAGTCATCCCCGTTCTTTCTTTTACTACTCAGGCCAGAAACAGTTGAAGAAGAACCCGATTTCGTTGCACTAGCAAATTTACCATCCATGCCTTTGCGCACTCTAACATATTGATCCCCTAATTGTTCCTCCGGCATAGCACTTGCACCACCCAAATCATTGTTCGGGATATATATCATCATTATCCTGATCCTGATCCTCGTCATCTATCACATAATTATCCAAATTATCATCATAATCCTCGTCTGCCTACATGTAAAAGCTAAGATACCACAAGATCGGAGATGTCTCGGACCTGAATCATCCTCACCATGGATTTCAGGTACCTAGTCCATTTTAATATAAACATATTTAACTATGTTAACAATTAAACAAAATTTAACTACAATATAAATACAGACGTAAGAATTATTATTAATATATATAAACATGTAAAATACAGTAGAATTACGACTAACTATACGCATTATTAATAATAAATAATAATGTAACTAATATAAAAAATTACGAGTATTATTATTAATAGATTTAGAATGTATTTAATATAATAAAATTACGAGTAATTACACGTATTATTATTAATAAATATATAATATAATTAAAATAATAAATTATGAGTATTATAATTAATAAATATAGAATGCAATTAATATAATGAAATTATGACTAATTATACGTATTATTAATATATATCTATTAATATTACATGACTAATTAATGCGTATTATTATTAACTAATTAAATATTAAATAATTAAATATGCTTATTATGTAATATAATATTAATTAATTTAATATGGAATTTTAATTACAACTATATGTAATATCAAATGAAATACAAATATATATATATATATATATATATAACCGTGTAAAATACACGGTTCTACATAGGTAGAAACGCCCAAAATGGACAGTTGAGCCATGGAAGAACCGTATAAAATACACGGTTCTACCATGCTAGTACCGTCCATTTTAGGCGTTTCTACCTAGGTAGAACCGTGCATTTTACACAGTTCTATATATAATTTTTTTTTGTTTTTCATCTTCTTCTTCAAGCTCAAAGTAACCAAATTCAACAATGAAGATTCAATGGGCACTTAAGAGGGGGGGGGGGGGGGGGGGGGGGGGGGGGGGGTGAATTGAGTGTTAAGTAATCGTTGGTAATTTTTGCTTCTTTTCGGATTATGTGTAAGGAACCAGTTGTGCTGGTTCCTTTATGCAGCAGAATAAAACAAAGCAATAAAGAACACCACAGATTTAACGAGGTTCAGCCAACTCTGGCCTACGTCCTCCTATCCTAAATTCTTTATTAATCTACTCCGAAAAATAAAGATAAAGAACACTCTACTGTTTCCCTACTCCGGGAACCAGTAAACCCCACACTCTACTCCGAATGTGCTTTAAACTTACCCTCGTAAGTTCCTAGTGTGTTTGAACTCACAAACACTCACCAAGTCTTCAACCCCTCTGTCAAAGACTTAATACAAGATCAAGAACTCTCTAATGATCTAACTCTCAAAAGTCAAATAGAGAAAAACGTTAAAACATTATTATGCTCTTGTGTATCACTTAATAATTGAATTAGTGCTTTTAGCTCTCAAAGATCAAACTCTACTAAAAATGCGTGAGAACTCTCTATCTGATTATTCAGAGCAAGATGTATTTATAGGTTAGTTGGCTAAACCCTAAAATCATGCATATAAGATATATATACGATTTTAGGATAAGTATTTATCCTAATTGATTTGATCATAAGATAAGATCAACTTAGGATAAGATACTTTCCGGTTTTTAGCTAACCAAAAATATCATCTTATCTTTTAGCTGCTTTGATATATCTTAAATCAATATATTTCGGAAAATATCCTTTTTGTAAAATCTTTGTAAAAACCGCAGCTTGAATAATCTGTTCAGTTAACCTGGTTCCCTGACCTGGTTCCCTGAACTGAATATGTTATGAAATTTGTTCCAAACCTTGTACCAAATTTCATAACGATATTTATACTAAAAGCACTTTATATACTCAATTATATAAGTTGTACTACGGAGCATTTACATGAAGATCCTAAATAACTCTTCGAGTGTAGTCTTCCTTCATGCATTCGTTAAGTCTTGAAAGCTTCCATGAATGAACTCAATTATTGACCAAGGACCTTCCTTTAAGTTGATCAAAAATCCTTTCAAGCTTCCAATCTTAGAAATCAACTTAGATGCATAGCTCATTTATCATCTAGTTGTTCCCTGTATAAAGATAAGTTAGTTCAACAAATATCTCATATAAGTAATAACTTATCTAGGGAAACAGTGTTCTATTTTAGCTGGTTCCCCCAACTGTATTGAACACTTTCAAAGACCTGTTTCCCTTAGCTGTTTGTCATCATTCAAAACTTTCAATCAGAACCTAAGGGACTCAACAAATTCCCCCTTTTTGATGATGACAAACATTTGAAGTTTCTGTACTTGTGAACATACTCAAAAGGAAGTAGTCAAAAACTTCAAGAACTCAAGACTCAATGGAACAAGTCAGTTAAGCCAACTAGTTCCCTAAACAGAAACAGAAAATAAGATAAAGTCAAAGTAAAAGTAAAAAGACTAAAAAACGACTCAGTCTAAACTAGTAAAGACTCTAGGCTTCAACTTCAACTATTTTCCCCCTTTTGGCATCATTAAAAAGATATGCAAAAGTAGCATCTTATGCATAAAGTAACGTGCTAAACCATCCAATGGCATCAACCATTATACAAATAAAGTGCTGCAAAAGAAGGTCAGAATAGTCAAAGTTAAGCCATGCCATCAATAAAGATCATAGTTTAATACAAACCAACAAAAGTGAACGATAGAGCCCAAATCCTTATCAAAACAATTTCATGGATTGGGAGGAATAAAAACAGTCCAACAAAATCAGTTATTCAGAATATAATATAATAAAGGTAGGCTAAATGAAAAAGAGAACAGATTCAATCATCATCATCATTTTCATCATCTCCTTCCTCTTCTTCAGTGGCAGCCTCCTCAGCTGTTTCTTCCTGGTTCTCCTCCTCTTCACTGTCATCTTCCTGCTGGTCTACTTGCTGGTCCTCCTCAACTTGTTTCTTCTCATTTCCAGAACTGCCAGCAATCTGTTTCTCTAACTTGATCATCCTCATAATAAATGAAGTAGATAGACCTTCCACCAAGTTCACTAACTTGCTGAGCTGATCCCCTACAGCACTTATCTTCTCTTCCTGACTCTCCAGCCTCTTAAGAATAACCTGCTGACCAGCTGGTTCCTCTGCCTTCTGTTTCTTCTTGGCAGGCTTAGGAGTCTCTACTGGTTCCTCCTCCCTAAACTTCAACACCCCATCACTTATGATCAACCCCTTTTGTTTCAGAATACCTTTGGTAAACACCATTGCAGGAGTAGTTGATCCACTAAGAGAAACATTATTCTCTTTAAGAAGCTTAGTTATGTAAGAGCCATAAGGAAGAGAGTGGTGAGATGAATTATAGCAATTCATCATATGGTTTATCATTAGGGAAGGAAGATTTATCTTAATCTTTTTCATCAGCAAATATATAAGCACCATTTCCATGATGCGCACAAAACCCCTACCTTGTGCTCGAGGGATAATCATCTTGTTAGACACAGAGTGAATGACCAGCATCACTGGTTCCTTCAAGCTATCGGTTTTAAATATTCCAGCTTTCTTTGGAACTTTCCCTCCAAACACAAAGTCATGCACTTCATCTGGACTGACCCCTATAAGTGTGGGCCATCCATCTCCAAAATACTCATCAAAACCATCTCTGGGTATATTCAACAACCCAGCCAAACTTGCAACAGACACATTCACTTCAACATCATTCACAACTGAACTTAACGATCTATCCAACATTTGTTTCAAATTCACATAAAACTTTCTAACACCATCAATATTAGCATCACAGACATCAAACAAAGGCATCCAACCCTGATGTTCTAACAGCTCTTTCACATCACTTAAGGCAACTTCATCAAAATAACCAACTTCTATTTTACACCCAGATACCACAACCCTAGAACCTAAATCAGTCATACCAACAGATGGAGATTCTACTGACATACCTCTTGTAGACTTCCGTGCTGTTCTCTTTCGTTTGGAACCAGCAGAGTCCATCGACTGTTCCTCTACTACTACTTCGCCAATCCTTTTCAGGGAAGACCTAGTCACTCTGCTGCGAACCAAGGGTTCTGTAGTCCCCTTTTTCTGCCCAATAATCTGTAGATCATCTTCTTCACTTCGAACTTCCTCCTCTTCCCTTTCTCCAACAGTGTTGAAGAATTCTTCAGTGCTTTTGGGCTGGTCCCCCTGAGATGAGACAGGTTCTTTGATGATGGAATCATCAACCTCAGGGGTTTTGGGTAAAGGTGCATTTTTGGGAGGTGGAGGTGAGGGAGATTTAGAAGATGGAGATGGAGTTGGTGATGGGTTCTTTGTGGTGGTAGGAGGTGAGTTGCTCGATGAAGTTGGAGCAGGGTTAATTTCAGTGATGGAGGTCTCCTTCAATTGAGTGGACTCACTTGCTTGAGTCTTCTCCTTCCTTTTCTTAGCTGGAGCCCTGGTTGATTTCCTTCCCATTGTAGCAGATAAGCTTCACAGCTTTGAGAGAGATGAGAACGGAGTGAGCAGTGATCAGGGTACCACTTTTGAACGAGAGAGAGGATGAGTAGAGTGATGATGTGATGTGAAGCTGTATCAATGTGTTGATGTGTATTTATATCAATTGCACAGACATAGGATTTCCAAGAATTAGCCGGTTGAGAGTCAAAATAAACGGAAGAGATAATTTCAGAAATTGAAAATTTAAAAATTGTAGTTATCTTTTTACAAAAGAGTCAACCAACTATAAATTAGGCAATTAAATATATTTGCCTCTTTGTAGGATAGGAATAACTGAAATAAGATAATTCTTTCCAAAAAGAGATTATCTTATAGTAATCTTCCGAAAATAAGATATTTTCGGATGACATATCAGAGCTGAACTACTGTTTCCTCTTGCTGGTACCTGTACTGAACCAGTCATTCTATTTTCAGCATGTTTCAAAATAACTTCTTCTGTTTCTATGTAACAATAATCCACTTAGGTTATTTACACAATATTTGTAAGTAAGCAACATAGTTATATACATAATCAATACAAAAGCATACTTATTCTAACCAATCATTGAAGGAAATAATTGAAGCCAACGCCTAAAATCTAACTAGACCTAAAAGGACTCTTAACCTACAAAAAGACTCTCTACATAAAGGCTTTGTGAAGATATCAGCTATTTGATCTTCACTTTTACAAAACAACATCTCCACCAATCCTTTTTCCACATTGTCTCTTAGAAAATGGTGTCTTATCTCAATGTGTTTGGTCTTGGAGTGTTGCACGGGGTTCTTTGAAATATTGATTGCACTAGTGTTATCACAAAAGATAGGAACACTTTTATAAATAACACCAAAATCTTTTAGCTGGTTCCTTATCCACAGTAGCTGGGAACAGCATAAAGCTGCAGATATATATTCTGACTCTGCTGTGGATAGGGCCACTGAATTTTGCTTTTTAAAACCCCATGATATAAGACAAGAGCCAAGGAAGTGTGCCATACCTGATGTGCTCTTTCTATCAACTAGGAAACCAACATAATCTGCATCTGTATATCCAATGAGATCGATGGTACTGCCTTTGGGGTACCACAAAAACAGATCTGTTGTTCCCACAAGATACCTAAGTATCCTTCTAACAGCCTTCAAGTGAGATTCCTTTGGATTGCTTTGAAACCTAGCACACAACCCAACAGAAAACACAATGTCAGGTCTACTAGCTGTTAGGTAAAGTAGAGAACCAATCATTCCTCTATAAAGCGTAGCTTCAACATTTTTTCCCTTAAGATCAGCATCCAACTTTGTGGATGTGGGAACAGGTGTATCATAAGCTTTGCTGTTCTCCATGCCAAACTTTTTCAGCAGCTCTTTTAAGTACTTTTGTTGATGGATCATTATACCATCATTTGTTTGCTTAATCTGCAGCCCTAGGAAGAACCCTAGTTCTCCCATCATACTCATTTCAAATTCACTCTGCATAAGATTTGCAAATTCATCACACAAAGTTTGATTAGTAGCACCAAATAAAATATCATCAACATAGATTTGTACAACAATCAAGTGTTTCCCCCTGGTTCTTATGAACAAGGTCTTGTCTACTGTTCCCCTCTTGTAATCATTAGCCATCAAGAAATTGGACAATCTTTCATACCAAGCCCTTGGAGCTTGTTTCAAGCCATATAATGCTTTATCCAACTTATATACATGCTGGGGAAACAGTGCATCTTCAAAACCAGGTGGCTGCTCCACATATACTTCTTCCTTCAAATATCCATTAAGGAAGGCAGTCTTCACATCCATCTGAAACAGCTTAAAATTCATGTGAGCAGCATAAGCAATTAAAATCCTAATAGCCTCTAGCCTAGCTACTGGTGCAAACGTCTCATCATAGTCAATTCCTTCTTGTTGATTGTACCCTTGCACCACTAGCCTTGCTTTGTTTTTGACTATAGTACCGAGGTCATCTAACTTGTTTCTAAAGACCCATCTAGTACCAATGACTGATCTTTCCTTTGGACGGGGAACTAGGTGCCAAACCTGGTTTTTCTGAAACTGATTTAACTCATCTTGCATAGCTAGTATCCAATCAGGATCAGTCAATGCCATTTTATAGTCAGTAGGCTCTACATTAGACAGGAAAGAATAGAAAGCGCAAAAGTTTTGAAAGACACTTCTTCTTGTTTGAATCCCCTTATTTATATCACTAATTATTTGATCAGTGGGATGAGAGGATTGATATCTAAAACTTTTGACATTAATACTGTTTTGTGCTTCCTCATTAAGTTGGGAACTAGCATGTTCATGAATCTCTTCTCTTTCTAAAGAACCAGGAGGATTCACATTCATGCTGTTTCCTCTATCATTACTTACCTCAGGTTCAGGGGTGGTACCTTCTTCTGTTCCCCCTGAGCTCATTACCTGTCTATTATGTGAGGAACCATCAGGACTTGGTTCCCCTTCAGAATCCTCATTTTCTCCATTTTCTTCTCTAGGCACTTCATCATTATCATCTGGTGGAGTATTTGGTAGGCCTAGCTCTGCTTGCACTTCATCTGAGGGACCAGTATACTGGTTCTCCGTGAAATCCATCAATCCAATCACTTCATCAGGTTGTACCTGCGCAATCTCAGAAGACATGTTAAATTCATCAAAAATGACATGGACACTCTCCTTAACACAGAGAGTCCTTTTATTGAAGACTCTATATGCTTTGCTGTGAGAAGAGTATCCAAGAAAGATTCCCTCATCACTTCTAGGATCAAATTTATCAAGCTAGTCCTTCCCATTATTATGCACATAACATTTACATCCAAAGACACGAAAGTATATGATGTTGGGCTTTTGACCTTTAAGAAATTCATAGGGAGTCTTATTTAACTTTGGTCTAATGAGACCTCTATTCAGTATATAGCAAGCAGTGTCAACAGCTTCACCCCAAAAACTCTTTGGGAGACCACTCTCAATGAGCATCGTCCTCGCCATCTCCTCAAGAGTTCTGTTCTTCCTTTCTACAACACCATTTTGTTGAGGTGTTCTAGGGGCTGAGAAGTTGTGATTAACTCCATGTTCCCTACAATAATCAATAAAGTTAGCGTTATCAAATTCAGTACCATGGTCTGATCTTATCGAGACTAGCTTCTGGGTGAGCTGGTTCTCCACTTGTTTCACCAATGTTACCCATTCTTCAAACGTTTCATCCTTTGTGTGTAACATCATTACCCAAGTGTACCTGGAGTAATCATCAACCATAACACAGACATATATATGACTTCTTCGACTTTGTACTCTCATGGGACCACACAAGTCAATGTGTACAAGTTCGAAGGGTCTGCTGGTACTCAAAACAGTTTTAGGCTTAAAAGAGATTTTGACCTGTTTTCCCCTTACACATTCAGAACAAACTTTATCAGTTTCGTACTTAATGTTAGGAAGACCTACCTCTAAGTCACATGCTTTAAGCTTGTTTAGAAGTGTTAGGCTAGCATGTCCAAACCTCTTATGCCAAATCCATTGATTATTTTCAGAAACAGCTCTCAAACAGATGGACTTGTCTTGAGGGATTTTATCTAAGAAGGTGATGTAGACATCATGCTTCCTGGTTCCCTCACATACAAGCTCTCCTGTTTGTGAGTTAACTATGTGACATAGGTTGGCTTGAAACTCAACTCTATTACCTTTGTCACATAATTGAGAAATACTCAAGAGATTATGTTGCAAGCCTTCAACATAATAAACATCATCTATTGCGTTAGAAAGTGTCTTACCAACCTTACCTAAACCAGTGATGGTTCCCTTGCTGTTATCCCCAAAGGTGACACTTCCTCCATCAAAGGCCACTAGTGAAAGGAATTGATCTTTATCCCCGGACATGTGTCTTGAGCAACCACTGTCCAAATACCAATAGGTGTCTCCCTTCACTCTAGCCTGCAAGAATAAATCAAACATTAGTTTTAGGAACCCAAGCACACTTGGGTCCCTTTTCAACAACATTAACATCTTGTTTATCCTTTCTTCTCCACACATACATTACACTCTTGCTGTTCTTATTAGCACTAATTTTCTTAGCTGGACATTCATGTATCTTATGTCCATTCTTACCACAATGAAAACACACGTGCATCTCTTTAGTCATGACATACTTACCTCGCTGATATTCTGTGATCCAGGTGGTTTCTCTGGGAGACCAGTTAGTCTTGGTTCTCTGTCTAGTATAACCAAGACCAAATTTTCCTTTGTTTCCTCCTGATGAAGTCAGATGGTTCAAAGTTCTTTGTGCATTCAGTAGCTTATCCAAATGTCTATGACTGTCATGCAATTCCCTTTCTTTTGTTTCAAGTGTTTTAACTAACAACTCATTTTTCTCTTTCAAAAACTCAAAGTTACTTTCTAAAGTTGCAAGTTGTAAGTTAAGATCTAAAACTATAGGGTCATTAGATATGTCAATGACTACTGATTGCTTTTCACTTTTTAGTTGATTAAATTCAGCATGTAACTTACAGATAGTACTTTCATATTCATTAATCATACTACTGACTTCAACGCTGGTTCCAGTAGGAGAACCAGGGGACTGAACAGCTTTAAGTGAAGCAATTTCTTTGTGAGAATTTTCTAAGTTGAAAGCCAATGTTTCAAAGGCCTTCAACAGAGAAGTTCTATTGCAAGAATTTGCTTTACTTATGATTGTTGAAAAATCAAGGACTTCACTAGTATTTGATAAGTCTCTGGAGAACTAGGAGATCAGATCTTCTTCACCATCACTTGGATAGTCAAGTTCAGAAGATCTTGCCCTTTCTAGTTCTACCTTGCACTTGTCCAATTCAACTTCTAGTTCAGCACTTTGATTTTTCAAGTTATGGCAAACCATCTCTAGGTGATCACAACTAGCAATAGCAATTTCACATTCATTGCGTTTTTCTTTTAGTTCTCTTTTGCCAGTTATATAAGTTTCACCTAATTTATAGCATTCATCTAATAAAGAATCTATACAAGCAAGCATATTTTCTCTATCATATTCATGCATATCTATTCTAATTTGTTTAAGGTTTACCTTATGTCTTTGTAGTACATCCTTCTTAGCCATCAAGCATTTCTTGAATGTACTGGTTCCCCCTCTGGTTCCCGGACCAGTGATGTTCTCCTTGATGTTTGTGAAGGCAGTTAAGCAAACATCAGAACTAGTTGTATCTTCTTCTTCATCAGATCTTGAGTCAGATTCTCCCCACATAGATGCTATCATGGCATTCTTGAAAGCCCTCTTATCTCCAGATTGAGATTGCTTGTCCTTCCATTTTGGACAATCACGAATGATGTGTCCTTTCTCACCACACTTGAAGCAACCTGAAGATGAAGACGAGTTAGATTTTTTAGTGTTTTTGAAATTCCTACCTTTGAAATTCCTCTTTTGATCACGAAGAGATCTTTCAAATCTTTTTGCAATCAAGCTGATCTCATCTTCTTCTTCCTCTACTGTTCCCTTCAGTGCCATGCCTCTGGCTGGTTCCTTCTCAGACTTAGAGTCAATCAGCATCTCATGAGTCATAAGGGAACCAATCAGCTGTTCCAAAGACAGGGTAGACAGATCCTTTGCTTCATATACTGCTGTTACCTTAGCTGTCCATGTATCTGTTAAACTACGCAAAATTTTTCTCACAAGATCCTCATCAGAAAATATTTTACCAAGTGATCTAAGATCATTAACAATAGTCATAAACCTATGAAAGCAATCATTGATTTTTTCATTTTTATTCATGGCAAACAATTCGTATTTAGACATGATTAAATCGATTTTAGACCGTTTTACCTCACTGGTTCCCTCAAACGCAAGTTCAAGGGTGTCCCATATCTCCTTAGCACTACTACAACCAGAGATACGATTTGTTTCGTTCCCACCTATTGCTTGTTGTAGAATTGACATTGCCTTAGCATTTTTCTCCAACAACTTGTAATCAGCAGTGACCAATTCGATATCCTTCTTGGGAAACTGTTTCCCATCAGCTTCTGTCTTGAGAATGATATTAGGACCATTTTTAACTACGAGCCAGCATTCATAATCAATACACATGATAACATTCTGGATCCTATTCTTCCACCAGGCATAATTATTTCCATTAAACTTTGGTGTCTTGTTGTCATAACCGATTGCACTTAATTCTTGAGTACTCATTCTTAACTCCTCTAGATGTTACTCTTTCGAGAAGCTTAGGCTCTGATACCAATTGAAGGTTCAATGGGCACTCAAGAGGGGGGGGGGGGGGGGTGAATTGAGTGTTAAGTAATCGTTGGTAATTTTTGCTTCTTTTCGGATTATGTGTAAGGAACCAGTTGTGCTGGTTCCCTTATGCAACAGAATAAAACAAAGCAATAAAGAACACCACAGATTTAACGAGGTTCAGCCAACTCTGGCCTACGTCCTCCTATCCTAAATCCTTTATTAATCTACTCCGAAAAATAAAGATAAAGAACACTCTACTATTTCCCTACTCCGGGAACCAGTAAACCCCACACTCTACTCCGAATGTGCTTTAAACTTACCCTCGTAAGTTCCTAGTGTGTTTGAACTCACAAACACTCACCAAGTCTTCAACCCCTCTGTCAAAGACTTAATACAAGATCAAGAACTCTCTAATGATCTAACTCTCAAAAGTCAAATAGAGAAAAACGTTAAAACATTATTATGCTCTTGTGTATCACTTAATAATTGAATTAGTGCTTTTAGCTCTCAAAGATCAAACTCTACTAAAAATGCGTGAGAACTCTCTATCTGATTATTCAGAGCAAGATGTATTTATAGGTTAGTTGGCTAAACCCTAAAATCATGCATATAAGATATATATACGATTTTAGGATAAGTATTTATCCTAATTGATTTGATCATAAGATAAGATCAACTTAGGATAAGATACTTCCCGGTTTTTAGCTAACCAAAAATATCATCTTATCTTTTAGCTGCTTTGATATATCTTAAATCAATATATTTCGGAAAATATCCTTTTTGTAAAATCTTTGTAAAAACCGCAGCTTGAATAATCTGTTCAGTTAACCTGGTTCCCTGACCTGGTTCCCTGAACTGAATATGTTATGAAATTTGTTCCAAACCTTGTACCAAATTTCATAACGATATTTAATATACTAAAAGCACTTTATATACTCAATTATATAAGTTGTACTACGGAGCATTTACATGAAGATCCTAAATAACTCTTCGAGTGTAGTCTTCCTTCATGCATTCGTTAAGTCTTGAAAGCTTCCATGAATGAACTCAATTATTGACCAAGGACCTTCCTTTAAGTTGATCGAAAATCCTTTCAAGCTTCCAATCTTAGAAATCAACTTAGATGAATAGCTCATTTATCATCTAGTTGTTCCCTGTATAAAGATAAGTTAGTTCAACAAATATCTCATATAAGTAATAACTTATCTAGGGAAACAGTGTTCTATTTTAGCTGGTTCCCCCAAATGTATTGAACACTTTCAAAGACCTGTTTCCCTTAGCTGTTTGTCATCATTCAAAACTTTCAATCAGAACCTAAGGGACTCAACAAACAAAATCAACAATGGTAGAACAAACAACGTATTCCAAAAAATCATTATACTCCATGAAAAATGACTTCAAATTGCTTTAAAATCAAAATAATACATATAAAGAACTATAAATTGTTAAAAAAACAAAATAATACATACTTTTGAGGATGAAGAACCCGCTAATCCTCGTAGAGCTTTACCGACAACTCTACTTATTCTTCCACTCAAGCTTCAACTTGATTCTTTGCCCGCTCTTGACATGGTGGGATAAAAAATTTGGTTTTATGAAAGAGGTTTCTTAGGAGAGAAATAGATGTTTGAGAGAGTTTGAGTGAGTGAATGATAGAAAAGTAAAGTATTGAAAGAGTGATGAGTTTATAAGAGATAGGAAAAAAAGAGTACAATTAGATGAGTAAATGGATTAAATTAGGTCATTAAATTTAAACATTATATAAATAATAATTTAGATTGGTAAATAGGTTAAATTAGATTAGTAAATTAAATTAGGTTAGTAAATAGGTTAAATTAAATTAGTAAATTAAATTATTAAATTAGGTTAGTAAACTAAAACGTTAAATAATTATTACATATGTTTAAATAAGGTTAAATTAGGTATATAATATATAAGGAAAAAATCGTAAAGAATGTGTAAAATACGGGCGATAACTGGATAATCACGGGCGGTGTTTAGCGATCCACTTTGTGATACGTGATGTTTAATATTTAAGTTTTTTTATTTAATTTTGGTTTAACTTATTGTTTTTTAATTTAAATTTTTTTCACCTGAAAGTATTTTATTTATTAAAATGATCTAATATATTTTTTAACGAAAAATTGAAATAAAAAATATAACCTTTGTCCAATCTTGTCCATAAAGGTCAACTTTCAATTTATTTTTGAAAAATCCCACCTTTGCATATGTTGTATTTTAAAGACACTCTTAACCGGTTACCTGCTGGATTAGTCACTCGACTTCATAACCTACCAAACTTGAAATGTCCGGGCTCTAAGCCCGGATCTGGCCCGTCGTGGCCATGGCCTTCACGCTACACTGAAATTCGAGCACAGCAGCCATGCAACCCCTACTCACGCAGCCAATTCCACGCAATCCCTCATCTCATGACCACCACCGTGCTACTCGCCAGCCTCCGGTGAATCAAACCCATCTATCCTTGACAACGGCCGACCACCATAGCCTACGCAAAACCGCCGCAAAGACCTCCAAAACCCGCACAACTATTGCTTGATTTGGGTGAAATTCGAACAACAAATGTTCAAATTGATGATCTAAATTAAGGGGAAAACTTATGATTATCATGTAAGTACATTCTACGATGGGTTAATTGAGAAATTTTCCAAGTTTCAAGCATTCCAATGAAATTGGGAAAAAAATTCTAGAGTTTATAAATGCGTGAACTTAATTGCATCAATACGTTCAATTTTCTTAGCACAATAACAATCAAATTATCAATACATACTATTCAAACAACAATGAACAAGAATTTAAATTTTAATCATACAAAAAATCACAATTTCATGCTTGATTAATTCAAATTTGGGGCTTGCCAAGAACAACGAAAAGTAAAAAAATAATTTCAATTAAATTCCTTCCATGATTAATCCCAACATCAATATGCATTAATCCTAGCATCAATATACATCATAGAGTTCTAAAACAAGAAGGTTGAAGATTTACCTACAAAATAAGGAAAAAGAATAAGTGGATTAAGGCAAAAGTATCAATCAAGTTAACAAAGCCAAAAAATCAGGAATTAGATCTCCAATGTACATATTTATACTTCTATAGTTTAGAAAACTCTTGTAATATAAATTCTGATGTATTCTCTTCATTCAAGCAATATACAAAACCCAATTAACAGAAATCAAACACGATCATGGTATTAGAGCGGGAAATCGAGAAAAGCCTGAAACTCGAGATCCATTAATCTCATCATTTACCATAGCTTACCTATGAACTATGTGTTCTCCGCCTAAAAACCCATAAATAACCATTATTGTGAGTAGTCTGTTGTAACTCCTACAGGAGTTAAACACCAACAAAACCACCCTAGAAAATAGTAATTCCACACCATCTACAGCCAATATATCTGAAAAATTACATAGCCAAAATTATTCAAAATGGGCACGAGTGATGCAGATAGCCATCGGTGGAAGAGGTCAGCTTAGGCACATCATTGCCAATCCTCTACCACCAGAAGACCCATCATACATACAATGGGATCAACAAGATCTACTAGTTATTTCCTGGATAATTGACAACATAGACCCGAAACTAGTAAACCAGTTCCTAGAATTTGCAACGGCTAGAGAACTATGGTAGGGCATCAAAGCATTATATAGCAATGGTAGGGATGGATTGCAAGTATATGATCTCAATGTTAAAGCAAATAGAATCAAACAACGCCAAAACTCAATTGAATCATACTATGGTAAGTTGATTTCAATATGGAAAGAGATAGATCGTAAAATGCCTAACCCGATGTCGTGTACAGAGGATAAGATAATGTAGAATCGAATAACATAGCAGCAAAGACTTTACCAGTTTCTAGCTAGGCTAGATGAAAGCCTCGATAAAGATCACAAAGATCTTGTTAACTTAGAACCCTTATCGTCAATTAAGGTAGCCTACAACACCATAAGGCACGAAATTTCTAGGAGAAACATCACGAATCTGGAAGCCTTACCTCCGGCAAATCATCCCCAAAATTCAGGAATAGGAAGTGGCCTTGTTGCTCGAAATCACAGTCAATCAAGTGGGTCATCATCTCGGCCCGATAAAAACCATCTCAAATGCACTCACTATAGTGGTAATTTCCACATAAAGGATGGGTGTTTCAAGATAATCGGTTATCCCGATTAGTGGAAAGATCCAAAGAAGAAGGGTACGAAGATAAGGGAGCTATCAACAAAGAGACCATGGAGCAAGGAGAGGATAGCCATGAGGAGAAGCAAGAAGAGAGGAGAACCACGAAAGTAGCAGCCGCCATCACAAGGGAGACTCAAGGTAGAATTAGGTTTGCAAAACCTAAACCTAACATGTGTGCTTTTGCGTCTAAGGTATCAAAGGGACACATGAATATATGCCCAAGTCACACGGTCTATTCCTCTCACAAAACTGAAAAGGCCCAATTGCATGCTTCAATGAATACTCGTAATTATGCATAAACCGATTCACAACAAAACGGGTTATTTTCTGAAAAAAATAATATTAAAAAGGGGACTACATCTTAAATCTAGATGGCCTATGACATTGCAGATTTCATTGATATTAAAAAGGGGACTACATCTCAAATCTAGATGGCAAATGGCGATATATCTCCGGTTACTGGAATTGGGAAAATTAATTTACTCAAATAATGACCTAAATAATTTTGTTTTTGTCCTTGACTTATCTCATAAACTTTAATCCATTAGTCTCTTAACTAGGGAATTTAATTATTCAGTTGTAATTTATCTTGACTTTTGTTTGGTACAGGACATCAAGACTGGGAAAGTAACTGGCGTGGCACTGAATGTGGAGGGTTGTACTATGTTGATGACGCTAATCAACAAGGAAAAGCAATGCTTGTTCGCGGGATGATTGATCAACAAGTTTGGCTATGGCACCATCGTTTAGGTCATCCCTCTCCCGAGTATTTAAATCATCTATTTCCATCCATTGTAAAATTTAATAAAGACTTTGTATGTGAGACATGTATTTTGGCTAAAAGTCATAGATAGTCCTATGAACCTAGTAATTCCAAAACTGATACATCTTTTAAATTATTCACTCTGATATATGGGGTCCTGCTTAGCATTCTGGACAGCATGGTATTCAGTATTTTCTTTTGTTTATTGATGATTGAACTAGAATGACTTGGGTGTATTTTTTGAAATATAAATCTGAAGTTTTTGACAAATTTATGACATTCTATACCTTAGTCCAAACTCAATACCAATCTTAGATTCAAATTCTTTGATCTAATAATTGAGGGGAATTTGTGAATAAGTGTATGAATCAATTTTGCACTGGAAAAGGAATAATTCACCAAACATCATGCCCTTATATCCCACAACAAAATGGTGTTGCTAAAAGGAAAAAAAGGACCCTTCTAAACATGGCTCGAGCACTTCTATTTGACTCTAAAGTTCCTACAAGTTTTTGGCCAGAGGCTATAACAATAACAACATCTTAAAACCTATGCCTCTATCCCTTTTGTTTTATCCCTAAATCCTAGAGTTTTTGAGTGCACAGTCTATGTTCATGTTCCTAAATAGCAAAGAAATAGATTAGACCCATGTGCTATAAAATGTGTTTTTTTTTGGGATATGGGATTAATCAGAGAGGATATAGGTGCTATGACCCCACAACCAAACACATCTATATAACCTTAGACTATGATTTCCTTAAAACCGACTTCTTTTGTAAACATCACTCTAGCTGATAGGGGAAAACACACTATGTCAATCTAGATTGGTTACTTAGCCCAATAAGTGATTATGTCCCACAAGAACAAGTAGGCGGATCCATCGAGCGACAATAAGAAAATATAGCACAATCCAACACACTTGTGCCTCCTTTATCACTTCAAAGTCTTGATGAGGTAACTGAACTCTTTACTCTTGTGACTAACCTTGAAAATGCTCAAGATGACACAAAGATAACTCAAAAACAGCTTTAGGAAACATACAAGCTACCCCTAAGAAGCACTAGAGGGATTCCACCAAAGAGGTATGAACCTGAGTATAAACCTCGACGGTCCAGGTATCCTATGGTCAACATAGTCAGTGAGTGGAGGATGTCAAGGAATGCAAGAGCCTTTCAAACTTGCCTATACTCTGAAAAATTGCCTAGAAAGTTGAAGGAAGCATTGAAGAATAAGGTATGAAGAGAAGCCATGGAAAATGAAATTGAAGCTTTGAAGAAGAATGGTACAAGGGAAAAGTGTAAAGTACCTACAGGAAAGAACTCAGTAGGGTGTAAATGGGTATTTACCATCAAATATAAATCAGATGGCTCCATAGAAAGATATAAGGCAAGGTGGTATTGATTATTCAGAGACTTTCTCTCCAGTGGAAAAAATTGACACCATACGAATACTTTTTTCAATAGCAGCCACCAAAGATTGGCCTCTATATCAGTTTGAAGTAAAAAAATGCTTTTTTACATGGGGAACTTCAAGAAGAGGTATACATGGAAGCTCCTCTTGGATTTACTGAAGGTTTTCTAATAGGAGAAGGATGCAGACTAAAAAAGGCTCTTTATGGACTCAAGTAATCACCAAGGGCCTAGTTTGGGAGGTTCACGATGGCTATGAAAAAATGGGTATCTTTTGAACAACTCAGATCATACCCTATTTCTGAAAAAAGAGAAAACCGTGTAACATGCTTGATTATTTTTGTCGATGATATGATTCTCACAGAGACGACTCTGAGGAAATCTCGAAGACTAGGAAGGAGTTATTTAAAGAATTTGTGATGAAAGATTTGGGAATGCTCAAATATTTTCTGGGGATTGAAGTCATGAGATCAAGAAGAGGAATCTTCATATCACAAAGGAAATATATCCTAGATCTCCTCGCCGAAATAGGAATGATAGACTGTAAGCCAGCAGACACTCCTATGATAGTGAATCATAGACTCCAGGTGAATGAAGGAGGAGAACTAACTGATCAAAAAAAGTACCAACGGTTGGTAGGTAAACTAATCTATCTATCACACACTAGACTCGATATAGTCTATGCTGTGGAAATAGTTAGTCAATTTATGCACCAACCACAGAATGAGCATATGGAAGCAGTTATGAGGATCATTAGAAATCTAAAGGGAACTACGAGATATGGTATCCTCTTTCAGAAAAATGGTCACCTAAGAATGAAAGCTTACACTAATGCAGACTAGGGAGGAGACAAAGTAAGAAGAAGATCAACTTCAGGATACTTCACACTAGTAGGAGGCAACTTGGTTACTTGGAGAAGTTAAAAACAAAAAGTAGTGGCTCTTTCAAGTATTGAATAAGAGTTTAGAGGAATAGAAAAAAGGATAACATTAATCCTATGGCTACAAAAAATCTTGAGTGAAATTGGGTTTCAACCAGAAAGAAGTAATTGTGAACTTCTATGTCATAATAAAGCTGCAATTAGGATCTTAGAAAACCCAGTCCAACGTGATCGAACAAAACATGTCGAGATTGATCGACATTTCATTAAAGAGAAGCTAGAAAGCAAGGTTATAACCATTCCATATATTCGATCAAAAGAACAGTTAGCAGACATACTAACAAAAGAAGTGCCTACAAAACCCTTTCAAGAAACACTAAACAAGTTGTCTGTCACATACTCGACCTGGTATAGCTTATGCAATTGGAGTTGTCTTTAGAATTCTAAGGTATCTTAAGAAGACACCTGGAAGATGTGTATTGTTCAGCAATAATGGTCATTTAAAGCTCCAAGCCTATACTGATGTGGATTGGGCAGTAGACCAGGATAACAGGAAGTCAACCTCTAGATATGTTACGTTTATAGGAGGTAATTTGGTCATTTGGAAGAGTAAAAAACAAAAGGTTGTCGCTATGTCTAGTGCCGAAGCTGAATTTAGAGGAGTAGCAAAGGGAGTTATGAAAATCTTATGGCTTAGGAAGCTACTTGGGGAACTTAGTTTCGCTCAAGCGATGATTGTGAGCTCTTTTGCGACAATAACTGCAATCAATATTTCTGAAAACCCTGTTCAACATGATCGAACAAAGCACGTGAAAATTGACAAACATTTCATAAAAGATAATTTGGAAAGAGTTATTAGACTTCAATATTGCTCATCAGGTGATCAACTAGCAGATATTTTAACAAAGGCAGTAGGAGTTACTGTTTTTGAAAATGTATTGTGCAAGTTGGGTGTTAAAGATTTGACGAGGGAGAGTGTAGAAAAAAGATAAGATTATAATTAGATAAGTATCATAAAAAAGATAAACATAATTAGATTTCTTGATAAGATAAAATAGTAGAGTTATTGATAAGGTAGAATACCTGTAATACGATTATAGGCTTAGTATAAGTACCCGAGCAATTGTACACAGAAGATTCATTCATGCATTCAATAAAAATACAATTATTCCTCAAATACAGTACGTATAAATAGAGTATACTAGTTGTCTGGTTCAAGTCATGTTTCGATATTTAGGTGATGAGTCAATTTATTCATTTTTGGGTAGGTTCGGGTCATTTTGTGTCAAATAATACTCAAGTCTTGTAATAATTAGCCTTTTATGATAAATTGGTCATTATTAATTACTACTTTTGAGTCAGTTTTTACCAACTTAGTTCAAGTTAAAGAGGCTTAGCAACTTCAGGTAAAGGTCAGGTTTGGCCTAGTAATTTGGTTTGGGTTGTTGCATACTGATAACTTTTGCTTGTTGATTTTAAGAAAATCCTTACAATTGCATGCTGGACCTGTCAAATTACTGGTGTTTGGGTAATTTTCTAATTTGTAAAAATATCCAAGACTGAATCCTCTTATCTTTATGCGAGGATTGGAACCAGGTGACAATGTGACATTAAAGCTAATAAGTCTCTCATTCTAACTGACTTATTTTCTTGATGCAGACGATCAGTACCCTATGATGATGTGAAAAGGCTTGGCATCTCACCTCCACCAGAAGGGAGATATATATCACGTTAACAGGTATATGTTATTATTGCTTCCTCATCGTCTATGCATTTCCTTTTAAAATATGACACAACCCTATCCATCGTCTGGCTGCCAGCCAGGTTTAGGAAGTCTGAACATGAGCAGCTTTATCCCTATTCCTGGGAGCTACTTGGTTTCAAGATTTGTGCAAACTTGGCTTGGCTATACCTTAGGGGTGGTTTCATCAATGCTTGGTGCTTAAACTTCTATATTTATACCACCTGGTGTATGCTATAGGAGTTATCATATCTTGCTTACCACAGAGATTTGGTAGAATGGTATATCATAGCTATGTTTTTAATTTATATCTAAGATGGAAGAGAGAATTAAAAAAACAGGTTTTGTGGGCGAATGTTGATTCAGGGGAGCAAAGGTAGAGGTACTTATCTGTTATTTATTTTTTTTTTTTTGTTCTCAATATTCCCCACCAATGCTATCATACCATAACATCGGAAGAATCGGTCAAGGGACACAGGAAAGCAACAGATGAGTAAATTTTTCTGAGGGGCTCCATCAATGATTCTTCATACTATCAAGACTTTTGACATGCTTCAGGATATTACAATTCCAATTTCTTCTGTAGCAGACCGACATTCCATCTATCCTATGATCCAAAAAGAACCTCATTTCCGAGCTTTCGACAGATTTAAGAAGAGTTAAAAAATGCAAATGGATGGAGAGAATTGAAATAACTGAGGGTCTGATACATAGTAGAGAGCTTGTTTTAATTTGGATTCTTAACATTATATAATAACAGAAATTAGTGCTCTAAATTGGTAAATCCTAAAGTAACAAGTGTTGAAGGAGGGAATCATCCCATCTGGAAAGGGTATGTATGCAATTGTCACTTTATTTAGGTTGCTACAGACCTCTCCTTTTAGAATAAGCAGCCAAATCTCATACATTTGAGGTACCAGGACTTTGAAATTCCCTTAACGATAGACAAAGATTAATATTTTCAGCCATGATTTGTTGGTAAGGCAGCATACTGTTCAGATTATTACAGTTTGAGGTTTTCAGAAGTTACACTTTGATGGAGGAACTTGGGGAATTTATACTGGGACTTTGACAGAGGCTCCAGGCCAATTATGATTATGCTTCAAGCAGTTTATAGAACATAAGTAAACGTAGGTTTCCCCTGCCTGCTTAACAAATTTGACTGAAAAGGATCATTTCATTCTGATGAGATAAGGAGATACCTTTTTTTTTTCCCGACAGGAGAAGAGGAAACATCTTTGTCCAGTGCATTCCAAGCTTCGTTAGGCGTTGATGATTGGAACGGTAGAGCAAGTTTAAAGTTTGGGAGGAACAGAGATAATTTCTAAGCCAAATGCCTGATATTGGGAACATTGCTCTTGATCAGTCAAACGGCTGTCTGACTGTTGATACCCTATCCATCGTCTTCTTTAGTTACTCATCTGATGTTACCGTACTCTACGCTCAATGAAGCTGGTAATGCCATCTCCTGATTATCCCCTTACCCCTTTGCATTATTGTTTCTCTCATGTCAACAGCCTTTCCTTTGGTCTGCACGAGCTATTGTTTGCATTGATTTTACTCATTTGATTGGCTTTGCATATTTCCAGGTTCCATCACCACCTCGGAGGGAAAGCAATTCTGAAGAGAGAAACATTGCCATCTAGGAAGAGAAGGAAACATCACCCACCTAGAATCATCGAGGGAAAGGAACTACAAAGATAGGGAAACATCATTTAGGAGAGAAAGGCACTTCTGAAGATAGGGAAATGTCTTAACCTAGAGGAAAAGAAGCTCCTTGGGTAGGAAAAGCCAAAGGGATGAGCACTCACACAGCCACCAAAAGGATACAAAAAACTCTTATCATCACGAAAAGACTAAGAGTAGAGAAAACTCCTATGACTAAGATAAGATTTTCTTTGCTAATTTTAATATATAAAGGGCAAGTATTATTGAATTGTTAATCAATAGCACTCATGCAAAATGTAAATTTGTTCTGATGAAATTTAAAACTATAGGAAACTCTTAACTACCGATGCTTTCCTACAGTGGTAAAATATCACTTGGTATCAAACACATGACATAGCCGCATAGGTATATTTACTTCCTGAAAAGTTTCCAAAAGAAAGGCTCGATATGAATTGTAGAAATTGTTATTTACCTCCCCTTTTTTCATATCAAACCGTTCTATAAAAAAGACAGCCAGTTCCAAGGAGAATGTCTAAAACAGATGGCTAGCCCTAGTGTTAGTTGCCTATGTCTAGGGCTAGCTGTCTAACACAAACGACAGGCACTAGGACTGACAGTATTTTAGACATCCCATGGAGGTGACATTCTAGACATCTCTCTTAGGTTGGCTGGATAAATTAGATGTCCCCTTATTAAGTCACCGAAATAATTTGAATATCGTAAATAAATTACTTGCGCTGAAGACGTTGACCAGCTCCTCGTCCATGTTGTCATCCGATACTAGTGGTAAAAATCATGGAGTCGGTGGCAGCTAAGTTGGTTGGCAGAAGTTGTGGCGAGGATGATAACCGGAGAAGGATTAGAGGAGACTGAAAGGGGTGAACATGTGAATTAAAGGAGGGCAATTTACTCATTTCATGGGGTGTTTTGATAAAAATTTACAGTAAATAACGCTGCTCATGGTTTATTCAGATTTTGTGCAAGAACAGGCATTGGGTATATATAAATATGTATGCATACTATATGAAAAAATGATTTATGGGATACAAAATGCATTGGATGAATAGAAAAAATTTAAATTGGAAGAAACTACTACTACAATATCACATACCCATGGCTTAGATTCGGCGCAACGCAACCTCATTTGGTCACTTCAAAATTCCCCATTTTAAATGTCCGAATACAGCCAATTTACCTTAATGCAATTTATCCCGTTCCAGCAATTGTTGCATAAGTAGCCAAATCAGTCTACCTAGATGTGATTTTATGTTACGTATGGGCATTCCTAAATAATCACAACAGCCAATAAACTTACATATTTACAAGACTGATCTGTAGGCCTGAAGAACAAGATAAGAACATAAACAAGGTAAAACCTCACACAATTTTGAGCATAAATACATTGGTAGCAAAGCTATGAAAGGATAACTTGGATATAATGTTCTCAAGGCATGCCAATTTCTCAGGCAAAAGAAGAAACCAGTTGGTACCATGCAACAGATCTTAGGAATAGATAGAGAGAACCCTAGAGTACCTTTAGTCAGCCAATATCCCTCAAAGAACGATGGCTCCTCTCCTCAAGACAAAATTAAGCATTCAACTCAAAACACTCCCAAGCAGAAAAGTTGATCAGCACAAAGGTTCTTCTTTGACAACACCACTTTTCGCACTATGCTTCTGAGCTTCCCTTCGCTTTGACTGTATAAGGTGAACGTACTCTGCAACGATAATATGGAACTTGGGTGCAAGTTTACTAGATGATGATACATTTAAACCAGCTTTCTTCAGAGCATGTTTAACATCTTTCTGAGCTTTTGGAAAGTGAATGTTACACAGTGATGGAACCGTTGATTTCAGTATCGGCCTACTACATAGTATTGGTCCCTGCTGGGCACTAGACATACAAGAAAAAATTTGTTAAGTATCACTAGAAAATGTGGCATACATTAAACTTCATATAAAGACCCAGCTTTCTTGAAGGAAATTTTTCTACATTGGTGTATTAAAATGATTCATGTGCTAAATTGGTACAAAAAAAAAACCTCTGGCCACATTTCGGTTATCAAAAACCACCGGTGGTCAATTTGGCCTTAAATTTAGCCAAAAGGATCAAAAAGATGTGTGCATATTACACCGGTTTTTCCCCCTATTTTTCATTCATCCCAAATTTCCTTCAGCGTTCTCGTTTCCCTAGTCCTTCGATTTACAGTATTGACTTTTCTTTCTTCTTTTTCCTCCTTTCACTCTCTACCTTCCCTCTTTAGCTTTTTCTCCTATTTACCACCTTGCAGCCCCGTTCCAATTGTTGTTGAAGCTGCTACAGCTTCTTGCAAACTAATTCAGTTATCTCATAGATCTTCTACTCCCTATTCTAAATTACAAGAGAAAGAAAGAGAGAGCACACAATGGCTGATTTTTCTAGAAGAAACTTTGCTCTGATCATACTTCTGATTTTGTTATATTTTCCAGGCTTTGTTAATTAAAAACTACTGAAAGATGCACATTATTGATGTAGAGTGTTTGTGAATGTTATAGGTCTTCCTTTTCTCTCTTTCCTCTGATACTAGA
The DNA here is from genome assembly GCA_026401315.1 of Dysphania ambrosioides. Taxonomy (NCBI): domain Eukaryota; kingdom Viridiplantae; phylum Streptophyta; class Magnoliopsida; order Caryophyllales; family Amaranthaceae; genus Dysphania; species Dysphania ambrosioides. The sequence continues at coordinate 26,610,978 of CM048658.1, read as the reverse complement.
ATCAATAAGGAAACTGAATAAAGGACAATTTTCTTCATTCTATCACTAAATTCTTCAATTTATACCCTTCTTTTATAATTGCTGATTAACTTTTCCTGACCGAGTAATGAGTACATGGGAGTAGAAAAAAATAAAATACAAAAAACGAATTAGGGAAATGTTATTTATAAAAATGGGTTGTGGCCTTCACACCCTCACTTTATACTTTCCATTAGAATTTTGGGACCAAAAGACCGCCAGAGTTTTTTCAGTAACCTAAACTGGCTAAATGCAGCTGGGTGTATAAATTCTACCGTTTTTGCAAGTAATCCAATATTAATACCAATTTGGCAATCTAACCTGTGCAGAATAAAGGAAATACAGGGAAGTTATGAAGATGCAGAAAACAGGAATTATAGGGAACTTTTCCGTCAACAACTGACAACAAGCAGACTAAGACTGACAACAAGCAGACTAAGTCCAACTGTTTTCTTTCTATCACAACATATTGTATTCAGGTAACTATGCTAGTTTTGTTAATGAATTGTATTGCTTCCTAAACAAGTTAAGACTTAGGTCTCCCTGCCATTTTCTATTAAATACATATCACACGCAATCAATGGAAAGCTAAACTCTTTATTCCTTTACACTATATCCTTAACATAGTGTCACTGTTTCCTTTACACTTTTAATGTACTCCTTCCGGCCATATAAATGAAGTACTTTGATTTTGTATGTGATAATCAAATCAAAATGAAGGGAGTCTATTCATAGATACTAGATCAAGACTTTCAATGCACAACAATAATAATTCCTCCATTCAACCAATAAAAAAATTCACCAGCAACCATATACTTCCACATTAATAACAATAAACAATCAATTAGCATAGCATCCACAGTACAATCTCTCTCTCGTTTTGTTTTGCTATCAGTTCATTCCAATCTCAACCAAGTGGCCATTTAAGCAAATAAAAGCAGCATTGGGTATTTGACATATCCAATTGTACAACAAAAGTTGCCATTTTCAAATTCAAAAACCAACTTTAATTCATTTCTAAGGCTACTATACCACAATCATCAAGACAAATAACATGACACCAACATCAATTCATAATTAAGGCTACTACCACAATTATCATGATAAATACAATATTGAAACCGCCATCCACCAATTTAAATTCATTCCTACGTATTACCACAATAATCATAACCAACAACTACTAATTGAACTCACCATTCACCGATTAAAGACACCAAATCATCATAACTAATAACTTATTGAAATCATCAGTCGCCAATTAAAGACACCTACATCACTTCGTTCCTAGGACTAACAATCATATGACTAATACCATATTGAAAGTGCCATTCGCCATTTAAAGACACCACCTTTAAGGCTTTAATTCGTTCCCACAGCTAATAACACAATCATCATAACAATGAACATATTGCAATCCTCATTCCCAATTCGTAACAACTTCAATCTATTCCTACAAGCTACAACTACTACCACAATCACCAAAACCAATAACATATTGAACAATCAATTGCTACCACAATCATCAAAGCCAATAACATATTGAACAATCAACTGCCACCACAATCATCAAAACAAATAACAAATTGAACAATCAACTACAACCACAATCATCAAAACCAATTCAATATTGAACAATCAATCATACATTCATACGTCAAACAAATTATAGCACAATTAGCGAAATAATCAAAATCATCAAAAGCAAATTAAGGAGGAGAGAGAATTACATCTTGATGATATAATTGCAAGCCTTGTAAAGCTTCTGCTGAGGATCAGACAAGATGTGCAAATAGCAGAAGCTAGTTAACGCCATTGCCTTCAACCTACACGTCACATACGCACAACGATTATTCCCACCCACCTTCAATTCCGGCCCACTCTCCCCTCCCCCTCCTCCAAACCCTAACCCTGATTTTCCGGCACCGCCGCCGTTCGCCGAACCAACGCAATTGCTATAATTATTAGATACGCTACTAACATTATTGATATTATTAAATTCTCCACATCCTTCAGCGTTGATTCCGGCAAGCTCTCTATCGGCGCCGGCGCTTTCTCTATCATCCTCCTCTTTGCAAGGGCTAATACCGTACTTCCAGTAGTAATCCCGGTAGTGAATCCTAAGATCCTCCATAAGAGACCAGTAGTGGTCTCGGTACACCCTGGAGAGCCGCCGCACACGGTAGAGGCGGCGGCGGAGGAGCTCTTGGCGAGTGAGGTGGGAGGAATTGGAAAGCGCGACTTCGTCCGCGGGAGGGGACAGGATGTCGTTGGTGTCGTCGTCGCCGTCGGGGTTTGAGGTGTGATGTTTACGCTTCTTAGTGGTGATGATGACGGCATCGCTAGGTTTTTTTAGAGGAACCTCCGGCGGCGGAGGAGATGGAGTATCATTTTTGGAGGGCTTTGATGAGGAAGAAGCCGCCATGGGAGTGGAGAAGAAGAGAGAAGCGGCTGGTCGGATTAAGGCTTTTGAGCTTCGTGTCCTAAGCATGGTTTGAGCATTTTATATTAATAATACTGTCGAAACCAGATTGTATACTATACACTCGGATTTGCCAAGGATACATAATTGTACTGCTAAAGTTGGACTTCCTTTATACATTCATATTTATAATGAATGTAGATGTATGGTAGTTTCGTATTTATCTTGCTCATTTGTGATTTTACAGAGCTAAATGATCAAGCAAATTCGACATCAACCGCTAACTTTGTACGTCATGCGATCAGACTATGCGTCAAACACACAAGACCAGAGTGGAATGCTCCAAGAGCATCTTTTGCTGGAATGAAAAATGGGGTGCAAGGTTTTAGGAGCACTTTTGAGGAAGTGCTTAACTTTTGTACGTTGAATGTTGGATTAGGCGTCCAACGCTCATTCATAGCATTGGACGCCAAGGGCCTTGAGTGTCAGGTGCTATATGCGTTGGACGCACTAGTCTTGGTTTGCTTCGTGTGTAGTGTTTTGAGTATTTCGATTTATGGTCGGTTTTTTTGGTTTGCTCGCGACAAGCATTTGTTTAGAGAGTTTTTTTAGTGTTTTCCTAATGTAAGGAATTTGAGAATTTGAATTTATTTGGGTTCTTGATATTTTCAAAGTGTTTTGGCTTTTTGGAAGCGGTTCAGGTTTTAACACTATTGGTTAATGAGTAGTGGCTGGTGGTTGTACTTTTAGTTTGGTGTCATTTGCATTTAGGAATGGTTTGATCATTTATCTCCATAGTGGTTTTAAACTTCTTTATGAAAAACTTGTATTGGATAATTTCTGTTTTATTAGTTATTACCTTCTTGTAGACTTAAGAAGGGATGTGTTGTTGCATTTGAATTTTGAACTAATTTTCCATATATTAGTTTAGTTTAATACTTTAATTTTATTATTGTTATGTTGCATATAATCTTTAACATAAGGATTGTAAATTTCTTTTTGAGACGAATTGTAAGCATTATTTGATCAATTGCTTGAAAGTAGAATCGAGCAAAACCGACCCGAACCCGTTTGATAGAAATTTTGTTATAGGCCTGAGAATACCTAGAAGATGGCACTCCCACCAAGCCAAGTTAAGAAACAAGCACTTTCTCTCATTTCTTTACCTTCACATAAAATAGCTGAAAATAAATCACTTCTTCAATGGTGATTCATGTCCATGAAGCGAAGTCTGATAGCTTCAAAATCCTGTCAATTGGAACATTGTACACAGGACATTAGAACAAGTAGTACTTGTGCTTGTCTAGGGTTTGTTCTTTGTTCTCTCTCCTTTCAGGTCAATGTTTTAATGGTGACCTAGAATTTTTGAAATCAATTTGATTTGCAATATCAATTGATGAGCAAGATGAAGTTTAATGATACCTGAAGCAAAATAGGCTTGGTGAGATGAATTATAGGCATTGCAAATAGTGTTTTATAGTTTGATTGAGTTTTTGTTGTGATTTTTATTTAGTCAATTTTAATTATATGTTGTTGTTGTTTGACATATTTGGATTTGATTGTGTAGTATGTGAATTGAATTGACCAAATTTGTTACCCGAATTGCATTGTTTTAGCGCTTTATCGGAATGAATTTTTATCTTGCTAGAGTGTTTGTTGAATATTATTACAATGACTTCAAAGTAGCGATGATAATTGAAAAGCTTGACACTTGATCAACATAGGTATTTGATGAAAATGAGCAATTTATGGAACTCCAAACACTAGTGGAAAAAAATCCTATTGGCTCCGATTTTGAAGAGAACTAACTAATATGGTTCCATGTATAGAAATAGAGATGTAAGTATTGTTATATTAATTATTGTTCACATATTTGGTTTGAATTTTAAAATGATGATTAATTATTGATATTGTTCAAATTTTTATGCTAGCATTAGGAGAAGGACTGAAAATGGATTATGGTCATCGTGACACGTCAAAATTTACAACATTAGGCTTGCATTAATTCTTGCTTGGAGACTTGTGAGAATTGAAATTATTTGTTTGAAAGATTAGTTTGGAACCTCTAGTATAAAAATAGAGTCATAAATATTGTTATCTTAATGGTTGTCCACTTATTTGGTTTGAACTTTGAAATGTTAATGAATTGTTGATATTGTTCAAATATTCATGTTCGCATTAGATTAGAGATGGACCAAAAATGGATGTATGGTCATTGTGACACGTTAGAATTTGAAAACGGGGTTATGGAGTTTTGTGATGTAGCCTTACAACATTGGGTTCAAACTGGTGATGATGATTTTTCCTATCCTTGTGTCGACTGTAGTAACGTGAACAAGGTTGGTGACATTGACATGCTAAGAGAACATGTCTTTCGTCGTGGATTTAGGCTTAATTACCATGTGTGGATTTAACATGGTGAAAAAGGTGTATTTGTAGGATACCTTGATGTGAATGACGCGTATGAACTAGTAGAGACCCATTTAACAACCAATGATGACGAGGATGAGGTCCTTGGAGATCAAGTGGATGAGATGATGAATTGTGTCATTAGTGAGATACGTAAATGCCCTAGTGTATTTGAGGACCTAAGTGATGCTGCTACAAAAGCATTGTACCTCGGTTGCGCTAAGTACACAAAATTGTTGGCTATCTTAATACTCTTCAACATAAAATTGAAACACGGTTGGACTGACACTAGTTTCACAACCTTGTTGAAAGTGTTAAGAGAAATGTTACCGATAGGAAATGAATTTCCGAGGTCCAATTAATTTTCCAAGAAGCTCATGTGTTCATTTAGCTTGGAGTAAAAGAAGATATACCCATGTCTGAATGACTGTGTGTTATATCATAAGGCATATGAGAATTTGGCTAAATTCCCACATTATGGTAAGTCGCATTACAAGAGAAAAGGAAAAGATGAAGGAAAACATGGTCGCCCAGCAAAGGTGTTGTGGGAACTCCCTATCATTCCGAGGTTTAGGTGGTTGTTTTCACTATAAAAGGATGCAAAAAGTTTAAGATGGTTTTTAAAGGATAGAAAGAAGAATGCATGGATTGATTAAACATCTAGCCAATTCCCCACAATAGAAGAGTATTGATAGGTTGTATAAAGGGTTCGACAATGACCCGCGTAACTTAAGACTTAGTCTTCGTGGCTAGGCTATCGCTACCCTATCAAAAGTAACCTATTCACCTAAACTACTATAGTTTAGGTAAGTATGGTCAAAATACTAAGAGACTATTGGAATCTAATGTTTTCTATGCTATTTTTAACTTCTATAAGGAATGTCATGAACTAAGGAGGTCTATTCAAACCAATGGCTTGGCTAACCTAAGCTAGAACAAAAACTATAGCTAAACTGGATACCAATATATGACAATATCTAAGACAATGAATCCCCACTAATAGAACTTAGATATAGATTTCTAGTTTAATCCCTTGAATTGAATACATAAAGTAATTCCTAAGATGAAATCACCCTAAATAATACTAAGGATATATCTCGAGTATCAACAACTTCTTCCTAAAGCAATCCTACCTACTTTCGTGAATTTATGCAATAGCAAGACATTAAACATAACATTCTATAAGTCCTAATGGTTATGACGTCTACTTTTGTGATTATCAATCACACCACAATTAGTGATTCTAATGTAGATTATCAACCGACTCTCACTATGGATCCAATCCATGCCATTAATCAATTACGTCTAACTTTTTAATGAAATTAAAGCCAATCAAAGATTAAAAGAAATATTTGTATGCATTTATATTCAGATCTCGAGAATTATCAATACCTAATCTATACTAGGGTTCATGGGATCCTAAACTAACGAACTACTCACGTATATTCACTTTGAGGTCAACACAAACAATGATAAAAGACATTATCTATACTAGAACAATAATAAAGCAATAAAGAAAAGAAATACCAGAATATTAATAGAGAATAGAGTGCAAAACTACTAAATATGAAACAAACCGATTGAGTCCATAATGCTAGAATAGTAGTTTGAAAACTTCAATGCAAAACTAATAACCAGCAACAAATCTAGAGAGAATTTGAGAGAGTTTTAGAGATCTAATGAAAACTAAGAAAGTACTGCTGCTTAACCTAATAAAAACCCTAATTAAAGCTTAACATAACCTTTTTAAAACCGTGCAAAATAGCCTAAATATATATAAAAAGAGTTTGGGCTTCAACAAATCACTCGATAAAATAAAAAGGCCTAAAGACAAGGAAATTGATTGAGTTTGAATAGCACTCGATCGAGTCCTTTTTATTTCAGCAGATTTTGAATCAAGTCAAAATTCGCTTCTGGAGAGGATACTCGATCAAGTGCTCTGCTTACTCGATCGAGTGTCTTCATTTTCTTCTCTTTTTCATCTGGAAGCCACTTAAAGCCCAATTTTGCACTTTCACTCAATTGAGTCCTTTGCACACTCGATTGAATCTTCTTTCTTTCGACTCTA